>CM071861.1:27482937-27520645 GCA_036759665.1 Gynandropsis gynandra | reverse complement strand
TTTCCGGCGATTTCAAATAAAAAATGATATTCTTTCGGAATTTCTCTTTTGATCGGCATTTATTCTCTCTCTCTATGAAATAATCTCTCATCTTCGCCGATTCTTTTTCTTCCGACGATTCTTCTTCTTTTCGGCAATTGTTCTGCAGCTCTTCTCTGCAAATCCGTTTCATGTTTAACGAACTATTTCGGGCCTTTGATGATAGGGAAGTATTTTTTACAATCTAAACCATATATTTTTTTTAGTTGCCAATTGGGCATTGTGTTTGGATTCTCGTTGTTCTATTACTACTTATTGTATTTTTCTTGTCTATGCAGGTAACCATTTTTCGGAGCAATGCTAAGGCTAAATACACGACAATGACAATCACCATATGCGATCTTATCATAATTCATCTATTACTCTCCAAGATGAGAGTATTCAATTCATACTCTCATCTTGAGGGGGAGTATTAAATATCATTTGATAACATTTCTTTTTTTCTTTTATTTTTCTTTTTCTTCTTTCATTCTTTACTTCTTTTCTTTCATTTCTTTCTTTCTTTCTTTTTATTTTCTTCTTTCTTTAATTGATCTTGAATTATTTAATTCAAGATCTTGAATTGATTGTGTATTATAAATACACATTACCCTATGTTGAATTTCAATCAATCAATATTCAATGAATAAAAATTATTCCTTTTCCTTTTCTTGAAATCTTAGCTAAGAAAATGACAAGTGCCGTTTGTTATACCTCAACCAAAAAACTAGTTTAAGAGTTTAATTTTGTTCACATAATATATGTATATTCATTCATTCATTCATTATCAATATCTTAGTCAAACTTGAATAACATACAACATTTCCACACCGAAATCTATTTATGTACCATCCTTCTTCATTTTTCGGCCAATCACGGGCTTTAAATTTAGTTTTGAAAGGTATATTAATGTAAACGTCACAAACAACGTTTCAATATCGAAATATCCAAATCATGAAAAAATAGATAATGATATCGTGATAAATTATTTTGAGTGTAATGTAATTTAAAATCTAGTTTAAAAGTTCATAATTATTGATGACTATATATTTATATATATGTAACAACTTTATCTTGGAACAACCTCGGAACTAGGAGTGTCCACCATTATCTCTAAGAGGTGGCTACATGTGACATCGTTCAAACACGATTATACAATAAAATAAATACTTTTATTTCAAATTGAAATGGTTTGAACCATACAACGTAAAAAAAGTATAAAATCATCATACAAATAAATGCAAAATGTATAATAAACTTTGTTGAGGCCTGCTACATGTCTTCATATGATATGTTATGGGTTTCATTGCTGCTCAATCTCATTACTTCTATTCCTCGATTAACTTATCCATCCACGACAGTCCATAAATAGGTGAGTACAAAGTCGTAGTTAGTGAGATCAATACGTGCACGTATTTTATGCCACGTATTCTTCCAATCCCGAATGTATAGCATAAAATAAACATTCATCAAACTATAGACACATAAATAATTCTACCCAATCTAACTGAGTATCTTAAATCTAAGACTAGTACCACATTGGATCATAGCTCACAGAGTCTACACGACTCTAGCTCGAGCATATGCTTGCAAAGTCCAGAGGATCCCAATACACTAAAGATCTTGCAAGGCCACAACATACCCCAACCATCAGTACGATACAACGCTCTATCGCTTGAAAGATTACCACAACCTCAACACAATATGACACTGGCAAACCCATTGATCTGACTAACTACAACATTCCGTTGCTCGAAAGGTTACCACAACTCCAACACGGTACGACGTTAGCAGATCCACTGATCTAACTAACTCTAACGTTCTGTCACTCAAAAGTTTACTACAATCCCAACACGCTCTGTCGCTCCTCACATGAGAACTCTCACCGACACGTCACACACACCTTCTTCTGAAGGTTCGAGTGTGAAATCTCTCAATCGAGCACACTGGACAAGATGTTCACTCACCCAACCTAAAGTATCGATGTTTTCAGACCCCAACACTTAGTTGAACGTCAATTCTCTAGATAATCTTCATTCACTTAAATAACTCATATACATGTCATCAATTCTCACACAATAATTCTAAATTTTAATCCAATCTTCACTTCCAACGTCTCAGTTTTCCTATTATGCTCCTAAAAATCTTATTGTATCTCGTTTTAAATGTAGACAATTCTCCACAAATCAACAACAAAATCAAAATTTGGATGAAAAAAGATAATCACCTTAATATTCCACGATGACTTGATGATTCCCGATGATATCACCACGAAGAACATAGTGAAAAATTGATGGACCTTCTTCTTTTTTCTTCTCTCCTTTTCTTTTCTTTCTTCTCCCTTTTCTTCTCTCGATCGTGCGACCGTTCTTCTTTTTTTCTTCTCCTTTCAATAACCCTAATTATATATATCATAATAATTATTGGGTTGTGCCTTACAATTCTCCCCACTAGAACTGAATTCGTCCTTAAATTAATTATCTATAATTATTCAATTGATATTTGCATTCAATACATAGAAAAAATATATTAATACTCATCAAGAACTCTCGATGTTTTTGCATTATATTTTCATTCGATTTCCATGTTGCTCCTTCCACACCATAATGTTCCCACACAATCTTTATGATCAGAATCTGCTTAAGCCGTAGATATTTCATTTAGTGATCCACAATACCAGCTGAAAATTATTTTTACCTTAAGTCTTTTTCCAAAGTTGTTGGTGGCTCTACAAGAATTTTATCTGGTATTGATAAACACTAACGCAACAAATATACAAAAAACATGTTATGTATTCCCTCTAATAATGATGCTAACTCCAGCTGATAGGCAACCACTCCGATTTGATTTATCACCTTAAACAAATGAATCATAGCGACAACTTGTTTACCTAGGTCCCACCATGTATCCATCGTCTCACTTAAGCTCGTAAAGATACCATATCTCCGGCATTAAATCACCATCCTTTATGTTCAGGTAAGAATAACTCTTTTGATAATCTTGAGTCATTTTCATTTTCGTTTTACGATTCTCAGATTTTTCATAGTGTCCTCAACAATTTCCGCTCTGAAGATAGATCTATCCCCACCTCAATTCAACACATAGGTCTACAACATGGTCTTCGTATAATGCTTCATATGACGGTATCCTAACACTACAAAAAAACACAAAGATATCAATGGACGGATCAACAAATCCATCCGTTGATACCATTTTCCAACGGATTGCAACGAATGCCCTAAAATGTTCAACGGGCATTAATCTATTGCAATCCGTTGCAACTGTCAATAGATGTGCAACGAAAATTGTCCATTGCTACGATCCGTTGACACGTTGTTAGAAAACTAAAAAACAGGCCAACGGACATCTGGTGCCAATGATAACAGATGTCCATTGACATTTGCAACTGATGCACGTTGACATTATTAATTTGAGGTTTGTCATTGGAATATTTTACGTGGCTTTGCAGTGGGCATCCGTTGAGGGTTCTAACGGATGTCCGTTGAAAAAAACACTATTTAATGATCGATATCAAGGTTTCTAGCATCAAACCATCAACAACAAATATATTTTCAACAAAATATCGTCTTCTTCAAATAGATATATATATATATATATATAGATCGAGAGAGTGGATGTATAGAAGAAAATATCCTATAACTGAAGAAGTTACACAAGAATTCTCACACGGATTTGAGCAGTTCATGAGTTTTGCGTCAATGCAACCTTTGTGTCAAGAACGCGGGACAATGTTATGTCCATGCAAAAGATGCAAAAACATGAAGTATTAATGTCAAGAAATTGTTTGCAAACATCTTTACAAGGTGAGTTTCGTAGAGAATTGCGAAATTTGGTTATTTCATGGGAAAAACTGTGGCGTTAGAGATATTGTGCAAAGTACAAGTAGAAAGAAATGAAGAAGTTATTTATGAATCATTAACGACCAATCCATATGTGGAAATGACATCAGATGCTTTTCCTGGAGTTGTTGAACAAACGCATGAAGAGATGTCGAACAATGAGGCACGCTGATTTTTCAACCTATTAGATTCGTTGAAACAACCTATATATAAAGGTTGTTGTGAAGGTCAGTATTGCTTATCTTTATCCTCAAGATTGATGAGTATAAAAACAGACTACAATGTTGCTGAAAATTGTATGGATTCATTTTGCAAAACCATGCATGAATATTTACCGGAAAATAATCAAGCTCTCGAGACATACTATGAAACAAAGAATTTTTTAAAAGATTTGGGAATGCCATATGAGAAAATTGATATTTGTAAAAACAGTTGCTGTTGTTTTGGGGAAATGATAAAGAATTGTTGGAATGTCAATTTTACGGTGCAAGCAGATTTCGGCCGAAAAACCATCTTCACGTAAATATGTACCGTACAAAAAATGTTCTATATATCTGTAGTAAATAGGTTGAGAAGGTTATTTGAATCGAAAAAACCGTTGCGGTAATGAGATGAGACACAGAATACTCGACGGGTGAAGGGGTAATGCAACATCCATCAGATGGTAAGGTTTGGAAAGATTTCAATGAAATATTTCCTAAGTTCGCGTATGAAATGAGAAATGTTTATCTTTGCCAGTGCACCGATGGTTTTAGTCTATATGGAAAATCTGGAAGTCAATATTCTCTATGGCCGATGATTTTGTCTCTGTATAATTTGCCTCCCGGTTTGTGTTTGAAAAGAGAGGGTAATGTTTCTGACATTGCTGATTCCAGGACTAAAATATCTGAAAAAAAGTTTTAATGTCTTTTTGCAACCTTTAATTCATGAATTAAGATATTTATGGAACGATAGAATTCTTGCTTATCATGTGAGTACGAAGGAAAATTTGACATTGAAATCAGTATTGTTTTGGATAATTAGCGACTTTCCTGCCTACGGAATGTTATATGGATAGAGCACGTACGGGAGATTAGCATGTCCATATTATATGGAGGATATAGATTCATTTCAACTAGTACATGTGAAGAAAGCATATTGGTTTTATTTTCATAGAAAGATTCTTCTCTGTGGACATGCTTTCCATAAAGATAACAAATATTTTCGAAAGAATGTGGTACGAAAAGAAGAGGCATCGTGCATGCAAACCGGAATGCAAATCCTTTACGAAAGATTGAACACAATGAGCGATTTACAAGAATCGATAGAATACGGTGGAGATCGTGGGCATCAAAAACCAAAAGGACAAGGTGAATGGTATAACTGGTATAAACGTAGTATCTTTTTGGAACTACCATATTGGAAATCATTGATATTACGTCATAATTTGGATGTTATATATATCAAAAAGAACTTTTTCGATAACATCATCAACATTGTTTTGAATGTGACAGGGAAAACTAAGGATAATATACAATCAAGAAAAGATTTGAAGACAATATGTCAAAGAACTGAGTGGAAGGGCAACTATCCCAGTATTCAGATTATCTGGACCGACGAAAACCGCATTATTTTAAAAGAAGACGTTAATTTTCCAGATGGATATGTATCGAACATTGCTCGGTGTGTGGATATTGTTGGTTCGAGGCTGATCGGATTGAAAAGTCACGATTGTCACGTTTTCATACACGGACTCATTCCAATTGCATTTGCTGAGTTTTTACCACGAAACGTTCATGATGTGGTATGCGGAATTAGCATATATTTCAGAGATATATGTTCAAGAAATTTAAAAAGGGGTGACTAGGAATTAATGAAAAAAAATATCTCTAAAGTATTATGTTCATTGGAAAAAGTTTTTTCGCCTTCATTCTTCGATGTAGTGGAACATTTTCCAATATACCAGATGAGGCAATACTCTGTGGACCAGTTCAATTCAGATGGATGTATGCTTTCAAAAGAGTTTTCTTTCATTTAAAGAAAAAACCGAAAAACAAAGCATCAGTTGAATGATCTATTGTTACAATACTTTTTGGAAGAAATCACATATTTCAGCATATTTTCTTTCAAATCACATATTCAGACGAAAGAAAGATGTGTAGTGGAAGATCACACAAACTATCTACATCAATATAATCCGCAATAGGGCACAATTACTAAGATGTTAACACCGTTTGAACGTACATGAGGTAAATCCGAAGAATATTGGTTAACACCAGAAGAGTGTAATCACATCCACCCATATATATTACTAAATTGTCAAGAGCTATTATCTTTTGAAAGGTACGAAACAATGAAAATCTAACTTCTAAACACAATTAATATATATATATATATTTAAAATATATATGTGTTAACGTACTTTCATTACAGGATATTTGATGAAGAAGTAATTGATACATATCCTCATCTAAATACAGATGAACTTACGAAAATGAAAGTTCAACATTATGACTCGTGGTTGAGAGATTACGTAAGTAAACGTTTATTCGTACATTTTACATATTTTAAAATTAATTGCGTATGTTATGAAGTATTCATTTGTTTTTTTATGTTATATAGGTAAAATATTCTGATGAGAGACTTCCTATCTGGTTAAAAGATTTGGCTAATGGTCCTGCACAAAATGTTATGTGTTGGCCAATTTTGTTTACTCACGGATACAGTTCCACCCGTACGAACACAAAAAACATAGAAGCATATATAATTACAGCGTTTGCTTAATAGTGAAATAGAGGGTGATAATTTATACGACATTTTGCACAACATCTTATAAGTGAAATATCTCGGTCTCGTTGGATTAAATATCCGTGGTTCGACCCAACCGTAGGACGTGGTACATGAAAAATCGATGTGGAAGAATTGACATCAATCTGGGATGACAATATGGTAAGTATTACCCATTCATCACAATAGATCAAGCAGATCAAGTATGTTACGTGCAATATCCATCAACATTGAAACGTTGAAGAGAGGAGCTGTGGGCCGTAGTAAAGATCAAGCCACGAGGAATTTTAAGCACATTTGAAAAAGAAGATTTGTTGCAAATCATTCATCCGCAATTGTTTCGCTAAATTGATTTAGACAATTGAGAGGAGATTCTCGCATGAACTGACATAGATGGAGAATACATACACGATTATGAAGACGTTGAACTAGAAGATGCAGAAGATGAAAACAACGATGAATTCAATGAACAATTGAAGGAAGACTCGCCAATCGAAGAATCTACCAAAGAAGAAATATGAATTCTATAATGTAATATCAACTTTATATAACTTGAATGTTTTTAGAGTTTCAACGGGCATCCATTGGTAAATTTTAACGGATGCTCGTTGATTGAGAGTTCATCAGGCAATGGATGACCGTTATCAAAATGTCATCATGGCTATCCTACAGTACGCTGGCTCGCAATGGGCATCCGTTGCAATTTACAATAGATGCCCGTTGTAGGGGAGACGTACGATCGTTTCGGCGTCCGTTGCCTCGAGAGTACGTGCTACCAATAGGAATCCGTTGAAAATTGCAATGGATGCCCATTGCAAAATCAAAACATTGTATCAATTAATTGCATTTATTCAGTGGACGTTTTTTCAAATGGGCATCCG
This sequence comes from Gynandropsis gynandra, assembly GCA_036759665.1. Lineage (NCBI taxonomy): Eukaryota > Viridiplantae > Streptophyta > Magnoliopsida > Brassicales > Cleomaceae > Gynandropsis > Gynandropsis gynandra. The sequence continues at coordinate 27,513,120 of CM071861.1, read as the reverse complement.
TTAGAAATTGCAACGGATGCCCGTTTGAAATTTGTATATTACAAATAATATAAAATTTAACTTTAAAAGTTTCAATCAAATTTATTGTAAAATAATTTATAATAATTTATTTTGTAGCGTGCATACAGATGTCGGAAGCAGGATACATCGCGTATCTACACAGCTTGGATGCACGACATGCAAGCCCGATTGCGCTTGAGGATGAACAACGCCAAGCACAACTACTACAAAAACAATGCCAAACCGACATGGGCAACGGATGAGGTATTCAACCAACTCGTCCAATATTGGGAGTCCGAGGACATCAAGGCCAAGAGCGAGAAGACAAAGAAATGTCGGTACGGCGAGAAGGTTCCCGAAGATGGTCCGCATCGCCATACTTCGGGATCAAAATCATTCTTCGAAAAAAAAGTTTGGTTATTTAATATTTAATTTTTTTGTTATATACAATTTTTATGTAATTATATTTCTGTTAAATTATAAGTGCAGAGAATAGAAAGAGAACCGATTTTTCTTGAGCTCGTTGTAGAAACCCACATCAAGAAGAAATCCGTCGTCGGGGAAGAGAGCGACGAACCTGAACTCGTCGACCCTCGAGCAGAATAGACCTGAAAGCTGTGACGGATAAGATCAACACAATAATCACAAGCATGCAACTCTCGACGATCTTAGTCATTTACAAAAGGATAAAATTTATTTGGAGGTAAATAATAAAATTATTGTTTGTAATTCGTTTATTAAATAAAATATTTTCTAGCAATTCTAACTTTAACTATTTTTGATAGTCGGTTAGATAGTATAAGGGTCATCTATACGGTCTCGGTTCGCTCCAAAAGGATATAGTCGAGGACGTCACGAGGGTACCTCTCATTGTTCAAGAGAGTTATACGCAAGAACGACGTATCGAGTGTCTCGAAACCACACTTCAAGAAACTCGAGCAAATATACATCACATGGAGAGCATCAGGGAATAGCTAACCGACCGAGCGTATCAACCGCCAGAACCGACGGGGGAAATAACACTACGACAAGACCCGATACTCGAATCTGATACAACACCTTCACGAGGTGTTAACGATCACGAGGATGAAGATGATGCTACTATTTTAGATGATATGTAATATAAATTATGTTTTAAATTTGTAAAAAAATTTTATTATTTTTTATTTTTTAGTTATTAATGGGCATCCGTTGAAATAAAAATTTCTCACCTTTTTGCAACGGAAATCCATTGCCAGTTCCCGCCATACAGCTAACGGGTATCCGTTGAATCCGTTCAATTCCCACCATTTTACGTGTCAATGGACGGGCAATGGATATCCATTACAATGTCTCAACAGGCATCCATCCATTACACACTTAGTAACGGACATCTATTGCAAATGTTCAACGGATTGATCTATTGTTAGACCTTTGAAAAAGTTCAAAGGATAGTATCCGTTGCACGCCCGCTAAAAATCACAGCGGATTTGTATTTTCAACGAGCGATTCTCAACGGTTCTGGATCCATTGCAATCCGGTGGGAGTCGGTCTTTTCAACAAAAATATGGCGATTTTCAACGAATGTCTGTTAAAAATCGCTTGTTCTTTTGTAGTGCAATGCTAGCGTGATAGCTATTATTTTATGCGAACTCAATAAGCGGCACATGAACTTTCCAATTACTAGGTCATTCCTGCGTACATGCTCGTAATCAGTCGTCAAGCATTCTTATCTTTCTTATATATTGTCCATATATCTATAGATAATACATAGAGTTTTTGTGCAATTTGATCCCCAACACTTTATGGTCAAAGATATGAGGTGAGTCTTCCATCCCGACCTGACATAATGCTAAATGGAACCCCATGAACTCCATGATCCACACAATATTTAAAAAAATCACTCACACCAAAATTTTCATTTACCATTTACCAAAATTATATGGGCTGATTTTTTTAGTATCCAAGATCATCGAAATGACATCCCTTACCACTTTGCATTCTTGAAAGACTCTATGTGAAATCTATGTTGACTTGATCCCACTTCCATTTTCGAATATTAGTTAACAAATTGGAAACTTTGCTACCCATCAAGTGATGTTCTTCCCCATATCTAGTCACTGATAAAGTTGACGAACTTCTCAATACAACTTTTTCAACCCTTGATTAGATTGGTGAGCTATGTTCAAAATCTAATATTCAATCTTGACATCCTATGGCACACATAGTCTTTACCATTGATCATTATCAAACCATCTTCCATGATTTGACACCAATTAAATCTTGGGGTCATATCAATTATTGTGACGAATCTTAAATAATATGTTGTGTTACTCGAACTACATTCAATAGATATACTCAGTTCATTACAGAAAAACTCACACACTCTCACTTGGTCTGCACTACCTCTAGTCTCAAAGCACTTATTTGATAAATCAAATCATCAAACTCATGAATGGTTTCAACCTTGATTATCTGTGTGGCTCTATGCATCAACATCAATGTTTGCTTTCTTTGAATTGTATATGATATCTAAATCGTAATTTATGACAAACTCCATCCATCTTATTTGATGCAAATTCAAATCTGACTGTATGGATATATACTTTAGACTTTGGTGGTCTCTAAAAATCTATACATTTTCTCCTAAAGGTACGCCGCCAAAATCTTTAACTCAAGGACCATATATGTATTTTCCAAATCATGAGTCATCTACTTCTATTCATGCTTACGCATTTTCTTGATAGATAAGCAATACATTATCCTCTTGCATAATCATCCTAACTTCGTCCTTTATGCAGCTATATATACTATGTATATATCAAACTCTTGATTATGGTACAACTAACGCTGGATACTCGACCAGCCTCTCCTTTATGACAACATAGGCCTCATCCAGCCTTAAATTTTGATTTTCTAGAGTATGCACTTGAAATATACTTATTGGATCTTCAAAATTAGTAGCTAATTAGTCATCGATGGTTTCAGAAAAAACTATGCAGAACATCGTGTCGAAAAACATATGAGTAGGTAGACCTCAAATGATTATCAATCCGACGATAAACCAAATTTTTGTTTCTTAGCCTCGCACATTTCTTGATATTCTCATGGTGTATACCCTCGATTGCATGACTCTATACTTTGGTGCGTCTTCTTAGCTCTATTTTTCTTGTATATAGCCCATTCTCTTACTTGTTAAGCACACTTACAAATTTGATCTTCAAAATTGTCACATCGTAAAGATCATACTCTCCTATTTATCTTTCGTATTGTCTAACATGTTCACATTCACGGTGATAGCATTAGCACCTCGAATAACTACGATTTAAAAATCTGCATCACTCTATGTGATCATGTCTCCTTAAAACTTGTTGGACGACTATTTTTTCCTTTTTGCATTTCAAAACTTTAAGATGTCCTTCAAACTTGTTGGACGACTTGTAACATTATCCCGGAATAACCTCGAGACTAGGAGTTTCCACCATCATCTCCTAGAGGTGGCTACATGTTTCATCGCTCAAACACAATTATAGAACAAAATAAATACTTTTATTTCAAATTGAAATGGTTCAAACCATATAACGGAAGAAAATGTATAAAATCATTATAAAAATAAATATGAAATGTATAATAAAGTTTTTCGAGACCTGCTACATGTCTTCATATGATATGTTATGGGTTACATTGTTGGTCAACCTCAAATCTTATGTTACTCGTTATAACTTGTCCATCCACGACAACCCACAAACGGATGAGTACAAAGACACTCAGTGAGATCAATATGTTCAATCATTTCATGCCACATATTCTTCCACTCTCGAATGCATAACATAAAATAAATATTCGTCAAACTACAAACACATAAATAACTCTACCCAACCCGACTAAGTATTCTTGTTAGAACCAAATCAATTCGAATGTTATAAAATACATAAATTATAAAGAATATTGAATGATATTGAATTGAAAAACAACAATTTAAAATACCAGAAATTATAGATGATCGAGGCCTGCGGTTGCAGTGTCCTAAGGCAAAATTTTGCTCTCTATTTCGATCGCAAGAGAATTATCTCTCGTTGAATGTACTCTTTTTTCTCAGAAAGATTTACGGGATTAGAATGAATTTTTCGATGCTCATTCTGAATGATCATATGGTCATATATATGTCCGGAGCGTGTGGAGCGTGCATCGAATGGACGCAACCGTTCAGCGAATGTACGCAATGGTTCGTGGATGAACGCAAATTTTGACCGAAAAACCAACGGTCGAAGAAAAAAAATTTCATACCGTTGGGCCGAGGCCCGGCCTGCTCCAACCAAGAGCCTCAAGGCCCAAGGCTCATCTTTGACATTTATATATATATATAGGTACATATACACACATGTATATTATCCATCACATTACCATTTGAAAGCATTAATAGCGTGAACACTTATATAATGTTCATTTAATGCTTCAAGTTCCAATGTGGGACCTTTTTAATAAGAACATGTGCAATGCACATATGCCCCACACATATGTGCCACATGTACCTACAATTCTAAGTCCAAGACTAGTACCACACCGGATCATAACTCACACAGTCTGCATTATTCTAGCTCGAACATACGCTCGCAAAGTCCAGAAGACCCCAACACATTGAATATCTTACAAGGTCACAACGTACCTCAATTATATATATATATATATGGAAAAACTGTATATTTTTTCTCGAAAATGCTTTAGTCCGATTTTCTCTTGATTTTTAGATCTAATCCTATCCCCTTCCTCCTCCCAAACTATTGTAATTTCACCTAAAATCTCATTTGTTAAGCAAATATTAAAAAATCATTAAATATTATTAAAATCGTAAGCAATCATTTTAAACCCAAAAATTAATAGTTCTCAACAAAAATTATATCTTTAAAAATTCAAAGCAATCCGAAATAAAAATTCATAAAACTATATTTATTTTTGGATTATTTTATATTGATTTATGGATTATAGTAAAATTTTTAATAAGATTTTATTTTTATACTATAAAATTGTAATAATTTTTAAACATTAATGTATATTGTTAGATATAATGTTCAAACATAAGAATAAGTTCAATATATAATGTTTAAATATATGTATATATAACATACATTTCGAAAGATAGTTCAATATATAAATTTTTTTAAGGTCAATATATAAAATTCAATCATAAATATATTTTAATATTAAGATTTATAAATCTTAAAATTATCGTCAATCTTAGATTTTTCGTTGATATTTGTATTTATCGCCAACCTTGAAAAAAAAATTATTATTTTGGGCATTTAATTTTTTTAAGATTTTAATAATTTAACGAAATGTGGTTTTAGAGAAATTCAGATAATTTTGGAGTAATATTTTTGAAGAATACATTTTTTATTTTTTATATATGAATTTATGATAAATTTTTTTATTTAAGGTAACACGATATTAAAGAAAAATTTATAAAATCAGATCTGAAGTATAGATTTCAATCAGATGGAATATATATTTTTAGATGAAGTTAAATGGATTTTACCGCCATTGTAAGTTTATGTGGTTTTGCTACCAATTAATTTGAATACTTTTCTTAACATTAAACTCAAATAAGGAAAAATTGACAAAGGATACGAATAAGAGAAGGACAAGAAAATGGGTCAAAGAAAAACATTACAAAAATGAGAAAGTAATGGCATCGAGAGGTTAGAGATGCAATGCATTTTCCCAATTTAGAAGTTAATTAAATTTCCCTCCTTTTTGCAGCCACTACCCAACTTGCTTTCTCTTTTTTGCATAATTGCGAAACGACCCATTTATTTTAAAATATTTAAAATAATTCTTAGCTTGGTGAAAAATAGTAATAATCGTAGGAGAAGAAGGGGACTATAAAGTAATTATAAAAAAAAGGAAACGAGAAGGCAGAGGAGGTCATAATCATATTACCAGTAAAATCTAAAGAAATTGAATGTTCATGCATCTCTCACATCATCTCTATCTTGCAGTAAAATATTGGTAAAGCTTTTATTCTTCTAGACCTTTCATCAGCGACAATATTGTAAATAACGATTCAACCGAAAAAACAGAGAAAAAGAATTTCATTGACGAACCAATTAGATTTAATTTACACCGGTATTATCACTTTTTATCATTCGAATTTTGATATATTTTTTCTAAAATAAATGTTTAAATATATAATAGAAAAAAATTTATTCGGATATCCATCAATTCATTAAAACTTATGAAATTTTGATATTATTTTATTTTAGTTCTTATATATTTATATATAAATATAAGATTTTACTGTTCATTATATTTTCTTTTGGTATTTAACTATCTAAATAACTATTCAGACAATAATTTTAGTGTAAGATAAAAAAGTATTTTATATGATCCATTTGCACATTAAAATAACTAATCTTAAGAAAATATTTTTCCTTTAATGTTTAAATAAATGGAAATCATTGTATTTTATCAGCGAGGAAAAACCATTGGTTTCTGTAAAATCCATGTATAACATTTTATAGGTATTCTCTTTATTTCTATATTATAATTTCTTTGTAACTACTGCTTAATATATATATATATATATATATATTCTTGATTGTAGTGTCCCTTATTGAACAAATAGAATTAGATCTAACATTGTGAAGTTGCAACAACCTCATGATTATAAAACGTTAAGAGTAGCAATTTTACTCTTACGAAATCATTACCACTATATATACATACATAAATCTATACATATATATCATGTATTAATCATATAACAAATACAGCTAAAATGAAACCGTGGGAGAGATTAATATTAATTCAAGCATTGAGCACACAACAAGAGAACAGCTGTGAGTGACCCTTTCACGGGCACATAGGAGTTACGTTACATGTTGAACACTTCTCAATATTTCATTACCAAATGGAAAAATGTTTGTCTTAATTACTGTTTAAATAAACTACAAATTTTCACAGTAAAATTATATATTTCTCGGATGTGTTATATTCTCTATATATATATAAGCCTATAGCTGATGTAAAAGTAAATGTTCTTAGTATCTTTTGACCCACTATTTTTTCAAAACATGTACTTTTTTTGTTTTCGTCCATTATTTTAGAATTGGTACCGAAAATACAAACATGCATATAAGCAAATCAACATATTTGTGCCAAAAAGTATGCCCACATTCGTTCTTTCTCTCTCTCTTCGTGTATATATACCCAACAAACACAGAAGATAGAGATAATATCTCAGAAAAATAGAGTTAAATTATGTTCCCCTTTGATGGTGGTATTATGTCAATGGAAGATGAGAAGCACAACGCATGATCAACGGCTGAGATTGGGAGTTATACAAAACCAAACGAAGACTGCTTTGATGGTGGGATCCTTCAGGGCAAGATCTGTTGCAGTTATGGTGCTTTTGTCTCTGTCTCTTCTGATTCTGCCTCCGCTTCTACCGCCGCCGCCTCCTCCACCTCCGCCGCTTCTCCTCCTCCCTCTCGTCCTCATGCTCCTCCTCCTCTACTTGGCTTTTTCTCCCTCCCATGAACCCAACCTCGCCGTTGCCTCCGTCGTATGAATACATCCATAGACATGCATGCATATATGTATATATATATATATATATATATGATTTTATATAAATCATTTCCAAATTCATTTAATATCAGTTGTTGTTGTTTGGCTCTGATTTAAAGATTTTAGTGTTAGATTTCAGATGTTGATTGAAACATTAAGAAAATGAACATAAATTTGTAAGTGTTATATGTGTTGTTTTACAATTGTTAAAATATAAACTATAGATTTATATATAATTTTGGATAATTATAACTTTAGAGACTAAATTTGAAATTGTATAAGATTTTGTTTTGCAAATAAATATTGAAATTGAACAGATCTCTTAGAGTTCTGATGCGTTTGCAATGTATCTTGATTCTATTGATTATTAGTTTTCAGTTCGGTTTGTAATTTTCATTTAGTAAATTATATTTGCTATCCAAAATATAAACAGATGAAATAACACATTTTGTAAAAAGAATTTATAATTGCAAAAACCTACAATAACATTTTTTCCTATATAATTCATATAAATCTATAATAAAATTCGAAACAAATATAGAATGAAATATTTGAATTCATAATTTCTAATAAAATTTTTGTTAATTTATAGTGCTCAAATTGGAGCTTTAAAGATTATATTATAATTTGAGAAAAAAAAAGTTTATTCCTCTCTAAACTATTGTATTTTAATTCTATTTCTATGAACTTTTTCTTTTATTCTATTTTTTTTAAACTATCATTATTAATTCTATTCTTTCTAAATTTTAAAAATTATAATTATCAATTCTATTCTCTCTAAATTTTAAAAATTCATCATATTTTCTCATCCTTTAAATATCCGTTAATTTTTCTGTATAATTTTTTTAAAACAGTCTATTTCCTCTCAAATTATATGATTTCTAGTCTATTCCCCCGAACTATATGGATTCTAGTCTATTCCCCTCGAACTATATAACGTATAGCTCATTCCCCCCGAACTATATGACTTCTAGTTTATTTCATTCCAAACCATATAATCTCTAGCCTATTTCCTCCCGAATTATATAACATTTAGCTTTAAAGATTAAATATTTTAGTGTTAGATTCCATATGTTGATTGAAACATTAAGAAAATGAACATAAATTTATAATTATATGAGTTATTTTATATTTGTTAAAATTTAAATTATAGATTTATATATAATTTTGGATAATTATAAATTTGCAGACTAAATTTGAAATTGCATAAGATTTTTTTACAAATAAATATTGAAATTGAATAGATCTCAGAGTTCTTATGTGTTTGCAATGTATCTTGATTTGTTCTATTGATTATTAGTTTTCAGTTGGGCTTGTAATTTTCAGTTAGTAACTTATATTTGCTATCCAAAATATAAACAGATGAAATAACGCGTTTTGTAAAACTTTTTTATAATTGCAAAAACCTACAATAACTTTTTCCTATATAATTCATATAAATCTATAATAAAATTCGACACAAATAAGATTGAAATATTTGAATTCATAATTTCTAATAAAATTTTTTGTTACTTTATCGGTTATGTTAGTATTCCAATTGGAGCTTTAAAGATTATATTATAATTTGGAAAATGACATATTCTCCTCTAAACTATCACATTTTAATTCTATTTCCGTGAATTTTCTCTCTCATCCTATTTCTTCTAAACTATCATTACTAAAACTATTCTCCCTAAATTTTAAAAATTCATCATATTTTCTCATACGTTAAATATCAATTAATTTTCCAGTTAATTTTTTTAAAACAGTCTATTTCCTCCCAAACTATATGACTTGTAGTCTATTCCCCCGAACTATATAAATTCTAACCTATTCTCCTCGAATCCCCATAAAGGAGCCAAAGAGAAGAATGAAGAGAAGATAAAGGAGTCAAAGAGAAGAATAAGGGGTATAAAGAGGATCAAAAGAAGTCAAGATGTGAGAAAAAAAATGAAGGGTGTGCAGCTGAAAAACTGGTGGGTTGACCTGGACACACGTGAAGAATTGATAAGTTAACTTGATATAAAAAGGCATTTAACTTATTGGGAGAAAAATATCAAAGAAGTACGGAAGACTACGTGAGTGCAGATCATAGAGTTGCAAGTGTACTTAGAACGATACCGTGAGAAATTGAGAGAAACAATTAGCGTTTATTTACATCTAACTCAGGGGCAGTTATCTGTGGAAATCTTTAGTGCATTGTAAAGAAAGACAAGTGTACTTAAAAGATTGATCCGTAAATAAATTTGGTATTGTTTGATATATTCAGTCCTATTGATTCCAGTTATTGATTAACGTTGTCGTTCTACTATTTTTTCAATTGGTATCAGAGCTGGTAACCTAAGTTTAGAGTAAATCTAAGAACTGGTTTGAGATTCTAGAAGATAACAATATGGAATGACCAAGAGATCTGTATTCGTTCGGAAAATTAGTCATGCTCGATGCTTCAAACTATGGCTATTGGAAAGTTAGAATGAGAAGATCATATGTGAATGAACAAGGAAACAAGAAGGAAAATAAATTTGGAGCTCAATGTCATGAATGCAAAGGATTCAGACACTTTAAATCTGACTGTCCAAGTATGTCAAAAAGAGAAAGTGTTTTGAAAGGACTACGAGAAAAACAATGCTACAAATGCAAAGGCTTTGGGCACACAAAAAATGAATGTGCGGATGGAAAATATGTCAAAGGAAAAATCACTAATCACGTTTAGTGAATCAAGTTCAGATTCTGAAGACGGAAATGAGGAAGACTTGTCAAGTTTTGTTGCACACATTGGAATAATAGAAGAAAATGATGAGGAAGAAAAACAAGGCAATAAAGATGATGAAACAGAAGTTGAAGAAGAGGATGAAGTAGATGTGGAAACTATCTACAATGAGCGGCTGAGAATGAGCAAGTTAAATGTTCAATTAGTCAAAACAAATGATAAACTAGAAGCTCAAATTGAAGAAATGAAGTAAAAAGCAGCACTGAAAGAAAAAGAAGTGTGTTATGTCAAAAGTCAACTTGAAGAAACAAATAAGCAACTGAAAATGCTTTTTAATGGCACTGACAAACTTGATCACTTGCTCTCATTAGGAAAACGAAAAGGAGATAACCACGTAATTGGTTATATGGGAAATACAAGTGATACAGAGAATAAATTAATTGGTTATGTGGGAAATTCAAGTGACACAAAGAATAAATTTGTTTCTAGAGGTGATCTGCAAGAGGATATGAAGCAGAAAGAAAAACAACAATCGTGCACACACTCAAAGAGGAACATGGTTTCAAAGACTTCAATAAAAACATAAATGAAAGTTATCATTCTCTTGGGTACACTTCAAGAAGGCAATATTAGGCTTCACATCACGGTTACAACACTAGAAGAAAAAATCAGGTACGATTTCATGGACAGAATACTGGAAGAAGGTATCAAAGTGTGAATCAAAAGAGAACTTCGGTGACATGATATTTTTGTGGAATCAGAGGACATAAACAGATCACATGCTACAAAAAATCAGGTATGATTCAGGTAAGTATGTTCTTCCCAAAATAAAACAGGTTTGGATAGAAAAAGTGATCTTCAATGCAAAGTTGCTTATATTCCAACTTAAAATGATAAATCTCACACTTGGTACTTTAATAGTGGATGCTCTAAACACGTGACAGGGAATAAAGAACTTCTATCAAATTTTAGTGAAAGAGTGAATGTTGAGAGTGTTACATTTGGTGATGGAAACAAATGGAAAATCGGTGGACAAGGAGATCTACGCATTCCCGGACAACCCATGTTAAACAACGTTCATTATGTGAAGGGATTGACTACCGATTTGATTAGCATTAGTCAATTGTGTGACAGCGGTTACAAAGTACAATTTAAACAAAATGAATGTTGTATCATGAATTATAACGGAAAGTGTATTTTTTCAGGTATGCGATCATCAAACAATTCCTATGTGTGGAAAGATTGAACAAAGGAGTTTTGAAAGTGACGAGAGATTATCAAATATTGGTAAATTTGCATATTCAAATTTGGTTTGAGGTATTCCTAAACTAAGTCTTGATAATCTTGATATATGTCAATCAATCGTTAACTAAATGAAACCTTCATAAAAACCCTCGATTTGGATCATGTTTATTAGTCCTGACTCTTTAAACTAACTTGAGATAAAATTAGGACTATGTATGTAAGAAAGTGAGAATGATTTTTGGAGCTAATAATCTGTTTATTTTTACTTGGTTTATCGAGGTCACTTAAGCTGTACTGAATTACACATATGCTAGCAAACTTATCCTTTCTTTTAGATTCAATGTTTGACGTAAAAAAAGGGTTTGGTTCTCTTACTCCTCTAATGACTCGATGCTTCATAAAAGGATTATAATTCTAAAAAGAGTTTGGTATGAGTATTTTGCTCGAGTCTAAGTTGGGAGATATTCAGTTTCAGTTATAACGTCTTATGATACAAAGCTAAATTGAGCTTAAATACTCCTCTATGTTTACATAAGAGTATACCTAAAAAGGGTAATCAATGAGCTTGTTATATGAACAAAAGGATATCTAAACAACGTCCTAGAAGCAGTAAACAGTGAAAAGAAAAGGAAAAGATAAAGAAAAGAAAAGGAAGAGAAAAGAAGAGAAAAAGAATGATAAAAAAATAGCTTATAAGTGTACTAAAGATTGCTTAGTGTATCTCGTGATAGGTTAAGTACACTTGAACGGAAAAGGTAACTCTAAAACTTATTATTGTTTCTCTTATGTATTCGCCTTTGATTTCATTAAATGTGGTTTAAAGAGAACGGATTGTTGAATATTTTTTAGGGACAAAAGAAATAAAAAATGAGGAAAAGATATGGAAAAACATCAAGTTGTAGAACCTTGTGCAAGAAAAATAATTGATCGATATTTAAATTGGTTCATTTTATATGTGTGACTAATATTTATTGATTTTGAATATCTGATCACACAAACACGGGGAGAAAATAGAGGTTATAGCGTTTGGATATATGGTGATCAATGCATGATGAAATAAATGAATCAACAACCTGTGATGATTGTGCTTAATTATGATTATGTTTGACGAATTTTTTTTGTGCAAGTTTGAGTTTGAGTGATCAGAAATTCAAAGGGGGAGATTGTTAATGCAATAATTTAGGAGCATAGATTATATTTTGAAAATCAGGTTGTTGAGAAGATAAATGAGTCAAAGAGAAGAATGAGGAGAAGATAAAGGAGTCAAAGAGAAGAATAAGGAGTATAAAGAGGATCAAAAGAAGTCAAGATGTGAGAAAAAGAAGGAAGGGTGTGCAGCTGGAAAACTGGTGGGTTGACCTGGACACAACTGAAGAATTGATAAGTTAACTTGATATAAAAAGACAGTTAACTTATTGGGAGAAAAATATCGAAGAAGTATGGCAGACTACGTGAGTGCAGATCACAGAGTTGCAAGTGTACTTAGAGCGATACAGTGAGAAATGGAGATAAACAATTAACGTTTATTTACATCTAACTCAGGGGGAGTTATCTGCGGAAATCTTTAGTGCAATGTAAAGAAAGACAAGTGTATTTAAAAGATTGATTCGTAAATAAAGCTGATATTGTTTGATATATTCGGTCCTATTGATTCTAGTTATTGATTAACATTGTCGTTCTACTGTTTTTTCAGTATTATTAAATTTAGTTATTATATATACATTTTTTATGATTGATAAAAAATATTTTCAAATTTTTGCCTTCAACTCTTGATTTGAAGTCTTAGGATTCAACTTGACTTATCAATCACATAACCATCTGTGATTGTGGCGTCTTGACACATTTTAAGGTTTCTAAACTGAGTTATTCAGGGGTTTAAGACGTCCTGATTATTGAGAGTAGTCCTAGGTTTCGGTTGCTAGTTGTTGAGGAGTTTTGATACATAAATTCATCTCGTTCTAAAACATTGAAATGTGATTTGGGGTCTTATCACCTTCGAAATAATATTTAATATTTGAATTCACACGTTTTATATTTTTATTATCGAATTGAATGATTCGAGTGTTCATTTTTTATTTGAATCGATTCAAATATTCCAGAAAATGTTAGATGTTAATCGCACGGTAACCCAACACATATAACCTAAACAAAATCTACATGGACTAAATGGTATTTAATAATAAAAATAATTATATTTAATTGAGACAATATATTTGTAATTATATTTATATTATAAATATGCATATATTAATAAAGATTATTAGACACAATATATTTGCAATTATATTTATATTAAAAATACGATGATATTAAAAAAAATATGTTACGTTTATAATAACCAAAATTTAAAATATATTACTATTAATTAAAAAATATTACCTTTATAATAACCAAAATTTAAAATTATGTTACTGTTAAAGAAAATATGCTACGTTTATAATAACCAAAATTTTAAAAATACGTTGAATGTACAATTTGTTTTTAGGGGAAGAATAGGTTAAAAGTCATATAATTCGGGAGTAAATAGGTTAGAGGTTATATAGTTCTGGGAAAATAGACTAGAAGTCATAATTCGGGGGGAATTGCCTAGATATTATATAGTTCAGGGGGAATATGCTAAAATTCATATAGTTCGGGGGAGGTGGGAGGAGAATATGCTAGAAGTCATATAGTTAGGGGGAAAATAGACTATTTTAAAAAAGTTTAACAAAAAATTAATAGATATTTAACAGAGAAAAAAACATAATGAATTTTTAAAGTTTAAGGGAATAAGATTAGGAATGATAGTTTAGAGAAATAGGATGCGAGAGAAAGTTCACAGAGAGAGCAGAGCAATAGTTTAGAAAGAATATGCATTTTTCTCTAATAATTATATATATATGTTATATTATTATTAAGCAATGTAATTAACATTGGTTTTGTAAGGTAACATAGTCTTTTCTAGATATCTTAATTGAATCTTTCACTCTATATTTAATTTTTATTCTAAATCTGATTACTATTTTACAATTTATTTAATTTATATAATCCTTATATTGTAAATTTGTCTAATTTATATGATTTATGTTATCATGATAAATCATAAAATACATTATATTTTCGACTTGCTTTTATACCAGAATGGCTCTTTCATATGATTATTTCTCTAAAATACAAGAAAGGTAAAGTTGTGTGTATTATTACGATAGTATATGTTGGAACTTATTTGAAAATAAATATATCTTAGCATGTTATGATAAATTGTCCCACATCGGTTAGGACATGAACCTTGGGATTTGTATATATGGTGTTGGGCAACCCTAAATTTTTGAGCTAGTTTTTTGGATTAGTTAGGCCCAGCCCATATTTGACATGGTATCAAAGTTCGGTTCGTCCCGATTTGAATATACCGATGTTGGACCCCCGATTGCGATGTCCATGCTCCAGGACCGAGCCTAGACGTGAGGCGGAGTGTTATGATAAATTGTCCTACATCGGTTAGGACATAAAGCTTGGGACTTATATATATGGTGTTGGACAACCCTAAACTCTTGAATTAGTTTTTGGGATTAGTTAGACCCAACCCATATTTGACATAACAGATTTATGAAAACATTTGTAAATATCTCTATATTTTCATTATTTCCATCTTTTATATATTTATTTATATTAAAAATTTAGATTCATTATTTTTTTTCAATGTCAGTATTGTAGTTCTATAAAAATCAAAATGAATAATTTGATCATATATATATATATGTATATATAGGTAGAAAAATCAACTTTTTAGCACAGTATATATCAGACATATATTGAAAACGACAGACACTTTTTACTTTCGACATTCGACAATGGAAAAAATTGTGGACATTATCATGTAAAATCTGCATATATTGGTTAATGTACACAACAAAACACTTTCAACCAGAAACGAATATATAATATGAATGATTAAATCAAAACAAAAGTCAACCTTTAGATGTGACTCAGTAACATGACGACGAATTATTTATATAATTGCATATATATATGTGTGTGTTTTGTGTGTGTGAAAATGAGAAATTAGGGATGAAAATGAATATTGTGGGTATTCAAAAGAAGCATTAATTCATTGACTTCTCCAAAAGTTCATGCATGCATCGTATTAAAACCTTACGCTGCATTATTTCAAGCCTTGACTCTAACGAGTGGACGACACACACGCTCATAGCCAGATATCGAGATCACCCTAAAAAAATGTATAGTTTTAATCTCACATTATTATTATTATTATTAATATTAGGATATAGCATGTAAATTTTATAATTGTATTGTTAATTAATAAATAAGTTAGTTAAATTGTTAGATCAGGTGAACAATGAGTTAGTAATGTATATGATAAATGAACAAATAATGTATATTTTTTATTCAATTAATAAAAATAATCAGTTTTTTTTTCTAATAAGATATAAAAAAAAGCCGACGACCTTTATTTGTAAATCCTAAATTGATGATTTCTTCTTCCTCTGCAATTTTTTCTTTGATTCTTCATCTTCCTTTAGAGTTTTTCTTCGTCGATTGTATCTTCAACTCTCTTTTCAAATCTTCTGCATTATTCGTCAATTTTTCTTCTTTTCTCTTACTCAAATGGCATTTGTAATTCATAACCCGAACCCTATTTAAACCAACGATCCATACAAAAATTCCATTTATCTCCACATGAATGATCAAGGTTGCGTTCTTTTGGTCTCTGAGAAGCTAACCGAAGAGATTAATTTCAACACCTGGAAGTAATCAATGACCATGGCGCTCAACAGTAGAAACAAATTGGGGTTTGTGGCATGTAAGAAGCATAAACATTCACCCGATGATTCTAATTTTGAAACACGACATTAATGTAATGACATCGTATGCTCATGGATTATTAATTAGATTGCCAAAGAGATTGGAGACAGTATCGTTCATATGAATACTACCTTAGCTATTTGGCAAAACCTCCATAACATATTTAGCCAAACCAATCTTCCTATGATCTATGAAACCTGAATTACAGAAGCTTAAAAAAGGAAACCTTGACCTAAACTTCTATTATACTCATTTAATCACATCTTGGCAAGAACTTAAAAGCTTAGGTAAACCAATTTCTTGATTTTGCTCAAAATGGGAATGTCATATTAACACATATATAACAAAATGTGAGGAAAACGTTATCTGTTAAAATTTCTAATGGGTCTCAATGAATCTTTCTTTTTGGTTCGTCGACAAATCATTTTGATGGATCACATCCCTTCTGTCGCCAAAGCTTTCAATCTTGTAGTTCAAGATGAGAAACAACGAGGAATACTTCCTCCTCTTGATGCCATCATTTTCAATCATCTTCAACAAATTCTATTCCTTAATCAAACAATTCTTAATGTCCTCGAGGACTTGTTTTAATTGTCTAAATCGACCTCTTCCTTTATGTTCCCATTGTGGTCTTCAAGGCCATGTTATCACTAAATGTAATTGTTTACATGGATATAAACAACCTAATTTTGGATTACATAAACCTCGACCCCAGCCTTCCGTTTATTCTCCTCATGTTAACAATATCATTCAAGAAGTTCGAGCTCCTTTTTTTATTCCCCTTCTATTGCATCCAATATGGGAATTCCTATTACCGGCGTTCTAACTCTAGAGCAGCACTAGCAAGTGGCCTCCCATCTCACTTCTGTCCACGACTACAATTCTATATTTGCCTTTGCATCTCAATCTGTGATTCTAGTTTCTCAAACAACTTCATCTATTCCATCAAACTTAGGTAGTTATTTCATTAATATTTTTTTTTATTCACTTTCACTTAATTCTAGTTTAGACATTCCTAAGAATGCTTGGATTATTGATTCAGGGGGCCAGTAGTCATGTTTGCAATAATATCAATTATCTCTCTCATTTAAAACCTATTTCTAAGGCTTGTTGTTATTCTCTCTAATGCCTCAAAATTCTCATTTTCTTTCATATGGAATGTCATTTTTTCTTCAAGCTTAGTCCTGAATTATAAGCTATACATCCATTTTTTCAGCTTTAACCTCATCAGTGTAAATATATTAATTCAACATTCAAACGTTAATGTCTCTTTCACCTATTTCTTGCCTCATACAGGATCCTAATCAGAGTTTGACGGTTGAGAATGATGATGCTTCTCAACTTGTAATACCCCTATCCTAGACTAGGAGTGTCCACCATCACCTCCAAGAGGTGGCCACATATATCATCGTTCAAACATATTTTATAAAACAAAATAAATGTTTTATTATCTAAATAAAAGTGGTCCAAACCATATAAAAAAAGTAAAATACGTAAAAATATAGTCACGATAAATAAATAAAATAAGTACGAAATGCAAAATAAAGCTTATCGAGACCTCTTACACGCCTCTCTATCAGTCCGTTGTGAACTCTGATACTACTGCTCAACCTCATTTCTTTTTTTCCTCAAAATATCATGTCCATCCATGACAATCCACAAATAGAATGAGTACGAAATATGCACTCAGTGAGACCAAGTCGTGTACGTACTTTGTGTCATGTATTCTCTCAATCTTAACTAAATAACATAAAATAATGATTTATCATCACTTTAAAGACATATAGAAAATCTATCCAACCCGATTGAGTATCTAAGTCTATGACTAGTATCACACCGTATCATAACACATAGAGTCCACACGAATTTAGCTCAGGCATACGTTCTAGAGTCCAAAGAACCCCAACAGCCTGAAGATCTTGCAAGGTCACAATGTATCCTAGCCATCACTACAATACAACGTTCCATCACTCAAAAGGATACCACAACCCCAACACGGTACGAAACTGGAAGATCCACTCATCTAATTAATCACAGCGCTCTGTCTCTCGAAAGGTTACCATAACCGTAGCACGATACGACACCGACCCTAACCCAAGTGTCGCAATACTAACGTCGTCGATCTGATACTCCTCACATGAAAACTCTCGCTGACCCGCTCGCACACGCCTTCTTCCGAAGGTTCAAGTTTAAAATAACTTGATCGAGCACACTATATAAGATTTTCACTCAATTTTAACATTGAACCCAAATATCAACGATCTCCAACCCTAACACTTGGTTAAACAAATCACATACATGTCATCAACACTCATACGATAATACTAAATTTAAATCCAATCTTCACTTGTCACCTCTCAATTTTGCCATTATGATCCTAAAAATCGTATTGTGATCATGCTTTGTTTCAAATGTAGAAACTTATCCACAAACTAACAACACAACCGAAATTGAAATGGAGAAAGATCATCATATTAGCTTCTCTGATGACTTGACTGTCCATGATGATATTGCTAATTATGACGTGAATCAATTTTCTCCTAATATAGATTCAATCCAATAATCAATATTCATTATATAGATCTACAAATTAAGAAAATAATGATAAGGAGAAATTCAAAATTATACCAAAATCTCGAATAGAACTCACCCACGAAAAGAACACAATGAAAATTTGGTGGTTCTTCCTTATCTCTTTTTTTCTCTCATTTTCCTTTCTCATTTTTTTTTCTTCTCCTTCGGCTGACACAGACGACACAATTAATTTTTTTGTTAATTAAATTAACTAAAAGTTAGGTTAATATAATCATAATTTATTGGGCCCTATAATCCTCCTCCACTGCAACATAATTCGTCTGCGAATTCTATGCATCTAATTCTTACAATGACGTTTGCATCCAATGCATAGAAGAACTATACTACTCATTTTCAAAAAACTCTGGATACTCGTGCAACATCTTCCCATCTTATTCCCATATCGCTTCTTCCACACCATGATGTTTTCATATGACATTTATCATCAGATTCTGCTTACGTCTTAACTGTTTCACTTGGTGATCAACAATGTGCACCGAACGTTATGTATATGTTAAGTCTTTCTTTAAAGTTATTGGTGGTTAAACAAGTATTTTATCTGGAACTGATAAAACTTATGCAACAATGATACATGGAACACATCATGTATCCCCCTAAAGATGAAGGAAGCTCCAATCCACAGGTGACCACTTCAATTCGCTCAATCAATTTAAATTGCTCCGTAATCGTGGTGATAGCTTGTTCACTTGACTCACACATGATCCCACTTGCCTCGCTTGAACTCACAAATATACCATGTCTCCTATGTTAAACGCAACGTCTTTTATTTTTAGATCATCATAACTCTTCAACAATCTTAAGTCGCTTTCATTTTCATCTTATCAATTCTTAACTTTTTCATATTCTCCATGATAATCTTCGATCCAAAGATAGATCTCTCTCCCACCTCAGTCTAATACAAAGGTGTACAACGGGGTCACCCATATAATGCTTCATATGGCGGTATCCCAATGTTAGCTTGATATCTATTATTGTATGCAAACTCAACAAGCCGTAAATGATTCTCCCAACTGTCGGACCACTCCAACACACATGCTCGTAATAGGTCCTCAAGGGTACTTATTGTTCTCTCAGATCCGTCTGTCTGTGGATGATATGTGGTGCATATATGCAATTTGGTTCCTAAATCTTTCTGAAATGTCTGCCAAAGCCGTGAGGTGAATCTCCCATCTCGATCTGACACAATGCTTGACAAAACCCCATGCAACTTTACCATTTTCTTAATATAGATCCCTACTAGCTGATTCACATCAAAAGTCTTCTTTATTGTAATGAAATGAGCTGATTTAGTTAGTCAATCCATGACTACCCAAATGGCATCCTTGCCATTGTGCATCTTTGAAGATCTGTCACGAAATCTATGGTAATATGGTCCCACGTCCATTTGGGAATTGGTAGATTTTTTTAATTTTCCGCTAGGTACTTGTTGCTTCGTTTTGATTAATTGACATGTTGGACATTCCGCTACCTAGTGAGTGATATCCTTCTTCATTTGTGGTCATCGATAAAGTTGGCAGACATCCCGATGCATTTTCGTCGATCCCACACGAATCAAAAACTTGAATTGGTGAGCTTTGCTTGGAATCTCTTCTATGATCCCTAGATCTTTCGGTACACAAAATCCACCATTGATCATCATTAGACCATATTCCATGACTTTGTATAACTAGTACCTTGGGTCTTGCTGATTACTAAAAAAATCTTCTGTAATCCTTTATCGAATAATTATGATGTATGAATTCTACTCAATAGACCAGATTGATTTACTGTTTGCAACCCGACACACTCGGACTCAGTCTGCACCATCTCTAGTCTCAAGGCACTTATCTAACTAATCAAATCACTGAATTCTTGCATAACTGAAACCTCAAATCTCTTTCGGCTCAATGCATCTACAACAACATTTGATTTCCCTAGATAATACATAATGTCCACATTATAGTCAACAATAAACTCCATCCAGTTTCTCTAACGCAAATTCAACTCTGGTTGCGTGAATATTTATTCAAGACTTTTATGGTCTGTAAAAATCTGTACCTTCTCCCCACAAAGATATTCCCTCCAAATCATGAGTCAGATAATTCTCCTCATGTTTATGTAACTGTCTTGATGCATAAGCAATCACGTTATCTCCCTGTATAAGTACAGATCCTAATCTCTTCTTTGATGCATCCATGTAAACTATGTATGGAATCTCTGGTGTGGTAAGGCTAGCACTAGGGATTTTGTTAACTTCTCGTTCAGTTGTTTCCGATTGATGATACCTTCTCAGGATCGACATAAATCCTTCTAATAAAACATGTCCCAAAAATCCCACACATCTATTTTAGAAACTATATTTTTCAGCTTTGCAAACAATTTTTGTTCTTTAAGACATTCTAACACTAAGCGCAGATGTTCCTCATGTTCCTTTGGGCTCTTGGAGTAGACCAAAATGTCATCGATAAATACAATAAATAAAATAGTCAAGGTAGTCCCAAAATACATTTTTCATTAGTTTTATGAACGCAGCGGGGACATTAGTCAAAACAAATGGAATAACAGCAAATTCATATTGCCCATATCGAGTATAAACTTCCTAATGTGTCCTTCTGCAATTGGAAATTGATGATATCCGGATGTTGGATCTATCTTTGAGAACCAAGTCGCACCTATTAAGTGATCTAATAACTCATCGATCCTTGTTAGCTTGTGACAATTTTTTATAGTGACTCTATTCAGAACACTATAATCAATACACAATCTGAAAATCTCGTTTTTTTCTTGACAAATAGGATTGGTGCACCCTATTGTGATTTAATCAGTCGTACAATACCTTTCTCGAGCAGCTCATGTAATTGTTTTCTCAAATTTTTCATTTTCATTGATGCCACTTGATATAGAGACTTTGATATCGATGCAGTACCCGGATCTAGCTCAATCTCAAATAGATCGCCTTGCATTGACGGCAAGCCTTGCAGTTCCGTGAAAACATCTACAAACTCTCGCGCTAAAGGGACCTCTTCGACTTGTACAGATGGGCCCACTTCTTCTGCCGAGATGGTGGTGAGATACATGTAGCACCATTGATCTATTAATCACTCCATACATAATGTTGAGATGATGTGAATCCCTTCACCCGATCAGAGTCCTTGATACTTAAGCTCCTTATCGCTTTTTTTTTTGTAACAGACCTGACCGCGACGACAATCTATCATATCCCAATGTCTTGACAATCAATTCATTCCAAGTATCACATCGTAGCATTCCATCGGAATATTGATAAGCTCTACAACTAGCTTTTCTTCTTCTTCTTCTTCTTCTATCACCACGGGCACCTCTTCGAGAATTCCTAGGGATTCTAAAATTTGACCTCCTGGAGTATGCATTCGGACAATACTTTTTGGATCTTTAAGTTGGGTAACTAATTTATTAGCCATCGATGGAATCATAAAACTATGTGTCACACTAGTATCAAATAACACATGAGTGGATAGGCCTCCCATTATTATTGATCCGACGACAGGTCGAGCATCTCTCTTTTGGCCCTCACGTTCATCCTGGTAACCTCTCATGGCATATACGTGCGGTTGCATAGCCTTACGTTTTTCGATGCATGCTCTTCAGGCTTTCTAGTCCTAACCTGTGACATTAGACCCACTAGTGATGGTAGGGGTGGGGCCTTAGACAATCCCTTTGTAAATGGTACATACTACCACAACGGAAAAAATCCGTCTTATTGTCATCACCTTATAGTTCCTCCTATTTGTTGGGGACACTCACGAAACTGGTGTTCTAAACTACCACATCGGAAACATTCTACTCTCCTGTAAAATCTTTGGCATGCCCCAATATGCTCACATCCACAATGATGACATTGGTACCTCATTGTTATTACGATAGAACGAGTCTGAACTGGTTTCCTCTGATCCGATCTCCCTCGAATCTGTTGGTTGACCTGTTTACCTTTGGCATCTGAAGACTTCAATATGAATTCTTCGATGAGTCCCTTCTCTACTAACTGAGTATTTTGAACTAGTTCAGACAATTATCTATGCTTGTTTATCTCAATCCTACATCTGATTTCTGGTCGTTGTCCTTGTAATAATTTGTTAACCTTACGAATTTCTGAAGTTACGAATTTAGACCCAAATCGTGATAACTTTAAATAAGTCTCATAATATTAAGCAACAGTACGATCACCTTGTGTGAGCTGTAAAAATGCTAACTTCATCTCTTCAAGAGCAACGTGCGTCAAAAATTTGTTTGAACTCAGTCCAAGAAAACATATGCTCTGGACGTTCTCTCTGGATCTCATCCAACCAAAACACTACTTCTCTCTCCAAATAGTGGAGTGTAATATTCATCTTAAACTCTAATTAAAATGTAGATGATTGAAAGTTCCGCTCCAATCAGAACATCCACTCCTACATCTTCTTGGGAGATATAGCACAACCACGAAATGGCTTTATATCCTATTTAGCCATGTGATCCATGACATAGAAATACCCTGGCGTCTCCACATGCCTCTGGTTAAACACTAGAAGAGGTGGTGGTGGTGGAAATAGTACTTGTGGTGGTGCATGTGGCTGTACCTGTGCTGTCAATACCTGCAGCGGTACTTGTGGCATCACTGAACTCTCCTCTTGGTCATATTGTTGACTTTCTGCTAATAGCTCTCTCAACATTTTCTCTCATGACATCTCTAGATATCCCAATTTGTGATCTTTTTCTGGATGATTCAGACTACGCATGGCTAGTGGAACGAGAGCCTCCGCTCATCCCACGACCAAAAGCCTTAGTAACCATCCTCCTCGGTATTGTCTGCTACACACAATTAACCACTCTTAGTTTTCATAGCTCAAAACCCCTAGTAGACACTTCAAGACATATGTGTTATGGTCTCGTGGATTTATTAAGACATTTTTCAAAACATTTTGAAATCTCGTAAAAATGATAAATACAAAAATGACAATCGGACTCCGATACCAATTTGTAACACCCCCATCCCCGAACTACCTCGGGACTAGAAGTGTCCACCATCACTCCCAAGATATGGCCACATATATCATCGCTCAACATATTTATAAAACAAAATAAATTTTTTATTTCTTAAATAAAAGTGATCCGGATCATATAAAAAATAAAATACGTAAAATTCATAGTCACGATAAATAAATAAAATAAGTATGAAATGCAAAATAAAGCTTATCAAGATCTCTTGCACGCCTCTCCCATCAGTCCACTATGAACTCTGATGTTGTGGCTTAACCTCATTGCTCTTTTTCCTTGAAATATCATGTCCATCCATGACAATCCACAAATAAGATGAATACGAAATAGGCACTCAGTGAGACCAATACATGTACGTACTTTGTGCCATGTATTCTCTTAATCTTAACTAAATAAAATAAAATAATGATATCATCACATTAAATACATACAGACAATCTATCCAACTCGAGTGAGTATCTAAGTCTAAAACTATTACCACATCAGATCATAACTCATAGAGTCCACACGAATCTAGCTCGGGCATACGCAAAGTCCAAAGGACCCCAACAGCTTGAAGATCTTGCAAGGTCACAATGTACCATAGCCATCAATACAATACAACGTTTTGTCGCTCAAAAGGTTATCACAACTCCAACACGGTAGGAAACTTGTAGATCCACTCATCTAACTAATTATAGCACTTTGTTTCTCGTAAGATTACCATAACAACAGAACGGTACGACGTCGACCCTGACCCAAGTGTTACAATACTAATGTCGTTGACCTGATACTCCTCAGGTGATAACTCTGACCGACTCGCTCACACGCGCCTTCTTCCAAATATTCGAGTTTAAAATCACTCGATTGAGCACACTTGGTCGAACGTCAATGCTCTAGATCGTCTCTAATCACTTAAACAACTCATGTACATGTCATCAATCCTCACACGACAATACTAATGTTCAATCCAATCTTTACTTGTAAGGTCTAAATTTTGCCATTATGATCCTAGAAATCGTATTGTGATCATACTTTGTTTCAAATGTAAAAATTTATCCACAAATTAACAACACAACCGAAATTGAGATGGGGAAATATCATCATCTTAGCTTCTCCGATGACTTGATTGTCCACGATGATATTACTAACTGTGACACAAATCATTTTCTCCTAATATAGATTTGATCCAATAATCAATATTCATTATATAGATATTCAAATTAAGAAAATAATGACAAGGAGAAATTCAAAATTATACCGAAATCTCGATTGGAACTCACCTATGAAACGAATATTACAAAAATTTGGCGGATATTCCTTATTTCTTTTTTTTTCTCTCCTTTTCCTTTCTCATTTTTTCCGTTCTCTTTATTTTTTTCTCTTCTCCTTCGGCTGACACGAGCAACGCAATTAAGTTTTTTTAAATTACATTAACTTGATGTTAGCTTAATATAATCCTAATTTATTGGGCAAATTGAGCCTTATACAACTTACAATTTTTAGTTCCTACAACTATTCCAACTGTTGCTCTTCCCACTTCTTCAGATATATGGCACAGTAGGTTGGGTCATCCTTCCTTCAACAAAATCAAAATTTTGAATTCAAAATCCATCATTAACTTTTATTCTCATCATTGTACAGTTTATCCGCAAGCTAAACAAAGAAAACTTTCATTTGTTTCTAATAATAATCTCTCTAAGAACATTTTTATCTTTTTCCTATTGACATTTGGGGTCCATTTCAAGTTGAATATGTTGATGGTTATAGGTTCTTTTTAACTATAATTGATGTCAGTTCTCAATCTATATGGATATACTTCTTAAAATTTTAATTAGATTTAGACACTATTTAAAATCACATTTAAAAATATTAGGTATGATAATACCCGAAATTATATTTAAAAATCTTCTTAACAGTAAAGGAATACTTCATTTTTATTCTTTTTTCTATACACAACAACAAAATTCAGTGGTTGAATGCAAGCATCGACACTTGTTAAATGTTGTAAGACCTTTATTGTTTCAATCCAATATTCTTTTTTAGTATTGGTCTACATAAATTCATACCTTGAGCTAATCCTACAATATTTTTAGGATATCTCATAGGTTACAAGGGATATAAAATTCTAAATCTGACTTCTAATCAAATTCTTGTGTCTAGACATGTCATATTTTATGAATATATCTTTCTATTCAAGAATGATACTCAATGACTTGTTTCCATATTATGTTCTTCTTTTTTCTATTTCAACATATTCTTCTATTAATTCTGACCATAATATTTCCATACAAAACAATATTCACATTCCTTCTACTTCAATAGTTCCTATCTCGAGTCATAATTTATCTCCATCTATCATTCCCTCTTCTATTGCCCCAAGACCCAAAATAACCATCAAACCTCCTCATTATCTTTCAGATTATCATTGTTATCATTTGAATTTTCAATCTAATCATTCTTCTATCACCCCATCTTATCTTATTTCCTTATTTCTATCATATTCCAAACTGCATGCTACACACAAATTATTTTCTCTAAACATCAACGCTATGAATTAACCTAAAAAATCTGAAGAAGCATCTTTATATTCACAATGTATATAAACTATGTAAATTGAACTTAATGTCTTGATAAAAAAAAATATTCGGTCTCTTTTCTCTTTACCTAATAACAAAAAATCTGTAGGGATGCAAATGGTTATACAATATAACATAGAACCATAGATAGATATAAAGTTAGATTAGTAGCTAAAGGCTACACTCAAACTGAAGGTATTGATTACATTCATACATTTAGTCTTGTAGAAAAACTGGTGACCGTAAGAATAATATTATGTCTTGCATCTTCGTGAACACTTCTGTTTCCCCACCTCTAAATTTGCCATCAATGACTGATTTTTCACTACTCTCATTTCAGAAACTGTCGATTATAGAGATGTTTAAAATGGAAGAAAGAAGAAAACAGGATTGGGTTTCCTTCTTATGTTATGCTTTCCTCTACTATTTGTGTTTATTATTCGATATTTCTGATTTGTGATTGATCTTCGATTTAGGATTGTTTGTTTCACCGCAGATCATCACATTCCCTTTCCAAAAGCTCTATTTCAAGTTCCTCGACATTCCTTTTCCAAAAAATCGATTTCAAGTTCCTACTGCGATATATTACCGTCGTGGTTCTGACGGTGCATATTACCTCTGCAATTGAGTTCTTCCTCTCTTATCCTCTTAATTTCATGTATTTTTAAATTTAATTTTTGGGCTTTACCTACAAAGCAGAAGCTCTCGAGAGCCTTGGCAATGGAACACCACTCATGACCTCTATAGACAGGTTCCTTCTCTCTTCACCCTGAGAATATTCATGTATTTGATTAGAGAATTTTGGTTTTAGGGTTTTGACATGATATTTTTTTATGAGAGTAATGGTCTTGAGCTTCAGCTTGTAGATGTGTAAGTTGGATTAAACTCACATGACGATGTCAGAACCAAGGTATAGAGTCCAAATTAGACAACTCCGAACTTTTTCAAAGTCGTTTGAGTTACACAACTCTGTCAATATAAATTATTCGTTGCAAAATACATTTTTAGATTGATTATGTAAATTTTGGACAATTAATCATCCCACATAAATCCTAAAAAGTATAAGCTTGATATTGGACATAGGATTGTGTGAATGCCACGAACCAAGTTCTCCCTTATCAACGAGAAATTGCATGTTTGATTTTTTTCTTTATGAAGCTAGGGCAGTGATAAAGGGGTTTATTTTGGTTTAAGGTAGTTGGTATCTCAATCTTCTTTTTCAAGGAAAACCAAGATCTCATCATCTCAATTTGGTTTGGTTTATTGTGCTTTGTAACAATCGAAAAACTTAGGCATGGAATTGTGCCAATTCCATGAACCAAGTTCTCCCTCATCAATGCGGAATTGCAGGTTTATGTTGTTATTTGAATTTTTTGTTCTTAAAGTTATTTATTTGTTTGGTTAACAATAACGTTTTATGAGAAAAATGTTAAATGGAGATGTTCGGTTGAACTCCATAGATTCGGTCGGTTTTTTATTTGCTTTTACAAGGAGAAAAACAACCAAGATCTTATCATATCAGTTTGGTTTGGTGACTTCGTCTTTACCTTTGGGATTATGAATCTTTCAAACGGATTTGTGACTGATGTTGTTTTGCAATGATAAGTTGCTTTAGTTTGTCAAATCTTAGGATCACGTAAAGCTCAAATCATGCCAAAACATATCATTTGGCTTATGTATATGTACCTATTTATTTTATAAATTTATAGGCACACCCTTTATTCAAAGATAAGGAAAACTTCGTTAATATGGTCGACCTTTACTCTAGGGACCATACATAGTGAGAGGATTGTACCAAGCCTAGCAATTGCAACAATGTGTACGCAATGGCATCCTAACTTGAGACCAGTGATATCTTATGTAGTAATGCTTTTGAACTACTTAGCTTCTAAAAAATTATGACCCTCATTGCAATGTTAATTATTAAAAAAATCAAAAATATATATAGAAATATAGATTTCTATTACAATTTGTATTGTATAACATCGACTTTTCACACGACCAAGGGAGACAAAGACGATGAAGAGAAAAGAACAAACGCTTACAGAGAACCCGAGTATGGAATTCCTTTGTAGGAAAAGAAGCGATGACATCCAATTTTGGGGCTTCTCAATCTTTATTTATGCTTGGATACCCAGAAAATGTTGAGATTGCTTCAACAGCATCACAACAGAAAAACCTTATTTGTATTGTTTTTGGGGTTTTTTTGTAGTTTTTAGGTAATGGTTATCATTCATTAAACCATATAACAACAAAGTTACATTCGTCTTGATTATTTTAGTTTTGTGGTAGAATTTTAGCAAATAGAAAAAAGATCACAACACGGAGAAACTTGTATAGGTCTGTGTTAGTATATTGGTCAAAGAAATAACTATTTGGATGATATAAATGAGTAGAATTTTTTGTAAGGGAATAATTTGGATCTATCATTTAAAATTTTTGTATATATTTAAGATTTCGTACATAATTTTATATTGTTTCTAAAGAAAATAATATTCGTATGAAAAACATTAACAAATGTATATTTTTTTCATGGAAATATTTAACATATTTTTTCTTTTTTATTCACACTCGTTAATATAGATATATGTATAACATATGTATATATATATATTAATTTTAAAAATTAATAATATAAACCTCACAATGTATTTTTATTAACCATACAACATGATGAGAGTTCAGAAAAATACGATATTTTTTCAATGACATAATACAATATTTACTAACGGTAAATTCTAAATCCTTTAAAATACTTTTTATCAATACATACAATATCATTATGTACATTTACTGATTTTTCTAAACTTTGTTTAATTTGAAATGTTCTAGGATGTTTTCAATTGAATAAATAATTTCAAGAATTATTTTTCTCAATCACGATATTTAAATGAAGTTGTACCGTAATATTTTTAAAATCAAAATACTACATAATAAACTTTCACTTTTTTATATAGTTTTTAAAGTTTAAAGGCCAATAACTACTCCTTGGACATTGCAAAAGAAATATGACGCGTTATTTTCAATGATTATTCTATTAACTAGGAAAAGCCCCCACGCGATACGCGGGATTATGATTTTTTTGTTTAACTAATTTAAAACATTACGTATAATAAATAGAAAACAATATTAAAATAAATAATATTAAAGCTTAAGCAATTACTAAAATAAAGATAATAAAATAGTCGTTGATAATATTGAAATCGTCTGCCGATGCAAGGTCTAATGATAAAACAATAGGCCTCACTGTTAATGAATTTTGATAGAAAAGTGATTAGCAAAGTTTGTTTGCCAATATTCTTGGTTAACGTATTTTTGTATGGACAATTTTTTAATTTATATTTGAATTTGTAAAATAATCGTGTTTGAAATTATTTTGAAATAACAAATATACTATTGAAATTTTTTAGTATTCTGAGTTTAAGAAAATTATATCGAAGTAGTAAATGAAGACATATATCATTGCAATGTTTAATTGTTTCCTCTCCATGTTAATTGCCCACAACAAAGAAACACATAAAATTAGTAGTAACATACAATTATTAATCCTAAGTAATTTATATTAATGCTTAAGAATTGATATGTTGGAGTAATTCGTTCATATAAATTTTTTCAAATGGACAACTATATTTGCGATTATATTTGCTCAATCTCATTGCACAAATGAGATTATTTAGTGAGACATAGAGTGGTTATTAATAATTATATAATAAATTATTATATGATAAATAATTATTTATGCATATATTGGACATA
>CM071861.1:27444960-27475683 GCA_036759665.1 Gynandropsis gynandra | reverse complement strand
AGGGGTTGGACAAAGTTTTGTCACGATAATGGCTTTAACGTGGGTTGTGCCCTCAAAGTCGAACTGGACACCGTTCTTGATGATGTACTGTGTCTACTGCTTGCCCTTATAATCTTCATAGACTGAATTCCGTTGTATTTTGATTGCTTTGAACCTCATTTGAACAACAAAATTCATGTTTGTATTTGGTTGGTTTTTTTACTATTATTCAATAGAATGTATTATTGTTAGTATCGATGTTTTGTGGATTTACTATTATTGTAATAAGGGTCAGAGAGGGTCCAAGGGTTGCAGGGGACAAAGGGTCGCCCAGTCCAAGGGTCGAAGGGAGACAAGGGTCGCAGAGGGTCCAAGGTTCGCAGAGGGTACAAGGGTCACACGGTCCAAGGGTCTAAAAAAATGTTTACTCATTGATTCAACTTATTCTTTTTTTAACAGTTTATTTGTAATATAATTTTGGGAATGGATAATTCAACTTTGTACATTGTAATTTTTAAAAAAATTATTCATATTATTTGTAAATAATTTGTAAATAATAAATTATTTTGACTATATTGTCAGTATCGATGTTTTTGTGGATTTAGTATTATTGTAACAAGAGTCGTAGAGGGACAAGGGTCGCAGAGGTCCAAGGGTCGCAGAGGAACAAGGGTCGCAGGGGTCCAAGTGTCGCAGAGGAACAAGGGTCGGAGAGGTCCAAGAGTCGCAGAGGAACAAGGGTTGCAGAGGGACAAGGATCGCAGGGGTCCAATGTTCGCAGATGAACAAGGGTCGCAGGGTCGAATTGGATCGTAAAGTCGTAGAGGTATTTTGGGAATATCAACATTTATAAAGATTTTTTTGAAGTTAAAAATTTTTTCTTTTTCGCGAAGGGTATTTTTGAAATGTTTTAGCCCTACAAAAATATTTTTGAAGTTAGACCGTTTAAGAGTTATAATCTATTTTACTAAAAAAAATATATTACCATAATCTCAAATATCTCATTTTAAAATTATAATTGCATAATTATTAATTACCGAATTAACTAGAATTTAAACTCTCGTATATGTATATGAATAATTAATTAACGAATGTCTGATTTTAAACAAAACTAAACTTAATTAATAATTGATTTACTATTTTATTTCATTATTTCCCTTCCAAATCTTATAAATGTAAATTATACGAAAAAAATTTAATCAATGGATTTTTAAAAAAATATTTTTTAATAAATATACATTTAGACTTCATTATCCTTTATTAAAAAAACTGCTTACTAAATTATTTTGTATTCCTTATACATGCAAATTGATAGAATAGTTTTTACTTCATCTTGATATAACGAATTCAATTCAATTCATTTATAATATACTATTAGAAAATAATGATTGAGGGACAAAAGAATCTGTCCCTAAACGTATTTGGAAACGAAAACGAGAATCGCCAAATCAATAGTGACCGCAAATACGGACGAAAAATTAAGTCTGTAAACCATCCATAATTCCAGACCAAAAGATCGACCGCAAATCGACGGGAAAGGCGACCAATATGCGGACGAAAAAGTCGCCGAAAAAACGTCGAAAAATTATGGACGGGTCGCAGCCTTCCTTAATATTTGCGGACGGATGACCACCCGTCTGTAAAAGACGAGATGCGACCTGTCCGGGAAGTTTGCGGACGAGCTGTTGTCGTTTAAGTTTCTAGAGTTGAGCATATGTATTCTTCAATATATCATCAAATATCATGTAAAACGTTACGAAATTCTGTGAATATTACAAATAGAATACGCATACGCAATAGAATCCATAGTTATCATATGTTACCTTTTAAAAGGCCATATATATTCACAGTTGAGTAAAACATAAGTATGTGTGATGTGTAGATCTTGTTGTAATAGCCATAGATCTTTCGCATTACCATCAGTTCGACCAATTCCACAAAAAATATATCTGGAACATCTGATACTGGATATGAAAATGTCACACCACCATCAAGATATTTGTCTATATGAACATGTGGCTCGAATAAGAAGTGAAGAACGATATTTTCTCATTAACATATTGTTCTACAATTGAAACCTTCGGACGATCTTTTTGTTTAGTTTTTTCTTCAGATGAAACACAAATCTCACGAATGGATATATCCAACAAAATTCAACTGGACCTTCTAATGCAGATTCGTGCGGTAGATGACATGTCAGATGCTCCATAACATCGAAGAATGATGGTGAAAAAATCTTCTCCAAGTTACATAGTTTAGTAACTATGTTACTTTCCAATCTACGAACCACATCTATGTAACATCCCCATCCCCAAATAACATCGGGACTAGGAGTGTCCACCATCACCTCCATAAGGTGGCTACACGTATTATCGCTCGAACACAATTACATAAATTAATACTCTTGATTCAGATTGATAATGGTTCTAACCATATAATGGAAGAAAACATATAAAATCATAATAAAAATAAATAGGAAATGTATAATAAAGTTTATCGAGATCTCATGCACACCTCTCCTACAAGTATGTTGTAACCTCTGATACTGCTACTTAACCTCCATGATCTTTTTCCTCGCTATAACCTCCCTATCCACGATAGCCCACAAAGGGATGAGTACGAAGACGTACTCAGTGAGATCAATACATGCACACACTTCGTGCCACGTATTCTTCCATTCTCGAATATGTAACATAAAATAAATATTTGTCATACTATACACACATAAATAACTCTATACAACTCGACTGAGTATCCACAGTCTAAGACTAGTACCACACCGGATCATAACTCACAGAGTCCACACGACTCTAGCTTAGGCATACGCTCGAAAACTCCAAAAAACCCCAGCACATTGAAAATCTCGCAAGGTCACAACGTACCCCAGTTATCAGTAAAATACATCTCTCCATCATTCGAAAGGTTACCACAACTCCAACACGGTACGACACTGGCCTTGATCCAAGTGTCGCAATACTAATGTCGTTAACCTGATACTCCTTACGTATAAACTCTGACCGACACACTCTACCAACTCGACTGAGTATCCTAAATCTAAGACTAGTACCACACTGGATCATAAAAAACAAAGCCCATACGACTCTAGTTCGGGCATACGCTTGCAAAGTCCAAAGGAACCCAACACAATGAAGATCTCGTAAGGTCATAGCGTACCTTAGCCATCAATACAATACAACGCTCCGTCGCTCAAAAGGTTACCATAACCCCAAAACGGTACGATGCTAACTAACTCGAAGCTTCATTGCTAAAAAAGGTTACCACAACCCCAACACGGTACGATGTTGGCAGATCCACTGATCTGACTAACTACAACGCTTCGTCGCTCGAAAGGTTACCACAACTCTAGCACGGTACGACTTCGACCCAGATCTAAGTATCGCAATATTAATGTCGTCGACCCGATACTCTTCACATGATAACTCTCACCGATACGCTCGCATACTCCTTCTTTCGAAGGCTCGAGTATGAAATCACTCGATCAAGCACACTAACAAGATGTTCACTCGACTTTAACACCAAACCAAAATATCGGCGTTCTCCAACCCCAACACTTGGTTGCACATCAATTCTCTAGATCATCTGTAGTTACTTATACAACTCAAATACTTGTCATCAATGTTCATACGATAAATCTAAAGTTTAATCCAATATCACTTGCAAAGTCTTACTTTTTCCATTATGATCCTATAAATCCTATTGTGATCATGCTTCATTTTAAAAGAAGAATCTCTTCCATAAATCAACAACAAAATCTGAAATTACGATAGAGAAAATCATCACCTTAGCTTCTCTGATGACTTGATATTTTTTATAATACTGTTAACAACAACACAATCAATTTTCCCCTATTATAGATTCATTCAATAAATCAATTTCTATAATATAAGTCCTCGAATTAAACAATCACAAAAATATTTTTAGAGATTTATCCTTATCTCGATAAGAATTCACCCACAAAGAACACGATGAAAAATTAGATATGCTTATCCAATTTCTCTTCTCTTTTTTCTTCTTCTCTCTTTTTATTTTTTTTCTTCTCTTTTTTTCTTCTGACCGATTTGTGTATGGCTCCCCCTCTTCTCCTTTTTTCTTCTTTATTTAACCCTAATAATATTAAGTAATATATATATATGTAATATTTTTTAGGTCGTACGAGCCTTACAATCTACACTCAAGTTTCTCACACTCAAATCTCGAAAAATATGCCAATACTTGAACATAAAAGTATTAGTATATTTAACAATCGATATATTTAAATTATTAATCATACTATTAAAAAATCAACCATACCTCCAATTGCTTCGTGTGCATGTTTGTTCATCAATTCAGAAAAACATATGGGAAGTAGTCTTTGCATGAGTACACGATAATCGTGACTTTTCATCCCTGATAATTTTCCTCTACTAATTTTGATGCACCTTTCGATGTTAGACGCATAACCATCAAGAAATTTCACGTCTTCCTTCGACAATTTCAAAAATTTATATTTCTCATCATTCGACAATCTGAATATCGAAACTTGAGCTTTACCGTCATCATTTATATGTAACTCATTCAGTGAGCAATACTCTTCTAGATCCTTGCATGATTTACTGTTATCTTTCGTTTTTGTGACATTCAGTACCGTATTGATGATATTATTGAAAAAAATTCTCTATGTGCATGACATCAAGATTTGTCGAAGCTTCAGATTTTTCTAATATGGCAAATTCTAAAATATGCTCTTCTTGTACCAATTATGAGTAATTCCATAACCATCAATTCTTGGATGATTATTCTCTCTGCAATCTATACTCCTAGGAACATCCAACGAAAAAAGTCGTTCATACAAAATCTCTTGCCCGGTAAAATATGGAAGAAGAGATTTTCACACAACTATATTCCTTTTAGAATTTCTCTTGTTGAGTCGTAATGTTTCATCAGCAAAAAGAAAACGACGATGACAATTAAACCAACTTGTCTTTCATCCAAATTTTAACTGAAAAGCATATGTTTCGCCCATGCAATATGAACAAGCCAATTGACCATGCATTGTCCATCCAGATAACATACCATAAGCTGAAAAATCACTTATTGTCCATATAAAAACACCTCTTAATATAAAATTATGTCGCCTCGATATGTCGTACGCTTGAAATTCCTTCTACAATTGTTTTAATTCTTCAATCAGTGGTTGAAGAAATATATCCAAACTTATTTTTGGATGATTAGGCTCGAGAATCAGTATTGTTAAGAAAAACCCTCCTTTTTCATGCACATATCAAGTGGTAAATTGTACGGTGTCATAATAACTGACCACAATGAATAATTCCTCTCAAACATCCCAAATGTATTAAAACCATCAGTGCAAAGGCCTAAATAAACATTTTGACTATCAGTTGCAAAATCAGGATATACCTTGTTGAAATGTTTCCACCCCTCACCATCTGTAAGATGACACATTTCTCCTTCACAATTTGAATGTTTAGCATGCCATCTCATGTTGATTGGGGTTTTCTCAGATTGATACAATCTTTTTATTCTGTCTGTAATTGGTAAATATCACATACGATAATACGGAACCGATTTTCTATTCCTTGTCAAATAAAACTGATCTTTTCCACAAAACCGATAATTACTCAAATTCGATGTCTCTTCCGAAAAATCATGCAATTGTCTTGACAAACATTAATCTTTTGATATGACAGTAAACTCAATGAACTCAGCATCTTCTTTGTCTCATAATATTACTCTACTACATTATTATCTTTAGGCAAATAATCTCTTACTAATTGCGATATAGAATCCATGCAATTCTGAGAAAGATTATTTTCAGCTTCAAATTCATCAAAACGTTCAGATAGAGAAAACTGTGAAATATTCATTTGACAACCATCATAAAATGGATACCTAGCACTTTCTAACATTTAAAAAAACGTTTCGCTTCTTCATGCGGATCTTCTTCAATATTTTCATTGTTTCTTTCACCGAATACATTTGCACTATTTCTACATAAAGGTTTATTTCTACATATTGAGAAGTCTCAAACACTTCATGATGTACAATACCCCTACTAAAATCTTCCACAATATTACTAGGTCGTGGTGCAAAATTCTCTCCATGAGATAATCGCATGAAATAATTCGAAGTAAAACCTCTTAAATAAAGATGACCAAATAGTTCTTTCTTTAATAAAATTTTCATTTTTTTCATTTGACACATGGACAAACCAATTTATCGGTTTCTTTATAAACTTTTTGATTTGTCGCAATCGTTATAAACTGTGTAACGCCTTCTATAAAATCCTTTGATACACATTGAGTTTCTGGATCTATTCTTCTGTACATCCATTGCCTAGAAACAAATATATTTGATCTCGTTGATGATGTCATTATAATAAAAAATAAGGTATTAGTGAATATGAGAACTATGTGAGAAACAGATGAAAGTATGAGGGGTTAAATAGATAATTTTTGGACCGATTAAGGACGAATTATGGACTAGGACTAGTATACCAACGAGTCATCCAGAAAACGTCCCTAAATTCAAACGGTACCCATGTGTCCGTCCGTGACGACCCGCTTTTCTGTCTCCAATCCATCTGTAAATATAAAAAACTTGTGGACTGCTCTTCCGTTCGAAAATTTGTAGACGAATTACGAATAGAATTATCTTGCTATGGGCATTCTTTTCGAAAATTTAGTTTGGAATTTCTAAATTTTTAGGAGTGACAATAGCAATAATAACATTTGATGATGATGGAGGAATGACTACACGGTTTTATACGTTTAGATTTGATATCAATTTAAATGATATATTAAAATTTATTATTAATTATTTTTATAATGCACAACGATCGTGAAAAAGTGGATACACGACTTATAATTTAAAATTTTATATCAACTAGAAAAATGCCAGCACGATGTGCGAGAGATTATAAATACGTAATTTTATAGAATAAATATAACTATAACAAAATGATGATCACATCAAAATGTTTAAAAGTATCATCATCAGATCAAATGGTAAGCCTAGTCTTGCCAATCACTTTGTTTGCTAATGTCATCGGACACCATAATGCTACTGCTCTCCATTTCACTGTTCTGAATAGGCGAATTAAAAGGAAAATAAAAAAATTCTGGGAGAGAATCTGTGCACCAAAAACCGTTGTTACTCTATGTCTAAGAAATGAAAGGTGTTGCTGCATTGCTGTTGTTTCCTGTTTGTTTGTCGTGGGATGGCATGGACGAATGATGAAGATCACTTGACAATCTCGATGATAAAGCAAATATATGCCCAATGGCTCAACCATTTGCAGAAAGTGAATGATAAGTGTGCCCTAAAGGCCTTGACATAAGTTGTTCCTGTTTTAGCGATGATGATGCCCGTTGAATGTTGTCAGATTTCGAGTAAATCTCTTCTGAATGGCTCGGTACGAATGGTACAAGATTACTGAGTTGTCTCGAACCAGACCTGCGAATCGGGCGAGCCACCATTGTCGTCCTAGAAACAAGTTATATCTAGTTATGTCCAAACAAAACAAATCACCAACTCTTGCATCTGAATATGGTAACAAAGATCATAATTTAATCACTCATTCTGCCATGAACACCTTCAAATCATACTATAAATGTCCTTAAAACCACAAATAAATAGACATAAGCATATCCAAAACACTACAAGAACACGAATAACATAAATTCCAAAAGAAACAGAGCATTAAAGCAATCGAAGAATGAAATAATCCAAGACAAAAACTAAAGATCGAGAATCATTGATAGCATAACAAAACCCGATGAATAGAAAAACCCAAGCGAATCCGAATCCCTCAAGCACACAAATGCAATCGAAACCCAAAAGGGTTCGTCGATAAAAACAACAAACATCTCAAATTCTGGTCGGAGAATGGGAAATTCCCTGCTGTTTTGACGCTTGTAGATCCCTTTACCAACCCTTACATCTGTCCATGCCCTGCTGGCCGCACACCCGTTTGTACTATCATTCATGCCTCAAAGTCTATCTCCAGCTAGCACATTCATTTGTGCTCTTATTCTTTTGTAAATCACACCATGCCCTGTTCAGTCATTTTTTGTTTTGCCCCACTGAAGTCATGCTTCTTAACATTTCAAACTATTGAGAACAAATGAGATACTGATTGAGCCATTAAAGTTAACAGAAAATACCAGATCAATTACCATAGTGCAACTAACAACAGTAAACATATAAATATTGCTAAGTTTGTTGAAAAAAAAATTTCAAAATCTAATCAAGATTGTCAAAACCGAGCTCTAACGCGAAATGGGAAAGTACGCGGCTAACCGTGTAGGTGAAGGCTGAGAAGCAGAAAAATTAGGAGGGTTGCAATGGGAAACCACGATTCATGAGTATAACAAACGAAATGGATATGTGTCTGATAGAGCAGGGCACGTGGAATGACAGACCAAAACTGAAAATTTAATGGCGGTTAGGGATGAACAAATCTCCAAAAGTGGGCAAGTACCCTCTGTTAGGGTCTTCCGAAGCCCTTTAGATTTCCTAAACTCACTCGTTTGCATCCTTGATGCAGCTGTATCTAGAGGCTGAACAAACACGACACAATGACATTACTTATGCATTGAAAAACAGCTGCAATGAGAAGACAGAACATAAACATTCCTGCATTTCCCGTTCCAACTGAAGACTGTAATCTTAACCTTATAGAAAAAAGTGAAACCATACTTTCAAATATAACACGATTAACTGGTAGATGGGTGGCTGTGGACGAACCTGTGTAATGATGGAGGTACAAGCCCCTACAGCAGCAGCAATAACCACATTTGCCTTGGTTCCAATTGATTTCGAACCAGTTCTTTCGGAATATAACCTATTGAAATACCCAGTCCGAATGATCCTATGGAGAATCTTTCAAGAGAGTCTATGGAGAATCTCCAATATGGTGACGAGCATCCACATCACGACCCTCGATGGAGTCGTCAACATGAATTCGCTCTTCACTCTTGCCGTCTTCATTGGACTCAACATTACGGCGTCGATTCACGTCCCGACAAGGCTCGAGCCTGTGGTCTACTACGTCAACAAGTCGGCTCTTCGATTGGGCATGCTTGTCTCGGGTGTGGGTTCGGTTTGTGGATGTGGGTTTCTCACGATGGCTCTTATTAACGTTGTTCAGATCAAGCTTGGAACTTTGGCATGTGGAAGTGGGCATACTTATGCCGCCGTCGTGCCGCTCCTGATAAGCCGGATAACAATAAAACCCTTCAACCCTTCAACTAGTCGCGGAGGCGATGGCGAGGTAAGGAGATGATGGCAGAGAGAAGAGATATAGTAAGACGGCCAGGGGGAAAACCCTTCAACTGGTCACGGAGGCGATGGCGAGGTAAGGAGATCGTGGGTGAGAGAATGAGAGGCGAGAAACTCTCAAAACCCACCAAAAACTTAAACTTTTAATATATAGATTTATATTCTTGTCCCTTTTTCTATCACGTCATTATATTTTGCTTTTCCAAAATTTAGACAAAATTTAATCCACATAGTTGTAATGTATAAATCGCAATATATTGGTTTAGAAACAATAAAATGGTATAATCACTATGTAATAGTCATATGATCGTACTATATTTGCAATATAATTAATTATAGGGTCAAAAAATGTATTTATATTATAATGGTTGTATCATTGCATGATCCTAACAATTGTATTACCAATGTTTTATATCAATTATTCAAAATAAATATTTCACAAAAAATATGTTTTTTATTGTATTCCTAAATTTTGTAAAATATTATAAAATTAAATTACACATGTAAATTATAATTTCAAAACCATTATCATTATTATTTAAATATTTTAGAATTTTAGTTAAAGATGGGTTTATATTATACTATTAAAGTATAAAAATTACTGTTTTTCAAATAAAGTGTTGTAGTGATGTCTTTTTTATCATTTTAGAATTCTTTATTTTTTAAAAAGATGAAAACCCTGAATTTTACTGGAATCTAACAAAATGTCTATTTACGAATAATAATTGGATTTTAACAAAATGTCTACATATAAACTTGTACTTGTGAAATGTCATCCGTTGATTTTGTAAAGCTGAAGTCTAATTGACATAAATACAAGTACATAAATTTTTGGCTAAATCTTGTAAAGCAAAATTGGATTTCGATTGAAAAACAGTAAAAATCATTAAAAACACATTATAACGCAAAAGACCGATAATAATAATAAATAAATAATTCAGTCGAACGTTTTTTTACCTTTTAGGTTATGTCAATGTCTATAAATAATTACAACAACGAATTAGGAGAAAGAAGTAATAAATTACTTAATAAAGGGCTAATTTAAGAAAAATAATGGTTTCTTATCTTACATTAATAAAAACGGAAATAAGGAGAAAGATGAAAAAGTCGTTTAACTCGTTGGTAAAAAGACTTAAGCGTACGTCTGTCATTGGGTGAATCGGGCCATCTTGCTCTTCTCTGCATGACCTTCACCTGTAACGTCTCTCTCTCTCTCTCTCTCTCTCTCTCTTAAATATAAAAAATCGGTCTCAAGATCTCCTCATATTCACAAAACACAACTCAACACAAAGACGAAAGAGACAAAACATCTAAAAGTACGTCAACCCCACCTCTCCACTTTGATTATTCCGACAACTCTCGCAAACACACACGGAGAAAGAGAGAGACGGAGAGATTACATTCACCGATATATATATATAGAGAGAGAGGTTTGTCTTTTACGGAACAAAAGCATAGATACATTCAGACAAGTAGATGTACAATATGATTATGATGACAGCGGTGCTGTTGGTGCTTCTGATGGTTCTTCCGTTGATTCTCCCGCCGTTGCCGCCACCGCCGATGATAGTTATGGGCGTTCCATTGCTGCTTATGCTCTCGCTTGTCTACTTAGCCTTTTATTGTCCTCCGGAGAAGCAACTCTCTTCCTCACTTCCTCCTTATGACACCGCCGTTTGTAATTAACGCTAAATACACTGACACACAAGTGTGTGTGTATCCAAAGGCACAAGAGAGAGGGTGATAGGGAGAGGGAGGTTTTATTGTCGATAATTAATGTCTCATCGAACGTTGTGTGTAATGGGTTTTGTTTCACTTGTAGCCTTTTGGTTAAACCAGTCAACTTCCATGGTAGAAGGATTAATATTATTTTAATGATTCTTCTTAGTTTTATTGCTCTGGTTAGATCTTCTTTTTGTAGACATTTTACGATCGGCAAAATATATGTATGATACTATAATAATGAGTTTTTCTTACCTGCATTTTTATTTTTTCGTGAATAGTATTTTAATATAAATTGCGTGACATCGTATTTAGATAAACCAAACCTAACCAAATGGGTTGATCAACTCATGAGTCTTGTATTTAATTTATTTTATTGGATCATAAGTTTAAATAGATTCACACATTTAAATCAACCATTAGTGATAGATCGGATCACGATGATTCATTTTAAAATTGTAATGAAATTTTCTACTTTAATATATTATTTAAATGTCACAATGTGGTTAAAATATTCAAAATTAAACAAAAAAATATGTGTATATACGTTTGTATTTATGTATTTTTAAACACAAGAATATGTGTAAAAACTTTTTGTTTTACGTATGTGCTTTAGGTAGAATCCAAATTCATACAGAACATAGAAGGGTGATAAAGGACCATGGTCGAGTTCAACTCACAAAAAGTCAATGCATGTAGATGTACTTATAAAGGGTCGGTCAAATAGTTATGTAATCGTCGTACATGTTTAGACAGATCCACATTAGAATAAATACTATATATACACAAAAGGACAATGGATTATTATAATAATATAAAATTCGGATAAAAAAAGAAAAAGAAAAAGGATCACCAAACGAGGGAGAGTACAAAGAAGAGAGAAATTGGAAGTACGTTGAAAGTATCGGGGAAGGATAAGTTGAGTCTGAGTTATCAATGTATCGGTTTCGTCCGAAACAAGAAAAGGTCAAATTTCACGGCAGCCTAGAAATTAAAGGTACGATTTGTCCTTCCCGTTTTGTCTCTTGGACGACCGAGTGACTTTCTCATCAAATGCACTGAACGTGCCCTCTCTCTCTCTCTCTCTCTCTCTCTGCGCCTACGACGATGAGACAAAATCGATGAATCTACTTTTTAAAACGCAGACGTAAACGCAAACGGACAAAAGAAAATGGAGTGAAGACATGCACGCTTACACGTGTCGTGCATTAGCTTCCTGATTTACTTGCCCACGTGAGACACACGGGTTTAAACGATACTCTCCTCCACGTCACCAGTTCTCTCCCTTGTGCTTTTTTTTACTTTTTTACCCCTTGCGGTTTTTACACGCAGTAAACAAAAACATTAGAGAACTAAATTGCAGGTCTCTCCACCAGAATTTTACTATACAAATAAACAAACCAAAATCCTTAGAATTAGAAATCAACAAGGCAGATTCGAGTACCCACCACCAGTGCTGAAGATTTCGCATAATGGTAGGGGAGAATCTTACAAAGTAGACTGAAATGTGGTTGTTGTCACCTCTTCTTCTCCTCCGGTGGATGTTTTCCGGTTGTCGGAGTTAGCCTCCGGTGTGTCTTCTTCGCTCGGTGGAACAAGTAGCCGGAACATTGCAAGATATTTGTCCCATTCCTTGAGGATCGCCTCGCCTTTGCAGCTTCCAGTTTTCGCCTTTTTAGATGTTGAAGAAAAGTTGAGATGGAGGACGCGAAAGGAATACATGATGATTAAAAACCGGTCTGATTAACTAACCAAGTCCTCTAATTTAAATAAGGGTTTTAGATTTTGGTTTTCTTATAGAATATATGAGATGTTGGAGGGAAATGAACTTACAACGTGAGCTTCAATGAGGCTCTTCAGCTGCATCTGCCCCATGGATGAAGTCACTCTTTGGATTTTCACTATCTCCTTGTTTACCTGTCAATGGTTACACCATTATGAATAATGCATGCGATTTGAATGATAAGTCTGTGGAAAGAAATTCTTATTCGATAATGCTTGTTATGCCTGCAACGAATAATGCAGACTCATGTGTGTCATGTCGTACCTTAGGGAGGAGAGTGTTGTCCTCATCGAGAACGTACGCCAATCCTCCAGTCATTCCGGCAGCCACATTTCTACCAACTCTGCCATTTTGGTGAGGCGATTGTGTTATTTGGCAACAAGACCCTCACTGACAGCATGACTTTCGTTCAAAACGAAGAAAAAGGTTTACTTACTTTCCAAGCACCACAACGCAGCCACCGGTCATATATTCGCAACAGTGATCCCCGGTGCCTTCTACTACCGCCTGAGCCAGAGAGTTTCGCACGGCAAATCGCTCCCCTGCTTTTCCTCTGACGAATAGTCGACCACCGGTTGCACCGTACAGACATGTATTGCCTACAATAGTCGCTTCTTCAGGAGTAAAACCAGGCGATTCTACTGGCACTATTACCAGTTCACCTCCAGCCATACCCTTGAAAATATAACATTGGCAATTAAAGCATTATTCAGGAGACCATCAAATTAAGCGGGACATGTGTCGTATGAGATTTTACGACAATAGTCATGATAGTAAAAAGCAGGAGAACTACCTTTCCCACGTAATCATTGGCTTCCCCTACAAGCCGTATATTCATCCCGGGAGTTAGAAAGCATGCAAAAGACTGACCAGCACTTCCAGCGAACCTATGTGCAAAAGTGGACCATGTAATCTAAGCATGTAATCTCATGTATTTCCTGCAAAGTATTTGTAGACACCGCCTCTTAGATTAGCTTACGTTAGGTTCAGTTGTCCAGCGAAACCAGAGTCACCGTACTTCTTTGCAATCACCCCTGCAACACGACCACAAACAGCACGGTCCACATTGTATATTTTCACGGTTTTGTGAACCACTTTTTCGTTCTCAATTGCATTCATGATCTGTAAAACACCCAAACACAAAACACTTGGATATGTTAAGTAGATTCTTCAATGCGATAAAATAGATAAAAAAAAAAGTCTCTCTCCCTTTCCATTGCACAAAGTCTATGTCTTCTCCAAGATAACAGCACGTTGAATTGTTGGCCTCTGTTTTCTAAATCAGGTATTTTCGTTCATAGATAAGACTGATCTTAGACTTGGGCATATAAGAAGCTAAGAGATGCAACGATGAATTAGAATAACATTCCTGTTAGAAACGAGTCACTACACTGAATAGCCATCCCAAGAGAGTACATTTTTTTATTTGTTACCTCCGAATCCTGAAGTAGAGTATCATCGAGAACAGGACCATTCGAATGAACGTCCTGCTTTCTAATGGCAGTACTGCTCTGTTTTGGAAGCCCCACAAACTGAAAATAGAAAATGAGCAATATACTGATAGCAACAATAGTCTCAGACAAAACCACTATTAGATTAGAAACACGGTTTGTTTAGTTCTTACTGATAAGATATAGCTCAGATCAAGATGTGTTTTCACAAGTGAAATATCACGTGGCTTCAGTAAATCTGTCCTCCCAATTATGTCGTCCAACTTCTCATATCCTAGCTGAGCTAACATGCCCCTCACCTACGAAGATGACAATAGATTTCAAAAGCTACAAAAGACTCACAAATTGTATTAAAGAAAAAA
The DNA here is from genome assembly GCA_036759665.1 of Gynandropsis gynandra. NCBI lineage: Eukaryota > Viridiplantae > Streptophyta > Magnoliopsida > Brassicales > Cleomaceae > Gynandropsis > Gynandropsis gynandra. The sequence goes on along the minus strand of CM071861.1, from coordinate 27,461,086 downwards.
TTTCTGAAGATTACCTCCTCTGCGATGTACAAGAAGAAATTGACGAGATCACCAGGCACACCAGGGAAGCGTGCACGGAGTTCTTCTCTCTGCAACGGAAGTTAAGAAATTCTTAGCAAATTACAATTATGCAAAGGCAAAGGAACAAGAGTGCAAAAACAGTCTCCAAATCACCTGGCTGGCAACACCAACTGGGCAATTATTAGTGTGGCAAATACGAATACATCCTGATCCTGTGGCAATCATAGCTAGAGTACCAAACCCGTACTCATCAGCACCCATTGCTGCATCATTAGCTAAAAAACAGAACCAAGGAAACTAGTAAAAACTTGGAGACAAACAAACATGATTAAATCCTCTAACACGAGATTATGTACCTTGTGGGTTTCGGTTAACCCAAGTTCCCACGGTCCACCTGCATGCTTTATGGAACTTATTGGGCTGGCTCCAGTTCCGCCATCATACCCTGATATCTGGAAAAGAAAAACAAGAATCATCCATTTCAAAAATATCATATTCATACTCAACATTCAGGGTTTCTGACAGATGAAATCATTGGATCCTCACATAAAGATAGAGGGGCATATCTCAAAGGTATTAGATAGGTTGTGATAAGATTAACCTAGTGAATCTTGTACCATAGGAGAACTAAACAACTTTTCTCTATTCTCACTAGAAATATTTTGATATCTTCCCCCACCACAAGATTCCAGACTGTTCATTTTATGAACAACTAATCGCATGATTGCATGTGTAGATGAAACATGTAATAGTTTTTAACACATTTTAAATTTCTTGCATACTGGATGTTTGGTCAAGAAGTGCATACCTGTACGATATCTGCATTAGCCTTTGCAACTCCAGAAGCAACTGTTCCTATTCCAGCTTCTGATACAAGCTTAACTGATACCTTTGCCTTGGGGTTAACCTGTTTATCTTTTCTATCTGAGGAATCCTCTCATCATAAAATTAGCAAAAAGAAAAAAATCTAGGGTAAAAAAGATGCTTACCTGATGGAGATCAAAGATCAACTGTGCAAGATCTTCTATGGAATAGATGTCATGATGTGGAGGTGGAGATATAAGCGGGACACCTGGCTTAGAATTTCGAAGTCGAGCAATGTATGCACTAACTTTCTTCCCAGGCAGTTGACCACCTTCGCCAGGCTTTGCTCCTTGAGCAATTTTAATTTCCAATTGATCAGCATTAACCAAAAATGTAGGAGTGACACCAAAACGTCCTGAAGCAACCTATGAGAATAAAAAAAGTCATTGGCTTTTTAATTACAAGAGTAAGGAAGCATAATACTGCACAACTGATTTCCTGCAGCTACTACTAGCAATGTGACATCGATGGGGCTTAACTCAATGACTGGCAATGATCATATCAATGCTGTTACCTGCTTAATAGCACTTGTGGCAGTATCCCCATTTTGAAGACCCTTAAGATGTGGCAGCGTTGGAGAGTACCCATCAACAACATCTATAAGGGGCTTCCAACGGACGGGATCCTGGAAAAGAGAAGTTTAGACTATCAATATAAAATCTTCTTCAATTTTGGCACGTAAGTTAAGTTCTATTTAAAAGAAACAAAGTTTAAAATAGACGATAATGAATGACCTCGCCTCCTTCTCCTGAATTGGACTTTCCACCTAATCTGTTCATTGCAATAGCTATTGTCTCATGAGTTTCTCTTGAGATAGCTCCAAGTGACATTCCACCAGTACAAAACCGTTCTACAATGGAGGAAGCAAGCTCAACCTTCCCAACAGTAATCGGACTACGATCACTTTTGAACTCAAGGAGATCACGAAGAACCTACAGCCCAAGGATATTAAAAGAATGTTTACTCGTACTAGAAAGCAAACAATCATGTATAAATACATTAGGCATTATGCTCACTGTCACAGGACGGTTAGCTAAATGCTGCTGATAAACTGCATAGGCTGTCGCACTCTTTTCACGGACAGCTTTATGAAGTAATTTAGACATTTCTGGGTTGTTTCCATGATATTCCCCTTTCAACAATAAAAGTGCATCAAAGATAAGATTAGAAAGCTTCAAACCAACCATCCGAATAACATATTGTAGAAGATTTTTTGAAAATCCATTAAGGTCATTCTGAAAGTTTAATTTAAGATAAACTTCAAGCATATTTGTCCATTTGAAACATTATAGTACATACAAACGATGCAAGTAAATTCATGTGTGTCTCTGCAGGTGGGAGAACCGTGTTTGCATATTGACATGCAAGCTCATCATGATCCAACATAAACTGAAATCAATTATCGTACCTCCAGGCCTAAATTGTATAAACCCAAAATTTTCTAAACGTTTGGCTGTATCCTCAGAAAATGCTTTCACCCAGAAGGTTAATGTCTCCCTAGCGAGCTGCAAGATAGAGGGGTATTTACGGATCAGAGGAACCGATAGCCTTTGTATCCATTCCAAGAAAGGATATGATGTTTCCCAAGAATTAGATAACTTAGGAATTATTTATAGGGAAAAACATAACATTAGACGATGATAGAAGATATCAGTTCTATTGACAAAGCAATCAAGAAGAATGACAGTGGTTGCCTATGGTCAACATTTTTCTGTAATCTAATTCCAATCATGTAATGATATTTTGTTATCCTCTAAGCAAAACTTGATAACTCAAGGAAAACTAAGGCAACCGTCTGAAAAAAGGAAGAGGGTTTTAGAACATTAGCAAGTGGCAGCAGATAATTTTCTGAAAAAAGTAACTAGAGCTATAAAAGATTTGTACTTAGTTCTGGTGATTCATAACACTCTTGAGTAATCACTTATGTCCTAGTATTCCAAAGTTTTAGGGATTATCTGACCTCATCAAAAGTTAACCCACCAATTTGGGATGCACTCCCGCGGAATGCAAAATCAACAACCTCCTTTCCCAATCCATAAATCTCAAATATTTGTGCCCCACAATAACTGAAAGCAGAAAGTTGAGGTTGTTAGACAATAGAACTAACAGAACAGAGAAAATGCCACATAAGTAAAACAGTTAAACCATCAAACCTCGAGAGCAATGATATACCCATCTTAGAAAGAACCTTGAGAAGACCAGTGTTAACAGCCTGCAGTAATAATTCAAAGAATCTTATAATTGCCTTCCCCCAGTTAGTTATGCAAAAATAGCACTGTTTTAGTGGAAAAAGATTCCCAAAACACTCCAGCAAGCAAGGTATGCATGTTCCCAAGCCAATAATTTATCAAATTACCAGAGAATAACATGTCTGAGATATGATACACGAAAAGAAAAAATGTGAACGCATCTGACCTTGCAATAATTCTTCTGAGCCTGCTCGATTGTTACAGTAGGTATCTTACCATTCCTCATCATTTTCACGGTCTTGATGCTCAGACGCCACTGTCTACATGTCTCCAGAGCAAGGTGTGGGCATATAGCACTGTAAATACAAGTTAAGCACAGATCAACATCATATTCAATACGCATATCCAAGAATTGTGAAAATCATTATTGAATCAGTGCAATAAGATACATAATATAAACATGAATCAAGTATAGATACAGTGTTAACATGCTATGACATAGTCAAAGTAGTAAAAAATATATCCCATGAAGAATTTTAAATGATTTGCATTTTGTATGAATAACAACAACAAAGGAAAAAAGCTGGCATGTAAATAGTAAAAAGAAACCTTGCTCCATATCCAATCAAACAGGCGAAGTGATGTGTGCTGAAGCATTGAGCTGTGTCCGCAATTACGGAAGCTGACATCCGTAGGCCATTCTGGATCAGATGCTGGTGAACAGCACCAACAGCCAGCATCATTGGAATTGCAGGCCGAGTTGGCTCCTAAAAGGAGGGGAAATATAATCACATACTGAAAAAGTCCAACAGAAATAAAAGAACGGACATAATTTGGTGCTGATACAAATTAATTCACACTGATGAAACCTCAAATAGGAAATGACTAACAATATCTGAGGAAATCAGAAGCATCAGCGCATCAAGATAGATGGAAAAGCAAAGATACCAGTGGTCAGAACAAGAATAGGATGCCACCGTAGGCAGGATGCTAGTAATGCAGATTAAAGAGGAACCTACAATCTGTTGGATGCAATCAGTCCTGATTTTTAGAAATAAGGTGAGCTTTCACCTTCACATTTGAATTTGAAAAATAAATAAAACATGAGGGCTGCGTAACAGTTCTACATTTCCAGGAACAAAGAAAAGTATAATTGCTATTGACTTCACGAACAAGACAGACCGAATCACGATAGTAAGCAAGAGCATGAGTGAGGTATGGAGAGAGGACACAATATTAAAACGTGAAAAAAGTTCAATATATTTAAGACTTTATAAACCTAGAATCACTCGCAGAGGTATGGAGTAGAGCATGAAGCACTTAAACGTCATACAATTATACTAAAATAAAATTGTACCTACCAGTTCATCAGATCGATCTGAAAGAACAAGCAATTGGGAACCACTACGAACAGCCTCATCTGCAGCTTCACAGAGTTTATGCAGAGCTTTCTTCAGAGATCCTTCAACTCCTCTATGTATGTCGAAAAACGTGGGTAAGACTTGAGACTTTAAATGTGGATCACTGAGCAATTCCTCAAGCTCCCGCTCATTTAGTACAGGGCCAGACAAAATGACCTACTCAAGAACAGTAATTACCATTTTCATGAATCTGAAATCCTGGAAAATCACAATTAACAAACACATTACCACATCCAAAATTTAGGCACACTGACCTGTGAAACATTTTGAGGTCCAACCTCCAATATGTTTCCTCGCTTTCCAATATTCACTTCTAGTGACATGACTAATCCTTCTCGTAGAGGATCAATAGCTGGATTTGTAACCTGAAAGTACAATATTTGAAAATATTCAAAGGACACCATTTAGATGAATATGTCAAACAATGGAGGGGACGTTCAGTAATGCGAGTGTAAAACGCATCCTATTACGTGATAAGAAAAAGAAAAGAAAAAGAGACATCTCCTATTAAATCACTTGCACTGAAAAAAGTTCCAATATGCCATTCTAGTTACACCAACAAACAAACCTGTGCAAATCGTTGTTTGAAATAATCGTAAAGCATATGGGGCTTCTGAGACAATGCTGCCAATGGAGTGTCATCCCCCATGCAAAAAGTTGGTTCTTTGCCCTGTGCGGCCATTGTCTCAATAACCATTTGAACATCTTCACTTGAGTAGCCAAACGCCCTGGTTTCTCAAATAGTACCATGAAAAATACAAAAAAAATAGTGAACCTTCGGTGTTGAGTAAACCATCACATAGAGATAAGTGCCAAGGTGCCCTGATCACAGAACAAAGAATATGTGCCAAATGGAATCCATCGAGTTTGCAGGCAAAATCATAGTAACAAATTTTTCGAACAAAAATCACTCCGAGCAGCCTCACAAAAACTAATTTATTCCTAACCAAAACACTAAAAGTGTTGAAAGATGGGCACTTCAGCATAAAATGTGTCGTTTAATTATAAACCTATTGCACATGATAGCAAAAGAAAGAATGGAAAGGCTCACTGTTGACGCCTTAAGCTTTCTTCAGACTCCATGATAGCTGATGAAAGAAAATGAAGAGGCTTGAGCTCTCTCATGTTTTCACTAACCCACTTTCCATACGGGCTAAATGATGCAACTCGTTTCTTGACTTCTGTGTTCTCATACACCTGCAATTGGGCATGTTAACGTTAGGAGACATCAGGGAAAAACAAATACAAGATTATATACAATTAAAAGAGAAAAGATTGACCAAGATTTGGTCGCACTGACCTTTCCACTCTCTAAATCAACAGTTATCATCATGCCAGGTCCTAGACGACCCTTCATGGTGACTTTTGATTCATCCATAGGTAGAACGCCAACCTGAGTAAGGAGGCACATGCCTTAGTGTCTTATCTGCATGCTCATCACCATGTGAAACTGGACAGTTCTCTATGTCCTGAGCAATTTAGTAACTAGTTTTGTGAAGTAGTTATGCTGTTTCCGCCTTCTGAGGAAATTGCATCAAGTAAGCTATATCTGTTACTTTATTGCAGAAGCATTTAGAATATTCCTATAACACACACCTAATGACCTCCAGTTAACCGTTTTTATCTTGGTCACTGTATAACAAAGAAAATTTGCTGGATGTGTCAGAGGAGAGAAGTATTTCCAAGGCCGTTGCAGTTAATGATAAGATTGGTTGTCATGATAAACTTGTTTAAGAGTATACCTAACACATTATGCCTAAAAGCTTACAGATTCATAAATAAGTCGCTATATATGCTAGCAAAGATTATCATGTAAACCATCCATAAAGACAGAACAGGTACAGAGGCTTCAATTGACAGAACACACCTCAGAGGCAACATAGACAACATTATCACTTGTCCGCCAATATCTAGCAGGCCGAAGTCCATTTCGATCAAGACAAGCTCCAACTGTCTTTCCATCACTGCACTCCACGAGCCAAGGAGAAAATCTAGAAATGTAGAGCTAGGAGAAAGAAATGCTACAAGCTTTCTAATGAAACTAGCTATCACATATTCAAGGTTGTTATCATCAGGATCCTTTGGCTTCCAGTTGTTTGCTATACTTGGGTTTTCACCAAAAAATGAACGACATAGATTGGAAAGTCATTAAGATCTACTGATCTTTCAGAATAGTTACAAGTAAATAGTTATGTTTATTATTTAACTTAAGAAAATAGAAAAGCAGCTAACAGTAAAATCCTTAAACACAAATCACTCTTAACCAATTTCAGGGTGTGAGCAGTCTTCCAAGCAAATTACCTAAACAAGATTAGCGCTGGTCCATCCCAAGCCTCCATCTGGCCCTTGTAGTAATCGTAGAAATCTACTACCTACAGTTTACATGCAAATGGAATCTGTTCTCTCAAAGTAAAAGATACGATTATATTAGCATCATGGGGCCTAGAAATATAAATACCTCAGGATATTTAATCATTAAAGTCGGATGATTTTTATATGCCTCTGGAACAAGAACCATAAGAGACTCCTCTGGAGTCCGGCCACTTCTTATCAACAGCTGCACATCACAATAAATATAAATAAATTTGGTTTTGACAGAAGAAAGTCCGAGCTGACATTTTCAAACAGCCTTCTACACCATGCTTCAAGGGCATTTTCCCGAGTATAACATGTGAAATTTGTAATCTGCGCCTTTTCATTCATCATTTGCGAGTTCACAGAGCTGATTTTACGGAAAGCCCCATCCAAACAGAATATCACTAGATTTTGTCTAGTTCCATATTCAATAGACCCATGCTTCATTGTTTTTCTCCAAAATAAATATCATAAAGAGAATCACAGCAGATAAAAAAAAGTTAGGAACTTATATGATTCTTACTTCTGCTGCACTGTCAAGGTTAGCAGAGTCTGAAGCCCTTGGATTTCCAAGTGGACGAATATCATTCTCACGACCACGCCAAACAGGTGATCTCAATGAGGGTTCTCGAGATTGCATCCAGTTGAAATTCCCCTGGATAAAGTTGATCAGTTTCAGCAGAGAAGTGTGATCTTACTCATACCATATCAACCAGATCAAAGGCATAACCTGTATGGTATTGATCTCTCCATTATGTCCAAGAAACCTCATCGGTTGAGCAAGAGCCCACCTCGGACTAGTATTTGTGCTATATCTTCGATGATAGATGGCAAAAGAAGATTTATAGAGATCATTTTGAAGGTCAAGATAAAATAACCCAAGAACTTCTGATCGAAGCATGCCCTTGTAAACAATGGTCTGATTAGACAAGGAGCAGAAATAGAGCTCACTGCCCCAACGTTCAGAAGCAACTGCCTTTTCGATCAGTTTCCTGCAGATGTAAAGCTCTCGTTCAATGTCCTCCACGTTCTCTTCTTTGACAACTCTAACAAAAACCTGCTCCATACTTGGCATGGTCTGTTTTGCATAATAACCAACTACAGATGTATCTACAGGAACTTCTCTCCATCCAAGCACCTCCAGGCCCTCTTTCTCAAAAGTACTTCTAATCACTGAAGAACCATTTCAAACACCTTTCAGAAAATAACAAAACACATATAACACGTATGAAAACATTACTGGTTTAAATCATCCCGATGGAAATACACGACCAAAACATATAAACAATTCTAAGGTGCACCTCTCTTGGCTTCTCTCTTACGGTTGTCATCTTTCGGCAGGAAAAGCATTCCGACACCTGTATGCAGCTTATCAAAGGAAGCAATTCCTTGCTTCTCAGTCCATTCATTTAATAAATCCCAAGGGATGGAAGTCATCAACCCTGAACCATCACCCGAATCATTATCAGCTCCACAACCTCCCCTGTGTTCCATGCATCCAAGTGCTATCAGAGCATCCTTTACGATACCATGTGTGGCAATGTTTTCCAAATTCGCGATGAACCCAACCCCACATGCTCCTCTTTCCGAAGTTATATCCTCCAAGTAGGCCACCTGCTATGAAACGCGTCAACTGCTTAATTCATTCAATTTTCAATGACCAAACACGAGAGTCAGAATCAGACATAAAAATTCATAAGTAATAGTCACTTCACCAGCATAGACCAAAGCCTCGATAAACAAACCGAAAGATGAACATCCAAAGCTTCTCTTCTCGAAATTAACAAGGCTAAAAGAAGAAACATGGAGAAAAACTACACCTCAGGTTTCAAATCAGAAATTGAAGTCGACGAGTCTCGGGCGGCGCGTTCAAAATCAGAGATCGCTTTCACCGGAGATCGCATTCGCGGAGAGGACTTCAACAGTGGACGGTAGCTTCGGTAACCAGATACCTCGATACATCCTCTCGTTCCCTTCGAAACACAGTACGATCCGACGAAGAACAGTGGCTTAGTGGAGCTCAATTTAGCAGAACAGATTAGCCGAGAAATCGGAGATAAACCTCCGGCATAGGCGGAGGAGGTGTTGTATTGCAGCGCCATGGAATCAGCTGGAGGGTGCGACTGTGAACGGAGAGGTAGAAAGCGATCGACCGGAGCCCGATCCTACTGCTCGTTCTACGACTGGTGCCGTTATATTTTCAAAAAGTCAAAATGGAAGCAGAGAGTCATCGTGTGCAGCGAAGTCCACTATTTCCCTGAATACAAAGATAATCTAGCCGTTGGTATTATCCAGGTCGTACCACGTGGCGAACTTAACGGTGGTTGATGATAGATAATACGGTGTTTACGAACATAGATGATTGGGACCTCCGTGGAATTTAGCCTTGTCGCGATTCGCGTCACTCTAGGTTGGAATCGCGGGAGCGGTTGCGTTTATTACCGTATTTGTACAAGATGGAATAAATAAATACATAATTACCTGGTTATTTTATTTAATTTATTATTACTTATGCCATTACATTGCATTATCACATATATATATATAAAATGATGATGAAAAATTTTAATTTTATATATCTTGTGGACAACGGTAGATCAATGAAGAGAATCCATGTCCGAGTCCCGAAGATAAAACGACAACAAACTAATAAACAATTATGGGAATCTCAACAATTAGCATCATTACTTACGTTGCTAAAACGACTGAGTAGATTCTATTGGTTGGTTGGTTCAGCATCACTGTAGAGTCAATATATTTTAAAAATGTACTAATTAAATATTTTGTTTATTTGTTTCCGTACGAATGACCATAATTTTTCTATTAAATAAAAAAAACGGGGATAAAGGTGATATACGAAAAAGGGTAGAAAGAATGAGAATATTCAATGCTAATGGCTGTAAAATGTTTTGTTACAGAGTTTTATTATGTAATCAGAGAGATGAACAGATTGCAATGCCCTTGCCAGAGTGCGTTAAGGGTAAATAATATATAGTTATATATACACCTAAAATAAAAACCTTATTTCTTGGGACGCAAGAAACCTAAAAGTGGTGAGTCAGTTGTCCTCGGTGAAGACCTTGAAAATGAAATCGCGGAAACGCCTGGAGTACTGCCTGGGATCGACGGCAGAGATGGACAAAGGGTCGTACTGAATACTCTTATAGGCGTGTTCGAGCTTCTTGCTTATGTCGTAGTCTTGAAGAATATCTATGATGCCAAAGATCATTACAACTTCATAGTACTCTCCCGTTGGCTCCCCTATAAGCTGGAACTCACAGTCACTTCTTCTCTTTGTTCTTTCCGCACATGCAGGCATGTTCCTTCCCAATCTGATGCTCGCCCACCTGCCCACAATTACGTTAACCCTAAGGGAACTTTTCATATGACTTCACATTTTGGCATCCATCTTGGTGTTACTTACCTTGAAGGGTCTGACAAAAGCTGATCCACATCTGCTTTAGAAAGCCGAGGACCTGAATCCTCATCCATTTCACCTGGAAAAATGAGAGAAAGAAACCCATCTTGCATCAGAAAATGATGCGTGCTGAGAAAGGAATTGATTCCATTTGAAAGGGGTATGCGGCAAACCAATGGGCGTTCGAGCTCCAGAAGGAATCAGCTCTCCAGCGACTGATGCTTCTCGAAAGTGAATACCAACCAGAAGACTGTAATCCATGATTCTTTCCTGTTCGAGAAACTCGCAATCTTTATCGACTTGCCTGTAAACAATGTGTTCAACATTATAATAAAAGGCAAGGATTCGAGGAAATACATAAAAGGATTACATGTATAACAATATCTCACCTGATGAACTCCTGGTACCATGCTTTCTGAAGTCTGAAAACAAAATTCAGGTCGAGGTCCTTCAAGATTGTGTTTGAATCGATCTCTGATTCTGGTTTGTCAGTTGTTCGACCAAGAGAAGATCCTTTCAAGTCGAAGCGCCTGTGGATGGAGTACTCAGAACGAAAAAGGTTGCCCATGATGACGAACCGCACCTGCATTTGGTGGCTCAAAGATCAGCTGTATGTTGTTATTTAGAGGATTTCCAATGGAACGGGCAAACAAAATGCCAAATTTTTACCTTCTTTTGGATTGGTCCCGTCAACTTCACACAGTGTAAACCATAGAATCTGATTACCAAAGTGTTCTCAAATGCTCGAACATGATTGTAATATGCTGCAAGCATCCTCAAAAGCACCTGCATTGAAAAAACCAGAAAGCATTTTGTCCATACTCCCAATCTACATCCCCTAATAACAGGTAACACAAAGAACTCACTTTTGTTTCCGACTTCTTCATCGTCTTTATCATGTAACGGTCGTCGTTGGTTAAGTAGAAAAAGCTGCCACTTTTACCAGGGGAGGATAGTTCTCGTAGGGCATCATCCCCACAGATAGATAACATGTAATCAGCTGGGTCTACCTTGAATAGCTTTCTCAAGCTCCTGAAGACAATGAACGTTTACATATGGTTAGAATCTGCAAGATAGGATTACATAGGGGAGTGCCCAATGTGTTATACTCCAAATAATATGCAGAGCACGTTGAGTCTGACCTAAAAACTAATGGGCAGTAGTCTTTCCATTTGAATTCACTAGATTGATGAGGAGGAGTGTATTTGGTTCCCTCCGGTGGAAACCTCGTCCATATCTTCTCCTTTGGGTCAAAAGCTGAAGGCTTCAGATCAAGAGATACCACTGGAGCTTGTCTTCCGACAGAATGCCTGTGGAAACAAATCACAAAACACAAAAACATTCCTTTAGAGACTACCATCATCATACCATGTGCATCGAAACAAGATTGAAGGATTCAGTTGTATAATCGAGGAGTATGCAAAAACAAACAATTAGGCACCATTAACACCGTCAAGATTTGTGATATTACCTGATTCCCAGCTGTAGATTAAGCATAAGCTCGTAATTCCGATGGCCTTTGGATATTGTCTCGCCTTGCTTCCTCCCAGCCCTCGGCAGTCTCATGGGCACAGCGGATGGCCGTGTGTTCTGCATGCTGCCATCAGCCTCCAGTCTCAGCAAATCAGCATCCAAATCCTTCCTCGTGTGACAATCAGCATCGCCAACACCATTAACAGTGTCGCCCCCCCACATATTCATTTTCTCAAATGCCCTATCTACACCCACACTCACCCTTCCATCAACTGACATTCTCCTCGGATTCTCTACACGCTTGGAAGAATTCCAAACTGAGAGCTTCTTCTGTGATGGCATCACAGGAACCCTCTCTCCACTGCAGATATTGTACTCGCTAAGATTATTGTACACATCCATAGGATCCCATTCAAGATTCTCCTCATTTCCTGAAGGATAATAAGTACCGTTCATTTCTTCTGGATCCTTGGACCAATGACCAATGTAGAAACTCCCATCATCCCATTTGAAGGTCCCATTTCCTTTAGGGAAACCATCCTCCCAAAACCCGTCATATCTGCTTCCATTAGTCCATATAAAAGTCCCTTTGCCGCAGATTATACCGTTCTTCCATTCTCCAATGTAATGGTTTCCGTCCCGCCATTGGTATTTTCCTTGGCCTTCTTGCAAACCTCTCCTCCATTCCCCATCATACATATCTCCATTGGCATAACTTTTGATGCCATGTCCATGTTTCAGGTTCATCACCCATTGCCCTTTATATGTATCCCCACTGGGTCCTGTGTAAGTGCCAATCCCATCCATGTATCCACTCTTGAATTCGCCTTCGTATGTGGCACCAGAAGGCCACCCAAACTTTCCCCTCCCCATTGTTTTACCATTGTGCCACTCACCGATGTACATGCAGCCATCTGTCCATAGGTACTTCCCCTGCCCGTGGGGAAAGTTATCATACCATTGCCCTGTGTAGTAGTCCCCATTTGGAAGAATTCTGTCCGCCTGATAGAGTTCTCCTGCGCTGCTCCTGCTATTGCTGCTCCCATCATCATTATCATCAGTGGTAGTATCATCATCTGTCTGTGGAGATACTAATATTGTTCCAAAAATGCTGTTTGCCCGCTTCTTTGCTTGCTGGGTCTTGCGCACAGTCACCTCCCATGCTTTTAAAACACAGCTTTGTTCTTTGCTCATTGTGTTAGACTGAAAGACTTCCCTATGGCCAGTATGTTTTATATCCTAGAACATTCCCTCATGAAGAACGAGGAACGCATTTACTTCGGTGCATAAAACAATCGTAAAGATCAGACTACACATGCGAGGGAAAACAGATCACAGTTTGAGAAAGAAAGATTAAATCTAAATTATTTCAATCAGAAACAGCATGAGACCAATAAAGACAATTGTCTCGTTCTTTGCCAATATGAAATTCAGTTTCTTTTTCCCTTGGAAAAATCGGGAAACAAAGAGTTTATTTGTCTTTCAGTTTGCAACATTGTCGGATGGAATGTTACTCCAAAGCCATGTTCGAGACCTAACAGAGAATCAGAGAGAAAAACTAATGGCCAAAAGAGTTGAGAGATAAAAATTATCTCCGACATTTCATCTTTCTTGTCAATTCTACTGACTAATTTTGTCATTCAAATAACAACCCATTCACCTCCTCAAACTGCTCAAAGCCTTGAAATTTGGAGAAACAAGAAAGACCCCTGTTTTCTATTCTTAGCATTCTCATAAACGAACACAAAATTAATAAAATCAATCCGACTAAAATAAAAAAAAAAACTAAGAACAAGTCCGATTTGGACCCGATAAGATCTATTATCTAAGAAACAAAGCTAACTAAAACTACAACTAAATGCCAGAAACTCAAATCTCACTGCGACATTCTATCGAACACCTAACAAACTTCTAAAATCACATATCAATCCTTCATCTGCAATTTTTTCTTCGTGAAGCACTGTATTCCGCGGAAAATCCATCTTGGGTCACTTAAATGAACGAAATTTAGCTTTCATTTCCCCGGAGTTTTTCATATTTCTCCGTATCATCATACAACACACAAACAGAGAGGAAACAAAACAGAGCATGAACAGGACCAAATGAAATTGACGAAGGGTTCACAGTTCATAGCATATTGAACTTGGCGAGGAAGAAGACGGTGGCGGAGGTGACGGCAGGGATGAACAAGTCGTTGGGGACAGATTTGGGTGCGACACGGTTCTTGAGGAAGACAGCGACGACAGGAACTCCGAAGATGAATAAGAGGAACTCTTTGACGCCTCCGACGCCGGTGAAGCCAGTTCCAATCACCACCTCCTGAAGAAGCTTCTGGAACTCGTCCTTGGACAGCTTCTCTCCTTCACCAATCCCGTGTCTCTGCACAATTCCCGAGGCATAATAAGATCACATACTCCACACTCTTTTTTTTAAAGCTCTTCGCTCTTCAAAAGCGCTTGTCGCTATATATATAATTCATCAGCTTTTGTATCAAGGAAACAATTTTACAAGTCTCAAAATGCCAAAAACAAAATCGAAAGATCTGATCAAATATTCATTTTTCAAATATCGGGTTAGTGTATCATATTTATTTCATTAGAAAAATACGAAATTTGCAAAGATGAACATAGTATTCTCCTTAAAAAACCCAAATTCTGATAGATATCTAATCTCCATATTTTAAATTTCACAAAAATATAATACACTTTTTATAGTAAAAATAACATCTAAATCACCTAACTTTATAAAGGAGAAAAGTTCAATATAAATTAGGATTAAGGTCAATATATAAAAGGAAATAAGATGAATATGAAACATGAAAGGAAAATAGATAAAATAGATAACATGAAAGGAAATTATAGCCATTAAATGATCTTTAAGACTAATAAATCCAGACGAAAATGATAAACGTGTCACACACATGAAATAAATAATGCAATAAATTTCGCATAAAATAAAATATAACCTCATAAGCTTCCCTTAATTTCTCAGTACTTGGCACCCGAAGTTGTGTCGCTCCTACGTTTGCATTAATCTCCCTTTCCACATAAAACATTATGCAAATCGAATGAGATATATCACATATATTCAATATATTTAAACATATATATATGTATATATTGAATCATACTCGACTGTCTCGGCAACGGCTCGGTAAAATTCACCGAAGGTCCATTCCTTTTCACCACCACCTCCAAAGTGTGTCTCATAACAATTCTTCAGCAATGTTTCCATGTCTGTTGCCTTCTTATCTGCATTCCCTTTTTTCCATAATTTTTGTAATCACAAATCAAATGATATTTCATTTTCTTCAAAACCCATTTTACATATATACATCCGCTTTCTATATATCCGATAAAATATCTATCTTTTTTATACGTGTAATGTATTGATATTATTCGCTATAATATAAGAGGAATTACGTACCGGTGGCGGTGTCGAGGGCTTGACCCATTTTATGCAGCTTCCTCTAGTCTATAATTTGAGAGATGAAAAATGTAATGTGAAAAAGAAAAATATGATAAATGGGGAGTTGAATTTAAATGTCCTAATTTAAAAAACGTGACTTGGAGGGAGAAGTCAGTATATTCCTATTTCCTATGCATGAAGCCAAAGACTGCTCCAAGGTTGGATTTGTGTACCGACAAGCCAAGCAAAGGATTTCTTTCCTTTGTACGATGCCCTAATTACTCGGCAATTATTAAACATCGTATGATTGATTTGTGTTCTATAAAAGTTCGTAGAATCACATATATAAATATCTATATATATGTATGATTCACTTTTTATGATGCAAAGGCATACAAAAAGATTCAAGATCTGGTATATAATATTATATTCACATATTATATAGATTTTGATCCCTTTCTCGTCTATGATACAACTAATTTTTACTTGGATATGATAATAGATCAAAATGCGAACGTCATAGTCAGGCTAATATGTTTCATTGCTAACACCAAGGGGACATATGTTTTTTAACAAACCAAATTAAAGATTTTATACATGTCATCATCATTTTTACAAAATTATGCATATATCTAATATGTGTTATTTTACGGGAAAGACGAGATGTATCATTTGAATTTCTGAAATGAATGAAGCTTTTGATGAGTATTAGGAGTGAAACCCGCCGCGGGTAATTTTAGGGTCCGACTGGTGGAAATGCAGCGTTTTCGCTTACGTTTGGTGGCGTTTGCGCTTGCGTTTGACAACATTTTGTTTCATTTTGTCTGAATGGTGAAAACGTTGCGTTTACGGACGATTGCGACTAGAAGCGAATGGTAGAAAACTGTTACGATTGCGTTTTGAGCAAAATTACCAAAATAGACAATTGTTAATAAAAAATTTATTTATATACTTTTTAATTATAATTTTCAAATATT
>CM071861.1:27389108-27439702 GCA_036759665.1 Gynandropsis gynandra | reverse complement strand
CTAGCAACCCGATCGGGCCGCGCACACATTCACCCGACCGGGCGACCTTCTCGCCCGAGTCGGGTAGTACTTACGGGGTATGTCGACATTATTTCACCCGATCGGGTAACGCATTGACATCCGATCGGGCACTCTGCAAAATGGATTTCTTATTGACATTTATCCTTTGATTGTTTTGCAGATGGCCTCTAGAACCTCCCAAAGTTCGAAGAAACGCAAATCTGACGCACACGACATAGAACACGGGTGGCCCGTGAGATCGGACACGATTACGGAGTTGACGCCGTACATGCCGATCACCACTTCCCACCAGCAGTACCGGTACAACATGGCCTCATTCCAACCCCGCCATTAGTCGAGATTCACCGAGTTCCAATCGCGAATCTTCCCGTCCCGGTTTTTGTCATCCGAGGCGATGAGCGAACTCGGTATCATGGACCACATCGATACCATTTTCCGCATCTTGGGATGGACGGGAGTTATATAAATCATTTGGACAAAGCTACAGTGGCAGCCTTAGGGTGCATCACACTTTTTTCTTTTCATTTGTCATTTTTATTTATAGTTACAAATACCGTTACATTTCTTATGTACAATATAAATAAATCATTTTTCCTTTTTATTTGTAGTTACAAATACCCACACAATTGTATGTATCTACTCCCACTTTTTTTTCTGGCAAAATCCGACAAAAGAGACAAAAATTTGTGTTATGGAAGAGAAATGTCAAAATTACAGTTATAGGGGTATTTCAGTAATTTTATCGAAAACGTGTTGAAACGTAGACGTAACGCAGCTAAATATCAGATTTTCAAATTTTGCGTTTCGTGACGTCTGTGTTTTCCTGCGTTTCCACCAGTCGCTTTAAATGTCGCCCACAGTCGCCAGAAACGCATTTGTTGCGTTTGCGTTTTCTGGCGACTCCACCAGTCGGGCCTTTAGACGATTAATGCTTTGTGTTTATATATCTATTTTCTAATGTGAACTATTTAAATCAATGGATAATTAATAGCACAAGAATGTTTTGTATAATTTATAATATTTTATAGTACGTTGTTGTAATGTGATTAGAGAAATCCGAAAAAAATATATAAAACCTTTAATAATTATCTAAAAAATGTAAATTTATTAAACCAAATGGTTTAAAATCTATATTACTATTTTTGTTAATAACTTTGTAATTTGTCACTAATTACGACTGAAAGGTTATGTGTAAGGGGAATGAAACATTTAAATTGATAATACAATTGCGTGATTTAAGGTAAAATTTTATTTTTAGTTGCATAATTATTTTTGAATTTTCCAATTAATAACATTCATATTTTTTTCAATCAAATGAATTTGAAGTTTAATCTTTGGGGTGATTTAGCTATAAATGCTTTTAAAAACATTGACAAATCATGCATGGCCCTATAGTCATTGTTCTTCAGTTCAGAATAATTAATATTTGGAATGATATGCACAATAATTAAATTTATTATAAATCCAATATTTGTGTGTTTAATTATAATAATTTCATTTATTTTTGTGTAATATAACAATAGTCATAATGTTGTAGGCGAAATTTCGGTGAACAGTTTACTAAATTCTCGAATTTTCATTTAATGATGATTTAGAAGAGATTAACAATTTCAAGAATAGGTATTTATCTTTCATTTATGATTTTTTATACATATGCAAAAATTACTTTTTTTCTAATTTTCATTTGTGATATTATAATTCTGAAGTTTAATGGTCTTTATTTTACTATTGTTATTTCTTATATGATACTTAAAAAGTATATATCTTATATTATATTCAAACTATTTATTAATTTCAATTTTAATAATTTTAAAATTCGTCTAACGTTGAATATACTTATTTTTTATTTTTATCTAACCTTGAATATATTTAAATGTTAATATATAATTATTATAAATTAAATAATTAATCAACACCTCTATATACCTTTTATCATTTAAAAATTATATATCTTATATTATATTCAAACTATTTATTATTTTCAATTTTAATAATTTTAAATTCCGTGCTATGAACGGGTAATATCTAGTATAAAAGAAATAAAGATAAACAAATAGAATTTGAGTAAATTAAGTTTTATTGATTTCTTGTCTAGTGTAGTTATAACATCTTCTGTTTATATCTGTATTTAACAAAAAAATTGTTAAAAGAAGATTGAAATTGAGTTAATACACTCTATAAATTTATTTGTTTTGAAACATTCTGATGATCTTTAGTTTTCTATCAAAAATAGATCTTTATAACCATGAGATATAAAGTATCAAAGCACATAGATATTAAATGAAAACATGTTAGTTATTATTAAATTAAATTTAGATGTAATAAATAAGCAAGATGTTGGGTTGCTAATCGGGTGCGGAAACGTGTTTTACAACCCAGACTGAAGATCTAGTCAAATTCGAGAATAGTTTTTCGGGGTTTCAACGAACAACGAAATTAGAAACAATTTAGATAATACTTATTACGTTGAATCTGATGATAATCGGATGCTAGACTTGATTGTACAAGTCATCTACTAGTATCCACGCCGAGATCGAGATTCGCTATCAACCATTGGTGCGGGTTTTGGTCGAGAACGAAAAAAACTGTTTTTCTCGTTCCTCGTTTTCTCTGATGGGTTTAGGGTTTTGATTTGCGTGATTATGATTTCTATATTGAAAAACTGTTTTTCGTCATTTATACATTATTGAACTTTTCAATAAATACAATTTTACCCAGTGACTATTTAATATTACGCAAGAGGCATAATACTTTCAATCTCCCATTTGCCTTTACGTACTCAAATAGTCGAAGCACATGTATTTCTATACATATACTTGCTCGTACATAAAATGTACTAACCCCAAAAGAGAACCAAGTACAATTATATTCTTCGCTGCTAGCGGGTGAATATAATTGCATTCCACACTGATTGTCTAACAATCACAAGCAGATACCGAGACACTCGTAAGCGTGTGACCTCATAGGTTCATCACTAAACCGGTAGCCAATTAGTCTCCACTAATTAACTAATCGAAGTTGGCGTCTAGCAACACTCCTCGATGACCGGATAGCGTGAAGCGACATCCTTATTCATTTGAGTAACAATCTTACCCAAAATGAACCAGGCTGAAGTCGACGTTAGTGTTTCCTTCCATCTTTACAGCTCCGGATGCATCCTAGGCATGGTCATAACTGTCAGCCTTACAAACCATCAACTATGTCTCATGTAAATCACAACTGACTGATGAATAAACCTAAGAAACACCTTTCTCATTCATTCAATGTACTCTGGCCAGAGATTCGTACAGTCATTGTGATTACTAACAACATAAAGCTCAAACTCTTACCAAGAGTTGATGGATTCCATCTTGATCAATCACTAACTACGCAAATATCTAATTTCCTAATATCTATTCAACTAGTACTCTAAGATACTAGGTGTCCAGAAGCAAAGAATAATAGATAGAATGTTAGTTACTATGTTGATCTCAGGTCTAAGGAAAAACTAACTATCTAACTCTGTGGAGAAATCTTAATGACAGTTCATTGGTTATTTAACCATTAAGCAATTTCTCCCTTTAGGTCAGTTCAATGATCACGTTATTATGTGTATCACTCACATATGTGATTTAGTAAAAGAGATCCACTAATTTCTATCAACATAGAAACTTATTACATATATGTTGTTCTTTTTGGATCACTATAGTCCGGGTAGTGATCCTATGAACAAGAACAGTTCAGATTAAATCATACCAAAAACTTGACTTTCTTTATTATGATCTCTATCATAATGTCAAGTTTCAGACTAATCTTGGACTCTATCATACACTTATGAAACTCATCAAATGAAAAATAATGCCATATATTATTAAAAAAAACAATGTCTAAAATTATATAACTCGCTACTAGTCTATAAACTAATATCAGCTCGTCATCTCTCTCAATTCGATCCTCAACTTATGCTTTTCAAACTCCTTTGACCCAAGCACCTTCGTGAATGAATTCGCTACGTTTTCATTTCCTTCCACCTTTTGGATTTGCACGTCCCCACGCATTATGATCTCTCGTATCATGTGATACTTCCGCAGAACATGTTTCGATTTCTGATGAGACCTTGGTTCCTTCGCCTGAGCTATAGCTCCGATGTTATCACATAATAAATGGCTAACTTCCTTTATCGAAGGTACCACAGCAAGTTCATCTATGAACTTTCTCATCCAAACCGCTTCCTTAGCTGCTTCACAAGCCGCTATGTATTTTGCTTCAGTCATCGAATCAGCTATAGTAGCCTGCTTGAAACTTTTCCAACATACTGCGCCTCCATTTAGACAAAACACATAGCCTAAAATGGATCGATTGTCATCCTTTTGTCGAGAAACTTGCATCAGTAAATCTTTCTAACTCCAAGTTATAACCAACATAAATGAGGAACTGATCCCTAGTCCTTCTTAAGTACTTAAAGATGTTCTTAACAACCTTCCAGTGTTCCTCACCAGGATCTGCCTGATATCTACTCACTACACTTAGTGCATAGGCTACGTTAGGCCTAGTACACGTCATGGAGTACATGATGGCTTCCACTGCGCTACCATAGGGAAGCTGACTCATGAGCTCTCTTTCCTCCAGGGTCTTAGGAAAATCCTCCCTAGAAAGAGAAATTCCATTGCCCATCGGTAGATAGTGCTTCTTAGAACCTACTTGGAACTTTCCATGTTGTGACAATCCAAGCAACCTTTTCGATCTATCCCTATAGATCTTAATTCCCAGAATATAGGCTGCTTCTCTTAGATCCTTCATGGAGAACTGATCAGAAAACCATGACTTAGTCTCTTGCAACGCCGGAATGTCATTCCTTAGGAGCAATATATCATCCACATAAAGCACAAGGAAGACAACCTCGCTCCCACTAAACTTCTTGTACACACAAGGTTCTTCATCGCATCTAACAAAGTTGAATTTTCAACTGCCTTGTTAAAGCGAATGTTCCAGCTACGAGAAGCTTGCTTGAGTCCATTAATGGACCTTTGAAGCTTGCATACCATATGACTTTGAGTCGGCAACGTGAAACCCTAGATTGAGCCATGAAAACCTCTTCTTGGAGCTTTCCATTAAGGAAAGCTGTTTTCACGTCCATTTACCAAATCTCATAGTCATAGTACACCGCTATCGCAAGTAGAATCCAAATAGAGTTGAGTATTGCCATAGGGGAGAATATTTCTTCATAGTCAATCCTTTCACGTTGACTATACCCCTTGGCAACTAGACGAGCTTTATAGGTCTCTACATGCCCGTCTACTCCAATCTTCCTCTTGTAAACCCATTTACAACCAATCCGTCTAGAAGTCTCTTAAGGATCAACCAAAATCCATACTTCGTTGATATTCATAGATTCCATCTCGGATTCAATGGTTTTCCATCATTTCTCAGAATCTGGACCTTGTATAGCTTCTTGGAAAGTTAAGGGATCGTTATCTCTATGACCGATCACGTCCTCTTGCACCATCAGATTAAGTCTTTTAGGTGCACGTCGAGAACATGTTGACCTTCTCAGGGAAGCCTGTGTAGCAGGTTGAACCTGCACTGAGATTTCTTATTGGACTTGTTCCTGAACAGGTTCCTAAACTTGTTCCTGAACGGTCAGTGTCACTTCAACATTTGAAGATGAGGCCCCGGAGCATAACAACATATCTCTTAACCAAGATTGCTCATTTGACTTCTCATGTCCCTGAGCTTGTGTTGATTCGTCGGGTTCTTGAATTTCGTCAAGAACTATTTCTCCACCATGAATTCCTTCCTCAAAGAATTCCCTCTCAAGAAAGGTTGTCGTTCTGGTCACAAACACTTTGTGCTCAGACGGGTGGTAGAAATAATATCTCATAGTTTTCTTGAGATAACCTATGAACCTAGACCTATCAAACCTAACATCTAGCTTGTCGGGCTGAAGTATCTTAACGAAGGTCGGACAACCCCAAACATTGATGTGCCTCAGGTTAAGTTTTCGTCCCTTCCATATCTCATATAAAGTCTTAGAGACCGCTTTAATAGAAACCTTGTTTAAAATGTACACAGCTACTTCTAAAGCATAACCCTACATGTTTATTGGAAGATCCGTGAACTCCATCATGGATCGGACCACATCCAATAAAGTCTGATTTCTTCTTTCGGACACACTATTATGTTGTGGTGTTCTAGAAGAAGTCCATTGAGACAAAATCTCACTTTGCCTTAGGTAATTGACAAACTCATGACTTATATACTCACCACTCTGGTCTGATCTCAACACCTTGATACTCTTTTCAGTTTGTTTCTCCACTTCACTGCGGAATCTCTTGAACATTCAAAAGATTTGGATTTGTGTTTCATCAAGAACACAAATCCACCCTTGGCTTAAATTCTCATAAGTCCATATACATCAGTGTGTATGAGTCCTAGGAGTTCTGTAGCTCTCTCTCCGGTTCCACTAAACGTAGATTTGGTCATCTTACCAGTGAGACAAGATTCACAAGTTGCAAATAATCATTCACACATAAATCATCATCATGATGAATAGAGCAAATGTTATTACTGAAAACTGTTCGAAATCCACGTTTATTAAGCATAGAAATAGAAATTATGTTCAAAACAAACTTCGAAACATAATAACAATCGTCTAACAACAAAGTCTTACCCGTAGGTATTACAAGAGAAATCGATCCTACAGCTAGAGCAACAACACTTGCGACATTTCCATCCTTCAAACTGAATTCTCCCTTCCTGAACCTCCTACTGATCCTTAGCCCGTGCAATATATTGCAGATGTTAAAACTGCTACCGGTATCCAATACCCATCTAGACGAATCAATGGTAGTTAAGGAAACCATGAAAACATTTTCCATGAAATTCTTACATTGTTTCTTTCCCTTGAGAGATTGCAGGTATTCCTTACAGTTCCTCTTCTAATGTCCTTTCTTTTTGCAGAAGAAACACTCAGCATCTGATTGGTCTGCCATTCCAGCGCCGCCCTTTGCCCGAACATCTTCTTAAGATGCTTCATTATCTGCTTGGTATCCATATGCTCCTACTGCTTGTGAAGTTCGCCACTCACTGACGCCAAGATGAGACACTTCACAATGATGCACTTATCCTCGTACTTGGTGAAGTCACTGAAAGCCTCATCATTCCCTAGATCTGGCATTAGAGGAGTTGGTTCGTCGATCACATCGATCAGCTTCTCATGGGTCAGCATCAGACGCAAATTGCGTTGCCATTCGTCGATGTTTTCCCCAACAAGCTTGTTGGTCTCGAGAATAGGACGCAGATTGAAATTAAACATTTTTTAGAGATTTGAAAAATAAAGGAAAAATTAAACAGCAGACAGTTAGAAATCGTAAATATCAAAGACATGGACTTCATCTAAATGATATGTTCGCTAATCAATGCTACAATAACATCAGAAATCTTATTTCTCATTAACATTAATCTATAAATATATGTCTGAGCCTCTTGATAGTTAAGACGTTTCCAAAACATATAAAACCGATTCTTACAAATTTTATCCTTATAAAAATTGTAGTGAATTAAAAAATGTGACTCTATATCACATAGTCACCTGATAATCAGGTCGTTCCTATTGATACAGTTGAATTCATCCTTCAGCTCATGATCGGATAATAATTAAGTTCATATTCCCAGGGTAATCCAGGTGTTTACAAGAACTTATTGTTCCCTCCCACTAGACATCTTATGTCATAGACGTATGAATCAAATTCTTGAACTACATACCTCCTGGTAGTCAGGTCATACCATGTAAACAAAAGCATATTCATACATCTACGATGAAAGAAAATCCTAACGATAAACAATTTATCATTCTTAGAACTCAATCATTTTTAATTACTTTTCGAAACTCCATGACCCGCGTTATCAACTCCCCGAACAGTAGCGGTTGTTCGGCTGCGTACTCCCCGTTGTCAAATTAGCGCATGCGAGTTGCATTTCTAGAAAATCTCACACGAGCGGATTCGCTATGCATGCCCGCTCGGGTTACAGCGCTCGCCCGCTCAGGCTCAGCGCGTTCGTCCGCTTGGGCTCGCGAGGAAGAGCTTGTTCGGGCTGGTGGGGAGGAGCCGCTCGGGCTGGAGGAGAGGAACTCACTCGGGCTGGTGGGGACAAGCCCGCTGGGGCTGGTGGGACGACCCCCCTCGAGCTAGCGCGACGAGCCCGCTCGGGTTGCGGTATGACCCCGCTCGAGCTAGGGTTGCAGATAACCCTAATGTCGCCGCCCTAAACGGCTGCCCACACAGGGTGTGAAGAGTCGTCTGCTCGAGCTCACGGGTGTGCCCGCCCGAGTTCACGGAACCGCCCGCTTGGGCGAAGGGCTCGACTAGGGTTTTTGCAACTTTTCGCCCGCACCATTTGCCTTTTTTCGTCGAAACTCGCCCGCTCACGCCCGACACCGCTCAGACCGCCTATCGCCCGGAGTCTCCTCTCGCCTGCTGTCTCTCACCCGGCAGTCTGTAGCATATCAGACCCACCCCCATTCGCGTCGGCGCTCGCACGATGTGCATTCGCAATCGAATCGCTCTCACATCAGTCAGGCGAAGCGCCGCCCATCCGCGGTTGTTTCGGGGTGTCTGCACCGCGCCACTCCTTCACCTGTGACCGCCGTCGAACATGCGACCGGCTAGGGTTTCGCCCGTGTGCCGAGGCGTTTGTTCGCATACGCGCGTGCGGCGCGCGTCGTCTCTTTCGTTTTCGATCCGATTTTCACAAAAAATAAAAAAAACTAATCTTGAACAGACGACCACACGCTCTGATATCATTATTGGATTGCTAATCGGGTGCAGAAGCGTATTTTACAACCCAAATTGAAGATCTAGTCAAGTTTGGGAATAGTTTTTCGGGGTTTCAACGAACAACGAATTAGAAACAATTTCGATAATACTTGTTACGTTGAATCTGATGATACTCAGATGCTAGAATTGATTGTACATGTTTTCTGCTTGTATCCACGCCAAGATCGGGATTCGCTATCAACCGTTGGTGCGAGTTTTGGTCGAGAACGAAAAAACTGTTTTTGTCGTTCTTTGTTTTCTTTGATGAGTTTAGGGTTTCGATTTGCGTGATTATGAATTCTATACTAAAAAACTGTTTTTCTTCATTTATATATTATTGAACTTTTCAATAATTACAATTTTAACTAGTGACTATTTAATATTACTCAAGAGGCATAATACTTTCCCAAGATATCATCCATTTACGTACCGTGAGCCAGTTTAGGAAATACAGTTGTAACCACCATAATAGTTTTTCTAAGCATCAGTTCTTCCATATGAGATCGAATATTAACTGCTAGCTCATCCAACAATGAAAGTGACCATAACATTAATTTTTTCAATTTACAATGTTAGAACGATAAATTAACTAATACATTTAGATAAGAGTTTAAGGAGATAAATTTATATATACATATTTCTTATAAATCAGTAAGTGCATGTAATTTTTTTGTTGATGACATATTTAAATTTGTTCTATGTACTCTGTTTAGCAGCCCGACAAAATCTGATATTTATAAAAATAAAAAAAAATTAGAGTTAGATAATAGTATAACTGATGAATGAACGGGGTAGCAACTAACCTGTTAATTATTCCATTATCTTTTGGATAATGATATTTTTCGTAAAATAAATGTGCATACTATTATCAGTTAACCTTAATTTTGTCGCATTGGGCACGACCAATAAATTTTTTAGAGTGAAGACATCTCCTTCTTTTATAATCGGATTGAATTTTTAAGAATATGTAAGTGAAATTCTTCTTTCAATCATTGTACCCTATAATATGAAAATTATAGAAGGATTAAAATATTTTAACAATATTAATTGTAACATAGATAAATATGAAAATTTTTTATTGATGATTAAAAAACCATTGACAAATCAGCTTGTTATCTTGTAGTAAAGCTCGATCTTCCAAAATCCTTAGAAAGCAACATAATATACGTTGTTCGACAGCTTGAGTTACGCTATCATCAAATGTTGATGATGTGTTTCCATGCGTTGTAGTGGTTCTTGTGTGTCAAAATTCTAAAATGGAATTTACTATATTTTTTTATAACTTATATTTCATATATGACCAATATTGTAAAAACTAGAACAACAATATTAGTAAAAGAATAAACGGACCAAAAAAATAGTAAAGATATAAATAGTTAAATTACTTTTCAAGGTAAATAAATTATAGAGCATTTCCTACAACGGACATCTAGAGTGCATTCGGTAAAACAATTTTATTTATTTCATCTATTTGGACAAATTATATGGTTTTAGTTTAACATAAACATAATATTTAATATTATATAACAATTTATGATGCCTAAAAAATATAATAAAATATCTTAATGTGACACCTAACCTCGTATATATATATGGTAGTCCATTGAATATTTCTCCGCAAAAAATATTTATTATAATTAGATTATCGGTTGAACTCTCATTGAGGTCCAAGACTCTCAAACCATGTTCAAAAGTGACCCTCGATAAGGAAACATATAGTTAACCATGACTACACACCAATCTTGGTAAATACAATCTGATCTGTTTCAAATTTTGGCATTAACTTTTATTAATAGTCATTGCATAGCTTAACTAACTGAGAATTTTCATCAGCAATGTGAAGGTTTTTATTCCCATTGATCTTGGTAAATACAATATTGATCTTGGTAAATACAATTTGTCCATTGATATCTTACTTTTTTTTAGTGGACTAAGGTTTTTATTCCTATTGATTCGTCCATTGATATCTCACTGTTTTTTTGTTTGCAAAAACCTTTACAAGGTGGATTTCGTACAGATCTACGAAATTTAGTTATTTCACAGTGAAAATTATGGTGTTAGAGATATTGTGCAAGAAGCACAAGAAATAGAAAGAAATGAATAATTTGTTTATGAAGTATCGACGACAAATCCCTATGTGGAAATGGTGTTGGATGCTTTTCCTGGAGTTGTTGAGCAACTACATGAAGAGAAGTCGAACAATGAGGCACGTCGATATTTTTAGCTATTGGATCGGCAAAACAACCTATATATGAAAGTTGTTGTGAAGGTCAATCTTATTTATCTTTGTCTTCAAGATCGATGAGTGTAAAAATAGACTGCAATGTTGCTAAAAATTGCATGGAAACATATTGCAAACCATACGTAAATATTTACTAGAAAATAATCAAGCTCCCTAGATATATTACGAAACAAAAAATGTTTTATAATATTTAGGATACCACATGAGAAAATTAATGTTTGTAAAAAAATGCATGTTGTTTTGGGAAAATGATAAAGATGTGTTGGAATGTAAATTTTACGGTGCAAATAGATTTCGTCCAAAGAAACCATCTTCACGTAAATATGTACTATACAAAAATATTTTATATGCCTGTAGCAAACAGGTTGAGAAGGTTATATTTATAAAAAAATGTTGTTGCAATGAGGTGACACACAAATCACTCGAGGGGCGAAGAGATAATAAACCATTGTAAGGCTTGAAAAGATTTTAATGATATATTTCCTGAGTTCCATATGAAACAAGAAATGTTTATCTTTATGGTTTTAGTCCATATGGCAAATCTAGAAGTCAATATTGTTTGTGGCCGGTGATTTTTTTTCTGTATAATTTGTCTCTCGATATATGTATGAAAAGAGAAGTAATGTTTCTGACGTTGCTGATTCCAAGACCAAAACATCCGAAGAAAGTTTCGATGTCTTTTTGCAGCCCTTAATTTATGAATTAAGAAATTTTTGGAATAATGGAATTTTTGCTTATGACGTGAGTACGAAGCAAAATTTCACATTGAAAACGGTCTTGACAATTAGCGACTTTTCTGCTAATAAAACATTATCTGGATGGAGTACGCACGCGAGATTGGTATTTTCATATTGTATAGAGGATATAGATTCATTTCGACTAGTACATAGGAAGAAACCATATTAGTTTGATTGTTATAGAAGATTTCTTTCTCGTGGACATACATTCAAAAAAGATAAAAACCATTTTCGAAAGAACATGGTATAAAAAGAAGAGGCATCATACATGCAAACGGAACGTAAATCCTTTATGAATGATTAAACACAATGGGAGATTTACAAGAATCAGTAGAATGCGGTGGAGATCGGGCATCGATGATCAAAAGGCCAATATGAATGGCATAACTGGTATAAACATAGTATTTTTTGGGAACTATCATATTGGAAATCACTGATACTACGTCATAATTTGAATTTTATGCATATCGAAAAAAGTTTTTCGATAACATCATCAATACTGTTTTGAATACGATAGGGAAAACAAATGATAATATACAATAAAAAATTCGAAGACAGTATGTCGAATATCTGAGTTGGAATTACAAGATGGAATGACACTTATCCCAATATTCAGATTTTTTGGGCCAACGAAAACAACATTATTAAGGTGGTTAAAAGAATATACTAAATTTCCAGATGTATATGCATCAAACATTGCTCGGTGTGTGAATATTGTGGATTAGAGGCTGATCGGGTTGAAAAGTCACGATTTTTATATTTTGATGCATCGACTCATTACAATTGCATTTGTCGAGCTCTTACCACGAAAGGTTCACGATGTGCTATGCAAAGTTAGCATATTTTTCAGAGACATATGTTCAAGAAATTTAAAAAGGGATACTTAGAATTAATTAAAAACAATATCTCTGAAGTATTATGCTCATTGGAAAAAAATTTCCACTTTCCTTCTTCAATGTTATGGAATATTTGCTAATACATTTACCAAATGAGGCAATACTCGATGGGCAAGTTCAATTCAGATGGATGTATCTTTTCGAAATATTTTTTCTTTCATCTAAAGAAAAAACAAAAAACAAAGCAGCAGTTAAATGATCTATTGT
Source organism: Gynandropsis gynandra (assembly GCA_036759665.1). NCBI lineage: Eukaryota > Viridiplantae > Streptophyta > Magnoliopsida > Brassicales > Cleomaceae > Gynandropsis > Gynandropsis gynandra. The sequence continues at coordinate 27,426,804 of CM071861.1, read as the reverse complement.
TGAACAGTACTTTTTGGAAGAAATTACATATTTCAACACATTTTATTCTGAGTCGCATATTTCGGCAAAACAAAAACACTCAGCATAAGATCACATAAACTATCTATATCAATATAATCCTCAATTTGGCACAATTGCGGAGATCTTTACATAGATTGGACATAGGAGGGAAATCTGAAGAATATTGGCTAACACTAGAGGAGTATAATCACGTTTACATATATATATATATATTACTAAATTGTCAAGAGCTATTACCTTACGAAAGGTAAAAAAAATGGCAATCGATTTACATATATATATATGTGTGTGTGTGTGTGTTAACATACTTTCATTACAGGATATTTGATGAAGAAGTAATCGGTACATATCCTCATCTAAATGCAATAAACTCGCGAAAATGAAAGTTCAATATTATGGCTCGTGATTGAGAGATTACATAAGTACACGTATATTTGTATATATATATATATATATGAACAAAACGTTATGTTATAAAGTATTCATTTGTTTTTATCTTACATAGGTTAAAGGTTCCGATGAGAGATATCCTACCTGGTTAAAATATTTGGCTAATCGTCCTGCAAGAAATGTTTTGTGTTGCCCAATTTTGTTTACTCGTGGATACACATTCCATACTTACGAACACGGAAAACATAGAAGCACGTACAATTACGACGTTTGTGTTAATAGTGAAATAGAGATGATAATTTCTACAACATTTTACACCAAATTCTATAGGTAAAATATCCCGGTCTCGTTGGATTGAAGGTAATGATTTTTAAATGTTAGTGGTTCGATCCAACCGTAGGACGTGGTATACGAAAAAATCGATGGGGAGCAATTGACATTAATCTGACATGAGAATATGGTAAGTATTGATCCATTCATCACAATAGATCAAACAAATCAAGAATTTTACGTGGAATATCCAACAACATTGAAATGTCAAATAGATGAGTAGTGCGTTGTAGTTAAGATCATGTCGTATGAAGTTATAAGTAAAAGCAAAAAAGAACATTCGTTGCAAACCGATCACCCTGGACCGATCCGGTTAATTGATACAGACATTATATTTCCAATAAATATTCCAGGTGTTATTTCTATAATAATAATGTTGAACTTTAGACATTATATTTCCAGTAAATATTGCAGGTGTTATTTCTATATTAAACATTATTAAATTGTTAATTACTCATTTTCATATATTACTGGAATAAGATGAATAATGCACACAATACGATAATAGAAAAAAAAAGAACATATGTGATAGATATGTAAACAAAACAACGTATTTTGTAGGTTTTATTGGACAATAATATTTCGTTACCTTTTTGTTAATGCATTATTTTCATTTTAAATTTTGTATTGAGTCTTATATTGAATAAATCAAAATTGAAAAAGTCAAACGAGATTAACTAATTGAAAAATATTATAGTGAATATCAAGGAAAATACAAATACAAAGAATAACTCTCAACAAAGCACACTAAGAAGTCTATATAAAGAGGATTGATGCCATAGACGAAAATCATATTTTCCATCAGCAAAGATTGAACAAAAATATTCAAGAGTGTGCTTAAACCGAGAAACAAAAGTGTTTAAAAACTTTTACGAGTATTTTTACACAAATCTTAGATGACTTGTTTAGAGATGTGCGAGTGAGCGATTCAGAGAATCATTTTGTAACATAAGACTATAGTAAGAATAGTTTTAGGCGGTCACATATGGGGTATATGGCGTTTGAGCTTGAAATTTAAGTTCAGGACGGGTGGAACCTCAGGGAGAGTCTGAGTGTGTTGACATAGATTGTTGTTTTTTTACCAGATTAACTCGATGTTTGATTACTATTTTGATGAATGCTTTGATATTACTCGTGATTGGTTGTTATGATGTGTTGTCTTTAGTATAAGATAAGAAAGGGAAATTGTTAATGTATGATTATGATCTTAAGTTTTTTTAGTATTGTTCAAAGTTGAACAAGTCAAATATTAACTAATTAGAGAATATCAAAGAAGTTTAAAATATGGAGAATCTCTCTCGAGAAACGCATCAAGAAGTCTATATAAAGAGGGTTGGTACAATAGATAAAAATTATATTCTCCATCAATAAAGATTGAGCAAACATATTCAAGATATGAATGTTAGCTTAAACCGAGAAACAAATGTGTTTCAAACAATTTGTACTAATGTTTTTTAATAAATCCTAGACGATTTGTTTAAAGATTTATGGATGAGAGATTTAGAGATTCGTTTTGTAACCTAAAACTACGTAAAAATAGTTTTGTGGTCACATATAAAATATATAGCAATTGAAATTTGAAATTTAAATTGAAAACGAATAAAATTTCAAAAGTAATTTGAATCTATATTCAGCAATACCTAAAAACTCATTTAAATTATATAAAAATAAATCTTTTGAAATTGTAAAAACTCCACTAAAAAATCTTATTCATTTATTCTCTAACCTTTCACCTATAATTAATATAATTATTACAGTATACATTTGGATGAACAAAATATAAGTATACACCAAATTATGTTAATATTATATAAAAGCAGTTAAATATTGATTTTGATTACGATGTTATTCCTTAAAAGTACTCACATATTTGTATCTATTTTGAAAGCTAATTTCTTATTTATCGTAATGCAAAGTTAAAACGAAAACATTTGAAAATATTATCTGTGTCTCTTTATTAAAGCTTACACACCGTAATAATTGAATGCTTTTAACCTGTTTTAAAATTGATTGGACTTAAACGAATAAAAAAAAAACTAAATCGACGATGGGATGGAATGGGCATTGATAGGAGTGCGACAACCCACTTAATATCTTACGATAATTATGTATTTATTAGTTCATAATATTAATTATGATATTATTTACAAAATAACATGTCAATTTTTAAAATTAATTTTAAAATAATTAATCTGATCAATTTTAAATATAAATATTTATTGATCGATTTGTAAATAGTTTTTTAAAATAATACATTATTCTAGAAATAACAGATTTATATTATTATAAAGGAAAAAATAAATGTATTAATAAATGTGTGAAATATATTTGATGTTAAACAAAGGTTTAAATATAAATGAATTAAAAATCAGCTAACAAATTAATATGACAAATAGAAATTTATGATTTATAATTAAATTCATATGAAATAATATAATACAATCAATAATTTCCAGCGATAAAAAACATGAGATGCCATATGATGGTTCGAGAAAAATCTGGACCTTGAGTTTTCATTGATAAAGAGACAAATGGCTTCGTCACTCACCACTCCTCCTTCACATGCCACCGCACAACGTGTCTCTTTCCTATATTTACCCCTTTATATCTTATAGGTGTTAAGTATCATTAATCATTTTCTAGATCCGGTTTCAATATAAAAAAAAGTATTTTTCAAAATAATATCTTAATGAGTTATTTATTCAATTAGAAAATGACGACACTCTGTAATCTATTGATCTTTAAACTAATTATTTTTTCTTTTGTTTTTTATACAAAACATATACAAAATATACTCAATACACTATGATAGTTCAACTAGATTTATTAGAACGCGGCGCTGTGACTTGAAAATTAGTGCCTTACCAATTATATAATTAATAATTCCGAGTTTGACGTTAATTAGCTGATATTTTCCAATTAACGAATGATGATTCTCCTTCCTAACAGTATGGTAAAGTATCTTTCAAAATAGGCGCGTGTGTTGAACGCGAAGCAGAAGGGCGTGTGAGCGAGGACCGAGACATGGCTCATCGTCTGTTGCGAAAATCTGATGCACTCCATCTCACCCGCGCCACGTAAGCACTTCCCGCCTTATAACATGAGAGCCAAGATCCCAAACATTTAATTAGCATACTTTAAAAAACCCTAAAGTAACAATAATCGGGGTTTCCTTATTCGTCTTTGCCACCTCTGTCTATGTAAAGACTGCACCTTCCTGATTTGAAGGCGGCTCTTTGAATCACACTCGGATAAGAGATCGCAGAGATTGCTCTTGGTTCGAGGGTTCTAGGGTCTATATTCGTTGAATTCAGCGCACTGGGTATAGCGACAATGGCGGAGAAGAAGGACGTGGAGCGAGAGACCCAGTTCGTGTTCGAGGACGAGGAAGAGAATGGAGATTTGGAAGAGAACACCAAGTTCGAGGACGGCACTAACAGTGGTGGCAGCGATGACGACGGAGATCACGAAGAAGACGATACCTTCACTTCAGAGCTTCAATGGCCGCAGAGCTACAAGTATGTTATGAACCCTCGTATTTATTTTTTCTGCTGTTCTTGTCCTTTTTGTCGTTTCTTACGTCTTTTGCACACACTCTTAACTTTGTGGGTTCATAAGTGCTGAACAGTTTTGTCGCAAAAGCTGGCCTTTTTGCACATTGCTTCACGATTAACATGTTGTCTTGTTATGATCGTACCGTCTGTGGATGATTCACTTCCTGGTTTTTGTTTGTATTCTCAACTTAGACTTCATTTCGTGACAATCGATTCCGAAAACAGGGGAACCACTTAATCATAGTTTCAGCTTTACTTCATAGGGAAACTCATCCTCTGTTGTTCTGTATTGTTCGAGGACTATACTTTGAAGCCTTCTTGGACCTTCATTATCCAATCATATCTAATCGCTTATTGCTTGTGGGGTATGTTTGGAACAGGGAAACAACTGATTCTTACACTATTGCGGCCTCACCTATCTTCGGATCTCTAAAAAGTGTTTCAAGTTTCCATAGAAACAGCAAGAGTAGTTTGGATCTTGACGCAAAATATCCTTTGCTCCCAGAGAAGAATGAAGATGCGGAGAGAATCTCAGTTACACAATCAGCATGGTCGCATAAAGGTTCCTTCGCAGAAGAGTTACCAATTGGTCGTGGATGCAGCTTCACTCAAACAATTTTCAATGGTAAGTAGTGCAACTTGGCCTTGGCGTTATCAATGTGAGAAGTTGAGTAAAAGGGGCACGCATATATATATATATATATGGTTATCTTCATATCATACTGCGTCTTTATGATTGAAGGGGTAAATGTAATGGCTGGAGTAGGGCTCCTTTCAACACCATTCACGGTGAAAGAAGCGGGTTGGGCAAGTATGTTTATCCTGGTGTTATTTGCCCTCATATGTTGTTACACTGCTTCTCTAATGAGAGACTGTTTCGAGAGTAAAAGTGGCATTGTTACATACCCTGACATTGGGGAAGCAGCTTTTGGGAAATATGGACGCGTTCTTATATGTGTAAGTTCTCCACATCACTCAATGTATCCATGAAGCTGTTTTTGACCATTTGCTTTCACATGTTTCTAATTCTTCTGCAATTTTGTATCTTTGTCACAGGTACTTCTGTACACTGAACTGTATGTAAGTAAATATTTTTTTTATCTATCTTTAGATCTTGGTGCTGGTAAATTCAACTCAGTAAGTTATATGTCCACTTTGACAGTCATATTGTGTTGAATTCATCATCTTAGAAGGGGATAACCTTACGGGTCTATTCCCTGGGACATCCTTCAACTGGCTTGGTCTCCACCTCGACTCCATGCATCTCTTTGGAATCTTGACTGCTCTCATTGTTCTGCCGAGCGTTTGGTTGAGGGATCTTCGTATCATCTCGTATCTTTCAGGTACAACAATTTGTTTCACATATAAAATAACTGAACTTGGTGTTGCAAATACTAAATTTCTTTTCGTATTTTCCACAGCCGGCGGAGTTATCGCCACACTTTTGATTGCTTTAAGCACCTTGTTGCTCGGTACAACTGGTGGAATCGGGTTTCATCATACTGGTGAGCTTGTAAAGTGGAACGGCCTTCCATTTGCCATCGGCGTCTATGGGTTCTGCTACTCTGGCCATTCTGTGTTTCCAAACATATACCAATCCATGGCTGATAAAACCAAGTTCACAAAAGCATTGATAACATGGTAAAACCGAATTCCATGACATGACAACTTATACTAAATCATTCTTGTAATGATTAATCGTACGGTCTTGCAGTTTCCTATTGTGCGTTGTGATATACGGAGGAGTTGCAGTCATGGGGTACCTCATGTTTGGTGAAGCCACCTTGTCTCAGATAACGCTGAACATGCCGAAGAACGCCTTTGCTTCACAAGTAGCCCAATGGACAACCGTAAGAGCCACCACCAAACTAGTTTTCTGTATCTATGGAGGTTGACTCTCATCTGTGTTGTGTTTTTTCTCTCTTCCAGGTCATCAACCCGTTCACAAAATATGCGTTGCTGATGAATCCGTTGGCCAGAAGCATAGAAGAACTTCTACCAGTGAGGATCTCGGACAGCGTCTGGTGCTTCGTTCTGCTAAGAACATCGCTTGTAGCATCTTCTGTTTGTGTGGCTTTTCTTCTACCCTTTTTCGGTAAGAATAACATGCTTAATTATATCTCAACGAGCCCTTTGTCTGAAGAACTATCGGATTGATGTTGCTGCATACGGGTCTTATCTGACAGGTCTTGTAATGGCTCTAATAGGATCTCTTCTAAGTATACTAGTGGTAATCCTCTCCTTCTCACTCTCTCCTCATTACTTAAACTCGTCATCCTATCTATGGAGACATCTTCAAGTTCTAATACGAGTTCTTGAACGTGGCTCAGGCCATAGTAATGCCAGCTCTATGTTTCATGAAGATTGTTGGGAATAAAGCCACGAGAACACAGGTACGAGAGCGTAACCTTAAAGAATTGTAGGATCGTATATGGCATCTGGAGTTTGATCATAGTACAGAATCATCATGACTAGGCTTTATGTCTTTGATCTTCAAACTCCATAGACTCATATGAAACATCATAGTAACAATAGGCATGACAGTTGAATGTGGTTATTATTTTTAGTTATGTCTCGTTTTTTTGTTGGGTTCAGATTCTTCTGAGTTCGGCAGTTGTGGCGATTGGAGTCGTGAGCGCCGTCTTGGGGACCTACTCTTCGGTCGCCAAAATCATTAAGAACTATTAGTTACACTTTTTTTTTTTGGGGACGACCACTAATAAGATTATTATTATTATATAGTTTTTATGTTATTATGCCGATTTGGTTTATTCGAAAACCTGTGTTTTATAGTTAGCTAGCTAGCTTAGACTTCATTTAATTAGAAGAAATAAATAAATTCATCCTTATTATGAGCTGATTTAGCTACGGAATAATTTTAATACTTCCTTTAGAAAAGGATTACTTGTGTTTTCGGCCCAATGGGCTATTTCCCGGTGATAATTAATTATGAAATTCAATCGAATCGGTGAGTGGCAGCTATAAATTCTTTAATGATACTAATAATATATACATTTGAATTTTTCCAATGAGATTTATCTATCGGTGTGAATATTTTGTAAGATGAAGAAAAAATAATGTGTTCTCCACTTTGTCTAACTCTTTTGGTATATATCTAAATCTTGATATTAAATTACTGGTAAGTATTCATGTGCATGCAGGGATGTTGTTTACTATATATTAGAAATACATGATTTCTTATGAGAAACAACTTTCTATGACAAAATTACAAAGAATTAAGTAATGCCTTGTATTAAATTAGTAAAATTAATAGTAAATAAATACTTTTGTTTCAATAAAAATAAAAGTGACAAATATATAAAATAATAATAATTATGTGAATGTCTTTTGAATTTTCTTCAACTCTTCATATTCTCTATTTACTTCTTATATTTTTATATATTTTGTTTGTCTCTTCATCATTTGTAAGTCTATAAATAGAGGCAATTCTATTTGTAATGTACACTTGAGAAATCTTCTTGAATAAAAAATTATTTTTCTCTACCGCTTGCTCTCTCATCTTACATATTGTTTAATTTTAGTTTGCAATACGTTATCAGCATGAAGGCTCTGTCTTCAATCTTTGAGGTTTTTTCTCTCTAATCATTACAATTATATTCTCTTTTGTTATTACATTTATTCTTTAATAGTAAGATCACTATAACTAAGTATGCTCAACACTCGCCATTTATATGGATCTTGTGTATCAGAAAAGTTATAGTTTAATATAATATTTCACATTGTTTTATTCATATTTTTTCTTTTATTCATATAGTTCATCATGTCAAACATTGTCAAACTCGAGTTCATGTGGTCACTTGTTGCTCTCGCATCATGTCAATGACGATGCGAAAAATTATTGAGAATTCATGTGGTCACTTGTTGAAAAACCATAAGATTTTTCAAACTCATAAATTTTCTTGTGTTGCATGTTCAAAAGGGAAACTGATAATAAGACCTTCACCAGTTAAAATAAAGAATGAATCATTATCATTTCTTGAACGAATACATGGTGATATTTGTGGCCCGATTCACCCAGTGTGTGGCCCATTTAGATATTTCATGGTAATAATTGATGCATCAACTAGATGGTCACATGTGTGCTTATTATCATATCGTAATTTAGCTTTTGTGAGATTGCTTACACAAATAATACGATTACAAGCATATTTCCCTGATTATCCAATAAAAACAATTCGTTTGGATAATGCTGGTGAATTTATATCACAATATTTTGTGACTTATTGTATGTCCATTGGGATAAAGGTAGAACATTTTGTACCATATGTTCATACTCAGAACGGTCTTGCAGAATGTTTTATAAAACGAATCCAATGGATTGCAAGACCATTGCTTTTGAAATCTAATCTTACCGTTTGGGCATGGGGGCATGCAGTTTTGTATGCAGCGCAACTAATACGCATCCGACCAACTATTTATAATTACTATCCCCCTTACAATTGGTTCATGGCTATGAGCCATTATTTCCCATTTTCGTATTTTTGGATGTGCAGTATATGTCCAAATTAATCCACCACAACGAACAAAAATGGGACCTCAAAGGGGGATGGGAATCTATGTTGGGTATGAATCTCCTTTGATAATTAAATATATAGAACCAACGACAAGAGATATATTTACTGCAAGATTTGCAGATTGTCATTTTGATGAATCATTATTCCCAACATTAGGGGAGAAAACAAACAGTTGGAAAAGGAAAGATCATGGAATGTATTATCATTAAAAGGTTAGATCCTCGAACAAAAGAAAGTGAATAGAAGTTCAAAAGATAATACATTTACAAGGTATAGCAAATCATATGCCAGACGCATTTGCTAACCATGATAGAGTTACAAAATCTCATATTCCAGTTGTAAATGCTCCGATAAAAATTGAAATCCCAGAAGAAAAATCAAAAATTGCTAGTGAGTCTAAGACACGCTTGAAACGTGATAGACCACTTGGTTCCAAAGATAAACATCCTCGAAAAAAAAGGAGCAAATTGTCATGGGATGTCTCTCCTGAAGAGACCGTAGATATAATTAATGATGAAAAGAAAGAGGTACCTAATGAGAATGAAGAGATCTCGATTAATAATATCAATACGGGAAAATTTTGGAACCAAGACAATACAATCGTCGACGATATTTTTGTTTATAACATAGCGCGCGATAAAACAAAAGAAAATGAGGATCATAGACCTACCTCTTTTGAAGAGTGAAGAAGTATAACTAATTGCCAAAATGGAGAGAGGCAATCAAGTCTAAATTAGTATTGTTTGAAAAACGAGGAGTTTTCAGACCAGTAGTCCAAACACCGAAAGGAATTAAACCTGTGGGTAATAAATGGGTCTTTGTACGAAAGAGAAATGAACAAAATGAAATTGTTTGATACAAATCAAGACTTGTCGCTCAAGGTTTTACCCAAATTCTCAGTATTGATTATGAGTCAACATATTCTTCCGTGGTGGATGCAATAATATTTGGATATTTGATTTGTTTGGCAAATAATAAAAGACTTGAAATGCGCCTGGTGGATGTGGTAACAACTTATCTATATGGTTCATTAGACCATTTATATATATATATATATGTATGAAAATCTCTGAAGGATTTAAGATGCATGAAGCACATGATAATAATTCTCGCGAGATATACTCTGTTAAGCTCAACAAAACTTTGTATGGATTGAAACAATCCGGACGAATGTGGTACAACCGCTTTGAATGAATATTTGATAAAAGAAGGATATAAAAATGATCTTATATGTCCATATGTTTTCATAAAAGGTTCAAACTCAAAGTTTGTTATAATTGCGGTTTATATTGCTGACTTAAATGTGATCAGAAGTCCTGAAGAATTATCACAAGCTATGCAATGTTTAAAAAAGGAGTTTGAAATGAAAGACCTTGGAAAAAATAAATTTTGTTTAGGTCTTCAAATTGAGCATCTGAAAGGTGAGATATTTTTGTATCAATCAATTTATATAGAAAAAGTACTTAAAAAGTTTTACATTGATAAATCACATCTTTTTTAACAACTGTGATGGTAGTAAGGTCATTAGACATTAATAAAGATGCTTTTAGACTGCGTGAGAAAAATGAAGAATTACTTGGTCCTGAAGTACCAAATCATATAAATCTCGATCTCAATCTGGGTATGTATTTAATTGTGGGGGAACCACAATCTTATGGCGTTCTATAAAACAAACATTGGTAGCCACTTCATCAAATCATGCAGAGATATTAGCAATCACGAGACAAGTCGTGAATGCACTTGGTTTAGATCAGTATCTGAATATATTAGGGAGTTATGTGGTCTTCCAATTGATAAAAATATTAGCACAATATTATTTGAGGGTAATACTTCATGCATATATCAATTAAAAGATGGTTAAATTAAAGGTGATCAGACAAAACATATTTCACCTAAATTTTTCTTTACTCATGATCTTCAACAAAATGGTGAAATATATGTCCAACAAATAAACTATAGTGAGAATCCCACATATTTATTCACTAAGGCACTATCTACGAGATTATTTGAGAAGATGGTTTACTTAATCAAATTGTGTCGTTGAAAGATACAAAATGATGATCTTCTCAAGGGGAGAAAAGATATGCATTGCACTCTTTTTTCCTTTACTAAATTTTTCCTATTAGGTTTTCTTAGTAAAGGGTTTTAACGAGACAATATATCTATTGTATATCATTAAGAGTATGTACTCTTTTTCTTTTGCTAGGGTTTTTTTCTCTACGAGTTTTACCTAGTAAAAGGTTTTAACGAAACATATTATTTTTACTCAATAGAGATATTCAAGGGGGAGTATTATAAAATAATAATAATTATATGAATATCTTTTGAGTTTTCCTCTATCTCTTGCTCTCTCATCTTACATATTGTTCAATTTTATTTTGCAAGAACAAACACTTATTTTCTCTTCACATGTTTTATTCCCTTTTATTCTGTGTATAACACTTCCGTTTAAATTTCTAAATTTCTGTCAAATGTTTCGATTTATGGTTGAAACCTCTAAAATTCCATCGATTTTAATTCAGTTTCTGATGCAATTTCGATCTGATCCAATTCAAAGCTGATTTTAACCCGGTTTATGCTCAATTTTGATCAAAATTAGATCTCATTTTTACCTGGTTTATGGTCAATTTTGACCCAATTTGGATTCGATTTTGATGTGCACCAGATTAAAACTGACATATAGGGATGCAATACGGGCCGGCCCGAGCCCGGGCTGAGCCCGAAAAATGCCCTATTTTTTGCGGGTCGGGCTGGCCCGGCCCGAATACGATCGGGCCTAGAATATACGGCCCGAAACCCGGCTTAACGGGTTTTGGGTGGGCTCGGGCCGGGCCTCGAGCCTAAAGAGATAAAAAACTAAAAAAGTTTAAACAAGTCAAACGCTAAATTAATCCATACGAATCCAAATTTCACATCAACAAAGTCCGAAATGCTAAAAAATCGGTAGAGGTCAAATGGTCTAAAACAAACATCAACAAAGATTAAAAAATATTCCATACAATTCGATAAATGAAGAAACAAAAAAAAAAAACAAATTTGACTTGAATCTCTTGCTCTTCCGGTTTCACCATTTGAACTGCTCGGGGATTACTACTAAACAAGAAAACATGAGTAATACCCTTAGCATTAAACTACAATCTTATTCTTCATTGTTACATACGTTTCGATCCAAATGATTAAATATTATTTAAATATTACTACATAATACACATGAGTTTTGATTTTTGAGGTTACCTTGTTTATGAGAGAGAGAAATCCATCGGGGCCGCTAAATATAAAATCTACACATTAATCAATAAAAGAAACCAAATCAACAACATAAGCAATCATATAATCTCGAGGGAGGAGGACGACGGGTGCAAGAACTAAGGCGAGGGAGGAGAAGATAAGCGCGAGAACAGCGGCGAGGGAAGAGGACGACGGGCGCGAAACTGAGGCGGGGCAGGACGACGACGGGCGCGAGCACTAAGGCGGGTAGGAGGATGACGGCGGTGGAGCTGGAGAGAGATAGGTCGAGCGTCGAGCTGAATGAAGAGAGGGAGAGAGAGGTCGAGCGATTCGGCCAAGAGGAGAGAGAGGTTAAGCAATTCGGCCGAGAAGGAGAGAGAGGTCGAGCGATTCGGCCGAGAGGGAGAGAGACGTCGAGCGACTCCGTCGAGAGGGAGAGAGAGGTTGAGCTTAGCTAGGGTTTGCACTTCGGTCGAGCGATTCGACCGAGAGAAAGAGAGAGGGAGAGAGCAATTCGGCCGAGAGGGGGAGAGAGAGCTCAGCTAGGGTTTGCACTTCGTGCCAATTTCGGGCTCGGGCAGCCTGCGGGCCAAGCCCGGCCCGACCCGAATTTTGCAGGCCGATTTTTTCAAGCTCGAGCCCGGCTCGATTGTTAACAGGCCTATAACTTTCGACCCAAACCCACAATTTTCGGATCGGGTTTCGGGCCGGTTTCAGACCGGGCTAAAAATTGACATCCCTACTGACATAAGACTAAAATTGAATAAATTGGATCAAAATTGCACCGAAATCGGGGCCAAATTGAAAAAATGGATAAAATTCGATTGTTTAAAACTATTCAGTTTAGTTCGGTTGAAATTTCAGATTGATTTGGATTTTAATCGGGTGAAAATCAAATTTGGATCCAATTCAGGTCAAGATGGAACAAACGGATAGGAATTGGTTTTTATTTAAACTTTTATTCAGTTCGATTGAAATTTCATATTCATTCGGGTTTTAATCGGATGAAAATCAAAATCGGATTACAATTGGATTCAAATCGGGTCAAATTTGAACCCGATGCGAAAGAAAAAATCGGGTCAAATTGTAAAGAAATATTACAATATTGAAATTATTTGTAAACCTCGAGTTTACTGTATTATATGTTTCAATCATCTTAATAGATGTGTAATATAAACCAGATGAGAAAGCGAGTAACTTTTCTAACACACACCTCTTACTCATCATAGTTGAGGTAATACAAAGGTATTTAATGCACTTTTCATTCATAATTTCAATGTGATATCCATTCATACGAATATCCTTGAAACTTTAACAAGTTTCTTGAAGACTTTACTGAATATAAGGCATTGTCAATGATAAAATTTGTGCCTTTTGGCATTATAAAAATTGCTCTTCCGGAGCTTTCAACAATTTTTGCACATCTCCATATGATATTGACATGTGCTTGGTCATTTCTTAAATTTGAAAAATATTTCTTTTCTTTAAGAATGGTGTGTGGAGTAGCACTATCCACAAGATATAAGTCTTTACCTTGGATCTTCATTTGATTCATATTAATATATATAAATAAAAAATAAATAAGAATAAATAGAAATTAGATTAAAGAATATTATATTTATTAAATCTCCAGTTCAAATCGATTTGAAATCGGGTTGAAAACCATATTAAAATCGATGGGTTTTTGTAAGGCCATAATAATAATAATAATAATAATAATAATAATAATAATAATAATAATAATAATAATAATAATACTTTATAAGAATATCATAGATGATTAGGTTAATTTTATAACAAAAGAAAAAAGAGTAGCCTCACAGCCTAAAGAGAAGGGAAGAGAAGAAAAAATAGAAAAGAAAAGGAAGAAGAAAGTTTGTCGTTTTCTCGTCATGTTATCTTGGGTGAATTCTAATCAAGATTAAGTTCAATCTCTAAATATTTTTTGTGATTATTACTTCAATTGAAAGATTTATATTATAGATATTAATTAATTGAATAGATCTATAATAGGGTAAAATTGATCTATGTTGTTGTTAGTAATATCATAATGAATCGTCAAGTCATCCTGGAAAATTAAGGTTATGATCTTTCTTCATCACAGTTGAAATTTTAGAAAATTCATAAGAGGAAATTGAGACATGTGAGTGAACACTGAACCAAATTTAGAATCTTCGAATGATGATTGTGGGCATATATATATATATATATGAGTTGGTTTTGGTGAAATTAAAGTGGTTAGAGATGATATGAAAAATCGATGTTTAACCAAGTGTCATTTTCGGAGAACGTGGACATTTTGGGTCTGATGTTAGAGTCGAGTAATCTTCTTATGTAGTGTCCTCGCTTGAGTGATTTCACATTCGAACCTTCAGAAGAAGGTGTATCCGAGCGTGTCAATGAGAGTTATAACGTGTGGAGTGTTGGATCGATGGCGTTAGTATTACGACATTTAGATCATGGATCGACATCGTAATGTGCTAGGGTTGTGATAACCTTTCAAGCGATGGAGCGTCGTATTTAGTCAGATCATGGATCTACTAGCGTCATATTGTGTTGGTGTTATGATGACCTTTCGAGCGACAGAGCGTTGTATTTAGTCAGGTCAATGGATCTATCAGCGTCGTATGGTGTTGGGATTGTGGTAACTTTTCGATCGATAGATCATTGTATTTAGTCAGATCAATGGATCTACCAACGTCGTATCGCATTGGAGTTGTGGTAACTTTTTGAGCGACAAATCGTTACCGTGTTTGTAAGATTGTCAGTGTGTTGGAGCCTTTGGACTTTACGAGCGTATGCCCGAGCTAGAGTCTTATGGACTCAGTGAGTTATGATATTGTGTGATACTAGTCTTAGACTTAGGATACTCAATCGAAATGGGTAGAATTATTTATGGGTCTATAATGTGATGAATATTTATTTTATCTTAGGTATTTGAGAGTAGGTGAATATGTGATAGAGAGTTCATACACGTATGTCTTCGTATTCACTCATTTGTGGGTTGTCGTGGATGTGCAGGTTATAGCAAGGAATAGAAGCAATGAGGTTGAGCAACAGCGGAACCGTACCATACCACTTGAAGAGGCATGTAACAAGTCTCGACAAACTTTACTATGCATTTCATATTTATTTCGATTAGATTTTTATATGTTTTTCCGCTATATGATTCAAACTATTGAAGTTGCTCGCAACGCATCTGGCATATACTTGTGTCAGCGAAAATATGCACTTGACATTATTTCAGAAGCGGGATTATCGGGATCCAAACCGTCTTTCTTTCCAATGGAAAAAAATCATCGTTTGGGACTTTCCACAACACCACTTCTCTCTAATCCCGAACGTTTTCGACGTCTAGTTGGCCGACTTGTTTACCTTTGTGTCACTCGTCCAGATTTGTCTTATAGTATCCACACGTTGTCACAATTTCTCCAAAATCCCACGGATGACCATTGGGATGCTGCTTTACGTGTGGTTCGTTACTTGAAGACTACTCCAGGCCAAGGTATTCTTCTCAATGCCAATGTTGATTTGTCTCTGGTGGCTTGGTGTGATTCAGATTGGGCAGGTTGTCCTCGCACTCGTCGTTCAGTCACCGGTTGGTTTCTTACTCTAGGTGGTTCACCTATTTCATGGAAGACCAAGAAGCAGCAAACAATATCTTGTTCGTCTGCCGAAGCTGAGTATCGTGCAATGGCAATGACTGTTCGTGAAATCAAATGGTTAAAATCATTACTTGTTAGTCTCGGTATCTCACACTCTCGTCCTGTTCAGTTGTATTGTGATAGTCAATCCGCTATTCACATTGCTGCGAATCCGGTTTTTCATGAGCGTACAAAGCACATTGAGGTTGACTGTCATTTCATTCGCAATGAGATTCTCGCTGGAACGCTAGTCACACGTCATGTTTCTACTAATGCTCAGTTAGCTGACATTCTGACGAAATCACTTGGAAAAGAAGGAATTTGATGTGTTCATTTCCAAGTTGGGCATACAAAATCTGTATGCTCCAACTTGAGGGGTAATAGGAGATATTGTTAGACTTTGTAGGAGAATAATTAAGAAATTAGTTATAATTTATCTGTATATATATTTGAAGAGTTTGATTAATAAATCTACACTTGAATTTTCTAATTTTGTGTCATAGATAGAATATAAAATTATATATTTATATATTATAACGATATACAATATTTTTTATTTTTTTAATTTTGTCAAATTAAATCTATTTCTTAAAATCAAAGATATACTAATCAGATTCGATTTGTATACAGATCAACTTTATTCATCATGAAAGAAACCACTAGAGAGATATTATTAAGGTAACGCAATATCTATTGATAACTCATAAGAAAGTCAAGTCACGTGTGTAGAGGTTGTCTTAAATTAATTATCTTAAACATTAATTAATTAAGATTTATATATCGCCATCCAAAAAGCTAAGACTTCGTGTTTTACGGGGATTATCAAAAATACCCCTGTAGGACTAAAAGACTTCAAAAATATCCTTTCCGAAAAAAAAAATTTTTTCCGCTTCAAAAATACCCTTATAAATGCTAAAATTCCCAAAATACCCCTGCGACCCTTCTACCCAGTTTGACCAGTTTGACCCAGTTTGACCCTGTGACCCAGTGACCCTGCGACCCTGCGACCCAGCGATCCAGTCCCGACCCTGCGACCCAACGACCCTATCCGACCCTGCGACCCAGTCCGACCCAGCCGACCCTGCGACCCAGCGACCCAGTCCGACCCTGTTCGACCCTGTGACCCAGTGCGACCGCCGGAACTACCAGAAACCGCCGGAAACTGCCAGAAATCGCCGGAAAATGCCAGAAATCGCCGGAAAACGGTCGAAATCACTGAAACTCACCTACAAATCGCCGGAAATCGCCAAAAATCACCGGAAAATCGCTAAAAACGCTGGAAATCACTGAAAATGACTGAAACATTGTTGGAAATCGCTCGAAAATTGCTGCAAACCACTCAAAATAGAAGGAAATCACTCGAAAATGGAAAGAAATCACTCAAAAATTGAAGGAAATCGTTCGAAAATAGAAGAGAAACACTCGAAAATGAAAGGAAATAGCTCTCTACTTTGTTTTCCTCCTCTCAATTTTCGTTTTCCCTCTTCTTATATTTGTCTTTCCCTCTTTTGTATGTGTTTTTCATTAAGGGTACATATGTCTTTTCTTCAATTTTTTTTTTCATCAGATTTAGGAGGGTAGTGTTGAAGTGTTTTAGCCTAAGAGGGCATTTTTGATATTATGCCTGTTTTACGTGTGAAAATAATATCAACTTTATTCTACCTTTTTTATATCTTTCTCGAAAATTTGTTTAATATTTAAAGAAAATAGGAAATATAGAAAATTGTTCAAGCCCGACACAGTCATGGAGACAAATGTTTGTGAAGGGACTAGATCTATTGATTTGATGGGATAATAAAAGAAAATAAATTCATTGTTTGTTTAGTTAGAAATTGGAATAGTATAACTGATAAATTTTAAATGTTTGTTTATAAAAAAATGTGGATTTAAATATTTCACTTATGGTTTAAAAAATACAACGGCGAACTATATGTAAATTTGGTAAAACTAACATGACTCTAGAAATAGAAGAGAACATTATGCAGCATCTCATACATTTTAAAAACCGTAATTATTAAATTGTCAATATTTGTATATTTAGTATTTCCATGAAATTTGAAAAACAAATATTTTATTATAAATTTTAATCTATAATTTATTTAACATATTAAATACTTAAAGGTTATTTTATAAAACAAAAAGTAAAGATTATTTAAAAACAGTCGGACAAAAAAAATCAAACTTTTGGTTGTGGTTGCATCATCCGTAGAGCACGTGTGTTGACTTCCATGAACATATCCAAAAGACTTATCCCGAAAAAATCTATCTCCGCATCGGAGGAGTTATTGTCTACGGATATGCTCATTCCTCTACACCGTACACCCGTCCTGATAATTGTTTTTCTTTTTCTTAAAAATACTATGCACTGCACTACAAATTTTGGAAACGTAGATTACATCATACAATATATTGATTTTATTTATTTGAGAATGTTAATCAAATCAAGATTTGGGGATTACTACTAAATACATGGACGAAGATATGTTACGTGGTCCCATAATCCCTTTTCAACGAGTATTATTTCTAAAACTTTTTGTTTTTTTTTTATTTATTTTGGAACAAATTCCTAAAATTCCTTTAAGTTTTCGTGTTTTAGTATTTATTTTCTTTGATGATTCCCATTCATTCTATTATCTTTTTATATTTTGACTTTAATCCTATTTATTTTTATAATATTCTCCATTTAAATTTTTATTAAATCTTTCAATTCTTTATTCAAAACCCTAAAAACTTTAAGATTTTTTTCTGGAACAATTTCAAAACAAGGAATATCTATCATCATTTCAAAAAGTTGGTACATATATCATCGCTCAAACACATTTTAATAAGAAATATTGTTAGACTTTGTAGGAGAATAATTAGAAAATTCAAATGTAGATTTATTAATCAAACTCTTCAGATAAATTATAACTAATTTCCTAATTATTTTCCTACAAAATCTAACAATATCTCCTATTAATTTAATATACAAAAATATAACATCGTGTCATCTTTAAAT
Source organism: Gynandropsis gynandra (assembly GCA_036759665.1). NCBI lineage: Eukaryota > Viridiplantae > Streptophyta > Magnoliopsida > Brassicales > Cleomaceae > Gynandropsis > Gynandropsis gynandra. Next base: position 27,408,104 of record CM071861.1, on the reverse strand, counting down.
TTGATTTTAAAATACACATATCATAACAAAATTTTATCTCTAAATATTTCAATCATAATAAATTAAATTTAAAATATTATATATATATATAAATCAATATTTAATATATTATAATACAGATCAAATAACCAATATATATTATTCATGTATATTATCTGGGTGTAAACGAGATCGTAAATGGCACGTCGACGTGTAAATGGAGAGAGAGGGGAAAGTGATGAGATATGGGAGGGCCCAAGAGAAGGGTGGGGCCCACTATCAATTTTGACAGATTTAACATACTGATTGTGAGACCACACTGCTACTTGCTCTTCTCCCACTTGTCCATCTGGACCCCCTCCCTCTCTATTCCCTTCTCTTTTCTTTTTTCTTTCTTTAATCTTCTTCTTCTTATTTAATATTTTTTTTCTAATTACAATATATAACATCTAAAGTCAATTATCTGTCATTCCAATGATTTAGACATTGATTAATCAAGCTCACTCTATTTGGTTCAAAATATTAAAATTTAATTTTTTACAGTTAAAATTTTGAATTATTAATATTAATTTGACATATATAATTTTATTGTAAAAATTACAATCTCTAAATTTGTGACAATTTTCTCCCTATTAACATGTCATTTTCCAAAAACCAAATTAATATTTCACTGGATTACGTATAAACAAAAAAATGAGTAAAATCTGAAAAAATCTAATTTTTAAATTTATAAATAATTTATTATATATTATCTGATTATTCAAACAACAATACATAAACAATAACAAAACCAAAGGTTTAGTTTTCCATATGGAGACAATGACGTGTTGTTTTAGCAAATAAATGTTTGACGTGGAGCAATAAATCCCATTTTCCAAATTATATATATGTGTGTGTGATATAAATTGATACGTCAACAAAATTTAATAATTAAATTCCACAAACTACAATGTGAAAATTTAAAAACAGTTCTTAATTTTTTTTTTATCTGGTGCGACTTGATTCGCATACACGATGATGATATCACCAAAGTTGGTATCGATGACGTCACGGAATCGATCGTTTTGGCTCAGAGATATTACACGTGGCGGCAGTACGGACAGCCTGATGAGCCAGCGCGTGCGAAACACGTTGCTCCGACTGGGTTAAAATCGTTTTTCTTTTATTTAGAGATGGAATTGACAATTTCTGTTTGTTTGGGGTGGTAAAAATTTGGTCACATACATTGACATTACAAGTTGAGAAACTTGTCACACATGTACTTGACATGGGCCCTCCTCATCGTTGCACAGACATAAATGAAATACTATTTTCACTTTTATTTTTTTTAAATAATATGGAAACTAGTAAACATAAACCTCTCTTTGATAATTGTGGCAACTTATTGTGTAACGATTTTATCTTTTAATGAAAAACTACGAAATTTTAAATGTGATGGTCTAATGAATTTATATCGATGTTTTCATGTAGGGTACGAATCTATATATCTCTTTATTTCATTTTCTCATGATAATTTCCAAAACTTTGTTACATGGGCAGAGAGGAAAAAAAGGTATATAATATTATTTTTGTGAGGAGAATATAATATTTGGTTTTAGGAGTATATAATGTTGGTATAGTCGATTATATAGTTTTTATATATTTTATTAAATGTTTGTAGTATTTATAGTCTATATATGTTATATCTTTCTCCTTGGTTCAGTATAGGATGAATTGTACTAGTTTATACAAAGAAAATTCGAAGATACGGTAGAAAAAGTATTTCATATTATCAAATGATCAATATCTTATTAATACATAGAGTTAATCGACCTCTTAAAATTAAAGAGTCAATTACCATTACGTTAAAAAAATGGATAAAACAAAGGGAACATACATCTTTAAGATAAGATAAAAAAACGTTTTAGGATAAGATTAAAAGGAAATATAATTATGAAGTCCCACGTCGTGTCGGTCTCTGATAACTATAATAGTACTATACTTACAAAATAATATTTATATGCTTATCGTTCAAACTTTTTTACTTCATAAAAGAAATCGAGAAAATAAATAAAAAGAAAACTCACGGAGAACCGGTGAAGAGAAGAACTTCATATAAAAGCACTCCAATCACACACACGAAGACTTAGTTATATCTGTCTGTTTAAATCAATATATATATATATATACACAAAAAAAGTATCGGAAAGCGCGTGGGACCAACGCGCCGTCGGTAACGCCGATGACAAAAGACACACAGAAGACTTAAAAGACTTAATCAGGTTTGGGTCATAAATTTGTTTGTTTCTCTTTCATTGTGACATCTTCCCCAAACTTTCTTCTTCCTTTTCTTCTTAGTCTCTCCCATTAATTTATACTTTCTTTCACACAACAAAGGAAGAAAAAAAAATAAAAAAATCCATCTTTGCTTCTCTCCGGAAAATGGAAGCAACGATGCTGTCGACGTTACAACAGAAGAAACCATCGACGAAGAAGAAACCAGGGAAGCAAGCGAAGAAGAAGACGAAACCCATCAAAGTAAGGTACATATCAAACCCGATGAAGGTGGAGACTTGTGCATCCAAGTTCAGAGAGCTTGTGCAGGAACTCACCGGACAGTACGCCGCTGATTTCCCTCCAGATCCACCCATTTTTCCGGCGGAAGACTCTTCGCCTGACCCCAGTTCCATCGAGGTGGAGAATCCGGCGCCAGAGGCTCTGGACGATCAGGATCCGTACTATGGGGCGGATCGGGTCCCCGACTACTATGAGCCGTTGGAAGGTGATGTGCTCGTGCCTCACATGTCGGAGAGTTTCTCTGGATGTTTTTCAAATGGCTTTTACAATGTGACCGCGTGGGGAAGCATGGACTCGGTTTGATCCTTTGAATTAGGGTTTCATAAATAATATATATATATATATATATATATATATATTATATAGGATTATATATGAAGAAGCAAATTTGTGTGGTTATATATAGAAGAAGAATTTCCAGATCGTGTACATTTTTCAGAAATCTGCGTCTGGTCTGGCCGTTTGTTGTTTTGTTTTATGAACCTTTAGGTAATGTAATCAATCATCTAGGTTACAAACTAACAAATTAATAAGCAGTTGTCGGTCCAATTAATTACAATATTATACAGATTTTTTTATATATGTATTATCATGTCCGTTACCACGATCATCGGATACTGATACCTTTCCTCTTAGACTCGGGAATAAGTTCTTGAAATATCATTCAGTATATATACGTATCTGTGTACATATATATATATATTGAACATCAAATAGTGCTTAGGGATAATTGGTGCTTAGGAATATGTATATATATATGTATGTATATGTATAGGGATTCTTTGGTGTTTATGCTAGCAAACTCATATTCTGCAGAAAATAGATTTGAGTTTCTTTTAGAAATTTTAGAATTTGTTTCGTAATATCTTCGCTCAATATGATAAAAGTTTTTTTCAGTTTGTATATTTTAAATATAATATATATCTATAGAAAGGATTGAAATTATATTTGAATGAAATTATGTTAATACCCCTTGATCCATTTGTGATTTGTGACGGTACGAAACATTTGAATATGGAAGCATAATAATTTTAAGTTACATAGTTCTAAATCTTGTTTTTTTTCTTTCTTAAACTTCTTTTGATGGCACCTTATGAACATGGTAGAATCACTCGACCGCTTCGAGGCCTATTTTGCATCCGACATCTTCCCTTTTAATTATATACTAAATTTTATGTGACGTCATATATTTATACAAAACATCTGCTTTATATATGGTAAACAAAATAACTGAATTTATACTTACTCCAAGATTAAATTATCGGCTTACGACGCCGTGTAACAAATTTTTGACACAAAAATATAACTTATTTCAATATGAACATTCCTTTGGAGGAGGGATCTGATCATCAAATCCATTTCATTTTTATTGAACAAGGTGCAAGACACATTTTGACACTGATCTTAATTGGGTAAACATAATCGTTTTATATAATTTATAATTTCATTTGTAAACATTAGATACACAACTAAACCAATACACTTTTTTATAACGTTAAGTTTTGTTGTGCGGCGGATCGGAGGATCCAATATATTTCTATCGGCTAAATTTTGTCATATTCAAATTCTTGATAAATTTTCTATCATTTACTTCATTAGATATATATATATATATTATATCACACATATATATATATAATATGATATATCATATATTATATATATCATATTTTATACATATACATATCATTTATCATATTATTAACATCTACATATATATCACATATAAAACATATTTATAATATGTGAATACATATATCATATATTCATATATATATATATATTTACGATTCTAGTATTATATATTAATTTTTTTCAACACGTTATCGGAACAATCGCTTTAACAAATTAAAAATAAAAATAATAAATTTCCACCGTAAAAAAAATAAAAATAAAAAACCATAAATTTCGACACAATCGCTTTTAAAAAATTTATTTTAAAATTATTTATTTTATTTTCATGCAATTTTAATTTTTAAAGTTGGAATCGATTTATAATAGATATATATATACACACCATTTACTGAATATTGGACATAATGAATTAAATACAACATAGATTAAATAACAAACATAAAATACATTTTTATATTATATAATTAATGAGATCGACTACCAGTTAATACTTTAATATTTTTATTAATCTTTTATTTGTCTTTATAAAGGATATTTTGCCACCTAATTATTTATTTTACTATTTATGTTATTTAATATTACATAAAAGCATTTTATATGTTTAACTCACCAATTGAACTAATATATTTGGTACTCATAAATTTTATATGCAATCCCATTTATTTGGTTTTAATTGACATAAAAAATGAAATGGATATAATCCAAATGGAAAATTAATATCTAAATAAATGGTGGGTGTTGGATCGACAAGGAGTGATGGTGGTATCTTACTTTTGTCATGGCTCGAGTTGGGAGGGACCTACTTGCCTTTTACTTGCTTAAATGTGTACGTCTCCATGGCTTCCCTTTACAAATATCTCAAAATAATTCACTTACATATGATATTATTTTTATTATATATTATATTGATGTCCAAATGCAAATTTAATAAACGTTAAAATTTTATGCAATGATATACAAATCAAACTTAAAATAAATTTTAGAAATACTTATGATATAAGGTAAGCGAGGAGTGAAGACAAAACTATAACCTTCAAAATGAAATGTTAGCAAATCTTCCGCGGAGGTAGGAGCGTCATTCACATTTATTATGTTATCCTATTATAATATGTTGGTTGTAAAAAGTTAGCATTAGCACTTTCAAAGTTTTACATAAACATAAATATATCGTAATGATTTTTGTTTATTGTAATATATATATATATATCGTAATGATTTTTGTTTATTGTAATATATATATATATATATATATATACATATATAATTGTTAGTTAATATATGAACTTATCAATCTTAATGATAGATGACTTATACTTCGTATATTGGAATATATATATAGATATATTATTACAAAATAAAATAGAATAATATGGAAGATGAAGAGACAAATAAAATAGAAGAAGAGATAAGTTAGTCATAATCGTATAATTAAAGAATAATAAAGTGAGAGAGTAAATAGAGAAGATGAAGAGTTGGAGAAACTAAAAACATTCACATTATTATTATTATTATTAGAAAAAGAACCCACGCAATGCACGGAATTTCAAAACGATATTATTTTATTATTGTAGAAAATTTTTTTTCAAAGAAATCTTATTGTTTAAATGCTTAAAATTTTATATTATAATCAATATTTATTTATACAAAATAACTTATAATTGATCATAATGTAATATAATAATGTACTACCAACTGATATTTAATCAATAATATTTTATTTAATAAATAAAAAATCAATTTATTTATATTTCATTAAAAGTAATATTGTACATAAATAAATTTATTTTATATTATTTATAAAAAAAGACATTTAAAATAAAAATAAAAAATGTGACATAAATAATAACCTGTGCATCGCGCGGGATAAATTACATACTTTTTTCATCGATAATAAACATATCTAAACCAATAAGTTGACCCCTTTTTAAAAATTTCGAGCCTTCCAAAAGCAGTTTAATCTTGCTACAATTATCTGTTTACTACGGTGAATCAATAGGTTATTGAAACCAATGTTAGTGGTCGTAGAACGATTAATTTGTAGTTAGATGTATCCATTGGAAAGCTAAAATGAAACTTTTTTAGATTTTTTGTTGCTTAAAAGATTGAGAAGGAAAAATGTAAGATGTAAGATTGAGAATGTAAGATGTAATATTTTTACTAAAGGTTAGAGTATTATGGAGTGAGTTATTAGTGTAGTAATGATGTAGTAATAAACAAATAAAGTGATATAATTATTATCATAAATATAATAAAATTTAATTAATTTTATAAATGGGATCTAATATTATTATATATTTGAAAAGTGTATATTTATTATATTATTATGTATAATTTAGAATTGATATATTTATTCATACAAAAACGGATGAGTTGGAACAATCTCAACATATTTATAAAATTATATCATAACCAAATTAAATATTTGTGAATATATATATATAAAATAGTTATTGGTAAATAAATAAATATAATATACATATAATTTATAAGGAATCTAAAGAGTTTTTTACCTATTAATTTGGTTAATAGATACTTTAATAGGTCAATAGGAATAATATTGATATTAAATACATCACATAAATATACTTTTAATATATATTAGACAAACATTTTAGTGGAAAGTGTTGTTATAACACAATTTAATGTATAATTATTTATAACAATGATTATAAAAAAATTCATAATTACAATTAAAATTAAACTAATAATTATAAAAAAATAAAGGATTGTAAAAAAAGGGAAAAAGTTAACATGTGACAAAAAATAATGTGATATTAATTACATAATATTTTATTTCAATAATATATATAATTTTTTAAATTTTATTAAATTTATATAAAAATTTAAATTTAAAAAATGTGAAAACATTGTGAATTTATTGATTAATACAATAAATTTATTTATTGGATCAATATGCCATTGCAAATAAATTTTAAAAAAAAGTTATAGAAAAATAATGTTAATATATATAACTAAAATAAAATTGGTGATCGTATTTTTATACTTTTATTTGTGCTTGTTAAAGCAAATGAAACGCCAATTTAATTGTAAACTAGACATAAATTTTTTTAATTTGATAATTTATTATTATTGAATGAAATAAATGGTCATAATGAACACATAATGTTATTTTTATTATTTGTATTATTGATCATATTTTTTATGATTTTCTTTGTGCTTGTTAACCAAATAAAAACGCTAATTTAATATAGAATAAAAAAATAAAATAAAACAATAATAGGATGATGAGGTGGCATCATGAGAGTTGAGAGATTTTGCAATTATATATATATATAGATTTTACATATAAATTTTAAAATTGAAATATTAAAATATTTTGTAGTTTATATAATTTTATATAACATATTATGATTATTTATCTATATTTAATTTATTTATCTCATTCATTAGTTTCTAATAGTTTTCAATTATTTTATAACTCAATTCTTTTTAATTTGTATTCAAAATTTTATAATAATAGAATGATAAGGTGATATCATGAGAGTTGAGAGATTTTGCAACTATATATAGATTTCAAATAAATAAAAAACATTTTTTTGTTTTTTACTATTTATTAATTTACTAATTACTAATTTTTTATTTATTTACATATATATTAACTAAAATATCCTCTAAATTAATATAAATATTTTTTCTTTCTTTAATGTAATTTAAGAATCGTTTCTAATAGTTTTCAATTATTTTATAACCTAAATTCTTTTTAATTTGTATTCAAAGTTTTATGATAATAGGATGATGAGGTGACATCATGAGAGTTGAGAGATTTTGCAACTATTTATATATAGATTTTCAAAAAAAAAATACTTTTTGTTTTTTACTATTTATGAATTTACTAATTACTAATTTTTTTATTTATTTACATATATATATATTAACTAAAATATCCTCTAAATTAATATAAATATTTTGTCTTTTTTTAATGTAATTTAAGAATGGTTTCTAATAGTTTACAATTATTTTATAGCCCAAATTCTTTTTAATTTGTATTCAAAGTTTTATAATAATAGGATGATGATGAGACATTATGAGAGTTGAGAAATTTTGCAACTATTTATATATAGATTTTCAAATAAATAAAAAAACATTTTTTTACTATTTATGAATTTACTAATTACTAGTTTTATTTATTTATTTACAAATATATTAACTAAAATATCCTCTAAATTAATATACATACTTTGTCCTTATTAATATTAATAATATGTAATTAATTTAAGGTAATTGATGAATGGTAATTAATGTAGAATAAAAAATAAAATAAAACAATAATAGGATGATGAGGTGGCATCATGTGAGTTGAAGGATTTTGCAACTATTTATATATAGATTTTATAATACTCTTTCTTGAATATCTATTGAGTAAAAATAATATGTCTCGTTAAAACCTTTTACTAAGTAAAACTCATAAAAAAGTCTTAGAAAAAATAAGAGTACATACTCTTAGTGATATACAATAGATATGTTGTCTCGTAAAAAAACTTTACTACCTAATTGAAAAAAATTAGTATAGGAAAAAAGAATGCAATGAATATATTTTCTTTATGATAAAATCATCATTTTATATCTATCAAACGACGCATTCTGATTAAGTAAACCATATTCTCAAATAATCTCGTAGATAATGCCTTAGTGAATAAAACTGTTTGATTCTCACTAGACTTTTTTGTTGAACGTATATTTCATCATTTTGTTGAAGATCATGAATAAAGAAAAATTTAGGTGAAATATATTTTATCTTGTTACCTTTAATGTAACTATAATTGAGCTATACATGTAGTATTATCTTTAAATAATATTATGGGAATATTTTTATTAATTGGACGACCACATAACTCCCTAATATATTAAGATACTAATCTCAACCAAACGCATTCACGACTTTCCTCGTGAATTGCTAATATCTCTGCATGGTTTGATGAAGTGACCACCAATATTTGTTTTATAGAACACCATGAGATTACGGTTCTCCCACAAGTAAATACATACCCAGATTGAGATCGAACTTTATGAGGATCTGATAAATATCCAGCATCTGCGTAACCAATCAAATTTGGTTTTGCTGAGTTACAATAATATAAACCCATATCCGTGGTCCCTCAAAGACATCTAAAGATATGTTTTACATCATTCCAGTGTCTTCGAGTTGGTGAGGAACTATATCTTGCCAATAAACTTACTGCAAAAGATATATCAGGATGCGTATTATTAGCATGATACATTAGTGCTCCAATAACACTAAGATATGATACTTAAGGACTAAGTAATTCTTCATTTCCCTTACACTGTCTAAATACATCTTTATTAATGTCTAATGACCTTATTACCATCAGAGTACTTAAAGGATGACATTTATCCATGTAAAACTCTTTAAGTACTTTTCTATATGAGTTGATTGATGCCAAAATATTCCACATTTCAGATGCTCAATTTGAAGACCTAAACAAAATTTTGTTTTCTCAAGGTCATTCATTTCAAACTCTTTTTTTAAACAATCTTATTTTTTTTCATTTCTTTTTCGTACAAATACCCATTTATTGCCAACTGGCTTGATTCCTTCACGTATTTGGACTATTTGTCCAAAAACTCTTTATTTTTTAAACAAGTCTATTCAGACTTGATTGACTCTTTCCATATTGGCTAATCATTTCTGTTTCTACACTCTTCTATAGAGGTGGGTTCATGATCCTCATTTTCATTTATTATATCCCGCGCTATATTATCAACAAAAATATCATCCACAATTTTTTTTCGGTTCCATATTCTTCCTGTATTGATATAGTTAATTGAGATCTCTTCATTTTTTATTGGTTTCAGGTAGCTGATTATTTTCATCATTAACTCTAGGGGTGGGCGTTTCGGGTTACCCGGACCGACCCGGACCGACCCAACCCGAAAAACCCGACCCATAAGATAAATGGGTTCTGTCTAAAACCCATATGGGTTCTGATTCTGGAACCCGAACGGGTTCGGGTCGGTCCGGGTTGGGTTCGGGAGAATCCGAGGAACCCGAAAACAAAAAACCCTAATAGTTTCCCTCCCTCCCCTAACCCTAACATCCGTCTCTGCCTGACTGCCTCCTCTCCTCTCTCACTCAACTCTCAATCTCTCGCTCTCTCAAACTTAGACCCCTTGCCGTCGCCCCTATTCTCCGTCCGTCAGTCGCCGTCGCCCCTATTTTCCATCCGTCAGTCGTCGTCGCCCCTCCTCCTTCGGTCGCATCGCTCGCCCGAGGAACCCGTCATTTCGCTCGCCCATCCGTCCGTTGCTTCGCTCACTCTCATTCTCCGTCCGCCGGTCGCCCCTCCTTCCGTCCGTTGGTCGCCCCTCATCTCGTCCTCCGTCGTAGCCTTTGATTTCTTGGTTTGCTCAGATGAGTTTGTGTCTGCAGTATACGGTTATTCGTCTTTATTTTCCATAGATGAGTTTGTGATTTGGTTTAGACTCCTACACACTCATGACTGCTTGCAACTTCGTTTTTGTGTTCTTGGCAACTTTTTTTTTTATTGTTTACCTATGCAGTCTTGAATGCGTCCATTTGCTTGTATAATAAACCCAATTACCCATTTAAACCCGAGGAACCCATTGAGAACCCGAAGAACCCGAACGAACCCGAATACAATTCGGGTTCTTTGGGTTCAATATTGTAGAACCCGAACAACCCGAACCCAACCCGAAACCCGAAGAACCCATCTCGAAAACCAAATGAGTTTTTATGGGTTCAATTTTTTAAAACCCGAGGAACCCGAACCCAACCCGAACCCGAGGAACCCGTCCCAAAACCCGAAACGCCCACCCCTAATTAACTCCATCAACAATCTCTTCTAGAAATACATCATTGTTTCGACCATCATGATTATTTGCTCATTTTCTTTTTCGAGAAAGTTTATCTTTAGAACCAAGTGGTATACCACACTTCAACCGTGCCTTAGAATCACTAGCAATTATAGGTTGTCCTTCGGGAACATTTATTCTAATTGGAGGATTCAGAACTGGAATGTGAGATTTTGTAACTATTTTTGGGTTAATGAATGTGTCTGGCAATTGATTCACAACTATTTGATTCATTCACAAATGAATTATCCTTTGAACTTCTGAATCACTTTCTTTAATTCGAGGATTTTCAGTGATGATACATTCCATGATATCTCTTTCTCTAACTATTTGTTACTTTCCCCTAATGTTGGGAATAATGACTCATCAAAATGATAATATGCAAATCTTGCACTGAACACATCTCCCGTCATTGGTTCAATATATTTGATTATTGAAGGAGATTTGTACCCAACATATATTCTCAATAACCTCTGAGGTCCCATTTTTCGTTGTGATGGATTATATGTGACATGTACCGCACATCCAAAAATTGTCAAATGAGAAATATTTAGTTCCTGACCATAAACTAAGTGTAAAAGGGAATTATCATGATAACAAGCGGTCCGAATGCGAATAAGTTGTGTTGCATACATAACAACATGACCCCAAGCCCAAATAGGAAGGTTGGATTTGATAAGTGCTGGTCTTGTAATCCATTGAATTCGTATTATAAATGATTCTACTAGACCATTTTGAGCATGATCATAAGCTACATGATGTTTTACTCTTATATCAATCGACATACAATAAGTCACAAAAGACTGTGACATGAATTCACCAGCATTATCAAGACGAATTGTTTTAATCGGATGATCAGGAAAATGTGTTCCTAATCGTATTATTTGTGCAAGTAATCTCACAAAAGCCAAATTACAAGACGATAATGATTCATTTCTTATTTTTGCTGATGAGGGTCTTGTTATTAGCTTTCATTTGAGCAAGCAACACAAGAAAACTTATAGGATTGTAAAATCTTTTGGTTTTTTAATGAATGACCATATGAATTCTTAATAATGTTTCACATCATCGTTGGACCGGGATTGCCTAACCGATCATGCAAAACTTTGAAATCATTTATGAACTTCTGGTTTAGAAAATCAGTAAACTTCGGTTTTACTGAATTATATGCTTCAATCATCTCAATTGATGTGTAATATAAACCAGATGAGAAAGCAAGTAACTTTTCTAACACCCACCTCTTACCCATCATAGTTGATGTAATACAAAGGTATTCAATACCTTTTTCTTTCATAGTTTCAATGTGATATCCATTCATACGAATATCCTTGAAACTTAATAAATTTCTTGAAGACTTTGGTGAATATAAGGCATTGTCAATGATAAACTTTGTGCCTTTTAACATCATAAAAATTGTTCTTCTGGAGCCCTCAACAATTTTTGCACATCCCGATATGGTATTGATATGTGCTTGATCATTTTTTAAATTTGAAAAATATTACTTTTCTCTAATAATGGTGTGTGTAGTAGCACTGTCCGTGAGACATAAATCCTTATCTTGGATCTTCATTTGAGTAATATTCATAATCTATATAAATGAAAAAATAAACACGAATAAATAAACATTAGATTGAAGAAACATATATTATTGCATAAATTTTAAAAAAAGTTCAACATAACATAGAAAAGAAAAACATCACAAAAAACACATAACTTATAATACTGAAATAGAAAATGATAAACTTCTTGATCACTTTTGATCATTTCCATCTTCATGATGGATAAGGAAATCAACAACGTCAAGGGACATCATATCATCTATATCTTCAATAAACTTGTTGGAATCATCCAATCCTTCAATAAGCTTGTTGGAGTCATCGACAATGAAATTAGCTTCAACGTCATTTCCACCATTCTTCAATGACTTTTGGTAGATGTTTAAAAAATGCTTAGGAGTACGAAAAGTATGCGCCTAATGTCCATGCATCCCACATTGGTGACAAATACTTTCTTTCGTATTCTTGCCTCCATCATAATTCTCTCGAAATTCTTTTTTAGCATTGTAATTGCTTGGTCCACCATGGGAATAACCTCTACCTTTTCCATTTCCACGTCAACATCCAAAACCGCGACCATGACCACGACTACGACCATGATAATTGTTAAATTCTATGACATTCGTTTTAGGGAATGGAGTAGAACCAGTGGGACGAGATTCATGATTTTTCATCACCAACTCGTTTTTTTCTCAACAACAAGGATACAAGAGATTAGATCCTCATATTTTGTAAACTCTTTTTCACGATATTGTTGCTGTAAGAGCAAATTAGATGCATGCCTGAATAACGTTTTTCCATCATATCAGAATCAGTGATGGTTTCACCACATAGTTTCATTTATGAAATTATTCGAAACATTGTCGAGTTATACTCACTCACAATTTGAAATCTGGAAATGTAGATCCAACCAATTATAACGTGCTTTTGGAAGGATCACGACTTTTTTGATGATCATACATCTCTTTCTATGATTTCCAAAGATCTGTAGGATCTTTGACCGTGAGGTATTTGATTTTCAATCCGTTATGAAATGACGGCGAAGAAATATCATGGCTTTCGCCTTATCTTGACTCGATGATTGATTTGAAATACCAATAGTCTCTTTGAGACCTTTTGCATCCAAGTGGATCTCCGCATCCAACACCCATGACAAATAATTTTTGCAGGTAATGTCAAGAGCCTCAAACTTGAGTTTGAAAAGGTTTGACATTATAAGCTATATGAATAAAAAATATGAATAAAACAATGTGAAATACTAGATCAAACTATAACTTTTCTGATACACAAGATCCATATAATGAAAAATGTAGAACATACTTAGTTATAATGATCTTACTATTAGAAAATAAATATAATAACAAAAGAGAATATAACTGTAATGATTAGAGACAAAAAAATTTCAAAGATTTAAAACAGAGCCTTCGTGCTTATAACGTATTGCAAAATAAAATAGGACAATATGGAAGAGGAGAAACCAAGTGATAGAGTAAGAGAATTCTTTATTTAAGAAGATTTCTCAAATGTACATCATAAATAGATTTACTTCTATTTATAGGCTTACAAGGTAGATAAAAAGACAAACAAAGTAGATGAAGATATAAGATAATCATAATTCATAGAATTAAAGATTGATACAATAAGAGAGTAAATAGAAACAATAAAGTGTTGAAAAAACTCAAACTACATTCACAAAATTATTATGATTTTATAATATATATATAACGGTTAGTTAATATATTTTAATATATTAAGTTATCAATCTTAATGATATATGACTCACAACTTGATCATTTCATATAGGTTTGAATTATGAATCGTGGCATACCAAGTAGGGGTGGGTACGGATCGAGTATCCGAATTTTTGAGGGTACCCAAACTCGAACCCGAACAGATAGTAATTTTTGGACTCGAACGCAAACTCGTGAGAGGCGGGTACCCGACTCTCGAGTACCCGAGCAATTAATTGAATATCGCGAGTACTCGAACACGAACCCGTGACTATTTTTTTTTGCTTATCACATGAGACGTTTTCATTCTTAATCTCCATTTCAAAGAAGCATTTCGTCGAACGCCTTGTGGATATGTGATATGAACCTTGCGGACAAAACTAAATCGTGAAAAATAGACTTTACTTGGATATTTGAAGGACAAAGGCCCTTTCAAAGTATCCGATTGATAAAAAATACAGAAAAAATAGTTAAAACAAGAAAAAAGAAACAAGTTGACAGAAGGAGGACGAGAAGTGGAGACCCGATAAAAAAGACAACGAGAGTGTCGATGGAGAGCCCTGACGGCGAGAGGGCCGACCGAGAGGCCTGACAGGGAGAGCCTCGACGGTCGACAAGAAATGGAGGATGGGGATGGAAGCTCAACCGTAAACAAGAAATGGATGATGAGAATGGAAGCTCAAAACTTTGCACTCTTTCTCTCTATGGCTGTGCGGTTAGAATGAAAGAAAAAATAAAGAAAAAGAAAAGATTAAATAGACCTAACTATATTTTAGTAATTCTCATAAAAAATAAGGATATTTTTAAAAATTTTAGATACATGCTCGGATATCTAAAGGTATCCGATGGTGAAACTAAAATATCTGAACTCGAATCTAAATCCTAAGATTTTGAGATTTTATTACTCAAACTCAAATTTAAATCTACGGATTCGAATAATTTTTTGGGTCAGAACGAGTTTCTTCTGTAAATTTTCCCAACTCTAATACCAAGTTTCCACCGTACAGGGATAGTTGAAAATTTTATTGTTTTTGTTAACAGGTTATATTGTCTTTTACCATGAATATATTTGATTGTTGCGTGACATGATAAATCGTGATTTAAAAATGACAAAAAAATAAATTATACATATTTATTAAATTGAGTATAATGCTGAGAATTAGGTCCAATATTTAATAGTCTAAATTGAATGTTTTTATAATATTATTTTATTGAACCTATTTATTCAGACCAAAACTAGACGATATTTGTGACGATTAGGACGACAAGCTACAGAACAACATTGGAATATATTCGGACCTTGTAACTCTTTGACACGTATTATATGGTACCATGAATTTTAGGGAGAATTAATCTGCATGTTTTCTGAATTTAAATCGAAATTTATAAACCATAGTATAATAACTTACATAAAAGAACAATTACGTTAGATACAAATGTTGAATTTCTTTTTGATAAAATCTGTGTATCAAATCAGCCAATGGGCTAATTAACGGGGAATAATAAATTGTTAAAACATGACAATGTCAATGATCGTTTCTACTTTATAGTGTTTAACAGAAGTTATCTACTATTCGCATTCTTCGATGAAGGACCATTGGGCCTAACAGGCCTTTATTTAGTGGGCCTTTTGCGTTCATCGAACTTCCATGCTAAACATGCACCCAAAATTTACTTTCTACGAGCCCTAATTTCGCTAGAGAAAAGGAGAGATACTTGTAAATGAAAAGCTTTCAATTTGTTCGGAACCTTGTTTTGGGTCAAAGTATTTCGCTCTCTGAATCTTTTGTGTGGTAGTTTTTGCGAGAGTAAGCGACATTGAAAATAAAGGTTTTTTAAGACAAGAAAAGGAAGAAAAACACAAAAGATCGGTGTTTTCAAGTTGTGATTACTCCGATCGTGAAAGACGAGGGATTTCTCTCAACGCGATAATGAACTTGTTTTAAGCTTCGACGCTTGAGGTTTTGAGCCAAGGAAATAACTCAAGAATCGAGCTAACAAGATGTCTAGACAAATTGTAGCTCACACAGTGATATATTCTGCCTCATATGAGGACAAAGCCACCACCTTCTACTTTGCCGACTGCCAGGTGACGAGGTTATCACAAAGGAAGTAGAAGATTTCATTTGTGCTCTTTCGTGTGTTGATGTCACCAGCCATGGCGCTGTCACTAAATCCAACTAGACGTGGTTGACCATCAAACGTCTTTCCGTGGAACATTCCATAACTACGTGTCCAAAAAATGTATTCTAACACGTGCTTCACTGTCACCATATGATCTTCGTGTGGTTTCTCTATGAAGCAACTCACGTATCCTACTGCATAGGCTAGGTATGATCGTGCGTTTACAAGGTATCAAAGTCCACAAATTATACTTCGATATTTGGTAGCTTCGATCAGTGGACTAAAACTTTTCTTACTAAGTTTAAAATGTGCTTCCATAGGCACCTTGCATGGGTTGCAGTTTCTCATGCCGCATCTCTCTAACAATATCTCCACGTATGCTAACTGGCAGAGCATGATACCAGTTACACATTGATAGACCTTAGTCCAAGATAGTAGGTCAACAACCCGAGATCGCTCATTTGAAATAAAGTATTCATCTCAGCCTTAATCACGTTAACATCTTTTTCGGACCCGGTGATAATCAAGTCATCGACGAGACACCCACGATAAAATGTGTTGCTCCTCTATCCGAGTGTATATCCAATGTTAAGAGGTACTCCTTTTGAATCCAAGTGACAGTAGACTTGCATCTAACTTGGCATTCCACGCTCGTAGTGTTTAACGAAGTCCATAAAGAGCCTTATGCAGGCGTAAACCCTTTTTTTATGGTTGTTCATGACGAATCCTGGTGATTGTGTCACATATACCTCCTCATTGAGCACACCATTAAGGAACACACTCTTGATATTCATGTGATGGATTTTCCACTATTCGCTTGCTGTAAAGGCCAAAAAGATTTGTACAAACTCCATGTGTACCACAGGCGCAAAGACTCTGTCGAAATCAATCATCACATGTTACATGTATCCTTTTGTAACAAATTGCGCCTTGTGTTTAATAATGGCTCCGTGTTCGTCACACGTCACCTTGAAAACCCACTTAAGCCCAATGAATCGATGCCCGACATGGATGTCGACGAGTTCCGAAGTACCATCTTTCATCTCCTCAAGTCTTGCATGTCATCAATGTTCGTGTTACTCTATCTCAGCAAAAGACGTTGGCTCTTTTACCATGGTAAAGTGAAACTCTTCAGTCTATAAGGCACGAGGTGCAAACCCCTGTGTTGATGATAGTCCGAGAACGTTGTTGATCGTGCAAAAGTGAAAAGACACATCATCATATCTGCATCAAGTGTTTGTCGGTGGCGATGCAAATTCCATTCCCTCTAGCATTGTATCAGAAGTTTGAGGAGAATTTGAATTGTTTCTCTTTGATGCAGTTACTCGTAGTGATATACTTGAAGCTAAATGGCTTCATTGAAACACCCATGTCATGGGCATTCCAATCCCATTGAGCCACTTCATCAAAGACAACATCATATATATGATAGGTTCCCAAACCAATTTTATATGCTTTGATCTTGAATTGATAAGACTCCAATTGGTCTTGAAACTAAAATGGATAAGGTTGAACGAAATTGTAAAGCGTGTGTTGTGGTGTGTTCGAGATCACCAATCTCCTATGGTATATTTGAAATCACCAATCTCGAATGGCTAAGCCAATATATTCTTTCAATAGAATTTGAATGATTTCATTGATTCATATCCTAAGAGTGGATGATCATAGGCTTTATATAGCAAAAAAAACTCAAGACTCAAGACTAATTGCAAGAACTTCAAAAACTTGGATTCTTGCTTTGGCCGATCCGATTTTTAGCATTCCTTCTTGTTTTCTAGTTATTTTTCTTGAATCTTTCTTCTTGCTTGGGCGTGCTGGCTCTTTCTTCTTGATATGGATCTTATCAGTTATCCCCCTTTAACATTCACCTTGTCCTCAAGGTGTTGATTGGGATACCTCATTATGAGATCTTCCAATGGCTCCTGATAACGTCTATTTTGTTATAGTATTTTCGTCCATTTTTATAGTTAGTTTCATCAGTTATTTAGACTCTACTGAGCATTAATTATCAATTAGTCATCTTCTAGCATTTTCTCGTGTTATTGGAGGAAATGAAATATCGGGATACAAACATGAGTAAATGAAGGAAAAATCACTCTTCTATTAACCATGCACGCTCAACATCTAAGTATCATGAATCAAAGAAGAAAAATGGAAGCAAGAACGACTGGATCACAAAAAAGGCACACGACTGAAAAGAAAAGGAAATAGCCGCTAGATACAAAAATAGAAACTGTCGGTTTCTGGAACAACAATTGGAAGAGCACAGTTGAAACATGAAAAGAAAACATGATTTACACCAAATGGAATCAAGCTACTAGAATACAAAATTTAAACTCCAACCGCTGCAAACAAAAAGGAAATACAACCGGCTACACAAGAAAAGGAAACTACAGCCGCCAAACAAGAATTGGAAGTGCACAACCAAAGAGGAAAAGAAGGAGAAAAAGAAAAGAAGAGAAGAGAAAAAAGACGAAAAGGGTCAAGAAGACAAGGAGAATTCAGATATAACATAGGGAACATCACACAACACACGCACCGGGGGGGGGGGGGGGGCAAGGGGG
>CM071861.1:27322854-27347177 GCA_036759665.1 Gynandropsis gynandra | reverse complement strand
GGAACTCGTGGGGGAGATTAAGGAAACAATTAGACCGACTTAGGAAGCATAAAAGGAGGCAGAGGACGACATTAGAAGAAACGATTCATTCAGTTCGTGATTGGAGAAGAATTCTTGCGAGGAGGCAAGCAAGGAGCATTGGAGATCAACCCGACACTTCGTTTTCGCTTGGTTCTCATGTTCCTTAGACTTTCTACTTTGTTAATGTTTGTTTACAGACGCATGAGCGAGTAGTTTGTTTGTTCTAGGAGAAGGGATTAGCCCTTGGCTATCCCGAGACCGCTTTTGATCTATTTTGAATGCATCTTCCCGTTTTAGTTCATCTATTCTTTATCTGAGTTCTTTAATTTACTTGTGTTTACAAAGGCCACGTAAATACATGTGTTAGAGATTAGGAGAAGGACCGAAAGGAGAATTCTAATCCTAGAAAGTCAGGTTTAGAACAACCGAGGTTAGGCCACAAAAGTAGGGTAGCAACGGTTGAGGGTGAACCGGCGAATCACAGAGTTTATGGGTTTAGCTCAAGGAGAGAGGGTAGATATCATATTAGGATCGTCTGCCTTAGATAGCTTTAACTGGGATTGCATGATAGATAGATTGATCGTCGGTTTCGGTAGTCTTGTGGTGAGACTGGATTCCTAGAACGTTTGTCCTATCGTTAAGAACCAAATCATTTATTTACTTTCAGTATTTCATTCTTCATCCATATTCTTTCGTTAGCAAGTTTGATTCATAGTTCGAGCTTAGATAGTGTTGCGTAGTCTCTGTGGGATCGACACCTAAAATACTACACACGTGCCGTGCACTTGCGAGTAGTTTAGGTTATTTTTTTAACTATGATACACATCAGTTGCAATCCATTTCAATTGTCAACGGACAAGCAACAGGCGCAATCCGTTGTAGAGATCCATTGAAACACCGTTAGAAAACCTAAAAAATGGGCCAACGGATGTCTGTTTCCAAAACTCTTGGTAATGGCTTCATCTTCACCTTGGGTGCCTTGTTGATGCTCCAATCGGTGCTGGGTGTTTTGTGTAGCTTCTCGGCATCCCGGGAGTGTTTATGTATTAATCCGCATCGCATGTAGCTCGAGTCGCGCTTAACTCTCGGTCTGCGGGTTCCTTCTTCTGTTCTTCACCCAATAACTTCTTATAATACATCACTTGGTTTGGGTCCTTGTACAACCCTTCTCTAGCTGCTAAAAGAGCAATTTCCAAGGAATCCAGCCACAAATTTTTTAGTTCGGATTTTTCTGATAACAAGGTGGGATTCCCGATTATTCAGAATTGAATGGAATCGTTGTTACTAGTCATTCTAATCTCATATATTCTACTATTTTTGATGAAAACTCCAATTTATTAGCAAAGAGACAAAGATATCGATTTCTCATTTTATTCCAATCGATTCAAGAACAAGAAAAAGAATTCATACTCCTAAATTCTTCAAGAACACTTGGCTAATTCCTCTAAGACATCGATGTAGAACACTAACCATGCACGGTTGCGTAAGTGTGTCGTTTAAGTTAAACTCCACTTCCTTGTCGTCTAATTTCAGTGTGAGTCTTCCTTCAGCACAATGTTTGATTGTCTTCGCTGTGTTAAGGAACAACCTCCCGAGGATGATTAGGATCTTCTTGTCTTCCTCCATGTTCAAGACAACGAAGTTAACTGGGATGAAGAACTTCCCGATTTGTAGTGGTACATCTTCCAACATGCCCTCGGGGATCCTCACGCTTCGATCAACCATGGTGAGTGCCATTCATGTAGGCCGTAGGTCCATTCTACCCCTACGGTCCAATTTATCGTATAGAGACAATGGTAGCACGCTTACGCTTGCTCTGACATCGATAAGTGCGTGATTAATCTCATAATCGCTAATTTTACAAGGGATCACGAATATACCTAGATTGTATATTTTCTTTGATAAGTTCGGTTGCAGCATCGAGTTTGTCACCATCATGGTCTCTGTTTCCACGTTCCGCTATTTTGCAAGAACTTCCTTGAGGAACTTGGCATATGATGGAATCTTCTTCAATGCTTCGTGGAACACAATGGTGATGTGCATTTTCTTCAGCATTTCAGCGAATTTTTGGGATTGTCGTTTTTCTTGCGTTGATGTTGTGGAAATCGCAAAAGAGGTGGCATCAGGTCTAGTTTTACGTACTTTGGCTCCTCTTTCTCCATAGATTTCTCCTTATGTTTGTCAATTTCAATAGCCTTTTCCACTGTGGTGATAGGTACGTTGTTCTTCTTGCGTTGGTGTTGTGGAAATGGTAAAGAAGATGGCATTGGATCTGGTTATATGTACTTTGGTTCCTCTTCCTCCACAGATTTATCCTTAGCCATTTCCGCTGTTGAGATATAAGCTTCACCCTTGTCAAATATCGAAAGAGCGGGCTGATTCACCGTATTGTCACTCCTCAGATAAATGGCTTTGCTCTCCCGGGCAATTGTCCTTGTTGGTGCGTTGCCGCTTGCTAATTGCACGACTTGCGTTTCCACATGCCTAAGATAGGTTTTAAAATCCTCCATCTGTTTCTTGGCATGGTTTTGATCCTCTTTCACTTCCATCAGTAGGTTGTTTTGATTTTTCTGCACTTGGAGGAGACGGGCGAACATTTGCTATAATATCGAGGGTTGGTTCAGGTCGGGTCACCGGTGGCACACGTGGTTGATACCCTTGGTTCTGAGGCTGCATTCTCGGCTGGAAATGTTGGTTTCTCTACATCATCCTCGGCTGAAAATTTTCATGTGGTTGTTGTGCATTCAACGCACCGTCGGGGTTCTTTTTACGTGAAGTTAGGGTGATTCTCCATCCGAGGTTATATGTGTTCCTCATAGGCGGATTGTTTCCTATGTAGTTCACTTCCTCACACCCCTGAACTCCTTGTTCCCTTGATTGCTCTGAATAGTTCGAACAATGTGATTCAAACAACATATGGTAAATTCCCACAACTTGATCTTTCACTTCAGCTATATCGTGTATAAAACATGCAACTCATTCACATTAGCCACCTTTGTTGGAATGTTGAGGCTGTATTCTCCTGTAGCATTGCTTCCCTCATCTGCCATTTGATCGATTAGGTCCTCAATATGGGGAAATGTGAGATTACTTAAAGAACATCCAGCTGCGGCTATGATTAATATCCTCGTGTTTTCCATAAGCCCCTGCAGAAAGTTATGTATGAGATAGCTCTGATCCATGCTATGATGTGGGAATCTCCATGCCATGAACTTCTCCTCCAGTTGTCCCCATGACTGTATAGAGTTTGGCGGTTGAGAGTACAACCAATCTTGTGCTTTGAAGGCAACTAGCATAACATCCTCATCTGAAACCCCTTCTCCGGCTCTGGTAGCTTTGCATAGCATCTTGAAGTCCGTGAGATGCTGGTTCGAATCCTCAATGTGTCTTCCTCTAGACGATGCATAGCTTAGCATTTGAATAAATACCGGTTGTAGTTCTATGCGAGTGTTCCTCCTAGTGATGCATGACAAGAGCTGATTGTGCCTAGGAACTGTGTATGATCAATAAGGTCATCACAACTTGCATTGATGGCATGTTTGGGTCGCTACGTTCTGCCATTTGTCTTCTTCGCTCTCGTCTGCATGTTTGGGTTCGATTACCTCCTCCGAATCGCTGTTTGAATTCCCTTGTGTGTCGTCTCCCGGTTGGCTTGCACTAGCTTTCAGTCTTTTCCTCAGTGCCTTAACAACTTTATCAATCTCTGGATCGTAGACTAGATTAGCATTTCCGGTACTTCTCATGCACGAATGAGCTGCAAAAGAAAAGGAAAAACACAAGAATCGGGCAAGCTCTGAAAAGTAAAAAGACTTGACTCAAAAAGAAAATAAAAGAGAAGAAAATTTTGAAAAAGAGCTAAAGATTCTGGAAAGGACCGTGTCCTAGTTCAGAAGTATCCTAACTCTAATGCCGTAATTACTAACGTTTCCGCAAGAATACAAATCATGAAGTACGAGGGTCGAACACTGGAAAACTGTGCAACTATAAAGTTATTAAACTAATGATAGGACGAGTATAAATCAATTGATGAATGCGAAGTAATGACTAAACTAATTAAATGGGATAAATTAAATAAGATAAAGTACCACATGTTTCGAGAGATACATAATAATGCAATGAAGTGCTAATAAAGATTATGGTTATAGATATCATCACGAATTCAAGGAATTCAAGCATCAATCTTCCGATTGCACAATGAACACAATAAACACATTAAGACCGCTATTCTAATCTCTAAGTTTAATAGACCGACCAATCAAGATTCTAAATCGATCAAAACCCTGAATCATGGCTAGGTTCCAAAATCTAATTCTGATACAATATGACTTTTATAATCATTCATTCAAGTGATCAGCAAGAATAAAAGCATTAGAAGCAACAAATCAGTCTGAAAATGATCAAATACTATAACCAAGCATGAAGCACAAGCCTTCATTACATACAACAAAACTCTAACCTGTGGTAACGGATCTACTCGTACATGGGTTCAGAAAACAAAACATGAATGAAATCTATCTTGACCATAGGTATAGAAGGGGATGCCTCCCTATTCTTATATCGTAGCCTTCTATAACTCCTCCATTTTCTGAGTTCGTCGCCCCGTCTCTAGCCGTCCCATCATTTTGCTATCTGATTCTCTCCATCTATTAAGCATCGTTTACATTTCTTGTTCTAGCTACTGTTTCCATTTTGTGTAGGTCGTGTGGTTTCCTTTACTGTCCAGCAGCCGACCCATGATTTCCATTTTGTATGCAAGGACCTGTGTACAGTTGAACCGAAAGTGGTTTGGCTTGGTTTTGCGCCATTTGCTCGTGTTTGTATTCTGATATCTTCATTTTCTGCAAAACAAAACAAGAGAAAATGCTACAAGAAGACTAAATGATGCTTAATAACTCAGTAAAATCCAAAATCATAATAAAACTAACTATAGAAAGAGATGAAACTACTAGAATAAATTAAAATTATTAGCAGCGTTAGAGATATTGTGGAAGAAGCACAAATAATGGAAAGAAATAAAGAAGTTGTTTATGAAGCATCGACGACCAATTCATATGTGAAAATGGTTTTATATGCTTTTCCTGGAGTTGTTGAACAACCGCATGAAGATATGTTGAACAACTAGGCACACTGATTTTTCAATATATTGGATTCGACGAAACAACCCATATATGAAGGTTGTCATGAAGGTCAGTCTCGTTTATATTTGTCCTCAAGATAGATGAGTATAAAAATAAACTACAATGTTGCTAAAATTGCATGGATTCATTTTGCAAAACTATGCGTGAATATTTATCGGAAAATAATCAAGCTCCCGAGACATATTACGAAACAAAGAATGTTTTAAAAGATTTGCGAATGCCACATGAGAAAATTGATGTTTGTAGAAACAGTTGCATGTTGTTTTTGGGAAAATGATAAAGACTTATTGGAATGTAAACATGTTATTTGAATCGAAAAATCCATTGCGATAATGAGATGACATGCAGTAAACAGGTTGATAAGGTTATTTGAATCGAAAAATCCATTGCGATAATGAGATGACATGCAGAACACTCGACAAGCGAAGGGATAATGCAATATCCATCAGATGGTAATGCTCGGAAAGATTTCAATGAAATATTTCCTGAGTTCACGTATGAAATAAGAAATGTTTATCTTTGCCTGTGCACCGATGGTTTTTGTCCATATGAACAATATGGAAGTCAATATTCTCTGAAGCCGGTGATTTTGTCTCCTTATAATTTACCCCCCGATATGTGTTTCAAAAGAGAAGTAATGTTTCTAACATTGCTGATTGCAAGACCAGAAAAACTCTTTCTCTTTGTGGTATTCCCCCTTGCACATCCAAAGAAAAGTTTTGATGTCTTTTTGCAACCATTAATTCATGAATTAAGAAATTTGTGGAACGATTGAATTCTTGCTTACGACGTGAATACGAAGCAAAATTTCACGTTGAAACTTGTCTTGTTGTGGACAATTAGTGAATATCCTGCCTATGAAACGTTATCTGGATGAAGCAAGTACGGTAGATTGGCATGTCATATTGTATGGAGGATACAGATTTATTTCGACTATTACATGAGAAAAAACCATGTTGGTTTGATTTTCATAGAAGATTTCTTCCCCGTGGCATACATTCAGAAAAGACAAAAAAGCATTTTCGATAGAACGTGGTGTAAAAAGAAGAGGCACCGTGCACGCAAACCGGAACACAAATTCTTTACAAACGATTAAACATAATGGGAGATTTACAAGAATCGATAGAATTGCAGTGGAGATCATGGGCATCAAAAACCAAAAAGCTAAGGTGAATTGCATACTTGGTAAAAACGTAGTATCTTTTGGGAACTACCATATTGGAAATCACTGATATTATGTCATAATTTGGATGTTATGCATATCAAAGAGAACTTTTTCGATAACAACATCAACACTGTTTTGAATGTGACGGAGAAAACTAAGGATAATATACAATCAAGAAAAAAATTGAAGATAATATGTGGAAGACCTGAGTTGGAGTTACGAGATGGAATGACACCTATCCCAGTATTCAGGTTTTCTGGACCAACGAAACCCGTATTATTAAGGTGGTTAAAAGAAGACGTTAAGTTTTCAGATGAATATGCATCAAACATTGCTCGGTGTGTGGATATTGTTGGTTCGAGGCTGATCGCATGGAAAAGTCACGATTGTTACGTTTTCATGCAGCGACTCATTCCAATTGCATTTGCTGAGCTCTTACCATGAAACATTCATGATGTGCTATGCGGAATTAGCATATATTTCAGAGATATATGTTCAAGAAATTCAAAAAGGGATTACATGGAATTAATGAAAAACAATATCCATAAAATATTATGTTCATTGGAAAAAGTTTTTCCGCCTTCCTTTTTCGATGTCATAAAACATTTCCAATACATTTACCGGATGAGTCAATACTCGCTGGACCAATTTAATTCAGAGTGATGTATCCTTTTGAAAGGTTTTTTTTTCATCAAAAGAAAAAAAAACAACAAATAAAGCAACATTTGAAGGAACTATTGTTAAATAGTACTTGTTAGAATAAATCACAAATTTCAACACATTTTATTTTGACTCGCATATTCCGAGGAAACAAAGACACCCAATAGAAGATCACACAAAATATATATCAATATAATCCGCAATTTGGCTTAATTCCTGATATTTTTTACACCAATTGGACGTACATGAGGTAAATCCGAAGAATATTAGCTTACACTAGAGGAACATAATCATGTCCACACATATGTATTACAAATTTTAAAGAGCTATTACCTTTTGAAAGGTACAAAACAATGAAAATCAATCTTATAAACACAAATATATTCACTACAAAAATATATGTGTTAACGTACTTTCATTACAGGATATTTGATGAAGAAGTAATGAGTACATATCTTCATCTAAATGCAAATGAACTCACGAAAATGAAAGTTCAACATTATGCCTCGTGTTTGAGAGATTACGTAAGTAAACTTATATTCGTATGTTATATATATATATATAAATAAATTGTTAATTATAAAGTATTGTTTTTTTATGTTATATAGGTCCAATGTTCTGATGAGAGACATCCTATCTGGTTAAAAGGTTTGGCTAATGGTCATGCACAAAATGTTATGTGTTGTCCAACTTTGTTTACTCGTGGATACACATTCCACACGTACAAACATAGAAAACATAGAAGTACATACAATTACGGCGGTTTGCGTTAATAGTGAAATAGAGGGTGATAATTTTTATGGCATACCAAATCCTACAGGTGGAATATCTCAGTCTCGTAGGATTGAAGGTAATTCTTTTTAAATGTCAATGGTTTGACCCAACCGTAGGACGTGGTATACGAAAAATCGATAAGGAGGAATTGACATCAATCCTGCACAACAATATAGTAAGTGTGGACCATTCATCACAATAGATCAATCAGATCAAGTATGTTACGTGCAATATCTAAAAACATTGAAACATCTAAGAGATGAGTGGTGGGCCGTAGTAAAGATCAAGCCACAGGGAGTTATAAGTACAAATGAAAAAGAAGATCCGCTGCAAACCGATCACCCAGAGCCGATACGATTAATTGATAGAGACAATCGGGAGGAGATTGTCGTAAGAACTGACATAGATGGAGAACACATACGCGATTATGAAGATGTTGAACTAGAAGATGCAGAAGATGAAAACGATGATGAGTTTAATGAACAATTGAAGGAAGACTCGCCAATAGAAGAATCTACCAAAGAAGCAATGTGAATTATGTAATTTTAATATTTAACTTTATCTAACTTGTTAAAATTATTTTTTAAACTTAATATATTCAAGTTTCAATGGACATCCACAACATAAACCCGTCGAAAATTTTCAAGGTTTTCAATTTGTCAACAGGTATGCATTGGAAAATGTAACGGGTGCCCGTTACGAGTTTTCAAATTGCCAAGAAATGCCCGTTGAGACTATTCAGGTGGCCAATGAATGACCGTTGATAGACGCCAACAGACACCCGTTGGTCGGATGCAATGGATGCCCGTTGAAGGATGCGCAACACAAAACACAAAACACAAAACACAATGAAAGCACGGCGATTCATCGGTTACGTTTGTATGTTGGCGGGTTCGGTAGGAGCCTCGCCACCGCCTCCACCACCACCATATCGGCTTCCTACACCTATATCAGCACCACCGATATTTGATCAAGAAGATGATATGGTGGAGATAGATGCATTGATCGATAATTTCGATGAGCGTCCTTCCGTCTCGATTATCGACCCTGAACATCCTAATGAGATGTTATGGTAAGATTTTAATTACATAATTAATATTGTATTTAATTATAAATTTTATCTAATCATTTTATTTTCACGTGCAGGTTTGATGTGGATGATGTTGTGAAACATACAAACAACAACATCATCCAGAGATTGCTACAAGCTTGACTATATTATTTCTGGCAAATGACGTTAGAAGTTCTACGCCGCAGATGGTGGTGTACATTCATCGTAAATAATTTTAATATAAATTTTAACTTTTAAATTATTATTTACTTTTATTTATAAATGGCAGAAGAAGGATACGTTGGTACATCTACACAGCTTGGATGCACGACATGCAAGCTTGGTTGCACTTGATGATGAACAATGCCAAGCGCAACTATTACAAGAAGAATGCCAAGCCGACATGGGCAACGGACGAGGTATTCAACCAACTCGTCCAACATTGGGAGTCCGAGGACTTTAAGGCCAAGAGCGAGAAGGCCAAGAAATGTCGGTACGACGAGAAGGTTCTGGGGGGTGGTCCCTATCGCCATACTTCTAGATCAAAATCATTCCCAAAACGAAAGAAAGAATTGATAAATTTTTTATTCATATTTAATTTTTATTGTTATATAAAATTTTGACCTAATTATATTACTATAAAGTAATAGATGTAGAGGATGGATAGAGAACCAACTCTTTTTGAGGTGGTTGTAGAAACCCATGCCAAAAAGAAGTCTATCCGGGAAGAGAGCAAAGAATCTGAACTCGTTGACCTTCAGGTGGAACAGATCGTGACAACTATGACAGAGAAGATCACACAACAATCACAAGCTTGTGGTTTAACTCTCGACAATCTCAATCCTTTACAAAACGACAAAATTTATTTAGAGGTAAATAATAAAATTATAGTTTATAATTCATTAATTAAATAAAATATTTTATAACTATGCTAACTTTAACGTGTTTAATTTTGTAGTCTGTTAGACCGTATAAGGGGCCTCTATGCGGTCTCAATTCACTCCAAAAAGATATCGTCGAGGACGCCACGACGATACCCTCCATGGTTCAAGAGAGTTACACGCAAGAATGATGTCTCGAGCATCTCGAAACAACACTTCAAACAACACAAGATGCTCTTTATGGAATGCAAGATGATCTTCAGGTAATGCAATCCTAGCTTGACGAAACTCGAGCAAAGATGCGTCACATATAGAGCATTATCAAATTGCTAATTGGTCAAGCGGTTCAACCACGAGAACCGACGGGGGGAACAACACCGAGACGAGACTCGAATAATCGACTCTGATGCAACACCTTCACGAGGTGTTGGCGATCCCGGGGATGAAGACGGTGCTACTAATTTAGATTGATTATAATAAATTTTTTTATCAAATTACTAATTTTTTTTTAATTTTTTCATCAAGGTTTCAACGGATGCCCGTTGATATTTTTTGAAAAGTTCAACGGGCATCTGTTGGAATGCAAAAAAGTTCCCGTTTTTTTGGCAACGAACATCCGTTGACAATTCCCACCATTTTTGCCAATGGGTATCTGTTGAAAGCTTTTAATTCTCGCCATTTTACGTTTCAACGGATGTGCAACGAATATCCAATACAAACGTTCAACAGGCATCCGTTGGACTGTTTGTAACGGTCATCGATTGCTATTGTTCATTACACCCCCGTTGAAAGTTATCAATGAATAATATCCGTTACACTTCCGTTGAAAGTTATCTACAGATAATATCCATTGCACGCCCGTTGCAAATTGCAATGGATGCGGATTTTCGATGATCGATTTTCAATGGCTTAAAATCCATTGAAGTCCATTGAGAATTGTCGTTTTCAATGATATATAGTCATTTCCAACGGATATATCCGTTGGAAATCGCATATTTTTTTTGTAGTGAAATGAGATTTCCCTATCAAATCCTTTACACCAGCACCTATAAGCTGGCTTTGAGCTTCATGGCAGGCTTTCTTCAGCTGCAACAATAGATTGAGGTAGCATGAAGCTTAATAAATGGTTATTTCTAAAACACATATGTTGAACAAACAAAAGCAAAAGTATAATGACCTTCTGACTTTCCATCAGTAAACTTCTCACATCTAATTTCTCACTTCCAAATCTGCTTTTGTCTTCGGAGAAATTTCTTCTACAACTGTTATGCTTGTCTCAAGAGCACTGATCACAATCACAACTTCACCTGCTTATGTTCGGTTTCTACTATTCTACGACTAGAGTGATGGCTACCCCTTGAATCGCAGCTGAGCAATAAGGTGCAACAAAACAAAATAGAAAATAAATATTTCGAGGATGTGCAAGGCAAATAGAAATAACCAGGCACTTGACAAATATGATCAAACTATATGTTAATTATTTTCTCAACTCTACGATTCAATTAAATGCGATAACAAATCATTTAATAGAATCATAAAATCAACCAACTCAATAATAAATTACTTATTTAAAATTTCCATAATTTTTTCGGTAGATCTTGAATTTTTCTTCAAAGTCAAATCCACCAAAATCTTTTTATACAAAAATAACTATTTTATGTTAATTTTTGTTTTGTAAAAGTTAAAGTATTTATTTTTTAAAAGGCAATACTATTTTTATAATAATGAAAAGACATCACAAAATACATGTATTTTGCTATATACATTTTAACCTTTATTAATCACAATACAAACTTAATTTATACTTTTTCACACTTGATTAAAATATGACAAGTATATAAAATCGTTGAGCTCACTTAAGTGATCATAAATATGAGTTACAACTTTATCATAATTAAATCGACCGAATCATGGCGGTCAAGAACTTGGTAAACGTTTTGTTTCCTTCCATGTATCACAAGTGAATATAATTCAAACAACTGTAATTTGATAAGATAGATATCCAAAATGATCTTATCCCACAATGTCTTTAAATAAACACTAAATATATATAATCATGACAAGTATGCATAACTAACTTATGGTTTATAGATAAGCAAAATCAAAACTTACATCAATATCTAGAGTTCAAATAAACTTCAATGTGCAAGACATATATTCATAAATGTATGACTAATCATCCACAATAAAAAGACTTTGCAACTACTCCTATTTCACTACCATGGCCAAGAAATGTCTTTGCAGCTGATCCTTTAGTCAACGGATCTACAATCATTTCATTGATGCCGATATGCACAATTTGAACTCTTTGTTTTTGTATTTTTTCTTTGACCGGTATATACTTTAAATCCATATGCTTGGCACCCTTGGAATATAAATCGTTCTTTGAGAAGAATATGGCTACTGTATAATCACAATATATGTTCACCAATTTAGCAATGGTACCAATGACACCTAAACCATGAACAAAATTGAGCAACCAGAACGATTGAATTGTAGCTTTAAAGCATACTACAAATTTTAGCTTCAAAGCAACTAGAAGTAGCAATGGCAAACTACTTACCAATTTTTCATTAAATAGTTCCCTTAATTTTAAGGAACACGTGACTAAATGTCGATTTTCAGGTATCCGAACATCCGACATAGTCTTAGTCTGAATATCCAACAATCTTAAGATTGTCAGTTCTTCTATATGTGAGCATGTGAACCTTAGTGCCTTGTAGATATCTTAAAATGTTTTTAGGTCTCCAGTGAAATATACCAAGATTTGATTGGTATGCCAACCGTAAAACTAATATCCGATCTAGTACAAGTCTGAGCATACATCAAACTTTCAACTAAAAAGGTATAAGGAACATCCTCCATTTCTTTACGCTCTAAGTCTTTCTTCGAACATTTGGATAGACTGAAACGATCTTGTTATTGTATGGGAACCAGACAATGTGAACATGATTCCATTTTAAATCTTTCTAGAACTTTGTCGATGTAACTCTTTTGAGATAATTCCAAAACTTATTGTGATCTATCTCGAATTATTTCTATTCCGATCACATAGGAAGCCTCACACATATCCTTCATCTCAAAGCTACTGGAAAGATAATCCTCATCATCATGTGATAACCCACGATCATTGGCAGTAAGAAGAATATCATCTACATACAATACAAGGATTATAAACTTGATCCCTACAATCTTTATGTAGATATATTGATCAATGATCATTTCTACAAACCCATATGACAATACAATATCATTGAACTTCAAGTACCATTGTCGAGAAACTTGTTTTAATCCATAGATTGATTTCTTTAACTTACATACTAGATGGCTTCTACTTGTAGTCTCAAAACCTTGAGGGTTGGTTGTTATATACCTATTCTTCTAAATTTCCATTGAGAAAGACCGATTTAATATCTATTTGGTAAAGCACAAGATCAAACTAAGCCACCAAAGCCATTACAATCCTTGAGGAGTCCATTCTAGAAACGAAGAGAAAGCCTTTATGTAGTCAATGTCATTCTTTTGGATGTAACCTTTGACGACAAATCTGAATTTATACCTCTTGACATTACCCTTATAGAATCTCACTTAGTCTTAAAAACCAATTTATAACCAACTCTTTTAGAATTCTTTGGTAATTATATCATTTCCAAATGACATTCTCATCCATAGTTTCAAATATTCCTTTTGATCATCTCGTTTCTGTACACGATTCTCGCATGATTTTAGATATGTTTATGACGATAGTTGCGATGTTTATGTGTAATTTTGTATCCGTTTTATTTGTTTTCGTGTTTTCCATAGGCTCTTATGTGTATTTGGTTCATTTCAAAGCTAAAGAACATACACGAGATAAAGTACGAGCATAAGAGATTATAACAGAGCAAACAGGACGAGAAACGAGCAAGGAATGCAACTTGACATGAGGAGATAAGGCCCCCCATGGGGTGCCTCCCTAGCCCGCACGGGGCATGCCTATAACCACTTCCCTAGAATGTCTCCATTGGGGAATTTGTATAAAAAGGGACCCAAATGAAGTTCAGAAGCAAGAAAACACATAGGAGAACCCTAGGAGGGTACATAGCATCCATCCATCCATTCAAGAGCCCTCTTTAACGGGAGACACACCAAGGAGTCGGAGATTGATTCGAGATCATTGCTCGTTTGATATCTCTATACTCTTGTATCTACTGTCTTGTTTTTGATGTTTAGAATCATGAGAGAGTAGTGGATTTGTTCTAGGATAAGGGATTAGCCCATATCCCGGAACCGTCTTTGATTCGTTTATGAATGCATTTCCCCGTTTCGTATTATCTATTCTTCGTCTAAGCACTTACTGTCTTGTGTTTACGGTGGCCACGTATATGCATGTGTTAGGGATTAGGAGAAGGACTGAAAGGTGAATTCTATTCCTAGAAAGTTAGGCTTAGAACAACCGAGACTAGGTCATGAAAGTATGGTAGTAACGGTTGAGGGTTGTATCGGGCGAAATTATGAATCTTAATGGGGTTTAGTTGGGGGTGTCAGCCATGAAAGTAGGGGATGACTCAATCTAGCCACGTTCCTATGCCTTGAGAGAGGGTAGGTTCTACATTAGGATCCTCTTCCTTAGTATCTTGATAGGGAATGCACGATTAGATAGATCAGAGATAGGTTTCGGAAGCTATACGGTGAAACCGGTTTCCTAGGGCGTTTGTCTCTTTGTTTAGCACTCACTTATCCATTGCATCATCATCATATTTGCATTTCATCATCCTCATTCTTTCGCATCAAGCTTTGTTTTTATTTTTGATTCTTAGATCGTGTTAGATTAGTCCTCGTGGGATCGACGCCTTGACTACTACACACATGTCGTGCACTTGTGGGTAGTCTTAGGTTAACTTGTTAACTTGAAAAGCATCACCCTTATAGCCATCAACCATTTTCAGAATTTCTACTATTCATGGCTTGTTCAAAAGAGATAAGATTAATTATCATTAATACTTAAGTCATTTCCATGTTCAAGTGTATAACACATATAATCATTTGAAATAGTCGGTGTTCTATCTCTAGTAGACCTCTTCAAAGCTATTATTTCTTGAGGTTGCACTTGTTCATTTACTTGAAAATTTTACTCATCTTCTTGAACAATGGCATCCATAAATGGGTGATTAGCATCTATTTGTTGTTTTCCATAATCATAACTTGCGTTTGTGCTATAATAATAGAAACATCACCTTAAGATGGATCACTTGATGGATTTTGTTCCATCAATGACTCTTTTATCTATACATTATGTGCTCTCAAACTCCCACTGGTATTGCCATTTTCAATGAAGCAAGCATTACCACACTCTAAAGTTCTCGTACTATGGTTAAGAATATAAAATCCATATCCTTTCGACATCTTTGGATATCCAATGAAATAACACATAATGGTTGTCGGGAATCCAATTTCCTTTCATGTGGATTATATATCCTCACTTCGGCTTGAAAAACCCAAATGTGGAGATGCCTTAAACTAGGCTTCATAGATGTCTACGGTTCATAAATTTTCTTAGGAACTGTTTTACTAGGAATCATATTCAATATGTATGCAACTGATTTCAATGCATTCATCTAAAATAAAATAGGTACAAAACTATCATTCATCATACTTCTTACCATTTTCATTAATGTAAGATTACACCTTTCCACTACACCATCCGGATATGGCGATCCAGTTATTTTATATTGTGCACAAATGCCCTTAGATTCAAGAAGTTTCTTAAATAGACCTTGAATTTTTCCAACTTCCAATGTTTTTCCATAATATTTAACATTTCAATTTAACGTCTTTTCAACCTCCAAAATTAATGTCTCAAGGACATTGATCGATTGAGTTCTTTCATGCAATATATAAAGGTAACAATACCTAAAATAATCATCAATAAATGTGATGAAATACTTTTTACTACCCCAAGACAGTACATCGAAATGACCATATATACGTATATATGAGATCGAGAAACTCACTACTCCTTATGGAAGCATGTTCTAGTACATTTTTGGTTTGATTACCCTTAATGTAATCCACGCAAGTATCATTCCAATTGGTCAAATCCAATTGAGACAAAACATTACTTTTTATTAGTCTTATAATTCTCCTTTTTGAGGTATGACCAAGACTTTTATGCCACAAGTCTGCGGATGACTCACCATACTAACATCATGTTCAACACAAACATTAAAAAAAAAAATTAAAAATGTAGAACTTAGATTGAAACAATACAATGTATCTGACAATAAACTAGTATTACATAAGTTTTTATCAGGAGACAATGAAAGACAATCATGTCCAATCTTAAATTCAAAATCTAACACATCTACCCTTGAAAAAAAACAAGATTTCTAGAACAATCAGGAACACCTAGACATTTATCTAGATCAAAGACAATAGCCTATATCTAACACAATTCTATATGTTCCAAACTTCAATTCTTGCTTTAATTTTGTTTTCCATAAAAAATAAAGCATTTACTTTCTTGTGTTCGTTGGAGATTTAGGTAACCCTGTATAACATTAGATATATGAGTTGTTCCACCATAATCAAGCTATACCTCATTTTCAAACCATTCATTCATTTTTAGGCAGTCGGCCTTCTTATACACAGGTTTGTTGCAAAAGAAATATTTCAGAATCTTTCCAACATCTTCTTATCCATTATTGGGTTTCATCTTATATGGTTGTTTACCCTTATTCTTTATTATTTAGCTTAGAGCTTTTTCACAACTTGAACCAGCGTTTGGATGCCACGAGAGGCGAAACTGGTTCGGGGAAACTTGTCCTTAAGGTCTTCCTTTTACCTCGCCTCCTCTTGCATGAGCATGACCTTAGTATTCGAAAGAGATCATTTATGCTTAAGTTGGTTCTAAGTTCTCCAAAATTGCTTGAAATTATCACCTTTGAACGATTTTAGCATGAACTCAACTAACACACATTCACCAAGATCAATATCTAAAGTTTTGTGCCAATTGTAGATATTCACCATATGAGTGATATGGTTATTCATAGACTGAGATATAATGCACTCTCTCGTTGATAAATCATCAATAAGAGCAAAAAAAAAAAATACTTATCCAAAATGTTTGTCATAGTACACTTTCTATCTCAGAAATGAAGCTCATCATAAGCCTATTTGACCTATCCCGATTCCATCACAGTTTCTTAACTGTCTTAGAACTTGTATCAGTCGGTTTAGTAGACTCAATTATAATGAGAGCTGAATCAAATCCTAAAACATCGACATTTAGCTTCACATATTCGTTTTAGCCATCATAATCATGCCCATTAAACTTGATACCATGAGCATTCATTCTTAACATAGTGGAGATAATTACAAATAATCACATCCCACATGTAATTTGCTTTGAATTCAGACAACAATTCAGAATATATGATATATATTAAAATATTATATTTAAATTCATATTTGGGCTAAATATAAACACAATCAACATGTATCAAACAACTTATATAAGGTTAATCACAATGTCCCTTTAACATATAAGTCATCTTTGGATATATAATATATGTTAATTAAAGAGAGTTTATAACCTACTGTAATTGTTACTAAATATGAGTAAGATCTACGTTTGGGTAACCATATAACTACATGTAATAACTATAAATGTTTATCATCATTCTCAAATATAATTATGATGTTAATAAAATCGAGTAGGACACTTTAGTGACTAACACACTCAATAAATATTAATGACTTAAATTACGTGATCTAAAAACAAAACATACATAGCTCACAATAATTATTAGATTTTTGTATGTATGTATGTATGTATGTATGTATGTATGTATGTATGTATGTATGTATGTATGTATGTATGTATGTATGTATGTATGTATGTATGTATGTATGTATGTATGTATGTATGTATGTATGTATGTATGTATGTATGTATGTATGTATGTATGTATGTATGTATGTATGTATGTATGTATGTATGCATGTAATTTATATAAAAGACCAAGTCATTAAATTAGTGAATATATGCTTAGCCCAGTGGTTGTCTGCTGCGAGATAGCACATTTAACCTGGGTCGAATTTTCCCACAACCACAATTTTGTATTTTTGTTACTTATCTCCATCTCCCTCAACAACCCAGAAAATCAAAGTGACGAAGCACATATTCAATGTCGCCGAATTTGCTTCGGAAACCACCGAAATTCGATGCAGCAACTCGACAACTGAACCACTATATGTCTATCGCGCTCGAGCGGCGAAACGACTAACCAACCAACAAACCACGACAGAGCCTCTATCAAAGAAACGCCACCACTTCCCTCAGCATCGTTTCGTCGATGTTCATTTCGGACCAACCCATAATCCACTTTGGAGTCCAAATACGGCATCGCGAAAGATGGTGATCGACATTGAAATTCAACCACAACGAGTCAAAACTCACTCCAATGTCTCGATTTCTTCAGCGACCATTTCATGCGGCACTCACGAGCGACCACTGATAGATTTATGGGCGAAGGGTGATTCTCGGGTTTGGTAGTCGGCTCTCAGCGACCATTGTTATGCATATGTTATTACCATGCACATCAAACTCACAACCAAAAAATGATTTTCTTCTTTAATTCAATGAAAACATAAATTTTATTTAATTGAATCAGATTCACTAAGCAATATCTCATGAACCCTAAATTAGTGATTTAATATTATATTAGAAGGCTTTGATACCAAATATTAAATATTTTTTCAACTCTACGATTCGATTAAATGTGGAAATGAATAGTTTAATAGAATCATTAAATCAATAAACTCAATAATAAAATTACTTGAATATTCCATAGTTTTTTTGATTTTGAATTCTTCTCCAACGCCAAATCTATCCAAAATTTTTTATTTTTTCTCTTTGATGATATAAGATAATTATTATTTCTTAATTTGTTTTTTTGAATGTTACAATATTTATTTTTGGAAATGTAATACTATTTTTATAATAATGAAAAGATATATCATAAAATACATGTTTTTTATATATACTCTTTAAGTTTTATTAATTACAATAAAACCTTAATTTATAATTAATAACAAAAATATCATTTTATTTTTATAATTGCATATTGGCACGTAGAAATTTTCACCAAATCAATACAACACTAATCCCCTTATGTGTATCTTCATAAAAATTATCCAACATTTATGTTTATATGAATCAACATTAGAATAAAACTTCTAACACACACGTTTACTTTTTAGTTAATTAGTAACATGTAACAACTATGTGATAAAGCTAACTTTCTTATTTAACTCATAGCAAAAAGTGTCAATTTTAGATTAACCCATTACTCTACAATATTTAATATCGATTTCATGTGTTCAGGCCCACATGTATGCTACAATCTCAACCTAGAAAGTCCAAAGATACGAACTAACCATGAGATGAAGATGACCCATCATTAACACGAGAATGGAAATGATACTTCATATTTGCTCCATCGTTCTAAAAAAGGTTCCATTTTCCAAAATGGTGTAAGCAAAGGAATCACAAAAAATACGCCCAATGAAACAACACTTGCAAATAATCCAAATCCATGGCTTCAAGAAATACAGCAAAATTGTTGGTTTTTTAAGCCTTGTTCATTACATGAATATTAGAAGTCTCATGAACTCATTTCATCTTCTTGTATAGTGCAAACTGAATTAAAAAATGTCTGAATGAACTTGTGTTGTGTTTATGGTTTTATGGATTAAAACTGAAACTGTTTAAGGTGTTTTGGTAAGTGTTTTTGGTAGGTTTTTTTCAATGGTGATACTCCTCACCATCTCATTCATTCATATATAATAAAGAGCATACAAAATACATTGCATAACCTAGTTACTATATCTAGGTCTTATTTTGATAATGTCAACTTAAACTGGTCTCAAATGTTCATCCAAAGGTGGCACTTAGCCGTTTGTGTCTCTGAAATTTTTGTACTTAGCCAGTTTCTTGTTTTGCACGTGTCTTGGGCTTCGCGGGCTTCTCATGTTGTTGGGCTGTGTGGAACTAGGTCGCGGGCTTCATCTCCTTTCAGGTAATCTGATCGGTTTGGGCTTTCTTCTTCATTTGAATTTGTGTGGGCTACCGTAGGCCCAAGATCCATCTGATGGCCCACCTCTTTCTTTTCTTTGATTAGGGTCGAGAAGCTTCCCTTCATTTCTCGATTCCTTTGTTTCTCTGCAAACCCTTAGGGGATTTTAAGGTTCCATGGCTGTGCCTCACCTTCAATCGGTGCCGTAGAACAGTCGGAGCCTTCAATCTCCCTCTCGATTCTTCTCGACATCACACCCATGCTTAGCCATAAGTCTTCGAACTTTTTCGTGCCAGCGGTTTCGTCAACAAGTTCATAAGCTGGTCTTCTCCGGAGCAGTGAAGTAAGGTAATCCTGTGCTCCCTTTTCGCTTCTCTAACCACATGCATCTTTATATCTATGTGTTTAGTTTGTCTATTTTGAACAGGGTTCTTACCTATTGCGATGGACAACATGTTATTGCAGTAGATTGAAACCCCTCCTTTGAATTTAAACCCACACTCCTCTAACATGCGCCTTAGCCATACTGTGTGGTTTGTGGTAGCAGACATAGCGATGTATTCCGCCTCTGCCGTAGACTGTGCTATCTGAGTCTCCCAAGAGAATACCACACTGCCTAGGGTAAAACAGAACTCCGTAGTGCTTTGCATATCCTCCTTGCATCCACCCCAGCCCGAGTTTGAGTATCCGGTTAGTTTAGAGTCTTCCACGTGTTTAAATGTAGTCCGTAGTTCATAGTCCCGTTTATGTACCTCAAAACTCGCTTAAAATCTAACATATTCTTATCTGCATGTTTTGACATGTACCAGGACAGATAGGAGGCTGCGAACATGAGTTCCGGATGAGTTGCAGCAAGATACAGGAGCCCATCGATCATGCTCTAATATTGAAGTGGGTTGGTAAGTTCTTTACCAGTGACTTTGTTCTTCCCAGTAGGCATTAGAGGGGTGCTAACACTCTTAGAGTGTTTCATCCCAAACTTCTCCAATAGTTGCATTGCAGAAAAATCCCCTCAGTTGTGTAGTTGATTTCAAAGCCTAGGAGGTACCTTAACCTCCCTAGGTCACTCATTTCCAACGCTTGACACAACTTAACCTTAAACATTTTTATCCATTCTACACTGCTTCAAGTAAGAATTATATCATCCACGTAAATTCATATAATTAGGATATCACACAATGACCTTTGGGTGTACATGGTTGCATCGTAGTGGCTCTGTGTGCACCCTTCTATCAGAAAGAAATCATCGATCTTGTTGTACCATGCTCTAGGTGTCTGCTTCAACCCGTAGAGCGCCTTTTTCAGTTTATAGACCTTATCTTCTGCACCTTCAATTTTATAGCCTTGAGGTTGTTCTATGAACTCCNTTTTTGGACGCAGGATATACTAGGTAGGCTGGCCTCTCACATTGGGAATCCACTCTTTACCGACGACTTGACATCCATCTGATGTAGTGTCCATCTCATTTGTGCAGCTAGGGCGACCAATACTTTGATGGTATTGTGCATGGACACTGGATCGAAGGTCTCCCCGTAATCAATGCTGAAGGTTTGTGTAAAACCCTTGGCTACTAGCCGTGCTTTCAACCTTTGTATTTTCCCATTCTCATATGATTTGATCTTGTACAACCACTTAATAGTGATTACTTTCTTGTTTTCAGGTCTGTCCACCAGCATCTAGGTGTCATTCTTTTGGATCATATCAATCTCCTCGTCCATGGTATCCTCCAGCTTGGATATAAGACTACTTCTTCAAAGGAACTTGGTTCCTCCAAAACTAAGTAACACGCCTCATAATTTTACCCTTCTTCTAATTCAGTTGGTTCAGCCTCTTCGTATATCCAACTTAACCTTCGTGTTTTGTGTAGGACCCATGAGGAGGAGGATGAGGCTCCACTAGTTTGTCTATTGCTCAACTGGAAAGGCACCATGGAGACTCGAGATAAGTGCCTTTCTCCCCCTGAACTTGTAGAGTTTCTTGGTATAGTGATTGGAGCAGTTTGTTATGTAGGTCTAGGGTTTCCGATGAATGTTGAGATAGGTTTAGTTGCTTGTGAATCAACCTGCGTAGACCAATCCCAACATTTGTCTTCTTCAAACACAACGTCTCTTGCAACTTCCACTTTACCGTCTACGTGTTGTATATCTGATAGCCCTTGCTTAGGCTGTTGTAGCCTACAAATATTCATGTTTCCGACCTCTGATCCAATTTCTTCTTGTGCTGTGCAGGTATATGAACATGACACAGACAATCAGAAACCTTTAGGTGGCTTCTTGAGGGCTGGTGTCCACTTCAAACTTCAAGCGGGGTGCGACCATCCAGAGCCTTGGTGGGCAGCCTATTCTGGAGGTAGGCTGCCGTAAAGACGCCTTCAGCCCAAAACTTGTGAGGTAGGTTCTTCTCACTTAGCATACTTCGTGCCATATTCAGTAATGATCCATTTCTCCTGTCGGCAACTCCGTTTTGCTGAGTGGAGTAGGCTACTATCAACTCCCATAGAATACCCTTAGAGCTTAGGTGACCATCAAACTCTTTAGAATTAAACTCTCCACCTCTATGTCCTCAATTTCTTAAACTTTTTCCCAGTTTGCGTTTCAACTTGAACAACAAACTTCTTTAAAATATTTAAGCAATCTGACTTAAGCCTCAAGAAATACACCCACACCATATGCGAAAACCCATACGTGAATGTCAATAAGTAAAGACTCCCATCCAGTGATGGGTCTGCATAGGACTGCAGAACTCTGAGTGTATTAGGTCTAGGATACCTTTTAATTTGTAGTCTGACTATTTCGGAAATTCCTCTATGTTTTGCTTCCCCTTCAAGCAAGCTTCACATATTTCTTTTTGTACTCTAAACCTTGGTAACCCTCTGACCATATTCTTCCTTTGTAACTCTTGCAGGTTGTGAACGCAGAACAAGAAACATGTCCTTAATCAACTTCCTCCCCTTCTTAGTTTCAACTTGAATATCTCATTTCCCGGTGGTAGTGAGTGTTTCATCATTTCCCACAATAATAGGTCTCTAAAGTTCCTATCCGACGTGGTGAAGAACTCCTCCACCCATGTCATGTGATTAGTAGCCCTGCTGTCCACTAACCAAACCTCTTGGTCGAACCCTTCAGCTGCAATATGTGCAGTCGTGAATAGGCAGTTATCCTCCTCTTCATCTTTTCCTTTCAAGTGAGCCTGATTGGTGTTAGGCTTATTAAACCCGTCGTCTCGTGAGAAATGGGCTGGTTTCCCACAAGTGTAGCACTCCTTTTTAGTTTTAGGAGGTCTCGGTGATTCTTGTCTGTCTTTCTTGTTCTTGAAGTAATATTGTGATTCGTAGTGGTTGTCCTTCTTGCAGTGACCGCACCACTTCTTCCCTTTTTGTTTGTAGTCACCCTTAGAATAGGGCTTGTTTTCTGCTTTGTTTGACAACTTTAGTCCTTTTTGAACTTTGCGTTAAACGCTCCTTCTATGCTGCTACCGTGTCTATCATCGAGTCTTGCCTCTTGAGACTGCAATGAAATGACCAACTGACCCAACTGACCCACTGTTAGGCTTTTTGGGTCCTTCGTTTGTTCGATCACACCCACATAGGGGTCAAACCTTTCTTGCAGCGAGCATAATATCTTAGATACTAAGGTGTCTTCCCTAATATCATCTCCATAGAATTTCATCTCGTTTCCAAGCTCTGTGACTTTGTTTGCGAAGTCCTTTATACTTTCTTTGCCTCCTTGGCGTAAGGTATAGTATGTAGCGCTTAGTCGCTGTAGTTTGATCATCACCAGCTTAGGATCTCCCTAAAACCTCTCCCTTAGTAGATCCCACGTGTCCTTACAGTTCTCACATGTTGATAAGTAAGCTCCAAAACTTTCTTCTCTGACAGCACTGTAAAGTAATTGCAGTGTTGTCTTATCTTTGGCTTCTAACTCCTCCCATGTTGTTAGAGCCTTTTGTTGTTCTTCGGGGGTTGTAGCAGCCACCCTTAGTGGTATGTCCGGTAGCCCTTCAGTCACTACCTTCTATAGTTGTCTAGATCGTAGGGTTGCCTTCATTTTGATAACCCATAAACTGTATCCTTTATCGCGGAACATTGGAACTTGGATATAGTTTGCATCATCTTGTAGGTTTAGGCTATTCTTTTTCGCTGTATTTTGTGCTAATTTCTGCATTTGGTGCTGGTTTGTGCGTCTGGTGCTCGTTTGTGCTTATGGTGCTTAGGTGTTCCTTGTGTCGTGTGCTCCCTTAAATCTTGAGAGCTCTGATACCATTTGTTGGTGTTTTAAATCTTGTTCATGAGCTGAATATTAGAAGTTTCATGAACTCATTTCATCTTATTGTATAGTGATGTGCGGAAACTCAAGCAATATATTTCCTAGACCACTTCACCGCAAGTATACGGATCGTGTTGTACAAGGGTCGATCTCTAGGGACTAATGCAGCCTTATCCTAAGAATATCACTAAACTAAGACAAAGGGAAGCAGATGAAGACGTGGTGCGAAATATCTAAAGGAACTAAACTAATGGTGGCAACGATAGAAGGTTGGGGAAAACTTGGATATGACGAACACTACGGGTGTCGG
>CM071861.1:27286680-27316532 GCA_036759665.1 Gynandropsis gynandra | reverse complement strand
TCGGGTAAGGCTACCCGATCTCATTGCCTTTGTGCCCGGGTCGTGCAAGGTGTGCGGATAAAAACCCCGTAGGTTTTACCCGAGCGGGTGGTCTATGGTGCCCGACCGGGCACCTTTGTTTCCTTGAAATTTCTCTTTTCCACTCGTTGCTCGGGTGTTCCTTTGGGTTCTGAAGCTCGATCTTGGCTTTGAGTAGATATATCTTCAAATCATGTGGTTTATCAGGAATCATTTTAGGCTCATTTAGGCCTTGTCGCCTAAAAACCTGTAAACCAACAAAACGGGTGTGTGAAACTCATAATCATATCGGATATGTAAATCTCTATATAAGATGTATGCAAAAATGGCACTAAAACCTATCCTAAAATTGATACACTTTCAGTGTTATCAATCAGCCAATGTGATTTGCATCCGCGTGGGTTGAAGATCTCCTACTCTATTGAGCTTTTCAACAAGGGATAGTGGTAGCAAGCTCACACTCGCTCCGATATCTATTAGTGCATGCTCAATTTCGTAATCATAAATCTTACAAGGAATGACGAAATTACCTAGATCAGGCATCTTCTCGACTATGGTAGGAGGCTGTATAAGCGAGTTCGTTACCATTACCATCTCGTTGTCCATGGTTCTCTTCCTCATTATGATGTCCTTCAGGAACTTCGCGTATGATGGGGTCTTTGTGAGCGCGTCATAGAATGGGATATTGACTTGTAGCTTCCTCAAGAGTTCCACGAATTGAGAGAATTGGGCATCCTCGCTTTGCTTCCTTTGAATTTGATGCTGCGGGTGGTACCTGATGCGTATCAGAGTTAAATATAACCTAATCTACCCGCAAGTGCACGGCACGTGTGTAGTATTTTAGGTGTCAATCCCACAGAGACTATGCAACGCTACCTAAAACCCGAACTATGAATCAAACTTGCTAACGAAAGAATGTGAATAAGGAATGAAATACTGAAATTAACTAAACTACTTGGGTTCTAACGATGAGACAAACGTCCTAGGAATCCGGTTTCACCACAAGACTACCGAAACCGACGACCAACCTATCTATCATGCAATCCCAGTTAAAGCTATCTAAGGCGGACGATCCTAACATGATATCTACCCTCTCTCAAGGCATAGACACGTGATCTAGACAAGCTGCCCCCTACTTTCGTGGCTGACACCATGAACTAAACCCATAAACTCTGTGATTCGCCCGTTCACCCTCAACCGTTGCTACCCTACTTTCGTGGCCTAACCTCGGTTGTTCTAAACCTGACCTTCCAAGTCTAGAATTCTCCTTTCGGTCCTTCTCCTAACCCCTAACACATGCATCTACATGGCCAGCGCAAACACAAGTAAA
Source organism: Gynandropsis gynandra (assembly GCA_036759665.1). Taxonomy (NCBI): domain Eukaryota; kingdom Viridiplantae; phylum Streptophyta; class Magnoliopsida; order Brassicales; family Cleomaceae; genus Gynandropsis; species Gynandropsis gynandra. The sequence continues at coordinate 27,315,184 of CM071861.1, read as the reverse complement.
TTGAAGCACTCAGATAAAGAATAGATAAACTAAAACGGGAAGATGCATTCAAAATAGATCAAAAACGGTCTCGGGATAGCCAAGGGCTAATCCCTTCTCCTAGAACAAACAAACTACTCGCTCATGCGTCTGTAAAGAAACATAAACATAGTAGAAAGTCTAAGGAACATAAAAACCAAACAAAACCGAAGTGGTGCTGCTTGATCACCAATGCTCCTCGCTTATCTCCTCGCAAGAATATCTCGGGTAATGAGTGTACCCGCTCGGGTGCGGCTAGGGCAGATTGTGCGCGTCCTGTGGTGCTGGAATGGTGCCCGATCGGGCATGGCATGTGTGCCCGCTCGGGCACAAGGCAAAATGGTCCTAAATGCTTGCCCTAGTCGTGCTAAATGGTCCACACAATTGGCCGTAGGTTTTGCCCGATCGTGCAAGGGTTGTGCCCGACCGGGTGAGGCTTTTCCATGCTCAATCTCGTCCCGTTTGTCCCGTGATGATCCCCAAAGTTGCTCCTTAGCTCCGTGCATGCTCCTTTAGCTCCAAAATGGTCCCAATATGTGTAAAAACCTGTAAGAACATGAAAAGCACGAAAGCAAGTAAAACGGATACGGAATCATACGTAAAACATCACATATGTATCGAAAACGTCTCCTAAATCGTGCAAGAAATACGTATGAAAACGAGATGATCAGTACCCTCGGGGGAGGTGCTACATAGGGTAACTCCCTCTCCTCTTCTTCGGTCGCCTTCTCTTGCACGGCTGGAGCGATGGGTTGTTCGATCTTATCGCTCAAAGGCTCTTTTCTTGCAGCCATGGGAGGCATTGGTTGCCCTACCGTGTTCCCGCTCCTTAGGAAAATAGCATTCACTTGCTCGCGGGGGTTCGCCTCGATCAACATATTTCCTAGACCACTTCACCGCAAGTATACAGATCGTGTAGTACTAGGATCGATCTCTAGGGACTAATGCAGCCTTATCCTAAGAATATCACTAAACTAAGACAAAGGGAGGTAGATGAAGGCGTGGTGCGAAATATTTAAAGAACTAAGGTAAGTGGTGGCAACGATAGAAGGTTGGGGAAAACTTGGATATGACGAACACTACGGGTGTCGGGATACCGGAAATCGTATGGATGTAACAACTAAAGATCATAAACCTATCGAATTATCTTGACAATGGAAAATTCATGCTCTAAGGTGAGGAGTGATTCTTCCGAGCCTAAACCTCCTAACCATGAGTATGTGTAACCTTACCTTCCAGCAGTGATTAACCCGTACTATCACAGCTTTACAAACGCAATCCTAATTCCTAAGTCGATTAACCGACCGGTCAGATTCTCATTAATCAAACTTAACCTACAACTCAACAGTTCCGGATTCATTCTTTAACCTTCCAGAAAAGAATGAATTCCTATGTTACTGAGCGGGAAGCACTAGTATAAGACGTTTATGGTGTTGATTGTAGAACCGAATATCAAGATAAATGCAATAGATCTAAGCATTAACGCATATAATTGTACATCCGTTACAATCTGATATCTCTAACCTATAGTTGGGAACCTACTCACTCATGGAGATTACAGACAAAGGAAATAACACAACCCTAGACATGATCAACCCTAGGAAACTCGATGCCTCGATCTTCCCTATTGTGTTACCGATGTGTGGATTGATGTTTCTCTCCTTCTCCAGCATCTCCCAAGCCTTTCCTGATGTATTCCAAGCCTTTCCTTGCCCTGTACGTCACCCCCTTGCATCTAGATCCCTTCAGGTCTATTAATTAGGTCATTTGAATGCAAGATCTAGGTCGTTGCGAGAAACGCGGCCCACTCGGGTACACATTTTATCTGGTCGTGCAGAGCATCGCCTGGTCATGTACTTTGTTTTGCCCGATCGGGCATCAGCACCCGATCGTGTGATTGAACGCCGAGTCGTGTAAACTCTCGGGGATTTTTAGGACGAATTAACGCCCGAGCGGGTACCTTGATTGCACCCGATCGGGTATGACTACCCGATCATGTTTCCTTCGTGCCCGGGTCGAGCTAAAGACCGAAAACAAGCGCTTCTCGGGAGGTAACCCGAGCCACATATCCTTTTTCATCATCTTCCTTTCATTTCTGTTTTCGAACTTCTTTTTAGACATGGACAATTTTTTAGGACTTAGGGTTTTAGTAGACTTATGATTTTTGCTGCACGTATTAGAAGTGTCATGAACTCATTTCATCTTATTGTATAGTGCAAGCTGAATTAAAAATGATTGAATGAACTTGTTTAAGGTGTTTTGGTAAGTGTTTCTTGTACGTTTTTTTTCCATGTGATACTCCTCACCATCTCCATTCATTCATATATAATATAGACCATATAAAATACATTGCATAACCTATTTACTATATCAAGGTCTTCTTTTGATAATGTTAACTTAAACCACTCTCAAATTTCGTCCACAGGTGGCACTTAGCCGTTTGTATCTCTGAAATTTTTGTACTTAGTCATTATCTTGTTTTGCAGGTGTCTTGGGCTTCGCGGGCTTCTCATGTTGTTGGGTTGTGTGGAACTGGGCCGCGAGCTTCGTCTCCTTCCAGGTAATCTGATGGGTTTGGGCTTTCTTCTTCATATGATTTTGTGTAGGCTTCCGTAGGCCCAAGATCCATCTGATGGCCTACCTCTTTCTTTTCTTTGATCAGGGTCGAGAAGCTTCCCTTCATTTTCCGATTCCTTTGTTTCTCTGCAGACCCTAAGGCGATTGTAGGGTTCCATGGCCGTGCCTCACCTTCAACCGGTGCCGGAGAAGAGTAGGAGCCTTCAAAAACGCCTTAAAATCAATATGGCAAATGGACCCATGAATCAATTGTTTGCTTGTACAATAATTTGTCTTGTTATCTTTATTTTTCATAAGTTTATTTGGTATGCACTTTGTTAGTAGATTTTGTTGGTGGTCCATTTAGCATTGTTAGTGGCTTGCTTGAAGATAATGGGTTAATGGGATAGTCCATTTACCATTGCTAGTGGGTTAGTAGAAGATAATGGGGTTAGTGGAGTCAGTGTCTATTTTCCATTTTTCTCCTACAAATAGCAAGAAAATTGAATAGAAAAATCACAACTTGAAAACAATAATCTTTTATGTTCTTCTCTTTATCCTTGTCTTAGAAACCTTTATTTCCAACAATTGATATCAGAGCATATATATCAATCCATTGAGCAATGTGATTAATCTCACACAATGTTGGAGCATCGAGGAGTCACGTGAACACAGGACGATGTCCACAATATCTTTCTTCTCTACGTCATGGTCAACATCGAGTTGATGGCAACCATGTGGTGCAACAAGTGGTTAAATAGGTGGGAGAGGCGATATTTCCAATGCTCATGAAGACTAAAATTATGGGGAATTGGTCACTAATGATGAAGATGATACTCCGAGCACGTATACTTTAGGTAGCCATCGAGGTAGGTATCGATGATGAGCAGGAAGAGTTGATGACACTTGAATCCTGATAACGTCTATTTTGTTATAGTATTTTCATCTATTTTCATAGTTAGTTTCATCATTCATTTAGATTTTACCAAGCATTAAGCATCACTTAGTCCTCTTTCATTGTTTTCTCGTGTTTTGCAGTGAATGGAGATACCGGGACACAAACACGAGCGAATGCCCCAAAATATGACCGTTCCACGTCAAAGGAGAAGAAACCCCTGCGGGTGGATACCTTAGCTCGCGCGGGCTCCATGTCCAACACTTTCAGCATGCCTCGGACTCATGCTCAACCTGTGCGGAAAGCCATTCTCCAATCACCCCGCGCGGGTTGTCCCCTTTAGCCCGTGCGGGCTCACTCGTCCAGCAGCTCCAGCACGAGTCAGGCTCTATACCAGCCCGCGTAGATTCCCCTCTTCTAGCCAGCCTATGCGGGGCATTAACCAGTGCGCGTGGGTCATGTTCGTCACCTGCATAAACAAGAAAAGGAAAATCAGCAAAACAAGAAAAGGAAAGTGGTGGGTGCTTAAACCAAAAGGAAATATGGTTAGAGAAGAGGAAGGGGAGCGACATGGCTGAAAAATAAAGAGGAAACATTTACAACTACACAAGAATGGAAAAACAAAAGATAAAAAAACTCGGAAAAGGAAAACTGCAGTTGCTATAAGAAAGAGGAAATATCAGCCGCTGGAGAAGAAAGAGAGGGGACGGCCAAAGAGGAAAGAATAGATGAAAGGAAAGAGGAGAAAGAGGGCAAAAAGGAGAGAGCTTCAGCAGCACAATTCATACAGAAATTTGGAGAAAAAAACAGAGCACACGTAGAGAGAGTAGAGATAGAGCAGAACGCACACGAGGCAAGGACGGAGCGAAGAAACCAGAGCACTGAGGAGCTATTGAAGACGTCTATAATAGAATAGGGAGGAATCTCGTTCTTTAACCATATTGAATATTGTTATCTTTTGTGTTTTGTATTCTAAGTTCATGTCCGAGTAGGTCCATAGCCATAGGTTAGAGAGCTTTGCCGATATGTAACAAAATCTTGTTCTTAATGCTTGGTGATTCTTATTGCTTTTGTTCTTGAATGCCACTTGAATGAACGATTTTGATATTTGATCGTTTTTTAGAATGATTGGTTGTTTTTAGTGCTTTCGTTCTTGAATGCTACTTGAACGAATGATTGTAGAAGTCTAATGAATCTATGCCATGGGATTAGACTTTGGAACTTAGCCATGATTTAGGATTTAATCCATTTAGAATCAATGCCAGTTCGGTTGATTGAATCTAGGAATTAGGATAGCGTTCTTAATGCATCTAGCGGATGAGATTACACAATCGAAAGATTGGTAGTACGCAAGTTAGGTAGAGAACAAGTCTATGCCAGTCAGTTCCTATATTAGAGCTTGAATTCCCCGAACTCGTGATATTATCTAAGATCAATGATCATGTTAGAATTTTGTTGCATCATCGTACATCTCTCGAAACCTGTAGTGTCTAGTTAATTGAATTTAAATCGTTAATTAGTTAATTTAGTTTTATTTGCATTCCAAACACTCATTGATTTTTACCGTCCTATTCATTAGTTACTAGCTTTAGAGTTACTTTGATTCCTCATGTTCGACTCTGGTACTACACGATCCGTATTCTTGGGAAAACGTTAGTCTAGGTATTTTATTACTTAAGATTAACCACATCAAGTTTTTGGCACCGTTGCCGGGAAATTGATTACGACTTTTGAGTTAGGATACTTTTGGATTAGGACATAGTCCTTTCCGGAGTCTTATTTGTTATTTTTCGTATTTTTGCTTTCTTTTCTTCTGAGTCAAATTCATTTACTTCTTGGGACTCACATGACTTTTGTGTTTTGTTTTCTTATCTCGTGCAGCTCACTTGTGCATGAGAGGTACCGGAAGTGCTTATCTAGTTTACGACCCAAATATCGATAGAACGCTTAGAGAATTAAGGAAACAATCGAGAGCTAGTGCAAGCCAACCGGTGGATAACATACAAGTGCACCTAGATTTCTGATGTGCGTTATATAAAGTTATAAAACCTAGAATAACGCTTCCGCAAGAATACGGATCGTGTAGTAACTAGGGTCGAACACAAGGAATTGATGCGACTAATGAGCTATTAAACTAATTGAATAGACGTGTGAGGTGACTAAAGTTGAGATTGTTATTGAACTAGACTAGACTAAATCGATGAGGTCAAATTATAGCTAAGCACCATGGGTGTCGAGAGTTTGCATAATGAAGTAACGAAGTTCTAAAAGGATAATTGGTCTAAGGTACTATCATGAATTCAGGAAATTCAAGCTCTCCTATAGGAACTGACTGGCGTAGACTTGTCCACTATCTAGCATGCATATACCAATGTATCCATTGCGCATCTTACATGCATAGACGCATTACGACCGCTATCCTAATCCCTAGATTCAACCGATTGACCTGGCGTAGATTCTAAACCGATTAAACCCTAAATCATGGCTAAGTTCCGAAGTCTAATGCCCTGGCGTTGGTTTATTAGGCTCCTAACATCATTCAATCAAGTGGCGTACAAGTAAAGAAAGCATTAAGAACAACCATGAAATCTAAAAACATGATAGATACCAATTTCATTCATTCAAGTGGCGTACAGGTAATGAAAGCATTAAGCATCACCATTCATTAAGCGTAAGACTTCATTACAACGTAGCAAATCTCTCTAACCCATGGCAAAGGATCTACTCAGACATAAATACAGAAAAGGAAACACAAGAGAAGTCTAAATTCGACATAGATATAGAAAGAGATGACTCCCTATTCATAAACCGATGTCTTCGGTAGATTCTCCTTGCTCCCGATCCGTAGATCCATCTTTTCTTCCTTCTTCTTCTTCTTGCCCTAATGTCTCTCTATCTCCTCTGATCTAATATGGTTCGAATGCTCTCTTTCAGATCTGATTTTACTTTTAATTTTGCCGTTCTAGATCTTAGGAAAGTTTGTTGAGATCCAAGGACCCGAGCGGGCACAGCTTGTACCCGCTCGTGCAAGCCCTTTGCCCGACCATGTTGCACACATTTGAGCCCGAGCGGGCACCATGCCCGACCGTGTACTTCATCAGCCCGAGCCGTGCAAACCTACGGGGTTTTCTGCCATGAATCAGCCCGAGCGGGCACTCCAAATGCACCCGAGCGGGCACCTATGCCCGAGCATATCCCTTGAGCACCCGAGTCGTGTAAGGCTACGGGGTTTTCTTGAATGATTCAGCCCGACCGGGCACTCTCAATCCACCCGAGCTCCTCTTCAGCCCGAGTCGTGTAAACCTATGAGGGTAATTGACAGCAAATAGCCCGATCGTGCACTCCAATTCCACCCGAGCGGGCATGTCTTGAAATGTTGTTTCGCTCCCTTCACTCGGTGTTTGAGTGTTCACTTTCAGTCCATGGCCTTGCACAAGTCGAACCTTGTTACTCAACTTCGATTTCGGGGTTAGATTGCCAAAATTACTTGTGTTTCTTCTCGTGTCTTGGTTTCCTATGCAAAACACGAAATGTAGATAAAGTCTTCGAATATACTTAATAAATGAATGAAATATAAATAATCTACTCTAAACTAGACCTAAGAATTATATAAAAACTACAACGGATTACGTGTTATCAAACTCCCCCAGACTTAACCTTTTGCTCGTCCTCGAGCAAACCTAGAGTCGAGTCATAGAAGAATTAAACAACAATGGATACTAACACAAACTTATTAAAGGATTAGCCATCATGCAAAACAACGCGTCACATGAACACAAGCCTAAGCGTACCAAGTTTAGACTTCTATCAACCGAAAGTCTTAAACTATGCAATCCTACCAATGACCCTAGTTAGTCCATGCTCCTAAACAACGTCCAAGCGATCTCCATACCAACTCTCCTAAGCTTGAGATATCATTGAATTCACATTCTCGTTCTTATTCTTCCTTTTTTTTATTCTTTTTCTTTCTTCTTTTCTATGGTTCCACGCTTGGTTCCTAGGACGTCGAAGTCGAAGAGGTTGGCTTTCTACTTAGACCCAGGCTGCCTATGGCACACTCATAAGGTCTCTTAACCTTAGCAGAGTGAAGAGATGCGTTATTGAAGAATACCCTTTTTTCCACGCTTAGTTCCTAGGACGTCGAAGTCGAAGAGGTTGGCTTTCTACTTAGACCCAGGCTGCCTATGGCACACTCATAAGGTTTCTTAACCTTAGCGGAGTGAAGAGATGCATCATTCTTTTTTTTATTTTTTATTTTTTTTTTCATTATGACGTATACGCATCAATCTAACCCTTAGGACGTAGAGTAGCGCCTCAACCCACCACTTAGACCCGAACCATCGATCTCGATGTACTCATGTCAATGAAAATCTAAAATGATTAAAACTTATCCAAGGAGAGAATCGTTGACAGCGGAGTATAAGCGTGTGGAATCTTATGAACGCTAAAGATCTATCAACAAGCATCGATTAGTCGGTATACACGGAGATATGATACTTGGTACCGAGATCTAGGAGGTGAATGTAACTATAAGTTATGGCTTCTTGCACAATTACCCAACTAATCGGAATCTAGAAGTCTTCTAAACACACCTAGACTATAGTTCATGATTCGACAAGGTCGCACAATAACGACTAAAACTTGAAAATTTATGCTAGGTATCCATCCGTTTATCCTAAAAACAAAAATTTTATCCTAAAAACAAAAATCTACATCTAATCCTAATCCTAATCATCTAATCCTAATCCTAATAATCTAATCCTAATCATATGACAATACTCGACGAGTACCCCCCCGGACTTAAATGAAACACCGTCCCGGTGTTCAAAACCTAAGAAGATATCGTAAACAAAACAACGGGATATAAGGGTTGGAACGTGTGCACCTTGTGTAACTTCCAATCCCGTGTTTGTGTTTCCTCTTCAAGGATGATATGGACATTGAAGAACCTGCGAAAAAGATTCACACAATCCAAAAAGAGAAATACAATCCCACCAAGTATATCAATATGAAAAGAAAAAGAGATAGTCCGAAAGAAAACGAAATGAAAAACGAAACAATCGGGTTACCTCCCGACAAGCGCTTGTTTAAGGTCGTGAGCTTGACCGAAATGCTCTACTCATGAGTTGGCTCCGAAAGAGCGAACTTAGCGTGATCAAGATCCGTGTTGTCTACGTTGTAGAGCTTTATGCGTTGGGCGTTCACTTTAAATGCACCGTTTGCTCCTATTAGCTCGATTGCTCCATGTGGTGAGATGCTCTTAATAGTGAATGGCCCGGACCAGCGTGACTTAAGCTTTCCTGGAAAAAGCTTTAGACGTGAGTTGAAAACAAGTACACGATCACCTACCTCAAAGGTCCGCTGGAGTATGTGCCGATCGTGCCACCGCTTCGTACGTTCCTTGTAAATTTTCGCGTTTTCGTACGAATCGAGGCGCATTTCCTCAAGGTGATGAAGCTGTAACATCCTCTTCTCAGCGGCACATTTATAGTCGTAGTTCAATGCCTTAATCGCCCAATAAGCTCGGTATTCTAACTCAACCGGTAGATGACATGCCTTACCGTACACAAGCTGAAACGGAGTCATTCCGATTGGCGTCTTGAAAGCGGTACGGTAAGCCCACAAAGCATCATCGAGTTTCAATGCCCAATCCCTCCTAGACCTTGAGACCGTTTTCTCCAAAATCGACTTGATTTCTCTATTAGAAACCTCAACTTGGCCGCTGGTTTGAGGATGATAAGGCGTTGCTACCCTATGTCTAACACCGTACTTTCTCAACAACCCATCTATGGTGCGATTCACAAAATGCTTACCTCCGTCGCTGATCACAACTCTCGGAACTCCAAAACGTGGAAATATGACACGTTTAAACATCTTAGTCACTGGTTTGGAGTCGTTCGTGGAGCATGCCAAAGCTTCCACCCACTTCGTGACGTAGTCTACCGCAACTAGGATATAGGAATGTCCGCACGAGGATGGGAAAGGGCCCATGAAATCTATCCCCCACACGTCAAATGGCTCGACTTCTAGAATGTATTGCTGTGGCATTTCATTGCGTCTAGAAATATTACCTGTCCTTTGGCAATTGTCGCACGATTTGACGTAATCGTGGGCGTCCTTAAAAACAGTAGGCCAAAAGAATCCCGCTTGCAACACCTTCGCAGCCGTCTTTGCTGCGGCAAAGTGTCCTCCGTAGCTCGAAGAATGACAACGTGAGAGTATGTGTGGAGCTTCTTCCTCGGAGATGCAGCGTCTAAAAATCCCGTCTATCCCCCTCTTGAAGAGATAGGGTTCATCCCAATAATATGCCTTGACGTCATGGAGAAATTTCTTTCTCGCATTGTAGTTCAGCCCCTCCGGTAGTACTCGACAAGCTAGATAATTAACAAAGTCAGCATACCAAGGAATTGAAGTACAAGTCAAGGACATTACCAAATCATCTCGGAGATAGTCATCGATAGGAATGCACTCGGGGATCGCAAGACGTGAAAGATGATCAGCCACTCCATTCTCGGCTCCTTTCCTATCCCTAATCTCTAGATCAAACTCTTGGAGAAGTAAGATCCATCTAATCAACCTAGGCTTCGCATCCTTCTTAGTGAGTAGGTAACGCAATGCAGCGTGATCCGTATAAACAATTACCTTCGAACCCACTAAATATGACCGGAACTTCTCAAACGCGTAGACTATCGCAAGGAGCTCTTTCTCCGTCGTAGAATAGTTGCATTGGGCACTGTCCAAAGTCCTACTAGCGTAGTATATAGCATGCAACATTCTATCCTTACGCTGACCTAAAACTGCTCCTACCGCATAGTCACTCGCATCGCACATAATCTCGAAAGGAAGTTCCCAATCCGGTGGTTGAATGATAGGTGGGGAAACTAAAGCTTTCTTCAACCTCTCAAAAGCATCATGACAACTCGCTGTGAACTCAAAAGGCACGTCCTTACCTAATAGATCCGTGAGGGGTTTTGAAATTTTCGAAAAATCCTTAATGAAACGCCTATAAAACCCCGCATGACCTAAAAAGCTACGAATACCCTTGACGTTCGTTGGTGGTGGTAGTTTCTCAATGACTTCGATCTTAGCCTTATCTACCTCAATGCCCTTCGCTGATATCTTGTGTCCCAATACAATGCCCTCGCGAACCATAAAGTGGCATTTCTCCCAATTCAAAACGAGGTTCGCCTCCAAGCACCTATCTAGCACTTTGCACAAATGAGTTAGACACGCATCAAAGGAAGGTCCATGAACGGAAAAATCGTCCATAAACACTTCCATAATATCTCCATTCACATCGGAAAAGATAGAAGTCATGCACCGCTGAAAAGTAGCGGGTGCATTACACAAACCGAATGGCATCTTCCGATAAGCGAATGTACCGAATGGGCAAGTGAACGTCGTCTTCTCTTGATCGTCGGGATGGATTGGAATCTGGAAAAACCCTGAATAACCATCAAGAAAACAAAAGTAGGAGTGAAGAGCTAGACGTTCAAGCATTTGATCGATAAAAGGAAGAGGGAAGTGATCTTTCCGTGTGTTTGCATTCAACTTGCGGTAGTCAATGCACACCCGCCATCCCGTGACTGCTCTCGTGGGAATCAACTCGTTGTTTGCATTCGGAATGACCGTGATACCTCCCTTCTTTGGCACTACATGAACTGGACTCACCCAAGCACTATCCGAAATTGGATAAATAATTCCCGCATCTAACAACTTAAGTACCTCCTTCTTTACCACTTCCATCATATTAGGGTTTAACCTACGTTGGTGCTCAATCGAGGTCTTAGTGTCATCTTCAAGGTGAATTCTATGCATGCAAAGCCCAGGACTAAGTCCCTTAATATCCGCTATCGTATAACCTATAGCTCCCCTATATCTCCTAAGAGCCTCTAGCAATCGTTCTCTTTGGGAATCATCTAGGTTGTCATTTACTATAACCGGATACGTGGAATCAAGTCCGAGAAACTCATACCTCAGCCCTTGTGGTAAGGGCTTCAACTCCACCTTCGGTGCCTTGTCAACACTCCAGTCATGATTCGGATGCTTGATTTGATCATTAAGCTCGTCGGGAGTGGTTGAACTATCAATGAAGGCCGCGTGAGGTGCGCTGAATTCTGTCTGGAATTGTCGGAGGGTTGTGCACTGGCTTGCAACATCTTCTTGACTCGAAACCCCTTCCAACTGGTCCGTACTCATGTGGCCATGAGTTGAGAAGTCCTCTTGTTGAGAACTACCCGAAAATCCATCGTTCTCTAAGGCTGCGACCTGCTGTGCTCGGGCCGCGCAGAATTCTGCTCTAAGTTCATCTAACTCGGTTCTCGGGATTTCTTTTTCATCTCTCTCATCTAGCAGCTTCGTATAATGCTTTACCTCATGGGGATCTTTGTAAAGTCCCTCTCCAGCTGCTAGAAGAGCCATCTCAAGGGAATCCATATTCCCAAACTCCTCTAACACTTCCTCGGCTAATCTCTCTAATACATCAATATAAAACACCGAGTCTACCATACAAGGTTGCCTAAGTGTGTCGTTCAAATTGAACTCCACTTCCTCATCTCCAAACTTTAAAGTGAGTCTACCCTCGGCACAATGTATAATAGTCTTAGCCGTATTGAGGAAAGGTCTACCTAGAATGATAGGAATTTTCTTGTCCTCCTCCATGTCTAGTACAACAAAATCAACCGGGACAAAGAATTTTCCTACTTGCAATGGGACGTCTTCAAGTATTCCTTCGGGGATTCTAACACTCCGATCAGCCATGGTGAGTGCCATTCTCGTCGGTCGAAGATCCATCCTACCCTTAAGATCCAACTTCTCATACAATGACAATGGTAGCACGCTTACGCTTGCTCCGACGTCGATTAGCGCATGGTTAATCTCATAATCTCCAATTTTACAAGGGATTACGAAAATACCTGGATCCGGCATCTTTTTGGGTAGACTTGGCTGTAGCATTGAGTTGGTGACCATGACGGTTTCCGTTTCCACATCCCGCTTGTTCGCAAGTACGTCTTTGAGGAACTTAGCGTATGAAGGCATCTTCTTCAACGCTTCGTGGAATGGAATCGTAATGTGCATCTTCTTCAACATCTCCGCAAACTTTGCAAATTGCGCATCATCGTTCTTTTTGCGTTGACGTTGAGGAAATGGCAAAGGAGGAGGCCTCGGTTCGGGTTTAACGTATTTGGGCTCCTCTTCCTCCTTGTGCTCCTTGACGTGGTCGCTCTCCTTTTCTACTGCCATTGATGGTTCTACCTGTTCAAACCTTGGAAGAGTAGGGGAATCAAGTGTCTTACCGCTTCTCAAATGGATGGCATTGATTTGCGCTCGAGGATTCGCTTCCGGGCGTGCCGGTAGAATCCCTTGCGGTTGAGAGGATTTCGCAGCGAGCTGCGAAACTTGAGTATCCAATATCTTTAGATGCGTTTTCAACTCATTAAACTCATTCTTCCTCTCTTGATTTTCTGCTCTCATCTCTTCCTGATTCGTTCTCAACGCTCTAATATCATTGGCTTGGTCCTTTTGTCCTTGTATGAATTGAGCTAGCATTGACGCAATATCGGGGCTAACTTCTTGTTGCGGAGGAGCAGGCGCACGTGATTGGAAATTCTGATTTTGGGGCTGCGTCCTCGGCTGGAAATTTTGATTGCGTTGCATCAAACGCGGCTGGAAGTTACCCGATGCTCGTTGTGCATTGAATGCACCGTCGGAATTCTTGTACGAGAGATTGGGGTGATTTCTCCACTCGGGAGTATAGGTGTTACCCAAAGGTTGGGCGTTGCTCACATAGCTCACCCCTTCGTACCCTTGAATTCCTTGCTCGTCCGGTTGCTCATAATATTGCTGTTGATTTGCTCCGGACATCAGCTCATAAAGACCATTGATTTTACCATTCATTTCGGCTCTCATCTCGGCTAATTCGGAATGTATGGATTGCGAATTATCCACCTTGGCTACTCTTGCTGGAGTGTTGCGATTATACTCTCCGGCGGTGTGATTTCCCTCATCAGCCATTCGATCTATCAAATCCTCGATTTGTGGGAAAGTGAGGTTGCTCAAAGAACCTCCAGCAGCGGCTACGATCAAGATCCTCGTATTGTCCATAAGTCCTTGGAGAAAATTGTGTATGAGGTAGCTTTGATCCATGCCGTGATGTGGGCAAAGGCGTTGATAGCCCTTGAATCGCTCCCATGCTTCATATAAGCTCTCGGCTGCCCCTTGCACGAATGTGTTGATGTTGTTCTTGGCTAGCTGAGCTTTACTTTGCGGGAAGAACCTTGTCATGAACTTCTCCTCTAGCTGTCCCCATGACGCGATAGAATTCGCCGGTTGCGAATATAACCAATCATGCGCTTTGTCCTTTACCGAGAATGGGAAAGCGGCTAGCATGACATCCTCCTCCGATACCCCATCTCCAGCCCTTATAGTTCGGCATAACATCTTAAAATCAGTAAGATGCTGGTTTGGGTCCTCGGCGGGTCTCCCTCTAAACGCCGCGTTACCAAGCATTTGGATGAATGCCGGTTGAAGCTCTACGCGGGCGTTTCTCCTCGCAATACATGACAAGAGCTGCGTGTGCCTAGGGACCGTGTATGATCCATAGGTAAGTGCCGGTTGCACTTGTTGCGCGTTTTGAACGTTCATATCTCGACGTTCGGCCATTAGCTCTTCTTCAAATGGTTGTTCAACTACTTCCTCGGGTTGGAAGTTCAAGTGTACTTGCGTGTTATCAACTGGATTGCTCGCACTAGCTCTCGTTTCCTTCCTTAGTTTTCTGAGTGTCTTATCAATGTCGGGGTCGAAAACTAGATCCGCGCTTCCGGTATTTCTCATGCACAATTAAGCTGCACAAGAAAAAGAAGATAAACACAAGAGCACGTGAGATCCGAGAAGCAATAGAACTTGACTCTAAACACAATAGACAAACAAAATAAACACGAAAAAGCAAAAAACAAATAAGACTTCTATCTAACTAATGTCTAAACTAAAAGTTTCCTAACTCCTAAGCCGTAATTAACTCCCCGGCAACGGCGCCAAAAACTTGATGTGCGTTATATCAAGTAATAAAAACCTAGACTAACGCTTCCGCAAGAATACGGATCGTGTAGTAACTAGGGTCGAACACAAGGAGTTAATGCGACTAATGAGCTACTAAACTAATTGAATAGACGTGTGAGATGACTAAAGTTGGAATTGTGGTTAAGCTAAACTAACTAAGTCGAAGAGAATAAACTTATGGCTAAGCACCATGGGTGTCGAGAATTTGCCTAATGAAGTAACGAAGTTTCTCCCTTCGCTCGGTGTTTGAGTGTTCACTTTCAGTCCATGGCCTTGCACAAGTCGAACCTTGTTACTCAACTTCGTTTTCGGGGTTAGATTGCCAAAATTACTCGTGTTTCTTCTCGTGTCTTCGTTTCCTATGCAAAACACGAAATGTAGATAAAGTCTTCGAATATACTCAATAAATGAATGAAATATAAATAATCTACTCTAAACTAGACCTAAGAATTATATAAAAACTACAACGGATTACGTGTTATCAATTTCCAACCCGAGGTAGTAATCAAACCAAAGATTGTAAACAAGAGCGAAGAAGAGTTAATGGCAGAACGTCGTGACTTGAACGTGCTAAAAATGCAACCAGCGATACCTATGGATCATACATGGTCCCTAGGCATACAGAACTCTTGTCTTGCATCACTAGGAGAGACGCTCGCGTTGAATTACAGCCGACATTCATCGAGATGCTCGATAATGCAGTTAAAGGGAGACCCACCGAGGATCCGAACCAGCATCTTACTGACTTTAAGATGCTCTGCAGAACAATCAGAACCGGAGACAAAATCTCGAATGAGGACGTCATGCTAGCTGCCTTCCCATTCTTCGTGAAGGATAAGGCACAAGACTGATTGTATTCCCAACTGGCGAATTCTATACGATCATGGGAACAACTAGAGGAGAATTTCATGACGCGATTCTTCCCTCAGAGTAAAGCTTAGCTCACCAAGAATCAAATCAACACGTACATTCAAGGTGCAGCTGAGATTTTATACGAAGCATGGGAACAATTCAAAGGCTATCAACGCCATTCCCCACATCACGACATGGATCAGGGTTATCTTATACATAATTTTTTGCAAGGACTTATGGATAACACAAGGATTCTGATCATAGCCGCCGCTGGAGGTTCCTTGAGTAACCTCACGTTTCCACAGATCGAAGACTTAATCAATCGTATGGCTGATGAAGGCAGAAACACCGCTGGAGAATGCAGTCGCAACACTCCAGCAAGGGTAGCTCATGTGAACGATGCACATACTCTATACACCGGTTTAGCCGAGATGAAGGATCAAATCGCTGGAATTTACAATCTTCTATCCAAATCACGTCATCCAAAATATTCAGAGCAATTAGAGAATCAAGGAGTCCAAGGGTATGAAGAAGTAAACTACACAATCAGCCCTTGGGAAACACGTATAATCCCGGATGGCGAAATCACCCAAACTTCTCCTACAAGAATTCTGACGGTGCATTGAATGTGCAACAACTATCGGGAAACTTTCAGCCACGAGTGTTGCAAAGAAATCAGAATTTTCAGCCCAGGACGCAGCCCCAAGCTCAGAATTATCAGCCACGTGCCCCTCACCCATCTACTCCAATTCCAAGAAAATCAAAGTAACTTGTTGATGGAAGTGCAACAAAGTCAGAGTAATTTGGTGAGGGAACAAGAGAGCACCAATAAGCAGATAGAGTGCTTTCAAACTCACCTTAGATAGTTGGAGACGCAAGTTGCACAACCAGCACAAGGGGCAACACGACTGGAAGGAGTTCTACCAGGGAGACCAGAAGCAACTCTTAGTGAGCAAATCAACGCCATTCACTTAAGGAGTGGTAAGGCATTAGATCAACCTACTCATTCAATGTTTGAAAAGGGAGAATCATCTAGTACAATAGCGGAAAAGGTCAGGAACGTCGAAGAACACAAAGAGGTGGAAAAGGAACCGAAATACGTCAAACCCGAACTGAGGCCTCCTCCTTTCCCTTTTCCACAACGTCAATGCAAGAAGAATGATGTGGCTCAATTTGAAAAGTTTGCTGAGATGTTGAAGAAAATGCACATCACCATTGCATTCCACGAAGCGTTGAAGAAGATGCCTTCGTACGCCAAGTTCCTAAAAGACGTACTTGCAAACAAGCGAGATGTGGAGACAGATTCCATCATGGTGACTAACTCGATGCTGCAGTCAAACATATCCAAGAAGAAACCCGATCCACATATATTCGCGATCCCTTTGTAAAATAGGTGATTATGAAATTTACCATGCACTTATTTATGTCGGAGCAAGCGTGAGCGTGCTACCATTGCCGTTATACGAAAAATTGGATCTCAGAGACAGGTTGGATCTTAAACCTACACGAATGGCGCTCCCCATGGCTGATCAAAGTGTTAGAATACCCGAGGGCATGCTGGAAGACGTGCCATTACAAGTTTGGAACTTCTTCGTCCTGGTCGATTTCGTCGTCTTGGATATAGAGGAGGACAAGAAAATCCCAATCTTCCTCGGTAGGCCATTTCTTAATACGGCCAAGACGATCATACATTGTGTTGAAGGTAGACTCACATTGAAGTTTGGAGATGAAGAAGTGGAGTTTAATTTGAACGACACGCTCAAATAGCCTTGTATGGTGGACTCGGTATTCTACATAGACGTCTTAGAGAAACTAGCCGAGGAAGTTATCGAAGAGTTCGGGAACATGGATTCTCTTGAGATGGCTCTTTTAGCAGCTGTAGAGGGACTTTATAATGACCCTAACAAAGTGAAACATTACACAAAGCTGATGGACGAAGGAAAGATGAAAAGTATCCCGAACACCGAGCTAGATGCACTCGGAGCAGATTTCTGTGTGATCCGAGCAGAGTAGGTCGTAACCCAAGGAAAAGGTGGAATTTCGGACAATTCTTATCAAAAGGAGTTATCAACTCACAAACACACAAGCACAACTCAAGTGGACATCAATTCAAGTCAAGAAAACGTCATAAACCAGTGCACTAACCTCCGCGCATTACAGACAGATTCCAGCGCGCCTCAAGCAGCTTGCAACGCGAGTTCAACAACTTCTGAGATGCCTAATAGCCAAACCAAGCGTCCTAAACCTGACTGGAGTGTTGAAAAAGCACCAAAAGTGGAGTTGAAGCCCTTACCACAAGGGTTGAGGTACGAATTCCTTGGACTCGAATCTACTTATCCCGTGATAGTGAATGATAACTTAGACGAATCCCAAAAAGAACGATTGTTGGAAACTCTTAGGAAGTATAGGGATGCCATAGGTGATACATTATAGGATATAAGGGGACTTAGTCCAGCCCTTTTCATGCATAGGATTCACTTAGAATACGACTCTAAGACCTCCATTGAACATCAACGTGGATTAAACCCGAGTAGGATAGAAGTAGTTAAGAAGAGGTATTTAAGTTGTTAGACGCCGTAATTATATATCCTATACCGGATAGTGAGTGGGTGAGTCTTGTACAGGTAGTTCTGAATAAAGGAGGCATCACCGTCGTCCCAAACGCGAACAACGAACTAATTCCGACAAGAACAGTCACGGGATAACACATGTGCATTGACTACCGCGAGCTGAACGCTAACACTCGGAAAGATCACTTCCCTTTACCTTTCATTGATCAAATGCCGGAACGTTTATATTTTCACTCCTATTTTTGTTTTCTTGATGGTTATTCAGGTTTCTTTCAGATACCAATCCATCTGAACGATCAAGAAAAGACGACGTTCACATGCCCTTTGGGTACATTCGCCTATCGTCGGATGCCCTTCGGTTTGTGTAATGTACCTGCTACTTTTAGCGATGCATGACCTCTATCTTCTCCGATGTAAATGGTGAAATTATGGAAGTGTTCATGGACGATTTCTCGGTTCATGAACCTTCCTTTGATGTTTGTCTAACCAATCTTTGTAAAGTGTTAGACAGGTGCATAGAAGCGAATCTTGACCTGAATTGGGAGAAGTATCATTTTATGGTTCGCAAAGGCATCGTGTTAGGGCATAAGATATCAGCAAGGGGAATAGAGGTAGATAAAACGAAAATAGAGGTTATTGATAAGCTGCCACCTCCTAGGAATGTTAAGGCATTCCGTAGTTTTCTAGGTCATGTGGGGTACTATAGACGGTTCATCAAAGATTTCTCGAAAAGATCTAAACCCCTCATCGATCTATTAGGAAAATATGTACCATTTGAGTTTACAATGAATGTCGAGCTGCATTTGAAAATTTGAAGAAGGCGCCACCCATCATACAACCGCCAAATTGGGAGCTCCCGTGTGAGCTCATGTGCGATGCGAACGATTATGCGGTTGGGGCAGTGTTGGGAAATCGAAAGGACCGGATGTTGCATGCCATTTATTATGCAATTCAATCATTATACAACACCAAATGCAACTACTCCACAACCGAGAATGAGTTACTCGCAATCATCTTTGCGTTTGAAAAGTTCCGCTCATACCTAGTTGGCTCCAAGGTAATAGTTTACACGGATCATGTTACCTTACGTTACCTACTCATCAAGAAAGACGCAAATCCGAGGCTCATTAGATGGATCCTACTTCTGCAAGAGTTCGATCTCGAAATAAGGGATAGGAAAGGAACCGAGAATGGGGTGGCCGGCCATCTTTCACGTCTTGAAATCCCCGAGTGCCTTCCTATTGACGTCTATCTCCAAGATGATGCGGTAATGTCTTTGACTTGCACTTTCGCTCCATGGTATGCTGACTTTGTGAATTACTTATCATGTCAAGTACTACTGGAAGAGCTGAATTACAATGCAAGAAAGAAGTTTCTCCATGACGTCAAGGCATACTATTGGGATGAACTGTATCTTTTCAACAGGGGCACGGGCGGAATCTTTAGGCGCTGCATTCCCGAAGAAGAAGCTCCACACATACTGCCACGTTGCCATTCCTCAAGCTATGGAGGACACATTGCTGCAGCCAAGACAGCCGCAAAGGTGCTTCAAGCGGGCAAAGGTGCTGCAAGGACGCCCACAACTACGTTCCATCATGCGACAATCGCCAAAGGGCAGGTAATATTTCTAGACGCCATGAGATGCCACAGCAATACATCCTAGAGGTCGAGCCGTTTGATATATGGGGGATAGAATTCATGGGCCCCTTATCGTCTTCGTGCGGGAACCTCTACATACTAGTCGCGGTGGACTACGTAACGAATTGGGTAGAAGCTTTGGCACGTCCAACCAACGACTCCAAACCAGTAACCAAGATGTTCAAACGTGTCATATTCCCACGTTTTGGAGTCCCGAGGGTTGTGATCAGCAATGGAGGTTCCCATAAGGATAGACGCGAATGCCCAGCTGCATCAACTTGGGACAGCAAGCACGCATCAGGTGTACACGTTTCTATCTATCTTATTTTTCCTCGATTTTTTGCATGCTAGTCATTCTCTTAGGTTTTGAACACCGAGACGGTCTTCCGTTCAAGTCTGGGGGGGGGGTACTCTTCGAATGTCATGGTTGTGATTAGGATTTAGATGTTGAGTTCTTCGTTTTGTTTTAGCTTTTACATTAGTTCCATTAGGATTAGACGGACGAATATCTTGTATGAAAAATTTTGAACTTTAGCCATCTCTTTGCAACTTTTTCGAATCGGGAAAAAAATTCTAGGTTTGCTGAAACATACCTTTAGATACCGATTAGTTAGTGGTCGTGCATGAATCCATAGCCTATAGTTGTATTCCGCCCCTAGGTTTTAATCCCAATCACTTATATCACCGAGCATACCTTTCATTCTTTGTTTTGTTTCGATCGCTATATTTTCACGCGCTTATACTCCACTGTCAATAAAATAAGTTCTTTAACTATTTTAGCCTTACATTGACATGAGTGCATTGATATTGATTGTTCGGGTCTAAGTGGTGGTTCGAGACTATTTTTCTACGTCCTAAGGGTTAGAGTCGATGCGTATTCACAATAGTTTAATCAAAAGAAAAAAAAACAGCAATAACGCAACCTCTTCACTCCGCTAAGGTTACAAGACCTTATGAGTGTGCCAATCGACAACCTGGGTCTAAGTAGAAGGTTGTCCTCTTCAACTCCGACGTCCTAGAAACCGAATGCAAATTTAAAAAAAAATTGTGTGGAAACCGAGAAGAAGAAAAAGAGAACTGAAAAAGAAACATAATTGTTTTAAAGAATGGTATGGAACTGTTTGCACATTAGAATCGCTTGGATGTTTTCTAGGGGTTAGTGAAAAGATTTTGGGAATTGAGTAGGATTGTGCGGTTAGTGGCTTTTGGTAGATAGAGGTCTAAATTCAGTGCGCTTAGATCTATGTTCGTGTGACGTGTTGTTGCGTAGGGTGGCTGACTTTTCGAGTTGATTGTGATAGTTTCCGGTTGTTGTCAAACTTCTCTTATTCTCAGTTCTAGTCTTGCTCGAGGACGAGCAAAGGTTCAAGTCTGGGAGAGTTTGATAACGTCTATTTTGTTATAGTATTCGTCTATATTCATAGTTAGTTTCATCATTCATTTAGATTTTACCAAGCATTAAGCATCACTTAGTCCTCTTTCATCGTTTTCTCGTGTTTTGCAGTGAATGGAGATACCGGGACACAAACACGAGCGAATGCCCCAAAACATGACCGTTCCACGTCAAAGGAGAAGCAACCCCGGAGGATGGATACCTTAGCCCGTGCGGGCTCCATGTCCATCACTTTCAGCACACCTCGGACTCATGCTCAACCAGTGTGGACAGCTATTCTCCAATCACTCCGCATGGGGTGTCCACTTTAGCTTGCGCGGGCTCACTCCTCCAGCAGCTCACCCCGAGTCGAGCTCTTCACCAGCCAGCGCGGATCCCCCTCTCCTAGCCAGCCCGAAAAGGAAAATCAGCAAAACAAGAAAAGCAAAGTGGTGGGTGCTTAAACCAAAAAGAAATATGGTTAGAAAATAGGAAGGGGAGCTACATGGATGGAAAATAAAGAGGAAACGTTGACAATTACACAAGAATGGAAAAACAAGAGATGGAAAAAATCGGAAAAGGAAAACTACAGTTGTTGTAAGAAAGAGGAAATATCAGCCGCTGGAAGGAAAGAATAGAGGAAAAGAAAGAGGAGAAAGAGGGCAAAAAGGAGAGAGCTTCAGCAACACAATTCATAAAGAAATTTGGAGAAAAAAACAAAGCACACGTAGAGAGAGAGCAGAACGCACACGAGGGAAAGGACGGAGCAAAGAACCAGAGCACTAAGGAGCTATTGAAGACGTCGGTAATAGAATAGGGAGAAATCTCGTTCTTTATCCATGTTGAATATTGTTATCTTTTGTGTTTTGTATTCTAAGTTCATGTCCGAGTAGGTCCATAACCATAGGTTAGAGAGCTTTGTCGATATGTAACGAAGTCTTGTTCTTAATGCTTGGTGATTCTTAATGTTTTTGTTCTTGAATGCCACTAGAATGAATGATAGTGGTATTTGATTGTTTTTCAGAATGATTGGTTGTTCTTATTGCTTTCGTTCTTGAGTGCCACTTGAATGAATGATTGTAGAAGTCTAATGAATCTATGTCAGGGGATTAGACTTTGGAACTTAGGCATGATTTAGGATTTAATCAATTTAGAATCAATGCCTGGTCGGTTGATTGAATCTAGGGATTAGGATAGCGATCTTAATGCATCTAGCGGGTGAGATTACGCAATCGGAATATTGGTAGTACGCACGTTAGGTAGAGGACAAGTCTATGCCAATCATTTCCTATATTAGAGCTTGAATTCCCTAAACTCGTGATAATATCTAAGACCAATGATCATGTTAGAACTTCATTGCATCATTGTGCATCTGTCGAAACCTGTGATATCTAGTTAAATGAATTTAAATCGTTAATTAGTTAGTTTAGTTTTATTTGCATTCCAAACACTCATTGATTTTTACCTTCCTATTCATTAGTTACTAGCTTTAGACTTGTAGTGATTCATCGTGTTCGACCGTGGTACTACATGATCCGTATTCTTGCGGAAGCGTTAGTCTAGGTATTTTATTACTTGAGATTAACCACATCAAATCCATTCTATGCGGCGCACCATCGAAGATAATCTCTTCGTTCACCATGAAGATGAATGCAAATGAGGCTTGAGAATCGGTTGAGTTTATATGTATCGGTTTCGATCAAGCACGTAAGGCTAATGACGAGATCCCGATTGGAACACGCTCTAGACTAGGTTAGAAGGGATAGTCCTTGCTGCAATGAGTCGCACAAGGTTTGTGGGATGGATGGTCACACGAGAGTTGCGGAAGGCTCTCGATTCACCGGTTCGTCTCTGAAGGATATTACACACCAACGAAGGACGAACAATCGTTGGATATTACACACCAACGAGGTTGCTGGATATTACTCACCAACAAGCCAAGAATTCACAAGAATTCAAGATAAAAGATCAAGTAGATTGATTCAAAAGTTGATTGAAAATTGGTTGTTCTACAAAGGGGGGACGGCTGGCCATATAGAAACCCTAGGCCATGCAAACATTAAATGTGGTATTAATGAGTAGGCTTCATGCAAGGCTACACATTAATGCATAGAAAACATAAAACAAGAAGATAAACTTGATGGGCGTGCATGTTGGGGGGGGGGCAAACTCTTCTTGGAACCCCGGGTTATTAATTAGGTCCCAGGAAAAAGTGACACGCGGCCTCGTTAAAAATACGTCATCGAAAAACCCCATGGGACAAAACCGACAACGGGAAAAGAGTACAGCGGGTCACTTACCTAATTAATAACCGTTGTGGGTCGGGCTTCGGTCCTTAGGCTCGTAACTTCACGTGAACTTGAATAATTTTCATGCACGTGGACGGCCGCGAGAATCCCGATAATGGCATCCTTAAGCTTCGCAGCCTTGGCTCGGGTCACGGGACCAGCTGGTAGGATCAAGGCTTCTTCCTCCATAGCTCTTGCTCGGGTCACGGGACCAACGTACTTCGATCTGGTCGCATCTCGGGCCGCACTAGTGATGGTCGCGTCTCGGGTCGCGCTGTCGGCGTCTCGGGTCGTGCAAACGGCTTCTTCTTCCACGCTGGAGGTCGCGTCCTCTTTCGCATTGTTGGTCGCATCCTCGATATCTCCTGGGATCATATCATGCCCTCCCACTTGAAAAGGATTTATCCTCAAATCCGCATGATCTGCAATGAAAGGCATCAAGTCAGTAACATTAAAGCTAGAACTGACATTATACTTACCTCGCAAATCTAGCCAGTAGGCGTTGTTGCTGATCTTCTTGGTCACAGTGAATGGGTCGTCGATCCGGGGCATTAATTTTGACTTTCGCTCATTCGGAAAACGTTCTTTTCGTAGGTGAATCCACACTTGATCACCGGGCTTGAAAGTCATCTTCTTTCGTCCTTTGTTTGCCTGTTTTACATAGAGCTTGGTCTTCTCCTCTATGTTTTTCCTTGCCTTTTCATGAATTTGTTTGACCAATTTGGCCTTTCGTTTTCCGTCCAGGCTAACTCGATCACTTGATGGCAGAGGCATCAGATCCAGAGGTGAAGCAGGATTGAACCCGTACACAATTTCAAAAGGAGAGAATTAGCAGAATGTACAACATGATTATAAGCAAATTTAGCATGTGGTAAACATTCTTCCCAAGTTTTTAAATTCTTCCTAACAAGTGCACGCAGTAAGGTTCCTAGGGTTCGGTCCACTACTTTTGTTTGACCATCGGTTTGTGGATGACAAGTCGTAGAAAATAATAGTTTCGTTCCTAACTTGGACCACAAGGTTTTCCAAAAATAGCTAAGAAATTCGGTGTCCTATCGGAGACTATAGTGCTATGCATGCCATGCAAACGTACTACTTCTTTAAGTATAATTGAGCTACATGCAATGCATCATCCGAGTTATGACATGGTATGAAATGCGCCATTTTCGAGAATCTATCTATTACCACAAAGATTGAATCTTTATCGGTTTTGGTCCTAGGTAATCCAATCACAAAGTCCATAGATATATCAGTCCAAGGATGAGTTGGGATAGGAAGAGGAGTATACAAACCGTGATGCTGAACCTTAGATTTAGCCTGTTTACATGTGACACATCGCTCGCAAATACGCTCCACGTCCCTCTTCATATGTGGCCAATAGAAATGATCCTACAATATTTTCAAAGTCTTTGCAACTCCGAAATGGACCATGACTCCACCACCGTGGGCTTCTCTAACAAATAACTCTCTCATAGAGCAGTTAGGCACACATAAACGATTATCGTAAAATAAATAATCATCATGCCTATAGAAATGTTTTGAAGCAAACTTCTCGCTATTCTTATAACACTTAGGATGCGTGTTGAGAGATCACTGTGTAACCAGCAACTCGCCCGTGGCTGGTTCCTCTTATCGAGTCTCGTCTGATAGTTCGACCGCTTTGTCCTCGGACTCGAATTCTCCATCGTCGCGAAGGATCATGACCTTCTTGTTCGTACACTCACTGGCGTAGTGTCCTCTTCCATGATATTTAAAACATTTCACATCCCTAGCCCTCGAATTCGTGGCCTCGGTCTTTCCTTTGTCCTGCGGTGCGGCTGGTCCAGTTTTCTGCGCGTCTTGGCCCGCTGTCTGCATTTTTGGCATGTCGCGGCCTGCTGGAACCGTGATGTCCTTCCTTGGATAGCTTGGTTTCTCGTCTCGTGATTGACCATATTTTCCAGCCCCATAGCCCGATTTCGTCACCGTTGGAGTTGTTGCTCGACGAGAATTGTTATGCGTCTTTTGCGACCCATGCGACCCTTGCAACCCTTACCGACTCTCGATGGAATTTCCTCGATCTCCACGTAGTGTTGTAACTCAAGTTGA
The DNA here is from genome assembly GCA_036759665.1 of Gynandropsis gynandra. NCBI lineage: Eukaryota > Viridiplantae > Streptophyta > Magnoliopsida > Brassicales > Cleomaceae > Gynandropsis > Gynandropsis gynandra. The sequence goes on along the minus strand of CM071861.1, from coordinate 27,289,849 downwards.
TCTTGGATGTCTAGGTTGAGTCCTCCAAAGAACCGAGAGATTGTTGCCTCCCTATCTTCTGTAAGGTCAGCCCGCAACATGAGCAGCTCCATCCCACAAACCTTGCTGAAATGAGTCGCACAAGGTTTGTGGGATGAATGGTCACACGAGAGTTGCAAAAGGCTCTCGATTCACCGGTTCGTCTCCGAAGGATATTACACACCAATGAAGGACGAACAACCGTTGGATATTACACACCAATGAGGTTGTTGGATATTATGCACCAACAAGCCAAGAATTCACAAGAATTCAAGATAAAAGATCAAGTAGATCGATTCAAAAGTTGATTAAAAATTGGTTGTTCTACAAAGGGGGGGATGGTCGGCCATATAGAAACCCTAGGCCATGCAAACATTAAATGTGGTATAGGCTTCATGCAAGGCTACACATTAATACATAGAAAACATAAAACAAGAAGATAAACTTGATGGACGTGCATGTTGGGGGGCGAACTCTTCTTGGAACCTCGGGTTATTAATTAGGTCGTGGGAATAAGTGACACGCGGCTTCGTTAAAAACCCGTCGTCGGAAAACCCCGTGGGACAAAACCGACAAAGGAAAAGAGTACACGCAGGTCAATTACCTAATTAATAACCGTTGTGGGTCGGGCTTCGGCTTGAATAACGTTCCTTAGGCTCGTAACTTCACGTGAACTTGAATATTCTTCATGTGCGTGGACGGTCGTGAGAATCCCGCTAATGGCGTCCTTAAGCTTCGCATCCTTGGCTCGGGTCACGGGACCAGCTGGTAGAATCAAGGCTTCTTCCTCCATAGCTCTTGCTCGGGTCACGGGACCAACGTACTTCGATCTAGTCACGTCTCGGGCCGCACTAGTGATGGTCGCATCTCGGGTCACGCTGTCGGTGTCTCGGGCCGCGCAGACGGCTTCTTCTTCCGCACTGGAGGTCGCGTCCTCTTTTGCATTGTTGGTCGCGTCCTCGACGTCTCTCGGGATCATATCAGCTAACGCTCAGAAAGTGCACAAAGAGTACAAGATAATAAATTTCCGAGGATGGCTTTGTCATGTGTCTCCCTAGTATAGTGTATCAACTAGCCATTCTCTGAGACCCAAAACCGCAACACAAGGTTGTTGAGGAATAACTACGAGTTATCCCTTTCATCGAGCCGATCGCATTTTCCTTTGAAAATTTGTTGGATCTATCAAGACTTTTGTTGGTAGAGGTAATTAGGAGGTTGAAGGCCGCAAAAGAATGATTTGAGCCGTAGGATTCCACATCAAGGGTAGAGGGTAAACTTTACAACACTAAAGAGAAATGGATTGCACAAATGTAGGAGAAACAACAAGGAGATAGTTCCTTTGAGGCTCCAAGTCGGGTAAACATCATCGGAAACAACGATGTCATAAATCCATAGCTGATGGTGGATCTTGTTCTAGCACAAACTGAGTTAGATAAAAAAATTAAGCGTCGGAGTTGTGGTAAGATGGATCATTAGGCTAGACACTTCGATCCAAGCTAAAAATGAAGAAGCACATCTGGTACACGGGGCGATGATGAGACCACGCTCCTTATGACCAAGGCATGTGAGACCACATTAGGTTCTTTGACATCACAACTTACACCATCAGGATCAGCACTACCACAAAACAACCCTATCCACCATGTCGAGAGAAAGATTACTGTCCTTCTTAATCTTGACGAGTGCAAAGACGATCTATAGTTCTTTGACTCCGGGATAATAAAACACATGATAGGTGTATGTGCTATATTTTATGAATTCGACCAATCTATGGTTTGAAGTGTGGAGTTTGGATCGAAGGACTAGGCACGATCCTCTTCTCATTCAAGACAGCGGATATCATGCATTAATGGGGTCTACTAAATTCCTTGCCTCACATTGAACCTGATCAGTGTGGTGCAATTGGATGAGTCTCGATGCCAGACGATCATCGATGGGAACATCTTCTTGATGATAAGAGACCCACAAGGACAACTATTGGTACGAGTTCGAAGATCGTCTAATAGACTTTATTCGATCTACCTTAACATTACACAACTAGTGTACTTGACAAGAAGAAGCTATGAGGAGTCGTGAAAATGGCATGCAAGATATGACCATATTAGTTTTCAAGCACTTTGCAAGCTCACACAACATGGTGCTTTGATTGCCACATATCGGTAAAGTTGACCAAGGATGTCTAGTTTCCTCGTGGAGAAGGAAAGGCAAAACTCGACTCCAAAGAAGCCGTGAAAAATTGAGGAAGACATTTTCGATTGTTCATGGTGATCTATGCGGGCCCATCACACCAATGACACCATACGGGAATCACTACTTCTTATTATTCATAGATGACTTGAGTCATTACATTTTACACACTCTTCTTGCAAGCATGGACCAAGCTCCAAAGGCAATCAAGAGGTTCCAAGCTATGACAGAAGTACATTCAAAACAAAAGCTCAAGGTGCTTCGTACTGATAGTGGAGGCGGGTTTACACCGGTGGAGTTTGGAGAATTATTACCATGAGAGAGGATTCCATTGACAATTCACGACCCCTTACTCGCCATATCAAAATGGAGTCATTGAATGTTGCAACCAGACCATAGTTTCTATGGTCTGATGCATGCTGAAGGCCAAATGTCTTCGAAGAGAATTATGGGCGAAGTTTTGACCGTTGTAGTCTTTATCCTCAATCTTACCTCAACACATCGTTTTGATGCAAGGACATCATACGAGACTCTGCATGGTGCAAAATGGACAGTCTGTTTCCTTCTTACATTAAGTTGCATCGTACATGTTAAAGACAATGCCATATTTGAAGAAGCTTGACAATCAAAGCACACCAATGATCTTTGTCAGGTATGAAGCTAGGTCCAAGGTATACCAGGTGTACAACCAGTCAGCAAATGAGTGCATGTGACACTGATAAGATCCATATTCCCCTAGTTTATCCTAGGACACAGAGCCAATGCGCCCAATCAAGAAGAAAGATTCAAGAAGAAACGAAGGAATTAGATTAAAAAAGAATAACAAGAAGACACTACAGAATGAGATTCAAGAACAATAACAAGAAGACACCCAAGGAACGTCATAACACGTAATCCGTAATAGTTTTTATATCATTCTTAGGTCTAGTTTTTAGTATATTTATTAGATTTCATTCATTTATCG
>CM071861.1:27245675-27284435 GCA_036759665.1 Gynandropsis gynandra | reverse complement strand
CCCCGAGAGTTTACGCGACTCGGGCCCGCTTAACCACGCGATCGGGTTATGTCCACCCGATCGGGCACCATGAACCAACACGGTCGGGCGAGCCTATACCCGATCGGGCAACACCTGTGCCCGAGCGGGCCGCGTAATTCGCAACAACCTAGATCTTAATTTCAAACAAGCGGATAAAAAGAACTGAACAGATCTAGAGCAAGGGGGCGATGGGCTATTAGTCATCCAATCTGCCCCGAGAGTTTACGCGACTCGGGCCCGCTTAACCACGCGATTGGGTGATGTCCACCCGATCGGGCACTATGAACCAACACGGTCGGGCGAGCCTATACCCGACTGGGCAACACCTGTGCCCGAGCGGGCCGGGTAATTCGCAACAACCTAGATCTCAATTTCAAACGAGCGGATAAAGAGAACTGAACAGATCTAGAGCAAAGGGGGCGACGAACAGGGCAAGAAAAGACTGGAAAAATATGCTTAGCAATATCATTCATACGTTAGTGCTGACCGCTAAACAATATAGGATCTCGTACCTTGCTGGAAGGTTAAGGAACGAATCCGGTTCGCTAAGTTGTAGGTTAAGATTGACTAATGAGAATCTGACCGGTCGGTTAGTCATCTTAGGGATAGTTATTGCGGTTATAATGCTGCCATGGTATATGTTAATCACTGTTGGAAGGTAGGGTTGCATGTATCCATGGTTAGGAGGTTTAGGCTCGGAAGAATCACTCCTCACCGTAGAGCATGTATTTCCCGTTGTCAAGAATAGGTTATAGATCTATGATCCTTAGTCGTTCATCTATGCAATTCCTGGTATCCCGTACACCCGTAGTATTCACCATATCTAGTCTTATCTCTAACCTAGTTTCGTTGTCACCATTAGGATAGTTTTAGGAAATTTAGGACCATATCCCATTCTATCTTCTTTCGTCTTAGTTTAGTTTCGTTCTTAGTTTAGCCACTTTAGTCCCTAGAGATCGACCCTGGTACTACACGATCCGTATACTTGCGGTGAAGTGGACTAGGAAAATTATAACTCGTGTTTCCACACGTCATATAGCATTCCAGAACTAAGCACATTCACTACTAGAAAATTCAATATTGGAAACGAATTTTGCGGACTGCGAGTTTCGTCCCTAAATTTGGGGACGGATTATAAACGTAATAGGGACGGAATTCATTATCTATCCCTAATCCGTCCGGAATTTTGCGTATGAATGAACCGTCCCTAATTGGTCCGTAAATATGGACGGAATAGAAATGGATGAGTAGGGCATCCCGGATTAGGGACGGTAGAGTATAGGCGTCCGCAAATTTGCGGACGGCGGCACCTTCCGTCCGCAAATTTGCGGACGGTTCTTCCTTCCATCCGGAATGTTACGGACGGCTACAAGTCCGTCCGCAAATTTTCGGATGGCTACATGTCCGTCCGCGAATTTGCGGACGGTTCTTCCTGCCATCCGAAATGTTGCAGACGGCTACACGTCCATCCGCAAATTTGCGGACGACACAGCGGCCGTCCCTAATTAGGGACTGTCAAAAACCCATTTAGGGACGGATTCAGGACGACTCTTCCGCAACTATTTTTTTAGTCCATAATTCTTCTATAAATTATCTATTTAACCCCTCAACCATTGATCCGTTTTTCATAAACAACTCTCATATCTTTCACCACATATCTTCTTATTGTTTGCGATTATAATGGCATCTTCATCAAGATCGAATATTTTTGTTTCTAGAGAATGGATGTACAGAAGAATTGATCCAGAAACTCAAGGTGTATCGAAGGAGTTTATAGAAGGCGTCACACAGTTTATGACAATGGTGACAAATCAACAAGTTTACAAAGAGATGGGTAAGTTGGTTTGTCCATGCGTCAAATGCAAGAATGAAAAATTTGCTAATGAGAGAACTGTTTGGAAGCATTTTTATTTAAGAGGTTTTACTCCGAATTATTTCATGTGGTTATGTCATGGACAAAATTTTCCACCACGACCTAGTAATATTGTGGAAAACTTTAGTAGGGGCATTGTACATCATGAAGTGTTTGAGACTTCTCAAGATGTAGAATGAACCCTCATCATGAAGTGTTTGAGACTTCTCAAGATGTAGAAATGAACCCTTATATGGAAATGGTGCAAAATGTATTTCGTGATAGAAACGAAAATATTGAAGAAGATCCAAATGAAGAAGCAAAAAGATTTTTTGAAATGCTAGAAAGTGCTAGGCATCCACTTTATGATGGTTGTAGAAGTGGTTTATCATAGTTGTCTCTGTCTGCACGTTTGATGAATTTGAAGACTGAAAATAATTTGTCTAAGAATTGCATGGATTCAATATTGCAATTAGTAAGAGATTATTTTCCAAAAGATAATAATGCAGTAGACTCCTATTATGAGACAAAGAAGATGATGAGATCTTTGGGTTTATTGTCATATCAAAATATTGATGTTTGTCAAGACAATTACATGATTTTTTGGAGAGAGACATCGGATATGAGTAATTGTCGATTTTGTGGAAAAGATCGGTTTTATTTAACAAAAAATGGAAAATTGTTTCCATATCGTCATATGTGGTATTTTCCAATTACAGACAGATTAAAAATATTGTATCAATATGTGGATACAACAAGTGACAAGAGATCGCATGCTGAGCATTCAAGTCGTGATGGAGAGATGTGTCATCCCTCAGATGGTGAGGCGTGGAAACACTTTAACAAGGTATATCCTGATTTTGCAGCTGAGAGACGAAATGTCTATTTAAGCCTTTGTACCGATGGTTTTAATCCATTTGGGATGTCTGGGAAGAATTACCACCGGATATGTACATGAAAAAGGAATTTTTGTTCTTAACAATAATGAGTCTCGGGCCTAATCATCCAAAAAAGAAGTTCGGATATTTCTTCTACCACTTATTGAAGAATTGAAAGCATTATAGAATGGATTTCAAGATTACGATGTCTTGAGGCTACAAAATTTTATGTTACGAGATGCTCTCATGTGGACAATAAGTGATTTTCCAGCTTATAGTATGTTATCTGGATGGACAACGCATGGTCCATTGGCTTGTCCATATTGCATGGAGGAAATATATGTTTTTCAGTTGAAACATGGACGAAAGACGAGTTGGTTTGATTGTCATCGTCGTTTTCTTCCTGTTGATGATGCATTACGGTGCAACAAGAGAAATTTCAAAAGGAATATAGTTGTGGGGAAATCTCCGCCTCCAGTTTTGACCCACGGAGAGATTTTGTGTGAACGACTTCTTACTTTGGGTATTCCTAGGAGTATAGATTGCAGAGGGAACAATCATCCGAAAATTAGTGGTTATGGAATTACTCATAGCTGGTACCAGAAAAGCATATTCTGGGATTTACCGTATTGGAAAAATTTGAAACTTCGACATAATCTTGATGTCATGCACATAGAGAAAACAATTTTCGATAACATTATCAATACAGTACTGAATGTCACAGGGAAGACGAAAGACAATATTAAATCACGCAAGGATCTAGAAGAGTATTGCTCACGAAAAGAGTTACATATAAGTGATGATGGTAAAACGCCAGTTCCGATATTCAGATTGTCAAATGATAAGAAATATAAATTGTTGAAATGGTTAAAAGAAAATTTGAAATTTCCCGATGGCTATGCGTCTAACATCGGAAGGTGCGTGAACATTCAAGGAGGAAAGTTATTAGGGATGAAAAGTCATCATTGTCATGTATTCATGCAAAGAATACTTTCGATATGTTTTTCTGAATTGGTGGACAAACATGCACTCGAAGCAATTGGAGGTATGTGGTTGATTTTATTAATATATAGTATGAATAACATTTATTAAATATACTAATAATACTTTCATGTTATAGGTATTGGCCTATTCTTTCGAGATTTATGTGCGAGAAATCTGAATATGGATGTGGTTCGTCGACTGAAAAATAACAAGTAACTATACTTTGTAACTTGGAGAAGATTTTTCGCCATCATTCTTCGATGTTATGGAGCATTTAACAGTTCATTTACCGCACGAAGCCGCAATAGGAGGTCCAGTTCAATTTCGTTGGATGTATTCATTCGAACGATTTATGTTTCATCTGAAGAAAAAAAACAAACAAAAAGCTCGTCCGAAGGGTTCAATTGTGGAACAATACGTGAATGAGGAAATATCGTTCTTCACTTCATACTACTTCGAGCCACATGTTCAAACGCGGACTAAAAATTCAGACAGATGTTTTGATGGTGGTGTGACGTATTCATATCCAGTACCAGATGTTTCAGACATATTTTGCGAAATTTTTCGATCTGCTGGTAAGGCGAAAGATCTATGGTTATCACAACGAGATCTCCATATCGCACATATGTATGTTTTATTGAACTGCGAAATATCTACAGCCTTTTGAAAGGTAAAATCCCATAACTATTGTTATCACAATAAAAATTTTGTTTCTTTTCGTAATATTAATAGAATTTTGTTTCCTTTTATATAGGATATTTGATGATATATTGAAGAATACATTATGAACATTGATGATTCTCAATTCCAAGAACTTAAAGAAAAAGATTTCTCCACAAGGATCAGACAATATATAAATCATAAAATTTTACATATATAAATAAATAAATTTTATAATATTCCGAAGATGTGTCTAAGTTTGTACATGTACTGTAGGTTGAGATGGACAATCACCCGTTGTGGCTACGAGATCTTGTCAAAGGACTAATTGTGAAAGTTATGAGTTGGCCTATGTATTTTACACGTGGTTACAATTTTTACACTTACGAACACAGGAAATTGAAGTCGACGATGAACCATGGTATATGTGTAAAAGGTGAAAGCTATTGTGCATCGGCCGATGAACCAGATTTTTATGGGGTTTTGAAGGAAATTTTGCAATTAGAATATCCATGTATGGAAAACAAATTTAAAACAATGTTATCCTTACCACGTATGTCATTTTGGATTATATTGACTCATATTTTGATATTTTTGTAGGTTATGTCGGTTTAAAAGTGATGTTATTTCGATGTGATTGGTTCGATCCAATAATCGGTCGCGAAACAAGAGCTAGGCGTTGTTGAAGTTAACTCCACACGAAGATATGAAAAATACGAGCCTTTTATTCTTGCATCACAAGCCGATCAAGTTTGTTACGTTTCCTATCCGCATATTAGAAGATCTTCAGGTTGGCGTGTCGCAATGAAGATACTTCCGAGGGTAAAATTTATTTACAACACAGAACAACAACAATTGCCAATGCAACAACAAATGACTGAGATTATTGCTATTGACGAGGTACGTGTTGACGCACTTACGCACGGTGAAATGGAAGAACTCGAAAGAAATGAGGATGATCTTTATGAAGATATAAAAGAAAAAGAAGAAGACGAATTTGAATCAAATACAAAAACACAAGAGTCGACGGAACAATTGTGTGACTCTGAAGATGATGAATCATGTTAAAACGTTTACGGATATTCAACTGTTTCTATTTCTTAATGCATTGTTAAATAAGTCTATTCGGTGTTAAGAGTTTACGTATATTCATGTTAGACGTTTAAGAATATTCGAAACACCGTTTCTATTTCTTAATGAATTGTTAAATATTTACGGATATTAATGTTAGACGTTTATAGATCATGTTAGAAGTTTACGGATATCCCGTCCCATCTCGACCCGTCCTGTTCGACCTGTCCCGACAGTTCGTCCATCACGTCCTGTCCCGACAGATCGTCCGTCCCAGTAATTTGTCCCGTCCCGTCTCGACAGATCTCCCATCCCGGTAGTATGTCCTTGAATTGCGGACGAATGGGCCTCAACCATCCGGAAATTGCGAACGGATGAGTAGCGGACGTCTGGAATTGCGGACAGATGGGCCTCGATCGTCCGCAATTCGGGACGGCTACCTAAAGCCCGTCCGTAATTGCGGACAACCGAGGCCCATCCATCTGCAATTCTGAACGGGTTACGACTCTGCGTCCATAATTTTCTTTAAATTCCGACGGCAACCCTAATTAGGCACTCTGGACTATCGCTTTCTCCCTCCAAAGCTCTCTCCTTCCTCTTCGCGCCGCCGTCCGTCGACCCCTACAGCTGTGTGCGTCGGCGTCTCCAGTGTCGCTTGTGTCGTCTCCAGCGTGCCGCCCGCGTTGTCTCTAGCAGCCGCCCGCATGTCTCCACCAGCCGCCCGCAGCCGCTCGTGTCGTCTTCAGTGTCGCCCGCATCGTCTCCAGCGTGTCACCCGCGAAAGTCTCCAGCAGCCACCCATGCGTCTCCACCAGCCGCTCGCGTCGTCTCCAGCAGCCTCCCGCGCGTCTCCAGCTGCCGCCCGCGAAAGTCTCCAGCAGTCGCCCTCTCGAACGGTCCTCCATGGAAGACAAGGTTTGAATCGTTCTCAATCGCTAGTTTAGGCAAAAAAATGGCTTAGGAATTTAAAAATGATTAGGCGAAAAATTGGTGAAGAATTTAGTTGGATTTTACTTAGGAATAGAAAGTTGATTAGTAAGCTGGTCCAAAATTTTATTAGGAATTGAAATTTGTGAAGAGGTTTGTTGGATATTGCTTAGTAATGTTGTCAAAATTTTGATTATGAATTGAAATTTCATTCTAATGGAATTTCGTTCTAACGTACGTAATATTTTAATTTTACATTTCAGTATGTCGCGACGCGTTGGAAGAGGCGATAAAACGAGAAACCGCCCTCAGTCTGAGGAAAGTGGTAACCTGTCATCTAATTCCCGACATTCCATTTCAGGATTTTTGGAATACATGAATCCAAATTTCTTCCAGAACACTGGATTGACACAATCGGCGCAATATACTCCTTATTATCCGCAAATCCAACCACCAATCGATCCAGTAATGCATAACGAACCTCAGATGCATGATGAACCAACTGTAGAAGAAATTTTATCAATGGATGAAGAACGACGCAAACTTCCTCGTTTAGACCCTATTCGTGGAGACTGTGCACTATGGTACGTATACTTACGTTCAAATTTCAATTATAAATAGTTAATTAAATGTCAATTTATCTTAATTTTGATTTATAGGTTTGGATTGGATCAACTTTCTCGTCACATAACAAAGACGATGAAAGCTCATTATGATCGGCCTTGTTACAATTGGACACAGACCGATCCAGAAATTAAGGAACGATGGTGGAAATCATTTGTGGTATGTTTTAAACAATTTTTAATTTTATCAAGTAATTCAAATTATAGTTTAAATATAATAATATTTTTGTTATTTCAGCAAAAAATTTATTGGAATCCCGGACTTACCGGACTAGTAAAGTCCGAATTTGAACGGGTTGCGGGAGTTTGTCTCAAGTCTATCGTAAATGAATGTAAAAAAATGAGAGACGAAAGGAAAACCCCTTTGGATAGCCGAAGATGTTTGAGACCAGATGTGCGCATATTGGGATGATCCCACGTTTAAACAAAACAGCGAGCGAGCAAGTAAATCTCGGCGTTCTGATAGAGAAGGATACGGGATGAGCATACATACGGTAGGATCTCGTTCTTTTGCGGAAGTATACGAGGATTTGGTAAGCCTTATAATACTTTTTATGTATTTATAAAATTAACTTTTGATTAATATTAAACATATATCTTTTTTATTTGTTTCAGGTCAAAGAGAAGGGATCTGAACCATCATACCTAGAATTGTTGTAACGTACGCACGTTAAGAAGTTTGATGGTTCGTGGGTAGATCCCAAGACAAAACGTCTTCACGATGAAGTTGAAAACATGGCAGCGGAACGAGTATCGCAAATTTCTCCGAGAGAAGACGGAACACAAACTACCCTTAGTCAGGAAGAGTATAACGAGTTGTATCTCGAGATAAATTAATGACATTTCAATATGATACAATTTTACTATTTATAATTGTCATTAAATCTCGATATTTGTTTTACAACAAGTTACGCCATACAAATGTCGTATTTTCGGACTTGGAGGAATGACCTCAAAACATTCAACTTCCTCCAAGGGGTAAAGAAAAAGTATCAAAGTACGAGTTCCGAAATATGTTACCAAAAGTGTTCGAGGAGCAACAAGAATCCGAAAGGCGCGTTGAACAAGCACTAACGGAGGTTGAACGATCATAAAGGTGAATGGAACATTTCATGCGCATGATAAAATCACAAATGCCTAACATCAGTTGGGATGCATTTCAAAACAGTGATTCCGATCACGAAGATTCGGAAATACCTTCAATGAATTAGTATTAAAAATGTTAGTCATATGTATGCTTTTTAATTATTGTTATGTACTAATTTTATAATTTAATCTAATCAAATTTTATTTCAATTTTTATTTTTTTATTTTGCGGATGGTTTCCAGGTCGTCCCTAAAATTGCGGACGACCCTTGTCTGTCAGCAATTTTGCGGACGACCCACCATCCATCCGCAAGTGCCGACGGGCCTCCTGTCGATAATTTCCCTAGCATATCAGAGTCCGTACTTTGGTCGTTTAGTAGCGGACGGCAGAGTGGTCGGCAATTACGGACCGTTTGTGGACTGAAGTTTCCGTCCTTAATTGCGGACGGATTACGGACGGATAACGTCCTTAAACAGGTTTAGGGATGGATTAGGGATAGATTCTTCAGTCCCTAAATCGTGATTTTCTTGTAGTGATTGAAATTAGACATCATTTTCTTAGAGAGCTTGTTGAGAAAAAATAATTACTACTTGAATATGTGCATACGGAACGACAATTGGCTGATATTTTTACCAAACCTTTGGATATGAACCGCTTGTGAATTTGAGAAAATATATTGGTGTTTGCAAGCTTTAATTTAAAAAAAATGGTAAAGAATGTAATTCATGGTTTGAGAAATATGTTAGTAGGAGTATACTTACGCTGATATTAAGGTGCACCTAGTATATTGAAAAACGAACTTTTAGTGCACATATTGGAATAACACTCTTACACTCTGCTATCAATTAAATACTTTAAATGTACAATAGTTTATAAAAGTGCAATAGAATTGGCTCGGGTCTTAGTGGTAGGTGGATATCCTACTTCGACGTCTTAAGGACAGAAGGTTAGTCTTATAAAAAAGTAAAAGAGAAAAGAACAAGGATATTCAAGGATACATATACAAGGATAATCAAAAAATTGATGATAAAAAAAATTACATACTCCGTTATAATTTGATCATAAGAGTATACCTACAAGGTAGCCTGAGTATATGTGGTAAGCAAATCAGTCAATTTTGACGATCTAGAAGTACATAGTCTTTCTTCTTAATGAGGTGCAAAATTTTATTTTGATATACTTCATGTGTACCTGCTGGATATGTTGAGTATATTTGTGTTGACTATTTCTTTTCAATTGGGTATAAAAGTTACTTCTTTTTTAAATTATAAAAAGAAAAAAATGAAAAGGGAATGTTTGCGGAAGTGTTTTTGAAGTGTTTGTGGTAAATGTCAACTAAATTGAATTGAAGTATCATGTTTTAAGTAGAAAATTGTTTTTTGAATATTAAATAAAGGAAATAAAAATGTGATTAAAAGGATAATTAAGTTTGATATGGCATGCATTTTTTATCATTTGAATGTTTCTATGTGAAAATTGCAATTCTTTGTACGAATGAAACTCTAACCCAATGGCTTCGAAAAGAAAAGATCAATCTTTCGTAGGAGTGTTAAGAAGTTGAAGTGAAGTTGTTGATAATAACTACAAGTAGTATTTCTCGATCTTTCCCTTTTAGTTTCAAATTTGCTTCAAATTTTCTCATAATTTTTTTCTCTTATACTTACACAATCAGGAGGAGAATGTACTAGTGAAGGTGTAATTGTTACTCATGCAGACAAACCTGAAGACATACAGAAGTGAATAATAATAATCGTGGATGGTTGGTGCTTGGTCCTTCATAGATATGGATGATACGATGATGTGTTTGTTTAAGTATAAGATCAAAAAGACGAAGAGTGTTAGAGTATTATTTTGATCATAAGTTTTGATTGAGTCTTATGTTTGAATAGATCAAAGTTGAACAAGTCAAAGACTAACAAATTGGAAGATATCATGGAGAATATCAAGGAAGGTAAAAGTATGGAGAATTATTAGCAAAAAACACATCAAGACCTCTATAAAAAAGTGTTGATACCATGAACAAAATTAAAATTCTCCACCAACAAAGATTGAGCAAAATTATTCAAGAGAGAAGTGTAAGCTTAAACCGAGAAACAAGGTTGTTTCATTTTAACTTACGAGAGTGTTTTTAATACAAAACTCAGACAATGTGGTTAGGGATTTGTGGGTGAGTGACTCATAAAGTCATCCAGAACCTTTGTGAGAATAGTTTTATGCCATCATATACGGGGTGTGCGACGTTTGAGGCTTGGAATTTAAGTTCAAGATGGGTAGAATCTTAGGTTGAGTCATAGTCTATATTCAGATGTACCTAGAAAACTGTTTAAATTAAATAGAAAGTTATTTAGAGTTTTGAGAACTCCACCAAACGTCTTGTCCATCTACTCTTTATTTTTTTCAAATCACTTCAACTACTTGGTCAAGGCAGTCATTGTTGTGCTTCGTGTTCTCGTGGACTCGTTGTAAGAAAGAACTTTTGTTGTTTTGAGTAGGGGTATAAAATGAGTTGTTGGCTTGTGAACCAACTCTAGTTTGGATCATATTTGAGCGAGCCGAACTAGATATTTTCTAGCTCGTTTAAAAAATAAGTTGACGAGTTAAGCTGGAAACGAGTTAGAGTTGGCTCGCGAGCTGAGTATAAAATCATATACAAATCATATGTTTCCATATTTCTACATATTATAAATATTATTTATATTTATTAAATACTATTTAAGGAAATATAATATATTATTTACATATTATATTATTTCATTTTCCTATTTCTTCTAAATTAATATATTTTTATATTATAGAAAAAAGAAAAAAAAATATTTTTAAAAAATAGATTTATATATTCGATATTTTATTTTATATTTGATATTTTTTCTAATTAGTATTTTGATATTTAATAACTTTGTATTCGATTCAATATTTTTATATTTTATATTTTTTATATGGTTTAAGGATAATTAATTTATAATATTATTACGTTACAACTTAACTCACGAGCCAACTCGTTTTTTGGCAAGTTAAGGATAATTAATACTTTTCAGTTCGTTTTGAAAATGAACCGAACTGAGCCAATTCATTTTTTGGCATGCTGAGCGAGTTGAACCAATCATCTCATTTTACACATAATTTTGAGAAGACCAATTATGTTGCAAAGCTCCTGAAACTTAGTCTGTCTTGTAGAAAGGCATCGTGAGAATATCCCCTAACTGCTCGTCCGTTCTAATGAACTTCATGTTAGTAGAAGGGATGGACGCACTGTCGGTTAGGTCTTTGATACTTCTTTATCCAAGGGGGTTCACGACAGCTTGTTGTACCCTGGCTATGCCAAGTATCTACCTTTTAGATGCTTGTCAAACAAGCAAGCATGGTTTGAAAATCCAATTCGCCATTTCGGCTCAATATGCAGGTTTCGGTATTCACTCATGTCTTGATATCTGTAATTACGTGCTTTGTCGGTGTTGGTTTGGTCAATGTTTAGATTTAGTAAACCCATGTTTGGGATTGCATGAGAAGGGTGGTTGGGAGTTTGGCAGGAATTAGGCGACAACTAATGTAGTTGGGGACTTTAAATTAAACTGAAGATCCATGTTTGATGGAACTCTCCAACCTTACATTTCATATCTCTTGTCTTTAACTCGTGGAGTGTAACTTTGAAGTTCTTTTTTTCTCTTCTTGTTAAGCTCCCCTTAACGAATATATTTTTTAAAAAATGGATTTTTTTTTTGGTAATTGGTGGGACCTTGCTGTCCCGTTTGAGACATTCTAATTAATGCAAACCGAAAACATTCAAAAAATGTCATCTTTCTCTCTCTCTCTCAAGAGGAGAGTTAGGTCTCATTTATTTCCTCTAGACTCTTTGCTTCACCGGTTGCGCTGCTTTTATTTATAAGTATCCTTCGCCAAATCTGTATTATATTCTGAGATTGAAATCTTTAGTTATTTAGTGTTTAAATCATTAAAACTACACTGTTTTTAGTAGACGACACTTACGAACTATCTAAAAAATAAATAAAATTGTTTGTTGTTCACCGGTCTATCTATATCACTGGATTTCAATATTTTAAAGATTTTGGTCTAAGATTTGGTTGGTCGTTTTCTCTATTCCCCTGATTCACGTTTCATTGTCTGCTTGATATCTATCTCTAAGCTAAAATCCTTTCTTTGTCTTAGTAACTGTTCATTGCCCCTCCTCCCTATGACAGCTCTTCTTGTCGTTGATCTGGCAAATGCGTGTCTGAGTGGTCTAAGCCATTTTCTCGAGCCGTAAAGGTTCTATCTTCCTTTATCTTTTACTTGTGTCTGCCATTTTCCCCATCTCTGATACCAAGTTGAGTCTCGTACGTTTGCTTTGTTATCCTTCTCTTCTTCTTTCATCCATGGAATACAAGTACCTTGCATTCTTTGTGTTACTTGTTTCTTGGCTTGCTATAAGCATTATCTTTGATGGGTTTCGCCCAACGAAGATGAAGAACAAGAGGAAGCCGGAAACTGAGAGAGAAAACCAAGTTTCACTTCTGGATTTGCCTGAACTGACATTAGAATGGATACTCGAGAAGCTTTCTCCGGATGAACTATGCGTTATGGCTTGTGTTTGCTCAGAGTTGAGGGAGAGATGCGTGAAGGAGCATCTGTGGGAGAAGCACCTGAAAAACAAATGGGGAAGATTGATGGGAGATGCTGCGACTAGAGAGTGGAGATCTCATGTTGCAATGAAAATGTCTTGTTTCAGAAGATCTAACCCAAGTAGCTCAAATTGGAGTCTCAGTTTTCTGTCGGATTTGATGCCCTTTTCACTGTTGAGTTCGAAGCCAGAACTCTGTAAGAAAAGTTCATATTTCTCAGCTATTGATTCGGCGATGTCTTGGTACTCTTCTCTTGAGAATGGCAGATTCTCCTTCCCTGCCCAAGTCTTCAATCGCGAGGTAATCTCGTCTCTCTATGCCCATAAACTTATCTGATTAAAAGGAAGATAAATCCAGAGAAATTACTCTGAAGGTTGGTCAACGAAATGAAGAAGAAAACAATGTCTTTGTTTTTGCTGCAGAACGGTCATGTCGGATTCATGATGTCATGTTACGATACAAAAATCAGATACGACTCAAAGACTGACACTTTCCAAGCTAGGTAACCAAACAAAGCCATCAACTCTCCAAAATTCATCAATTTTCCCTACTTATTTCTGTCATTTTCTCCATTTTCCCAGTTACTCTCCGTACGGTCGGCGTACAGCAGAAGAAAACGTCACGTGGGAGAGGATTAGACCGCCGCCGGTCGACACGCCGTCACGTGCTCTGCACATGTCCGAATGCTTGCACGAACTCAGACCTGGTGACCATGTCGAGGTCCAGTGGAGACGAAGCAAGGAGTTCCCTTACGGTCTTTATCGTTGACCTTTTCTTCTATAAGGTACAGCTAAGTTTCTCTATGAAATCTGACCAAAGTTCCGTATTTCTCCGGCGTAGGATGGTGGTACGGCGTTGTGGGTCACCTGCAAAACTGCGACGGCCACGATAAGAACTGCCGCTGCGACTCCGACGGTAACATGAACAATTCAACCTCACGTTGTTATGTTTGATTGAATTGGAGCGATTGTGGATCAAAAGAGAATCTGGTTTTTACATTACAGAGAGTGTGGTGTTGGAATTCAGACAGTTCAGACCGGAGTCTCCATGGAGAACGACGGTGATACGGAGGAAGGACCACCGCGAAACGGGAAACGAAGCCGACGGCTTCTACGGCGGCGTAAGGAAACTATATGCCGAGGAAGAGATTTCTACATGGAAGCGTTTGTGGCCGACTCATGTTTTAGAATAAATTTTTGCAGATCTCATTGTAAGAATTAGAAAGCGTACCAAAATTTGCTGAAGCTGCCTAGAATATCGAAGAACTTCTTTCCAACGATCGACGAGAGACTTTTTGTTCATGAACCACAAGCCAAAATACAGTTTTAGTGATTTTAATTTAGTTCCTCAATAAATTAGAAATGGCAAATTGATTACAATTACATTCTTTAACCGACAAGATCACTTTAGTTTTGATTAATAATAAAAGGGCACTATACATTTAAATTATACATATATAACTCCAAAATTCCTTAAAATTTCCCATTGGACCATATAATATTCGAAGAAATATATGTATCGTATGAGCTCAAATGTTACCATAATAATTTTAGAGTATAAACAATTTCGTCATTTAACCACAACGAATATAGAATCATGGCAGCTTTCACTACACTTTTCGTAATTAAAACTTCCATGGTCACTAAATCACATGAATGTGATCTACACATATCGATTTTCAACTGGTTCTGCTTAAGCGAGATCACTGAATAACTTTATTGTACATAGTGAAATAAACTCAAGATTATTTTATTTCTGCTCAAAAAATGTACATATATTTCAATATAGGACATAGAACACAAATACAAAATAGATATCAAACTCTCACTAAGCATAGAATCCTCAAATCTTGAAACACCCATTCGAGCAGTATGCTCATGAAAGATCTTGGGTGGAATACCCTTAGTAAGAGGATCCGCTATCATGGCATTCGTCCTAATGTGCTTTATGAAAATTTGTCCACTCTGAACCCTTTCTTTTACAACTAGAAATTTAATATCGATATGTTTCGATTTTGTGGAGCTCATGTTGTTAGAGTACAAGACGGTCGATTTATTGTCACAATATATCTTCAATAGTCATTCTATACCATTTACAATTCGTAGTCCTGTGACAAAGTTTCTCAGCCAAATTCCTTGATTTGATGCCTCAAAACAAGCTATGAATTCTACACCCATGGTTGATGATGCTATAAGTATCTGTTTGACACTTCGCCAAGAAATATCTCCACCAGCCAAAAAATAGATGTAGCCCGAAGTAGATCTCATACTTTCTTGACATCAATCAAAATCAGAGTTAGAATACCCAATGATCTCTAAATGATCTGATCTGATAAGTGAGTATCTAATCTTTTGTTCTCTTCAAATTCCGCATGACTCTTATGGCTGCTTTCCAATGTTACATGCTTGGATTGCTTAGGTATCTACCTAACACACCAACAATGTACGTAATATCCGGGCGTGTACACACTTGAGCATACATTAGGTTCCCAACTGCTGATGCATAATAAGGAACCTTCTGCATCTCCTGAATTTCAAGATTATTTTTAGAACACTGATTGATACTAAATTTACCCCCTTTAACGACCGGAGTGTTTCCTGGTTTACTATCTTGCATGCCAAATCTTTTGAGTTTTTTTATCGATATAGCTCCTTTGTGATAAACCGAGAATACCATGGGTACGATCCCGATGGATTTGAATTCCTAAGACAAAGGAGGCAACACCAAGATCTTTCATTTCAAAATTTTGTGAAAGAAATCTCTTGGTTTTGTGCAATATGCATATATCATTAGTGACAAGTAATATGTCATCTACATACAAAACCAAGAAAATGAATTCGCTCTGAATGAACTTGTGATACACACAATCATCAACAAGATTCACTTCAAAGCCAAATGAGATAATCACTTGATGAAATTTGTGGTATCACTGACGAGATGCTTGTTTGAGTCCATATATGGATTTTGTAAGTTTACAAACCATTTTGTTCGGATCTCCTAATACGAAGTTTTCTGATTGTTTCATGTAAATTGTTTCTTCAATGTCTCCATTGAGAAACGTTGTTTTGACATCCATTTGATGAAGCTCTAAATCATTATGTGCAACAAGAGCCATGATTGTTCAAAAAGATTCTTTTGATGAAACTGGAGAAAAAGTCTCTTTATAGTCAATCGCTTCCTTTTGAGTATATCCTTTAGCTACAAGACGAGCTTTATACTTATCCACATTACCTTTAGAATCCTATTTGATTTTAAATATCCATTTGCAACCAATGGGTTTCTTACCTTCTGGTAAAGGGACTAATTCCCAAACTTTATTGTCTTGCATAGATTTATACTCTTCATTCATTGCCTCAATCCACTTTTTCGAGTCAGAACTACCAATAGCTTGATGGATATTGATTGGATCATCATTCACCATACTATTATTTTCCTCATGTTCTTGAAGAAACACTATATAATCATCCGAAATAGCGATTTTTCTCTCTCTAGTAGATTACCTTAAAAGCAATTGATCTTGTTGCTCAGGTTCATTAGGTTGTTGAGTTTGCTTTTCTTGAACAATTTCAGATTAAGGATCTAAACTTGCTTCATCTGAAACCACTATACAAATAGATTCAAGAACTGAAACCAACTCTTCCTCAAAGACAATGTTCCTAACTTTATTTCTCCCTCCAAACTCAATATCCTCAAAGAACGTAGTAGTTACCGTTTCAAAACTTGATCTTAATTTGGGATCGTAAAATTTGTAACCTCTCGATTGCTCAGAGTAACCAATAAAGTAACTTCTAACTATTCGGGGCTCCAGTTTCTTTTCATGTGGCTTGTAAGGCCTTGCATCAGTTGGACATCCCCATACATGAAGATGCTTCAAACTTGGTTTTTTACTAGTCCAAAGCTCATAAGGTGTTTTCTCAGTTGCCCTCGTTGGAACTCGATTAAGAATGTACGCTGCAGTCTTTAGTGCTTCGCCCCAAAGTGTTTCTCGTAAGGTTGAATGACTAATCATACTCCTTACCATATCCTTAAGTGTTCGATTTCATCTTTCAGCTACACCGTTCATGCTAGGTGACACCGGCATGGTGTATTGTGGGATAATTCCACACTCTTCTAGGAATTTAGCAAAAGGTCATGGACGTTGTTCACCCGAACCATCATATCGACCATAGTAGTCACACCACGATCAGATTTGATAGATTTAAATCTTTTGTTGAGTTAATTCTCAACTTGAACTTTAAAAGCTTTGAACACATCCAACGACTGAAACTTTTCATGAATGAGATATATGTATGTTTATCTAGAGTACTCGTCTATGAATGATATAAAATATTCCTAACCATTCCATGATGGAGTTGGAAATGGCCCGCAAATATCTGTATATATCAATTCTAGGACTTCCATAGCTTTATATGCACCAATTCTCTTTTTCTTAGTCTGTTTACCTTTAACGCATTCAACACAATCATTTGTTGGGTTGATTTGGGGTGCGGAAGCGTGTTTTTATCAACCCAAATTATTAGATCTAGTCATGTTCGGATTGATTTTTCGGGTTTCAACGATGAATAGATTTAGAAACGATTTCGAATATACATGTTATCGTTGAACGTGTGATTATCGGATATAAAACTTACAAGCCCTCTACGCGTATCCACGCCGAGATCGGATCTATTTTCAACGTTTGATGCGGGATTCGAGAAGAACGAAAACTGTTTTCGTTCTTCATTTTCTTTTGACGGCTATTAGGGTTTATATTCAGCATTTGTGTAATCGAATTACGAAAACTCGTTTTTCGTTTCTTATATAAATATTAAACCTTTTAATAATTACAACTTAAACCCTCAACTATTGAAATATTACATAATAGGCATAATACTTTCAATCTCCCACTTGCCTTTATGTAATATCTCAAACAGTCGAAGTACATGTATCTCTATACACATACTTGCCCGTACATCTTATGTACTAATCCCAAAAAAAAAAACAAATACAATTATATTCTTCGGTGCTAGTGGATGAATATAATTGCATTCCACATTGATTGTCTAACAATCACAAGCAGATACCGAAACACTCATATACGTGTGACCTCGTAGGTTCATCACTAAACCGGTAGCCAATTAGTCTCCACTAATTAACTAATCGAGGTTGGTGTCTAGCAACACTAAACGATCGGATAGCGTGAAGTAACATCCTTACTCATTTGAGTAACAACCTTACCCAAAACGAACCAGGGTGAAGTTGACGTTAGTATTTTCTTCTATCTTTACAGCTCCGGAGTCATCCTAGGCATGGTCATAACTGACAGCCTTACGGATCATAAACTATGTCTCATGTCAATCACAACTAACTGATGAATGAACCTAAGAAACACCTTTTTTCATTCATTCAATGTACTCTGGCCAGAGATTCGTACAGTCATTGTGATTACTGACAACATAGAGCTCAAACTCTTACCAAGAGTTGACGGATCCCATCTTGATCAGTCACTAACTACGCAAATATCTAATTATTTCTAATATATATTCAACTAGTACTCTCAGATACTAGATGTCCAGAATCAAAGAATAATAGATGAGATGCTAGTTACTATGCTGATATCAGGTCTAAAGAAAAAACTAACTATCTAACTATCTGGAGAAATCTTATGACAATTCATTGGTTATTTCACCATTAAACATTTCTCTCTTTAAGTCAGTTCAGTGATCACACCATCATGTGTATCACCCATATATGTGATTCAGTAAAAGAGATCTACTGATTTCTATCACCATAGAAACTTATCACATACATGTTGTTCTTTCCGGATCACTGTAGTCCGAGTAGTGATCCTACGAACAAGAACAATTCAGATTAAATCATACCAAAAACTTGACTATCTTTATTATGATCTCTATCATAATGTCAAGTTTCAGATTTAATCTTGGACTCTATCATACACTTATGAAATATTCATCAAATGAAAATAATGCCATATATAATAAAATAAAATCGATGTCTAAAATAATACAACTCGCTACTAGTCTATAAGCTAATGCCAGCTAGTCATCTCTCTCAATCCGATCCTCAGCTTATGCTTGTCAAACTCCTTTGATCCAAGCGCCTTCGTGAATGGATCTAATGCGTTTTCCTTTCCATCCACCTTCTGGATTTGTACGTCCCCACGCGCTATGATCTCTCGTCTTAGGTAAAACTTCCGCAGAACATGTTTCGATTTCTGATGAGACCTTGGTTCCTTCGCCTGAGCAATAGCTCCGGTGTTATCACACAATAAAGGAACGACTTCCTTTATCGAAGGTACCACACCAAGTTCATCTATGAACTTTCTCATCCAAACCGCCTCTTTAGCTGCTTCGCAAGCCGCTATATATTCTGCTTCAGTCACCGAATCGGCATAGTAGCCTGCTTGGAACTCTTCCAACTTACTGCGCCTCCATTTAGACAAAACACATAGCCTGAAATGGACCGACTGTCATCCTTGTCCGTCGAGAAACTCGTATCAGTGAATCCTTCTAACTCCAAGTTAGAACCACCATAAATGAGGAACTGGTCCTTAGTCCTTCGTAAGTACTTAAGGATGTTCTTAACAACCTTCCAGTGTTCCTCACCAGGATCTGCCTGATATCTACTCACTACACTTAGCGCATAAGCTACATCAGGCCTAGTACACGTCATGGAGTACATGATGTCTCCCACTGCGCTAGCGTAGGGAAGCTGACTCATGTGTTCTCTTTCTTACGGGGTCTTAGGACAATCCTCCCTAGAAAGAGAAATTCCAGTGTCTATCGGTAGATAGTCCCTTCTTGGAACTTTCCATGTTGTATCATCTCACGATACTGTCAATGTAATGGGATTGTGACAACCCAAGCAACATCTTCAATATATCCCTATAGATCTTTATTCCCAGAATATAGGGTGCTTCTCCTAGATCCTTCATGGAGAACTGATCAGACAACCATGACTTCGTCTCTTGCAACGTCGGAATGTCATTTCCCATGAGCAATATGTCGTCCACATAAAGCACAAGGAAGACAACCATGCTCCCACTAAACTTCATGTACACACAAGGCTCTTCATCGCATCTAACAAATTTGAACTTTTCAACTGCCTTGTTGAAGCGAATGTTCCAGCTCCGAGAAGCTTGCTTGGGTCCATAAATGGACCTCTGAAGCTTGCATACCATATGACCTTGACTTGGCGACGTGAAACCCTCAGGTTGAGTTATGAAAACCTCTTCCTAGAGCTCTCCGTTAAGGAAAGATGTGTTCACGTCTATTTGCCAAATCTCATAGTCATAGTACGCTGCTATCGTGAGCAGAATCCGAATGGATTTGAGCATTGCCACAGGGGATAATGTTTCTTCATAGTCAATCTCTTCTCGTTGACTATACCCCTTGGCAACTAGACGAGCTTTATAGGTCTCTACCTGCCCGCATGCTCCAATCTTCTTCTTGTAAACCCATTTACAAACGATCGGTCTAGAAGCCTGTGAAGAATCAACCAAAGTCCAAACTTTGTTGATCTTCATAGATTCCATCTCGAATTTCATGGCTTTCCACCATTTCTCAGAATCTGGGCCTTGTATGACTTCTTGGAAAGTCAACGGGTCAACATCTCTATGACTGACCATGTCCTCTTGCACCATCAGATTAAGTCTGTCAGGTGCACGTCGAGAACGTGTTGACCTTCTCAAGAAAGCCTGTGTAGCATGTTCAACCTGCACTAGGATATCTTGTTGGACTTGTTCTTGAACAGGTTCGTGAACTTGTTCCTGAACGGGCACTATCACTTCAACATTTGAAGATGAAGCGCCGGAGCCTAACAACATATCTCCCAGCCAAGATCGCTCACTTGACATCTCATGTCCATGAGCTTGTGTTGGTTCATCGGGTTCTTGAATCTCGTCAAGAACTACTTCTCCACCATGAATTCTTTCCTCAAGGAATTCCCTTTCAAGAAAGGTTGACGTTCTGGTCACAAACATTTTGTGCTCAGACGGGTGGTAGAAATAATATCCCATAGTTTCTTTGGGATAACCTATGAACCTACACCTGTCAGACCTAGCATTTAGCTTGTCTGGCTGAAATCTCTTAACGAAGGTCGCATAACCCCAAACCTTGATATGTTTCAAGTTAGGTTTCCGTCCCTTCCATATCTTATATGAAATCTTAGAGACTGCTTTAGTGGGAATCTTCTTTAATATGTAAGCACCTGCTTTTAAAGCATAACCCCACAGGTTTATTGGAAGATCTATGAACCCATCATGGATCGGACCATGATGTGCGTTTAATCAAGTAATAAATTACCTAGACTAACGCTTCCGCAAGGATACGGATCGTGTAGCAACTAGGGTCGAACAAATCTACCTAAAACTAGACCTAAGAATGACATAAAAACTACTACGGATTGCGTGTTATCAGACCATATCTAATAAAGTTCGATTTCTCCTTTCGGACACACCAATATGCTGTGGTGTTCCAGGAGAAGTCCACTAAGACAAAATCCCATTTTGTCTTAGATAATCGACAAATTCATGACTAAGATATTCACCGTCCCGGTCAGATCTCAACACCTTGATATTCTTTCCGGTCTGTTTCTCCACTTCACTGCGGAATCTCTTGAACATTTCAAAAGACTCGGACTTGTGTTTCATCAAGAACACAAATCCATATCTTGACATATCATCAGTGAATGTGATGAAATATGAATATCCACCCCTGGCTTGAACTCTCATAGGTCCGCATACCAGTATCCAATACCCATCTAGATGAATCAATAGTGGTTAAGGAAATCATGAAAACATTTTCCATGAATGTCTTACCTTGTTTCTTGCCCTTGAGAGACTGCAGGTATTCCTTGCAGTTCCTCTTCCAATGCCCTTTCTTCTTGCAGAAGAAACACTCGGCTTCTGATTGGCCGACCTTTATGATGCTGCCCTTAACCCTGGTCACCACCAGTCTTAGGCGCGCTCTTTGTGGTCCTGGGCCTTTTCTTGCCTTTCTCTTCTGATAAGAGGACTGCCCAACCATCAGCACAGATCCCGATACCCTCTTTTCAATGGACATCTGTTTCTCATACTCAATGAGCATATTGTGCATCTCATGCAACTCAACGTCCAGGTTTTTCTTGTTGTAGCTCACCACGAACGGGGAGAAGGACTCCGAAAGTGAGTGCAAGATCATCTCCTGCTGCATCTCCTTGCAGAAGGTACGCCCCAGCTTCTCAAGTTGTTCTATCAGACTAATCATCCAAAGAAAATGGGGTCCCACATGAGATCCCTTACTTAGAGCGGACTTGAACAAAGTCCCTGACACCTTGGACCTTGTCGTCCGACTCTGCTCACCGAACATCTTCTTAAGATGCTTCATGATCTGCTTAGCATCCTTATGCTCGTGTTGCTTGTGGAGTTCGCCACTCATTGACGCCAAAATGAGACACTTCACAGTGAAACACTTTTCCTCGTACTTAGTGTATTCACTGAAAGCCTCGTCATTTGCTGGGTCTGGCACTGGAGGAGCCGGTTTGTCGATTACATCGATTAGCTTCTCATGTGTCAGTACCAGGCGCAAATTGCGTTGCCACTCGTCGAAGTTTTCACCAACCAGCTTGTTGGTCTCGAGAATTGGACGTAAATTGAACCGAGACATTCTTAGGAGATCTTAAAAAGGAAAAGTTTACAGTAGAGAGTTAGAGATCGTATATATATCATAAAGACATGGATTTCATCTAAATGATATATTTCGCTAATCAACGTTACATAACATTAGAAATCTTATTTCTCATTAGCATTAATCTATAACTATATGCCTGAGCCCCTTGATAGTCAAGACGTTTCCCAAACATATAAAATAGATTTTTTATAAATTTTATCCCCATAAAATTTATAGTAAATTAACTTCGGCTCTATATCACATAGTCACCTGGTAGTGAGGTTGTTCCTATCGATATAGTTGAGTTCATCCTTCAGCTCATGGTCGGATAACAATTAAATTTATATCCCCCGGGTAGTCCAGGCGTATACAAAAACTAATTGTTCCCTCCCACTAGACATCTGATGTCATAGACGTATGAATCGAATTCTTGAACAACATGCCTCCTGGTAGTCAGGCCGTACCATGTAAACGAGAACCTATTCAAACGTCTACGATGAAGGAAAAGCCTAACGATAAACAATTTATCGTTTAAAAACTTAATTTTTAATTTTAAATTAAAATTCTTTAATTTTAATTAAGAATATGTTTTTTGTTTATTTTTTTTGCACGCGCGGGTTACACGCGCCCGCTCGGGCTCACGTGTCGAGCCCGCTCGGGCTCACGCGACGCGCCCGCTTGGGCAAGAGGCGCTAGGGTTTTTGAAAACCCAGCCGCCGCCGACCTCTGACCGGACGCCCGCTCTAGGCGTGAAGAAACCGTCGGTCGGTCGCCTCCATTTCTGCCTCTCGTCCGGCGCCTGCGAACCGCCTGGGTGGGCGAAGAAATGATTAGGGTTTCTAAAAAAACCCTGACCACGCCGCTGTTCGCCCTCTCACCCCTTCGCTCGCGGCGATTCCCCTTCGCAACTGTTCGGGCTGGAGCACCTCGGTGGCGGTTCAGGCTCGGACAAAGAGGACGAGCACAGGCTAGGGTTCCTTAGCCCCTCGCGTCGCCGCCTCGCGTGTCGCCTGCCTGGGTCCGTCGATGCTCGTGCGAAAATGCTCGCGCAGCGGGAGCTTGCTCAGTGTCGCCTCTTCTCGGGGTCTCTCTTGTGTCGTGCCGGTCCTAGACACGCCGGCCAAACCTTCGCCCGCGATCGACGACCCTCGGACGGCCGGCTAGGGTTTCGGCCGTGCGGCTCTCCCTCTCTCTACCGTTACACGTTCTGTTCTTGTGAGCGCGCTCGCGCGAATTTTACGTTTTTTTCGATCCGTTGTTTCACAAAAATTCGAAAATCTAATCCTAAACAGACGCCAGATGCTCTGATACCACTGTTGGGTTGATTTGGGGTGCGGAAGTGTGTTTTTATCAACCTAAATTATTAGATCTAGTCATGTTCGGATTGGTTTTTCGGGTTTCAATGATGAATAGATTTAGAAACGATTTCTAATATACCTGTTATCATTGAACGTGTGATTATCGGATGTAAAACTTGATAGTACAAGCCCTCTACGCGTATCCACACCGAGATCGGATCTGCTTTCAACTTTTGATGCGGGATTCGGGAAGAACGAAAACTGTTTTCGTTCTTTGTTTTCTTTTGACGGCTATTAGGGTTTAGATTCAGCGTTTATGTAATCGAATTACGAAAACTTGTTTTTCATTTCTTATATAATAATTATTAAACCTTTTAATAATTACAACGTAAACCCTCAACTATTGAAATATTACATAATAGGCATAATACTTTCAACATCGTAATATGTGAGGTCAATGGAATCTTGGATTCCATCCGACATAAGTCATTCAACTCTATTTCTAGAGATGTGACCAAGACGTTTGTGTCATAGCATCCCTGAAGTGGCGTCATTAAGCTTATGCTTTATACCATGTGATTCAGAATTCGAACTTGTATGGTATGTTTCAACAGTATCAAGCATATAAAGATTATCATAACTCGAAAGCGAACCGGTTCCAACAATATTTGAATTTAATGACAAAGTAAATTGATTGTTTACAAATGAACAAGAATAACCAAATTTGTCTAAATAAGAAATAGAAATCAAATTTCGTCTAAAAGACGGTACAACAAAAGTGTCTTGTAAATCCAAATAGTATCCAGTACGCATTAATAATCTAAAATTTGCAACTGCCTCCATTCCCACTGATTTTCCATTTCCCACATAAATGAATCTTTCAGCGTCACTTGGCTTTCGGAAGCTCATACAATCCTGCATAGAAAGAGTGATGTTAGTAGTAGCACCAGAATCTAACCACCAAGTGTTTCTTGACACTGAAGCTAAATTAACTTCAAAATAGACCAAAGTAAGGAACGTACCCTTTTTCACATGCCAAGCGTGATAAGCGGTACAATCCTTCTTGACATGTCCAGATTTCTTGTAGAAGAACAATTGTTTTCAATCGTTTTCTGCTTCTTTTTCTTTGGACCCTTTGCAGCTTTTTTCTTAGAACTTTCAAAGTTCTTTCTTTTGCCCTTTCCTCTAGAGGTATGAAGCATATGAGCACTTTCTGTCTTTTGTCGTTTCATCCTTTCTTCCTCTTGTACACACTAAGAGATGAGTTCATTAAGAGACCATGACTCCTTTTGACAGTTATAACTTATTTTGAATTGGTTAAACTGTAGAGGGCGAGAGTTCAAGACAACATACACAAGAACATCTTCTGAGAAGATGATCTTAAGAGTCTTGAGCTTTGAAACAATATTGTCCATCTCTAAAATATATTCCCTTATGCTTCTTTTACCAGGACACCTCATGGTGCTAAGCGGTACAATAACATACTTGTTTCAGCCTTATCGCTTTATACAAAATGCTTTTCAAGCTCAATAAGGAAATCTTTGAGATTGACCTCTTCACTGCCTCTAAAGGTTTCTGGAATGGTGCTCATAATGATCTGAAGACCAACGCGGTTTGCGCGTTCCTATTTTTCATAAGTTTTCTTCTCTTCGGAAGAACTTGAATCTGAAGGGGAAATTGGTGGCTCAATCCTTAATGTAAGGTCCAAATCCATGCACTCCAGAACTATCTTGACCTTATCTTTCCATTCCTTAAAATTGGAACCATTAAAGACTAGAATCATACAAATGTTGGTAGATACCGCAATAAGATTAACTGAAAAGAGAATATATGATAACATGATCAATGAAACCAATCAACTATTATAATAAAAAAATTATACAAATATAAATCAAGATACCAAGTGCAACATCAATATCAAGTCTTTGGACAATAATATCAACAACTAGTGGTATTCTTGATGTGATGATCAAACAATGATAATTAGACATGAATAATAAACCTCTTTGGATCGATTATTTATTACATGTCAAACCATATTATTATCAAATATTTACCATCACAAATATATATATGATATTCAGCCAAATATAAATCTACCTTTGGATCGATTAATATTCGCATGAATAGTCATATATATAACATTCAATACTTTTCATATGAAATATTCACAATAGAAAAAATTTTTGTGTTATATTGCCTCAATTAAACATTTAAAATATTGAATATGTACAACATCGAAATTATGAAGGACGGAAATATCGATTGAAACTAAAACACCGTCGAGAATACGATAACGCAATATATATATGTTATAATAATAGGTGCAGACGTTATCATTAATGAAAAATTGTACTTGGCCTAGTGGCTATGCGCTCCCTTTAAATCAGTACCATGTAACGTCACCGTTTCAATAATTAATTTTTAAAAAAACTAGTAAAACAAAAGTATATACATACATATGTATCTCCTTCTTCGTCATTTAAAACAGCGAACCGAAAAAAAAACAGAAATTCAAATGTCACAAAAACCGGTAAAATTTAAAACAATCACCCACGAAACATTATTTTACACGAAACGTCACCATAGACGAAATGTCGTGACTTTTTCCGCCACCGTTTCGTCGAAACTCTCGTTGACCTCTTTCATCTAGTTTCGTCACTATTTCGACAATGAACACATCAGCGGTGTTCAATAACACAGGCGAACGACTTAAATCTCACTATCCTACCATAATGACAGTGAAAAAATTCCGTTTCGAGTGACGGTGAAAAAAAAATAGTACGTCTCCGACGGAACAAAAAAAATACCAAACCAAATACGATGTTGGTCCATCGAGACGCATCCCATTATAACGAAGATGTTTGGGTCTCGTCAAAACCAAAATTGGGGTCTCGGGTATGAAATCCGGTTTTGCTTTTGGAGAGGAAAATACATACATAATATTCATCTATATATTTGTAAACGAAAACGTTTTATAAATATAAACCCGTGTACCATTTTGTTGACAACCGCACTTGGCCTAATGGTCAACGCCCCAATATGGCCATCAGCAAACAAGTTCGAATCTCTGTTGAATCTTCTAACGAACAATTATTCGACAATTGAGAGACTTTTTGTTTCTTCTCTTATGAAACAAGAATATTTTTATCTTTTGTCTATATGTTCATTAGGGATCACACATGTATTTATAGAAATATAACTTTAGTTATTTTCAATTTAACCTCTCAACAAATTAAAAATTACGAATTAATTCTATATTTTTAATTCATGATAATTATACTTTTTAATCATAAATTATTATATAAAATCACTTTGACAAATATTATACTGATATCATATATTTAAATTATATACATGGTCCCAAAATTCCTTATATTTATTTGTCCAAAAATGTATATAAAAAACAGGATTTTAACTAAAAGAAGAGCACGAACTGTGTTTTTTAGGGCGTGACAATGAAGCCAATATGCAGTTTCTAATCCGACATCTACGTGGTCTTTAGTGCATTTTTTTAACCTTAATAAATTAATCTTATAAAATAATTATCTAATAAATCTATTTTGTTATTAAATCTGTTTTTATTCTGAAAATTTTGATTTTATTATCTATAATTTGTTTCACCGGATATTTAGATTTTAAAATAACAAATGGAAATATATTACGAAATTTGAGTAGTTACGATCATTGCGTAAAATATCTGATGAAAATCGCGATAATAATCCGAAGGGGAATGGATGATTTGGTCCAACCACCGTGTGATTAAGAATTATAATCCTAATTAAATTAATTTTATGGTACAAAAAGTCCGTATATTATAAATATTATATATAAAGAAGCAAAAAAAGAAAAAGAAGAAGAGGAAAAAAAACTTCTGGACTTCTAAGGGAAATAAAAGTGTCTCGATCTCGACTTCCAGATTGAATCGCTGACGAACTCGTTCTCCGATTGTCGCTTCGTATTCTTCTTCGTCTTCTGTTCATCCGACAAAGATGAACGGCGGTCCCTCCGGTTTCAGTATGTGTCTGTGTATTCATCGTCCTTTGGTCGAATCAGTTTCTGAAATCTTTTCTTTATGATGCCCTTTTGAATTTCTCTTGCTCTATCGATTCGTTTTGATTGATATGTGTGAGTTATGGATGCCGCAGATAATGCTCCGGTGACGAAAGCCTTCGTAATCGCGAGCGCCCTTTTCACCGTGTTCTTCGGGATCCGGGGCCGTTCTTCCAAACTCGGGTTGTCTTACCAGGTACTCGCATTTGATGTGATTTCCCACTTGTGATCGAGCTTTGGTTCCTCTCGATTTAGATAATTTCGGGTCGAGTTAGGATCCGATATGGTCTCTTTCGATGTTGGTGTTAAAGTCACCAACTTTTGCTTTAGAACCCATCTTTCATGGGTTTCTCACCCGTTGGATTAAGAAGTAGTGATTTGAGTTCATCCCATTATGCTAAAGCTAAATGTATCAATCTAAGTTATAACTGTTGAATCATCCCATTAAGCCTGGCTTGCCACGACCACTTCTAAGGTAGTCTATTGTACCGTTTTTTCCAAACTGATTGCAGGATATTTTTGAGAAGTTTCGGATCTGGAAGTTGATACTGTCGATTTTGGCATTCTCATCCACCCCAGAGCTCATGTTTGGCTTATATTTACTATACTACTTCAGAGTTTTTGAGAGACAAATAGGTTCGAATAAATACTCGGTAAGTGATACTTTCTCGTATTTCAAAACCATTAGGGATTTGTGTTCTCATGTTCAACTTGATTAATTGGCAGTTAGAGAGATTCATCAGTGATCATGTCTTCAAATTGTTAGTGATCATTTCTTCTAGGTTTTGTATTCTCTTATTCTGCCCACAAAAGGGTAATTAGAAAGGCCTTATTTTGCAGGTCTTTATTTTGTTCTCAGTGACTGTTTCACTACTACTGGAGACCTTCTTGTTATCGATACTTAAAGGTATGCATGTTATCTTGTAACCTCTTCAAAGTCCACGCCTTTATGTTTGTCGAGAGATAGGCCTAGTGGCATTTATTCAGAAAGTGTATAGCTTTGTTACATGAAGGATCACTGCTGTTCTATACTGATGAATTTCTGTTTTATTATTAATATTTGCAGATCCCACAGCAAACCTACTTACGTCTGGACCATACGGCCTCATATTCGCTTCATTTGTACCCTTCTACTTTGATATTCCGGTTTCAACGAGGTTTCGCGTATTTGGTTTGCATTTCTCTGATAAGTCCTTCATATATCTGGCAGGTCTCCAGGTAACAAAACAATTAAATGTTTAGTTGTCTATCTTGTATGTAAGCATGATTTTCGTTTTTCTTAGTGTCTCGATTCCTCAACGTGCAGCTTCTGCTATCATCTTGGAAAAGATCCATATTTCCTGGAGTTTGCGGCATACTAGCTGGTTCCTTATACCGGCTGAATATTCTTGGCATCCGCAAGGCGAAGGTTGTTCCTTTGAATGTCATCGTAATGTAATAAAGTATAAACTTCAAGTGACAATCCGATAACACTGGGTGATCTTGTAATGTGTTTCAGTTCCCTGAGTTTGTGACTTCGTTCTTTTCCCGGCTATCTTTGCCATCTGTCGGGAGCTCTCCTCCAGCACCTAACAGGAACGTCGTTGGTGGTATGGGAGCCCAGCCGGGGCGCCAACCAGAGGTAAGTCACATCACGGTCTCCTTTTTCCTGTGATGCAGCATCATGTGAAAAGACGTACTCATTCTTTCATTGGATGTTTAAAGTTGCAGAGATCTTTCCCGAGCCCAATGGCGGCAAGCGTGGAGCCATCAGAGGAAGCCATAACAACGCTGGTGTCGATGGGTTTCGAGAGGAATGCAGCGAGACAGGCCCTGGTTCATGCAAGAAACGATGTCAACGCAGCTACCAACATCCTTCTTGAAGCGCAGTCCCACTGAACCTGGAAGTTTGGTATAAATTTCAATTTAGAAGAATTCAGACAGAGACTGTTGATCTCGGATGTGAGATCAAGATGGTCTACTGCTGTTGTACCCACCCGACCGAATGGTCTGCATTAACCAAACGCACGCCCACACCACATGGCTCTCGTCCTTGTTTTTATTCTTAGGTTTTTGTTTCTGTCTAAGCATCTAAGTTTTAGGACAAAGTGCATAGGTTAGGTTCTGTTCTGTAGCAGATGTGCAGCCCTTTATGAATGATTGAGAATCTTATTATACTCAGATCGAGTGCTCTAATCATTATTTGATAGAAAGATATATAACATTAGTGGTGTTATATACTGAAAGCCTCTACATGGTCTCTTGGGAAATCATGAACAAACAAGCGAATTCCTCTGAGCTTAATGCCTTTCTAAAAGACCTAATGTAAATGTCTGAAAAGCCATTGACACAAGTGTATGATGTTAAGGATTCTGTAACTCTGCTACTGCTTACACACAATGAGACAAGATTCTGAAAATGCATAACCTGGGAGTTGTATACTTTAGCTTGCGTCTTCATCCATGGTGTATACGGGTATTTGCCAATTCTTCGTCTTTTTTGGATCATCTGTTAAGGTCAGATCCGTTTCGTATTCTTTAAATGTATTGAAGAATGTCTTGGCACCCATCATGATAAGCCTTTCCACCATAAATAACTGGTAATTGTTCTCGATTATTGGATCCAGGATCTCGCTAAAGTTTGATGAATAAGCCAATTTGTACCTGCAGTAATGAAACACAGAATTTCCAGCAATGTCAAAACTCCATGAACCAACCTATGCAATGTCAACTATGATTCAGAGGTCATAAAAATCATGTACCTACATATACGTATATATGCATATAACCATTGAGCTTTAAGATAAACGACTTGATCATATACCATTCTCCATTCCACTTTGTGTCGAATTTCTAAACGGTTTCATGAATCCAGTAATTACCTTACAGCAAGAGGCGAAAAAAATCCTGGTGTTCTCTCATTCGATGCGATAAAAAGTGTCCGTCCAGCAGGGACCCACTTGTCGATTTTGCGGAGGATAAATTCTGGGCGAGTGTCTCTGTCTAGATGGGGAAACAATGTCCTTTCAACCCCAAACCTGTCCTTTCTGGTTTTCAGTTTGTCCCCTCGACGAACATGGATAGCATCAAAGTCTCCAAGTTGTGCTGTGATCTGTGAAACCAAAGCTGATTAAGCACAATGTCTCAGACGGACTACAAAGTCAGAAAACATCCAATGTACATAATAGATAGCAGGAGCGAGCGAAGCAATATAACCATTTGCACCAAGGCCAGTTTGCAAGATATGCATATCAGTTAAACAAGCATCACACCTTTTCTGCTGCAACTCTCCATTTTGCTGCTGCCATTTTAGGAAGAAATGAATAAGGGAGCATAACAGCGCTACGATTGTTACGATCCTTGCACTCCACGAACCTACACAGAAATGATCATCAGTGCCCAAGAAGTTTTAGAAAAGCTTTAGTAGCACAAGTCACCTAAAAGAATTTAAAATCATGAAGCTGGAACCCACTTTCTGCTCAATTGTACATCTAATTTCACCAGTTGGATCAATCATTTCTATCATAGTGGACAAGGGCTTGAGACTAGATGTACTATTGTCCTGAAAGTCCAATAAAAAGTGTACAGACAGGAGCATAGGCACAATGAAAGGAAACCAAAATGATTAGATTACCATGCAAGAGGATTTGCAGTTCGATTAATGAGCAAAAGCTTTGAGTATTGGCTATTGTCTCTAAGCTCATGGCGGCTAACTCCTTGCACATGCGCAATCCCTCGTTCTCCTAACTTCATACTTGTCGATAGCACAATATGCCATGTCCTTGAGTCATCCAATATCACGGGTATCTTCTCGGATATGAGGTCAATATCATACAAGGAGTCCATTGCACAAGAGCTTCCTCCCCAACTAGAAAATGCAACACATGATCTTGTGTGAAAACAGCATTGAACATTCCCAAGGTGCTACAAGCATGCACATTACAGAAAACAAAGAAAGGGGAGACATCCATAACCCCTAGATTTAACACAAACCAGCCTACACTCACCCTTCTTCTGCAGTATCATTGGCAGATCGGTGAAGTATCCCTTTCTTATTGTGCATTGGGTTAATGCACATCCGAGAAGGCATCACAAAGGTCCTGAGAAGCACATAAGAGAAAATTAAGTTCCAATTCTTTCCTTCACCTGATAGAGGCTAACATTAACTCATATCCTCAATAGGAAGAACTCCCTTAAGAGGAAGGGTAATTCATTATAGAATATCAAATTTGTATCTGTTTGACACATTGCATACACTAACAACAGAATTATGGACTTGTCAAAGTGCAAAAACTAAAGACACCTTTATCACCCATAAAGCTTCACCATTTTCCTCAATGCCCACAAAATGACAGAACTACCATCTCACTCAGCAGACTGAAACTTCCACCGAAACCCATGAAACTAGCGTATAAAAAAAAGGAGTTCATCTCTTCTACTCCCAAAAAGACGAGTAAATTGCCAGCTAAATTTAAACAACCTTTGTACGGAGACGAGGAAAACGAGATTAAGCAGATCACCTGTTGAGAATCATGGCTTCTTCAAGGGCACACCTGAGGCTGGATTCCTGGTGACCCAACCCCGCACATGTATCGCAATGCTTACCAGGACAATCAATTCTGTTTCCCCAATACAAGTATTTCTCAGACAACGTATGCTGTCTCCTGCTCCGAGGATATCTCAGGAAATAATCGATTAGGGTTTGTTGATAAGGCAAACCCAATCCGCCAGTGGAAATCACAGAAGAGAAAAGGAGGAGCAATGAGAAGAAAAGTATACACAGCAGAACGAGACGTTGATATCCCGGAGCAGGTTTGGACCTTAGGGATTTGCTTATAGTGGCCATTGAAGCTGCATGGAGAGCTGGCGAAGCCTGAAACTGGATGGAGGAGGAAGAAGAAATCAGAAGGGATCAGATCTCAGGGAAGAGGAGTGTGGTCACGTGATAGAATACCGGTAAGTCACATAAGTCACGTGACACACTCGTATGAACTTAAACCGGTACATTGGACCGCCTAAAGAGAGCACAACACGTAATACGGGTCGGGTACCAAACCCAAACGGGTACAATTGTTTCCATCATTCTGCTGCTGCAGTACAAATTGATTAAAGAAGCCTGGAATATGCACAGCCTTAACCTTACAAGTTCTTGCATTAGGACGTTCTTATTAAGTATTTGCACTTCTGCTTCAAGTCCAAACTTCCCCATCTCAACATATGCACCAGTAGATGAGTTTTGGACTTGAGGATACCCTAAGTCAAACTAAGGTACCAAGTAAATCGGCGCTACAATAAGGAGATGGAGGAGGAACAAAACATGTACTCGACGGACAACAAAGGTCTCAAATGGGAACGACGAAGGTAACAGAGATCTCAGAGAGGAACGATGACGACGACTGAACGAAGACAGAGAATATTCATGAATGACGAAGGACAAGAACGACGGCGAGAATGGTGAATGATAAAAAGGAACTGTTAGGTGTACACTATGAGATTGATACCTATGAAATATGTGTAGTTAGAAAGGTGACTTTGGTTTCAAGCGATGTGTGTCAGAAAACCTATCAGGCAGTTAAAGATGCACTATTTCCAGAAAAGACTGTTGTTCATTTATGTTGTGTCTACCAATGAGAGAGTTGAATAATTGATAATAAATGCTAATTTCTCTCAAATTTCGGAAGAGAGACGAGAGAGGAAGGAAGAGTTATAGAGAGAAGAAAGTTCCAACTTTCTTTAGTGATGAGAGAAACTATCAGAAAACATATACAAACACTTTAGTGTTTCGAGGCGTACTTTGAGGGTTCTAGGCTGAGCACAAAGGGAAGTATTAAGAGAAATATTCAATGCATGTTTGTTGATCAACGCTTTGTATGGTGACTATTGGTAAAACAAGAGAATGGATAGTGTAAGAAGGTAAGAGGGTGTGAATAACAAGAAACACAAATGACATTAAGGAGTGCAGGATTTTGGGAAACACAGGTGAGTTTTTCAGCTATATTTGGATACTTGTGAGGTGCATCTGGAAAGAGTCTCACTGTAAATCTTGTAAAGTTTCATCCTTGTCATAGTGAATTTTCAGATTCCAATCCCGACAAGATGTACAGTTTTCACACCGATGATCTGAACTCATTAAATTTCTTGTGTTCACTTTACTTTCAGTCCTTGGTTGCTTATTATTTTCTTAGATCAACTATTTTGTACTTAAAACCGAGAAGTGTGAGGTTGACACGCGTTTGTTCCGCCAAGGATACGATCCTCGAAACAAAAGCAAGTTCAATCGAGGGAGGGACTATGAGCGACCGGTGGTGTGTAACGCCGATAACAAAGATAAAGGAGATATAGAGAGAGAGGGGGGATCACATCCTACGGATGTGAGCCGCCATGAATCGCGATCACACGAACCAACACCTTCAGTTGTCTCCACAAAGGGTAGCCTAGGGAAAAAAGGAAACTGTTGCAAATGGAGGAGAGAGAGAGGTCGATTGGCGCAAGTGAAAGTGTTTCAGGTGTCATGGGGAAAGGTCACCATAGGAAACGTTGGGTACCTTGAATATGGCTCTTCACCATTATAAATGGAGATAAGCAGAGGCAAATATCCACACACCAAAAATCTTTTGTAAATTATAAAAAAGAGATATGAGTTATGATATGACTCCAGATCACATTTCAATGTTTTAGAACGAGATAGAAGATGGATTTGTGTTTCAAAACTCCTTAACAACCAGCAACTAAAACCTATGACTAGTCTCAATAATGAGGATGCCCTAAACCCCTGAAGAACCGGTTTGAGAAACCTTGAAAACGTGTGAAGACACTACAATCACTTGTGGTTATGTAATTGATAAGTCAGATTGACTTCAAATCAAGAATTGAAGGCTAGAACTCAGGAACTTACAAAAGAAACTCTCTTAAATCTCAAATCCGTAGTGTGTCTTGCAACTGAATAGAAACCAACATAAATAAACAATAAGAACACAAAACAATACATTTTGACTTAGTCTTAAACCAAATAACAGAAAATAATCTCAAACCAAGCAAATAAGCTATAACCGAGCTCAAAAACCGAAAATACATCTGATTAAACAAAACTTTACGTTTTAGGCTTTAAGACTTAGCCCAAAAACACTCAAATCTTCTTATTCTTCAAGTTCCCACGTCCTTGGATCCAGTTCGTGTGATTAAAGGCAATTCTCTTTGTGAATCTCCTCCATCTGGTGCTCTCGTACCAAACTCGGCTTGAACAAGCTTGGTGAATGCATTATGTAGTCTTTTGGCTTGTGCACGCGTCATTGACCCAATAACTTCAAGATCAGGTTCTTAAGCTTGTCTCTTGCTCTTCTCATCAATCTCGATATCCTCATCTTTAGCTCGTCCCTTGCTCTCCTCATAAATCTCGATGTCCTCATCATTCCGCTCCTTTTCAAAAGGATTTATCCTCAAATCGTGGGTGTCATCCGCATCAAAACGAGAGAGATCAGCAACATTAAAGGTCAAACTAATGATATACTCACCTGGTAACCCAATCTTATACGCATTGTTGTTAATGCGCTCAAGGACACGGAAAAGGGCCTTTTCCACGCGGCATCAGCTTGGACTTCCACTGTTGTGGCAATCTCTCCTTACGCATATGCACCCACACAAGGATCTCTAGCTTGAAAAGTAACCTCCTTACGACCTCTATTAGCTTGCTTGGCATACTAGTCCATTCTCTTTTTAATGATCTTTCTCGCTTTCTCATGAACCTCTTTGACATACTCAGCCTTTTTATTTCCATCAAGATTAGCAAACTCATACATAGGTAATGGCGTTAAATCCAATGGCATCAGCAGGTTAAATCCATAAACTATCTTTAATGGTGAGAAACGTGTAGCACTATGAACGACCATATTGTATGCAAATTCTACATGCGACAAACATCCCTCCCAAGTCTTAATATTCTTAAAGCACGCAACAAAGACAAGAGAGTTGTATTAATCACTTTAGTTTGCCCATCCGTTTGTAGGTGACAAGTCGTTGAGAACAATAACTTTGTGTCGAATTTAGACAAAAGTGTCTTCTAAAAATAGCTAAGGAACTTAGCATCTCTATCAGACACGATATTTCTAGGCATCCCATGCAAACGCACCACCTCTCTAAAGAACAAAGTAGTCATGTGTGATCCATCATCTATTTTATGACATGGAATAAAATGTACCATCTTAGAAAACCGATCTACAACCGAAAACACAAAATCCTTATTTGTCTTAGTCCAAGGAAAGCCTAGGACGAATACTATAAAGATGTCAGTCCATGGTTTACGAGGAATAGGCAAGGGAGAGTACATACCGTGCGGTTGCAACTTAAACTTCACCTTCTTGCAAGTCATGCATCGGCCACAAATATGTTCGACGTCCCTACAGATGTGCGACCAATAAAAGTATTTCTACAACATAGACAAAGTCTTGGTCATGCCAAAATGGCCCATTAAACCGCCCCCATGTACTTTTCTAACAAGCATATCTCTCATGGAACAGTATGGAATACAGAACTTGTTTTTGCGAAATATAAATCCACCGAACTTGTAGTAATTACCTTGGTCATACTTCTCACACGTATCAATTAACTCATAAAATTCATTAGCATACATGTATAGATCCTTCAAGTGCTTAAAACCGAGCAATCTCATCCAAATAAGAAATTAGTGCATAACATCTAGAAAGAACATCAGCTACCATATTCTCTTTACCTTGTTTATACCTGATCACATATGGGAAGGTTTCTATGAACTCTACCCACTTGGCATGTCTCTGGTTCAGCTTGTGTTGCCCTTTTAAATGCTTGACATGATCTATATGAATCACGAACTCTTTGAGCACAAGTAATGTTGTCATGTTTGCATCGCTCTCAACAATGCGTACATTCCTTGTCAGAGGTTGGATAGCTCAATTGTGCTCCGTTTAACTTCTCACTAAAGTACGAAATTGACTTTGAGTCTTGCATCAACACGGCTCCAATACCTACACCTGAAGCATCACATTAAATCTCAAAAGTTTTTTCAAAGTTAGGCAAAGACAAAAGAGGAGCATTCATTAGTTTCTCTTTCAAGATCTCAAATGCCTTCTCTTGCACCTCTCCACATTGAAACATGACATTCTTCTTTATTATTTCAGTTAATGGAGCTGCAAAAGTACTAAAGTCATTTAAAACCCGTCAATAGAAGCCTGCCAAACCATGAAAGTTTCTGACCTCTACGACCGTTGTAGGCCAAGACCAATTTTTTATGGCTTCTATCTTCTCCTCATCGACGTGTATTCCCTGCTCTTTCACAATAAATCCTAAGAACTGATCATCTCGTTTTCATACGTATTTCTTGCATGGTTTAGAAGACGTTCTCGGTATATATATGATGTTTTACGTATGATTCCGTATCCGTTTTACTTGCTTTCGTGCTTTTCATGTTCTTACAGGTTTTTACGCGTATTTGGACCATTTTGGAGCTAAAGGAGCATGCACGGAGCTAAGGAGCACTTCGGGGATCATCACGGGACAAACGGGACGAGATTCAGCATGGAGAAGCCTCCACCCGGTCGGGTACAAGCCTTACACGATCGGGCAGAACCCACGGGGCTTTGGACAGGACAAACCACACGACTCGGGCAAGCACAGGCCCGAGCTGTTGCCTAGCACCCGAGCGGGCACAAACCTAGCACCCGAGCGGGCATTGCACCCCAACCAGCAGACACGCGGGTTTACCCTAGCTGCACCCGAGCGGGTAGACTCATTACCCGAGCGGGTAGCGGCCCGAAACCTCTAAAAACTTAAGTAAACTTAACTTAAAACATAAGGGAACTCATGGGGCAATTAGGGCAACAATTGGACCGACTTAGGAGGCTTAAAAGGAGGAAAAAAGACGCCGTTACAGAAAGCATACAGAGGAGAACAATTCAGCGAAGATAGAGCAGATTCTTGCGAGGAGATAAGCGAGGAGCATTGGAGATCAAGCACCACCACTTCGGTTTTGTTTGGTTTTTATGTTCCTTAGACTCTCTACTATGTTTATGTTTCTTTACAGACGCATGAGCGAGTAGTTTGTTTGTTCTAGGAGAAGGGATTAGCCCTTGGCTATCCCGAGACCGCTTTTGATCTATTTTGAATGCATCTTCCCGTTTTAGTTCATCTATTCTTTATCTGAGTTCTTTAATTTACTTGTGTTTACAAAGGCCACGTAGATACATGTATTAGAGATTAGGAGAAGGACCGAAAGGAGAATTCTAGTCTTGGAAGATCAGGTTTAGAACAACCGAGGTTAGGCCACGAAAGTAGGGTAGCAACGGTTGAGGGTGAACGGGCGAATCACAGAGTTTATGGGTTTAGTTCAAGGTGTCAGCCACGAAAGTAGGGGGCAACTTGTCTAGATCACGTGTCTATGCCTTGAGAGAGGGTAGATATCATCTTAGGATCGTCCGCCTTAGATAGCTTTAACAGGGATTGCATGATAGATAGGTTGATCGCCGGTTTCGGTAGTCTTGTGGTGAAACCGGTTTCCTAGGACGCTTGTCTTATCGTTAGAACCCAAGTAGTTTAGTTACTTTCAGTATTTCATTCCTCATCCACATTCTTTCGTTAGCAAGTTTGATTCATAGTTCGGGTTTAGGTAGCGTTGCATAGTCTCTGTGGGATCGACACCTAAAATACTACACACGTGCCGTGCACTTGCGGGTAGATTAGGTTATATTTAACTCTGATACGCATCAAGTTTTTGGCGCCGTTGCCGGGGACTATTGTCAACGCGTCTTAGATTCGAACCTAGAGTCCTTCTTGCTTTATTTTTGTTTTTATTTTATTTTTGCTTTTGTTTACTTTCGATTCTTTCTACCTAAGTTCCTTTCGTTCGTTCTCTTTGGTGTATGACCAGGTCACAAGGCACTTCTAGTCTATTCAGAATCGACCCAGAGATCGAGCGAACTTGCAGACTACTGAGAAAGGGTAAGGAAGAAGACAACACAGAGCCGTCAGAACAACAGAATATCGATAATCAGAACGGCCATGAACATGCTCAGTTACCTCTCGGTAATTTGGGGCAAAT
>CM071861.1:27218211-27241231 GCA_036759665.1 Gynandropsis gynandra | reverse complement strand
CTCGGGTGCGGCTAGGGCAGTTTGTGCGCGTCCTGTGGGGCTGCAATGGGGCCCGCTCGGGCATGGCATGTGTGCCCGCTCGTGCGCGTCCTGTGGTGCTGGAATGGGGCCCGCTCGGGCATGGCATGTGTGCCCGCTCGGGCACAAGGCAAAATGGTCCTAAATGCTTGCCCGAGTCGTGCTAAATGGTCCACACAATTGGCCGTAGGTTTTGCCCGATCGTGCAAGGGTTGTGCCCGACCGGGTGAGGCTTTTCCATGCTCAATCTCGTCCCGTTTGTCCCGTGATGATCCCCCAAGTTGCTCCTTAGCTCCGTGCATGTTCCTTTAGCTCCAAAATGGTCCAAATACGCGTAAAAACCTGTAAGAACATGAAAAGCACGAAAGCAAGTAAAACGGATACGGAATCATACGTAAAACATCACATATGTATCAAAAACGTCTCCTAAATCGTGCAAGAAATATGTATGAAAACGAGATGATCAAAATCCCCCAGACTTGAATGTTTGCTTGTCCCTAAGCAAACGTAAACGTGGAATACATGGGGTATGAAAATACGAGAATTCCCCTTCTCCTAGAAATACCGCTAAAGTGAACCTAACCGATCAACTAGCACGTCGAGAGCAAATTCGGCCTAATCGAGTTTTCAGCCTTAATTCTAGGTCCACCACGGTTACCCGTGAGAAAGTAAATCAAAGGAGACTAGACACGCTACCGTAACTCCCTCCACCAGACAAGACTTCAGACTATGCTAAACCTAGGTCAACCGAGGATACTTGTTTCTTTCTTTCCGAGCTTCTTTCTTTCTTCTTTTTTTTTCTTTTTCTTTTTCTTCTTTTTGTTTTCTTTTTATGACTTTCTCTTTTTTTTCTTTTGTTTCCATCTTTTTATTTTTTTTTTCCATTTTTTTTTTCTTTTCTTTTCTTCTTTTTCTTTGCATACACACTAGGCTTCTAGGACGTCGGATTTGAAGGGATCTAGCCTCTACTTAGACCCAGACTACCGATGACGGTATACTCATGCATCTCGTGTGAGAGTGCAGCGGAGTAGGTGGCTTTTTGTGCCTTGCCCTTAGGACGTAGAAAGATGATCGCCAACCCACCACTTAGACCCGAGCCACCGAAGGAGTAACAAGGTCGATGCACTCATATCGATTTTTTATCATGCTTATTAGGCACTATTTCTATCGACAGCGGAGTGTTAGTGTGTGCTTTTTAATCTGCAAAACAAGCTCGATTTTATATGATCCAATGATCCTCAATGTAACCAAAGTAAAGTGTCGTCTATACGAAGTATGACCATCTGGGTAGAGAAAATAAACGACAGACCAGCCTAGCAACCTCGTCTAAACATCCCCACAAGTAACGCTAGGATTCCCTAGAACTACGACCTATTGTT
Source organism: Gynandropsis gynandra (assembly GCA_036759665.1). Taxonomy (NCBI): domain Eukaryota; kingdom Viridiplantae; phylum Streptophyta; class Magnoliopsida; order Brassicales; family Cleomaceae; genus Gynandropsis; species Gynandropsis gynandra. Next base: position 27,239,834 of record CM071861.1, on the reverse strand, counting down.
TTTCAGCCGACTAATAAGCTCTAACGCATAGGAAAACCTATCTCAATCATGCAAAGTCTAACGGAAAAGTTCAACCTCTTAAGCATTCCTAAGTTCATGGTTCATCTCAAAACGTGGCACCGGACAAGTGCCTTGGGACGACTCTAACTCAATCAAAACAAAAACAAACTAAAAAATCGCAAAAATAACCTAAAAACTAAAAAGTCAAAAGAAAATGAAACGAAATCACCTGACAAACGTGAGCTGCTCCCCCCAGACTTGAATTGAACGGCGTCCTCGACGTGAAGCTCCGATGGAGGATGAAGGAAGTGAAGCACGTTTGTGGTGTTATATGATTTTTTTTGTGTTTTTTTTTTGAAAAATAAATAAGCGAGTCTTTAACCTAAATACTAAGAAAATTAAAAGCAAACAGGTTTCGGTAGTCTTGTGGTGAAACCGGTTTCCTAGGACGCTTGTCTTATCGTTAGAACCCAAGTAGTTTAGTTTACTTTCAGTATTTTATTCTTTATCACCACTCTTTCGTTAGCAAGTTTGATTCATAGTTCGGGTTTAGGTAGCGTTGCATAGTCTCTGTGGGATCGACACCTAAAATACTACACACGTGCCGTGCACTTGCGGGTAGATTAGGTTATATTTAACTCTGATACGCATCAAGAACACAAGCTTGTTAGTGAAAAAAAGACATTTAAGATTTGCAAACAATTTTTCAGCCCTTAACACGTCTAGAGCATTCCTAAGGTGATGAACAAGTTCTTCGAGATTCTTGTTGTAAACTAAGATATCATCAAAATAAACAACAACAAAACACCCAATGAACTTCCTAAGAACGTGATTCATAAGTCTCATAAACGTACTAGGAGCATTCGCTAAACCAAAAGGCATGATAAGCTATTCATAAAGTCCTAATTTCGTTTTAAAAGTCGTCTTCCATTCATCACCTTCTCTCATTCTAAATTGATGATAGCAGCTCTTACTATCTATTTGGAAAATATACTAGAACCATGAAAATCATCAAGCATATGATATAACCTAGGAATAGGATGGTGATACTTTACTGTAATATTGTTGATTGCTCGATAATCAATACACATGTGCCACGTACCATCCTTCTTGGGTACCAAAATCACCTGAACAACATACAATGACATGTTTTCCCATACATAACCATTTTCCATGAGTTTAGCCACTTGTCTTTGCAACTCTTTGGTTTCTTCGGGGTTAGTACGGTAGGCGGGCTTGTTAGGAGTGCTAGCACTAGACACAAAGTCAATTTGGAGCTCTATTCGCCTTATTGGAGGCAAGCCGCGGGGAATTTCTTCCGAAAACATGTCTTTAAAAACCTACAACATATCACAAACAACATTGGGCAAATAAGAGATCATAAGTACTATCATCGGCTGATTAGAAAACAAAGCTTTCTTGATCTCTCTTTCTCTCATCGAAAGAAAATTGTTTGTCCTCACGGATTTGCTATCACAGGCCATTTTCATGGTTTCTCTCAAGACCACACCATTTTGTGAGTGAACTACCTCATGGTCACTCAATTTAGCTTGCTTCTCCTTCTTAAGTAGTTGCACTTGATATTTATAAATCTCCTTTGGTGTTAATGGTATCAAGCTAATATTTTTTCCTTTGTGTTCAAACGAACATCTGTTGTTATACTGATACGCGCACGGGCTAAGTGGCTCGGGACGCGTATTCGGAGAACCGAAATCCTCGTTTTTTAAGCGGGATTTCTTTGAGTTGGATGGAATGTTTGACTCCACAAGAGGTGCGGAAGCCTCTTGATACACTCTAAATGCACTTCAATTGTTCCCAAAACGAATTGAAGGCAAAGACGTTTCCCGGAAACGTTTTAGAATAGAAGTAAAAATTCTCTCAAACTTAAATTCACTCCAAAATCCAAACTGGTTACAAATGAAGGTTGAGGCTGCTTTTATAGGCAAGTCTCAAGCCTTGAAAGAAGACAAAATACATGAAATGATTGCCCAATTGCCCATATTGGCCGAAAATGGTTTGAAAATAGAAAAATGGGCCAAAAACTTGTTGGAGGGTCCAAATGATGTCATCTGACCGTTTGGTCGCGGGGGTGACATCATGTGACCATTGGACATGCAGGAGTGATGTCACGTTACTGTTCGAACGCGCTGGAGCGTCCCCTGACGTCATGTGTCCGTTGTGAGCACGGGAGTGATGTCATCAGGTCATCTGGGTCATTTGGGCGTCCTAAGCGCCCGGGCTGATGCTAAAGACGATCGCGACTCGTCCGACGGTTACAGACGAATGGTCTTCATGGACGAGAGCCTCCCACGCTTCTTTCATAATCTCGGCGGCCTTGGTCCGTAAGTTTCGCGCTCAGCCCCTCATGATTAGGCCGTGGAAGGATTCCACTTGCTCGGTGCCTCGGGTCACCTCCTCGGTCGCATGACCGGCTCTCGGGTCGTCCTGGTGTTTGATATCCTCATCATTCCCTCCCCCTTGCGAGCGTTCCATCTATGGAATGCTATCATCTGCATAGAAAGGAGATAAGTCAGCAACGTTAAATGTTGTTGACACATTATACTCACCGGGTAGCTCGAGGCGGTAGGCGTTGTCATTGATTCGTTCAAGGACACGAAATGGCCCATCCCCTCTTGGTGCAAGCTTCGAGCTTCTCTTCTCCGGGAATCATTTGGGTCGCATGTGTAGCCACACCCAGTCTCCCTCACTGAACACCTGTTGTCTTCGCCCCTTGTTGGCTTGCTTGGCATATTTTTTGGTCTTGCGCCTTATGTTTTCCCGAACCTTCTCGTGCATCTTTTTAATGAGTTCGGCCTTCTTCTCGCCGTCTTGGCTAGTGACCTCCTTGCTTTGTAGGGCCGAGAGATCCAAGGGAGTTATGGGATTGAACCCATAGACGACCTCAAATGGTGAGTGCTTGGTGGTAGAATGATGTGTCCTGTGACCGTAAGAGTGCTGCCAAGGTGCGGTTGACCACCTCGGTCTGACCATCCGTCTGCGGGTGGCATGTTGTGGAGAACAACGGCTTGGTCCCTAGTTTCCTCCAAAGTGTCCGCCAGAAGTGACTCAAGAACTTGTTGTCTCGGTCGAACACAATGGTCCTCGGTAGGCCGTGAAGGCGTACGACCTCCTGGAAGAAGAGGTCCGCTATGTGGGTTGCATCGCCGGTCTTCGAGCACGGTATAAAATGCACCATCTTGGAGAACTTATCCACTACAACAAAAACAGAATCTTTGTTTCGGAGCTTCGGGAGTCCGAGAACAAAGTCCATCGACAAGTCAGTCCACGGATGAGTTGGAATTGGTAGAGTAAGATACAAACCGTGGGGCTGGCTACAGGACTTGGCTTGGTGGCATGTGATACATCATGCACAAAGTTGTTGTACATCCCTTTTTAGGCGCGGCCAGAAGAAATGCTCCTTGACTGTGGCCAAGGTCTTCTCTACACCAAAGTGCCCCGTAAGAGTCCCTCCATGAGCTTCTTATAGAATCAACTCCCTCATTGAGCTCTGGGGGATGCAGATCTTCCTGTTGCGGAAAAGGTATCCTCCGTGCACGTAGAATGGTCCGTGGGCTCCTTCCTTGCTCATTGGGAACACCTCGTCGAGCTCCGGATCTTGGTCGTAGAGTTCATTGATGTGCTCGAACCCTAGGTTCCTTGCCTCCATTGTGGTGATTAGAACATGCCTTCGTGACAAGGCATCGGCCACCACGTTGTCGTTGCCCTTTTTGTACTTGATTATGTACGGGAAGGTCTCGATGAACTCCATCCATTTGCCATGTCGTCGCTTGAGCTTGTTTTGACCCTTGCGGTGCTTCAGGGTCTCATGGTCTGTGTGGATGATGAATTCCTTCGCCAGTAGATAATGTTGTCATGTCTGTAGGGCCCGAACAAGAGTATAAAGCTCCTTGTCATACGTTGGGTAGTTGAGCTTGGATCCACTTAACTTCTCGCTGAAGTAGGCCACGGGTCGCCGTTTTTGAACGAGAACTGCTCTAATACCCATTCCTGAGGCGTCGCACTCTACTTCGAACATCTTGTCGAAGTTTGGCAAGGTAAGGACAGGCGCACTGGTCAAGCTCGCCTTGAGCGCCTCGAACGCTTTGGCTTGCGCTTCTCCCCACTCAAAAGCTTTGTCCTTCTTGATAACCGCGGTGAGTGGTGCGGCTATACTGCTGAAGTTCTTTACAAACCGGCAATAGAAACTTGCTAGCCCATGAAAGCTTCGTACATGTGCGGCTATCGTCGGTGTTGGTCATTCTTGTATGTCTTGGATCTTACTCTCGTCCACTCGTAGTCCCTGCAAACTTACCATAAATTTGAGGAACACGATCTCCTTTGTGGCAAAGGAGCACTTCTTCATATTGGCATAGAGTTGTTCCTTCCGAAGCGTCTCTAGTACCAGCTCAAGGTGCTCGTGGTGTTGGCTAAGGTCTCGACTATACACGAGTATGTCATCGAAATAGACCACTACGAATTTTCCAATGTAGGCTCGCAGCACTTGGTTCATTAGCCTCATGAACGTGCTTGGGGCATTGGAAAGCCCGAAGGGCATGACGAGCCACTCGTACAGTCCTTGCTTCGTTTTGAAGGTTGTCTTCCATTCGTCGCCTTCTCTTATGCGGCCTTGATGGTATCCGCTCTTGAGATCGATCTTCGAAAACATTGTGGCCCCACTCAGCTCTTCCAGCATGTCATCGAGCCGTGGGATCATATGCCGGTACTTGATCGTGATGTTGTTGATCGCCCGGCAATCAACGCACATCATCCACGTCTCGTCCTTCCTCGGTACCAAGAGCACGGCAAGAACTTAGGCTTTCTCGGATGTAGCCTTTGTCCATTAATTCTTGACCTTGTCACTGGAGCTCCTTGGTCTCCTCAGGGTTCATGCGGTAGGCCGGTCGGTTTGGTAATGATGAAAAGCACGAAAGCAAGTAAAACGAATACGGAATCATACGTAAAACATCATATATGTATAAAAAACGTCTCCTAAATCGTGCAAGAAATACGTATGAAAACGAGATGATCAGGCGACCCTGGAATAAGATCGATCTGGTGCTCTATACCCCGTAGCGGTGGAAGCCCAGCTGGAATTTCCTCGAGAAACAAGTCTTGATACTTGCTTAGGATGCTGGCGACTTTCGGTGGATGCTCCACTGTTCCCTGGCTTACTAACACATCCTTGTAAACCATTAGTAATACGGAGCTTCTATTGCTCAAAGCCTTAGCGCTAGCCTTGACATAAAAATTCGGATTTGGCTTATCGTCACGACTCAGTTTTAACTGCATTTCATAAACCTGAGCGGGACTAAGGGGCGCTAGCGTTACCTTTCTTTTGTTCATGACGAAGGAGTAGAAGTTCGACTTCCCGTCATGCGTTACCTCGCGGTCATACTTCCACGGTCTTCCTAGTAGGATGTGCCCTACTTTCATGGGCACGACATCGCAAAGTACTTCGTCTTGGTACTTGCCGATGCTGAAAGGGACGGTGACTTGCTCGCTCACCTTGAGCTCCCCTTTATCGTTTAGCCATTGTAGCTTGTACGAATGCGGGTGCTTCTTCGTTTCCAAGCCAAGCTTTCGTACCATGTATGTGCTGGCAACGTTAGTACAGAACCCGCTATCAATAACGAGTCCACATAACTTTTCTTTTACGAGACATTTCGTGTGGAAGATCGTCTCTCTTTGTGCCATTTCAGGTGGTCCGACCATTATGCTTAAGATGCGTCGTGTCACCAGCAGCTCTCCGCTCTCTGGGTACTCGATCTCGTTGTCCCGTTCATCTTTATTCGCAGACTGGTAACCTCCGCGATTAGTGATGGTTATGACCCATGGATTAGTGCAGTCTCTCGCCATGTGGCCTATTCCTTTGCACCTAAAACACACAAGTTCATGAGTACGGGTTTGGTTTGAATGGTTTGGTCTATTACCTTCCCCTTTGGCACCCCTCAACGTTTCGGGTGCTTTGCCCTTGGAACGTTCATCTTCCCTTGGTCTTTCTGGCAACCTTGGGTGTTGTTCGCTTGTCCTTGTGGGCTGCATCCTTCTGCGGCTCACTATTTGCTTCCGTCGAACCTGTTGCTCTATTTGAATCGACAAATGTAGGATGTCCTACAAGTCGTAGTAGTGTTGCCTCTCTACCTTCCTTGCGATTCTCTTATTCAGCCCATCTAGGAATTGGGCCATTATTGTTTCTTCATCTTCGTCTAGCTCTAGCCTGTTGCAAAGATGCTCAAATTCGTCGAAGTATTCTTCGACCGTTTTGCTTTCCTGGGTCAACTTCCTATATCTCCGCTGAAGCTCCTGGTGGAAGTGTGGCGGGACATATCTCTTGCGCATGAGGGCCTTCATCTCTCCCCATGACGAGACTGTTCCAACTCTGGTTGGCCACCTACTGCTCTCCTTGCGATCCCACCAAGTGAGTGTACCTTCTGTGAGCTGGGGCTGCGGCATACTGTACTTCTTTACGCTCTGTAAAGTTGTAGCACTCGAATATGTTGTCCATCCGCCTCTTCTAGTCGAGATAAGCTTCTGGATCCATGCGGCCTGAAAAAGTAGGTGGTTTTAGTTTTAACCTGTTACCATCCTGGTTCTGTCGCTGTCCTCGGGGTGGCTTCTCATCCGAAGATTCGTCTTCACGGATGATGGGTCGTTGCCTTCGGGGTTGCTCCTCTTCCGGAGTTTCATCATCGCGGATGATGGGTCATCGCCTTGGTCACCTCAGAAACTCTTCGTCCTCATCTTCGGGGTCATTCTGATGTTCACGTCGTCTATGTTGAGGAGTTGGGCGATCTTCTTGTTCCGCACAGTTCTCACGAACCACTGGTGCTTCCACTATTTGTTGCCTTCGTTCACCTTCAAGGCGATTCATCCTTGTTTCCATTCTTTGGAGCATTTGCATGATCGCATCGAGTTGGTAATTTTGTGCTGAGTGTTCTCCTCGTTTGGCCATCCTTTATCAAACAAGAATGATTAGTTTTAAAATGAATTAAAAGGGGTGGAAGCGTACCTTTGGTCATTGAACCGGGCTCTGATACCAAAAACTGATACGCGCACGGGCTAAGTGGCTCGGGGCGCGTATTCGGAGAACCGAAATTCTCGTTTGTTAAGCGGGATTTCTTTGAGTTGGATGGAATATTTGACACCACAAGAGGTGCGGAAGCCTCTTGATACAGTCTAAACGCACTTCAATTGTTTCCAGAACAAACTGAAGGCAAAGACGTTTCCCGGAAACGTTTTAGAATAGAAGTAAAAATTCTCTCAAACTTAAATTCACTCCAAAATCCAAATTGGTTACAAATGAAGGCTGAAAATGGTCTGAAAATAGAAAAATGGGCCAAAAACTTGTTGGAGTGCCCAAATGACGTCATCTGACCATTTGGGCGCGGGGGTGACATCATGTGACCGTTGGGCATGCGGGAGTGACGTCACGTTATCGTTTGAACTCACTGGAGCGTCCCGTGATGTCATGTGTCCGTTGCGAGCACGGGAGTGACGTCATCAAGTTGTCTGGTTCATTTGAGAGTCCTAAGCGCCTGGGCTGATGCTGAAGACGGTCGTGACTCGTCCGACGGTCACGGACGAGTGATCTTCACGAACGAGAGCCTCCCACGCTTCCTTCACAATCTCGGTGGCTTTGGTCCGTAAGTTCCGCGCTCGGTCCCTCGTGATTAGGCCGTGGGAGGATTACACTTGCTCGGTACCTCGGGTCACCTCCTAGCTCGCATGATCGGCTCTTGGGTCGTCCTGGTGTCTGATGTCCTCATCATGTACCCATCATGCTTCACACATAAATCAAACTGCCTCGGGCGCCCAAGCAACAAATGATCAACCTACATTGGAACCACATCGCACAATATTTTGTCTTCATAACTTCATATGTGAATTGTAACCATTACTTGGCGATTCACATTGGTTCACCTCTCTCATTCAGCCATTGAAGTCGGTATGGCTTCGGGTGCTTCTTGGTCAGCAAACCAAGTTTCTCAACCAAGGATGTGCTAGCCACGTTCGTACAACTGCCACTATCAACAATCACAACGCACACCTTCCCCTTTGTGTACCCTCGAGTATAGAAGATGTTTTCTCGTTGAACAATGGCCTCCTCTCTAGCTTGAAGATTCAAAGCTCTTATAGTTATTAAGAGCTCACCTCTCGCAAGCTCTTGCTTTTCATGCTCACTATCTGACTCATTCTCAATCTTTTCAATATTATCTCCTTCTTCTTTCTCGGAGGATCATTTGAAATCTCTGTGTGTATTGGTGTACATCATGCACTTATTCACACAAATAATTGATATGATCCCTGTCCAAACAACGAAAGCACTTAATATTCATGAGCATGAGTTTGAGTCTTATCGGTGTTACCTCCATCTTTAGGCCATGATGGCTCAACCTTTTGATAAAATTTGGAAGAATAATACTTCTCTCTCTTGGTGGCCGATGGTCATCAAATTTGAGCTGATTTTCAACTATAATTGCGTGATGTAGGAGCCCATAAAAGGTTTAATAGTTTTGAGCTTCAACAAGATTACAAATCTCCCTGTTCAAACCTTCTCAGCTGCTTTACACTCTTCCAAACCATCTCTAGCCTTAAGCATCTCCAATTCTTTGTAGTATTCCTCCACACTATGAGTCCCTCGCACCAAGGTTCTAAGTCGCTCACACACCTCGTCTTCTTAATCAGCAGAAACAAATCATCGACCTTCATAGCATCTGTCATCTCCTCCCAAGTTATTATAGGGGGCAATGTTGCTCGTCTCCTTGATGATATAACTTGATCTTACCATACTAGTACATATTCATGGAATATTGTTACCAGCAGTTGCACCTTCTTGCGTTCGAGTAATGATGACACTCCAAAACCAATTCAGTGTGTCTTTTCCACTCAAGGTAATCATCAACAGTTTCGCATCCATTAAAAGGAGGGATTTCCAAAAGTATATTTATTAGATCGTCATCCATTCTATTCCTTTTGTGTCGGCCACGCATAGGTTCCATCAGTGCCAAGAAAGGATCTGCATCGAAGTTCTATCTCATCTTAGCCTCGTATGCATCTTCATTTTTCTTAGTTTCGTTGTTCATGAGGCCTTCCTATCCTCCATGGTGCTAAAGCCTCTAGTTCATCTTATCTTGGGACTTGGTTGCCTTTAGGCTGCTCATTAGGAGGTGGCGGTTGTTGGGGAGCTTATCGTTCCATAGTCAATTGATCAATCTTTCGATTCATCTTCTCAAACACCTCCATCATCTGATTCTGCTACTACTGGAGATGTCGTTCGACCTGTTGGCTCAAGGCTATCACGATATAATGATTACGAGCTAAACTTTCAGCAATTTGTTGCTCCTTAGCAAGTTCGGTGTCGTTTTATTGCTGAATGTTTTCCATGAGTTTATTTCTTGCAAAAACGAACAAAAGATGAGTGAAAATAGAAGTAAACAAAGGAAATGAGTGTGTAAAAACCTTACAACCTCTTACGAATGATGTTTCACTCGATTTTTCACTCTACCTTTTCCTTTTTCCTTGTCAAGTTGAGTTCGCCCTAAAAAACAACTCTAGAATTCAAATTCAATCAAAATCTAGCTAACTAACAATCACAAAATTTGAGATCCCACCAAAAATTGTTGCAAATCACAATTATAATGCCTACTAGTGCTCAAATCTGTCCTACTACAAAATTACAAGTTATTTTCCTATTTTTCTTTTAGGAAAATGAACAAAACAAGAAATTTGGTTGTATTTTCATGCTTACTAAGAAAATAATCAAAACCAACACCGAATTCAATAAGGAAAAACTGAAATAACTATTTTCTAATCCTTTATGCTCGAACATTCGGATCAGCTTCGAATTTCCTTTTCTTTTATAGCAAAATTCTTTTTTCTTTGTGTTTTCTTTTCTTTTATAGAAAATTTTCTTTTTCTTTGTGTTTCCTTTTCTTTTATAGCAAAGTTTATTTTTTCTTTGTTTTTCTTTCCTTTTCTTTTTTTTTTCTATTAGTCCTACGATGGAACAAGCCTGGACGAACAATCAAACGAAAATTTTAAAGAAGAAATGAAAAAAGATTAAAAGACACGATTCACACCTCAAATGTAAAGCACAAACAAAGAAAAAATTAACAAAGCGTAAATCTGACTCAAAACAAACTAAAAACACAAGGATAGATGCTAAACCAAAGAAGCATGACTCTGATACCAATTGATATGACTCCAGGTCACGTTTCAATGTTTTAGAAAGAGATAGAAGACAGATCTATGTTTCAAAACCTCTCTACAACCAGCAACCAAAACCTAGAACTAGTCTCAATAATGAGAACGCTATAAACCCCTAAAGAACTCGGTTGAAAACCCTTGAAAACGTGTGAAGACACCACAATCATAGGTGGTTATGTGATTGATAAGTCAGGTTGAATCTCCAGACTTCAAATCAAGAGTTGAAGGCTAGAACTCAGGAATTTGCAAAAGAAACTCTCTCAGATCTCATAAGTAAATCATAGGAAGGAAAAACTATGTGCTTTGACTTATTCCTAAACCAAATAAACCGAAAATAATCTCAAACCAAGCAAATAAGCTTTAATTGAGCTAAAAACCCGAAAATATTTTGATTAAACAAAACTTTACCTTTTGGGCTTTAAGACTTAAGTGATGACTGGTGGAGTCGCCAGAAAACGCAAACGCAACGACTGCGTTTTCTGGCGACTCCGGGCGATATCTCAGATGACTGGTGGAAACGCAGGAAGTCGTGAAGACTCTAACTCATGAAAACAAAAACAAACTAAAACTAAGCTAAGAACTACGAAATCAAAGAGAAAAACAAAGAAAACGAAACCAAAACAGCTGACAAATGTGAGCTACTCCCCCAGACATGAATTGAATGTCGTCCTCCACGTGAAGGTCCGATAGAGGATAAGAAAAGTGAAGTCACGGTTGAAAGTCTTTTTTTTGTGCTCCTCGCCGACTCCTCCTGGCCGACTCCTCCTCACCGGTAAGTCTTTTCGCCGACTCTCTTCGCCTCTTTCCTCCTCCTCGCTCGTTCTCTCTTGGCCATAAAATTAGGGTTTCGGGTTTTGGGTAAATATCTCGATTTTGGGTTTTGTTCTTGGCTGGATTCTGGGTTTTGAGCAGCCATCTGCAATTTCGCCATGAAATTATCTGAATTTCGCGGTGAAACCAGACACCCAGAAACCAAACCAAAAACAGACGACACGACAAAAGAAACTCCCAATCCAACACCTTCAGAGACCGAACAAGGCTGCCATGTAGTTTAAACCACCTCTTACAGACAAGAGAAAGGTTCTTCCGGTGAGATTCCGGGACCTTCGCGAGGATTCTGAGAAGGGTATCTCCGGTCGACGCCGCTTCGCTTCCGTCGTTCGCTTGAGTCCCCATCTTCACCGATGGGTCATCCACAACATCATACAAGCTCACCTTCTTCTTCATCTTGGTACCCATCTACTGGGGATTGAAACCCAAGAGAGAGAAAAGGGCAAATTCAGGAACCAAAATCGACGCGAAAGAAAGTAACGATCTTGAATTCTCGAAAGTCTCGAGTTCTGTTTTGAGTTTAATTCAAGATTGGACTGACAAAAAGTTGAATTCACCGATTATTACATATTACGTGTTCTCTTTAATTTTTCCACCAATCCACCGACCCTCTCTCTCTCTCTATAATATATATATTCACACACATACACATAAAGTAAGGAAAATCAGGTGGCAGAAATGAATTAGGGCTCATGTTGTTGAAAAGCGGTGAAGAAGATTTGAGGATATGTAGTTGTGTTCTTCATTTCTTTGTATGAAATGTCGTTTGCGGTGTGGAATGAAATTCTACCCACTTGATGACTTGTCTCCACAACCTGTACGTGAAGTAGAAGAAGATTTTATATTTTAGCCAGACTCATTCGCTAATTGCGTAAACCTCTTGGCCTTAGATTAGCCAAGAGGTTAATATATGTATATTTGTGTATATATATATGTTTTGATAAAATTATTTTAAGTTTTTATTATAATTTATATTAATCATAAATATAGATATATATATGTATATATATTGTATATTCAAATATTTGAAAATCATAATTAAAAAGTATATAAATAGACAATTTTATTAACAATTGTCCATTTTGGTAATTTTCCTCAAAACGCAAGCGCAACAGTTTTCTACCATTCGCTTCTAGTTGTAGTCGCCCGCAAACACCGCGTTTCCACCATTCAGGCAAAATGAAACAAAACACCACCAAACGCAAGCGCAAACGCCGCGTTTCCACCAGTCGGGATATTAGCCGACAAACGCCGAAATCTTATTGTTCTTCAAGTCTCCACATCCTTGGCTCCAATTAGAGTGATTAAAGTCAGTAATCCCTTTGAATCTTCTCTATCTGGTGCTCTCATGCCGAACTCAGCTTGAACAAGTTTGATGAATGCATATGTAATCTTTTGGCTCGTGCACGCGTCATTGGCCAGTAACTTCAAGATCAGGTTTTTTAGTTCGTCTCTTGCCTTCTCATCAATCTCGATATCCTCATCTTTAGCTCGTCCCTTGATCTCGTCATCAATATCGATGTCCTCATCAAGCTAGGGAGAGAAATTTGTAGAGAGAAGAAGTAACTGGAGTTGTAAAGAATAAAAAGTTGATCGGGAAAAGCATCTGTTCTTATTCAATTTTTTTTACTGTGAGTATTTTATATTCCCTCTTATTTTTATTATATAAGAAAACTGTGTTAGTAAAATAAACTAATGATAAAAATAAATTTAATATATAAATATTGGCAAAATGATGGCCTATCATGCATTTGTAGGATAAAATAGTGATAAATCAATAATTTGGACATATAATAATGAGTAAAAAATCAATAATTGTATAGCAAATACATGTATATTTTTATAGACGTCACCATCGAGTTAGCGGATTGATATATTCATGGTATTAAGATTATAGTAGGAATAAAGAGTTTGGATATAAATATCCAAATACCATAACAGATCGTGATATCGGAATAAACCAAACAAAGGTGAAAAAATGAGGATCTCGTAATTAGGACCAATGTTTCGATAGGTCGAGATGTCTCATAAGGAAAATCTTATGCGGACATAGAATCCGGAAAGAATACCAAAAAATAAATAATAAATATAAATAAGAAGGTTTTAAATTAGAAACATATAATTAAGTGTGCGAGAAAACAATAGTGAATTGGAAGTGAATCTAGCGGTTTTGGATGTGATCATCTAATACGATCATCGAAACGGTAATTAAATAGTTTTATAACTTGTAACATAATCGAATGTCATGGGTTTGGGGGTAAGAGTATTGAAATGGATAGTTACCGAGTCTTTGGACTAGTAACATATAAGTCGGATAAAAGAAAGTAAAAGTAGTATTTACTGAGTTTTAGACTAGTAATGTAAAGGTCGGGAAAAGAAAAGTAAATATGTTATTTACTTCATATTATAGACTTGTAATGTAAAATCCATAAAGTATGAGTGGTATATGTTGTTTCTTTTAGACTAGTAATGTAAAATCCGAGTAAGAAAAAATAAATGGTAAGATGGAATGAGAAATTAAGTCTCTATTAAGGTTCAAAGAGATTATCTTAGAAATATCGACCTAAAACGTCCTATATAAGTAGTAAATAGGATGTTTGTGTAGAAATTTCACTAGGTTACGTTTATCGTACTCACCCATGTAACACCCCCATCCCCGAACTACCTCAGAACTAGGAGTGTCCACCATCACCTCCAAGAGATGGCCACATATATCATTGTTCAAACATATTTACAAAACAAAAAGATGTTTGATTTTGAAATAAAAGTGGTATGGACCATATAGCAAAATAAAAGACATAAAATCAGAGTCATGATAAATAAAAGAAAGTAGGAAATGAAAAATGAAGCTTATCGACCTCTTGCACACCCCATCAGTTCGCTATGAGCTCTGATGCTGCTCAATCTCATTACTCTTTTTTCTCGATATAATTTGTCTAGCCACGACAGCCCACAAGTAGGGTGAGTACAAAATACGCACTCAGTGAGATTAATACGTGTGCATACTCTGTGCCACGTATACTCTCATTCTTAACTAAATAACACAAAATGATGATCTATCATCATTTTAAAGACATACAGACAAGTTTACCCATCTCGACTGAGTATTATAAGTCTAAGACTAAAACCACATCAAATTATAACTCGCAGAGTCCATAAAACTCTATATTAGACATACGTTCGTAAAGTCCAAATGACCCTAACACGGTAAAGATCTCTCAAGATCGAAATGTACCCTAACCATTTGTTCAATACAATGCTCTATCGCTTAAAACGTTACCACAACTCCAACACGGTACGATGTTAGCCATTGATTTGACTAACTACAACGCTTTGTCGCTCGAAAGGTTACCACAACTCAACATGGTACAATGTCGATCCCGATCCAAGTGTCGCAATACTAACATCGTGGAATCGATACTGCTTACGTGATAACTCTCACCGACACGCTCAAACACGCTTTATTCTGAATGTTCGAGTGTGAAATCACTCGATCGAGAACACTAGACAAGATGTTCACTCGTCTTTAACACTAAACCCAAAATATCAACATTCTCCAACCCCATCACTTGGTCGAGCATCAATTCTCTAGACCATCTCTAATCAAATAAATAAATCATATATTTGTCATCAATACTCATACGAAGATTCTATGGTTTAATCTAATGTTCACTTATAACATCTCAATTTTATTATGATCATGTCTCGTTTTAAACGTGTAGAAATTTCTCCACAAATTAACAACAAAACCCAAAATTTAGATGGTAGAAGATCATCATTTTAGCTTCTTTGATGACGTGACTATTGAAAGTCTTATGCCTAATATGTAATATTCAATAGTTATGGGTTTAAATCGTAATTATTAAAGAGTTAATAATTATAAATAAACGCATTACAAGGTTTCGAAAACATACGATTCTAAAACAGAAACCCTAGCCGTCAGAAAAGAAAAACCCGAAGAACGAAAAACAGTTTTTCGTTCTTCCGAATCCCGCATCAAAGCAATCCCGATCTCGGCGTGGATACGAGTAGAGGGCTTGCATCATCAAGTCTCACATCCGATCGTCCGTTTCAACGCAACAGGTATCATTGAAATCGTTTCTGTATTTGTTCGCCGTTGAAATCTGTAAAACTAATCCGAACATGATTAGATCTAAATTCGGGTTGATAAAAACACGCTTCCGCAATTGAAATCAACCCTACAACTATATCCACAATGATATTGCTAACTATAATACTAATTGATTTTCCTAGTATAAATTCAATTGACTAATCAATATCCATTGTATAGATATTCAAATTAAGGAAACAATAAAAAAAATTTTGAGTTATACCGAAATCTCGATTAGAATTCACCACGAATAGAGCACAACAAAAATTTGGTGAATATTCATTCTTCTTTTTTTTCTCTTCTCTCATTTTTCTTTCTCTTTTCTTCTCCACTCCCCTTCATTCGGTCGTGCGGCTGATTTTGTTTTATTTATATATTTATTTAACCTAATTTTAGGTTAATTAAATTAATTGGATCATATCTTGGGCCTCACATCCCATTTTTGGAGTTGTTTTGGATGTCATGTAGACATAATTAGGATGATTGATAGGAACAACGAAGAATAAAAAAATCGCAAAGATAATGGTGGAAATTCGACTTGACGATTGTAATACATTTATCTTTTAAAATTTTTATTTTTTTCAAACTCTTCATATTCATATACATAGATGTTCGTTTTAAGTAAATTATAAAAATAATATTTTCGTGGCATACAAAACAAATTTTTATAAGTGTTTTCTATAAGAATTCGGACTATATCTATATTTTATATAAAAAGAGGCCATGGTGAATACCGAAATATTTGGTAAATAGATTAAGGGTGTTATAAAGGATAATAGGAAGAAAAGGAGAAAGAAAAGAAAGAGGATGTATGTTACGTACACCTCATGCAAACTAAGGGCAAAACATAATACACATTTTTCGAAAAACAAACCTAAGAATATCTTTGTATTTCGTATTTATATTTTGGTACTGGCATTACCATCTTTAAAACTCAGAATTAACCGTAATGTTCTTTTCTCTGGATTTTTTTTTTTGTTTTCAATTCGATGTTGGTATACCGAATTGTATTCTGATTATTTGGATAATTAAATTATTCGATTAATTCAGATAATTTAGATTGAATTATTCAAATAATTCAAATAATTTGGGATATTTCGAATAAATAAGATAATTTGGATAAAATAATTCATTGAAGTAGATATATTAAAAGAGATTAAAAGTGAAATTAAGGATTACAAAACAACGACCAATGACCTATAACAAGAGGGACACTAAAGAATCGTAATTAACAGAAAAATTAACTAAAATTTATAATTTAAAATATCTATCCACACTTAAAAAAAATGGAATGAAACTAAACCAAATAAAATTGAACCATCAATTCTCTTAAATAAAAAATTATGAGAATGAATTTATTTGGTGATGGAACAATTAAGTATTTTTATTGTATTTTTGCAAATCAAAAGGCTTTATCCAAAGATTTTTAAAAGAAAAGTAAATAAAAGGGAGACATCATGCAATGAGTGTTATTACAAAACATCATATCAGTAAAGACAGAGACATATCTTCCTGTACAAATCCTCTTTTACCATTCTCCCTTTTTTTGCTTTTTAATCTTCAGAATGACCATTTAACCTAAGAATCACACTTCTTGTCCTTCCGAAGCTCTTAAGCTTTCTGAAAACTCCGAGAGGACACACCGTGTAAGAGTCTGACAAATCCCATGAAACTAAGCTTACCATCCGAATGCCTTATCCAATCCTGCAGTACGACGTGAACTGGTACTGATGCTCCCACTCCCAGTTCCTGCCATTTTACCCAATCAATCATTCATTCGTTCATTCACTCGTTCATTCATTCATTCATTCGTTCTTACCGAAGCCAGTTCTTCGATCATAATAGGCCTATTGCCATCCTTCTCAAACAACTCATACGCCCGTCGTGCATGTCCTTCCCATGTCTCCATTGCTTCTAGCTGATATACACTCAACGCCGACGCACAAAATTCTTCAAAGTCTAATTTCTTGTATTGAAGGCTACTAATCTGTGCATTCAACAAAGATATTATCACCACACCAACCAACATCCATACTTCCTCTATAACAATCTCTCAACCATTACCATGTTTACATAATCCAACACTCTTGAATCCTTCATAGCCTCGGTTGAGCTCTTCAGGATCGCCTGAAAATTCTTTAAGAATCAGAGGAGATTCCAAATCTAAATAATCACATTCAACTATCCACAGGATCTACCGTTTTGTAATTAAGCATCGAGATGTATCCGTTTTTGCTTGGTCCCAACAATGTAAATTGCTCCCGCAGATAAGCCAACTGCGGCACAGTCAATGTTTTCGCAAGAGCCTGCATGCATACTCACAAAGTCATTACTATCATTCGACAAATACCATTCAAGTTTAATAATGGAATCCATCCAACTCACCTGCAAAGCCGATTTCCTTAAAGAAGACGACATAATGTACGCTTTAAGGAGCTTGTATACGATCATATCAGATGGTATCTTCACTTCATGCGAACCAGTCAGCCAGGGGTGACCTAATCATAACAACAATCATTCACATGTATGTCTAAAACAAGCAAATATAATTCATATTATTCATATTAGCATGCTAAACCGCCTCAAAGCAAGAAAAAAGCTCAATCGGTATGATGATTATAGAGACTACTTACACAAAGCCTGGGCAGCTGTTAGTCGTTTACGGTAATCTTTGTTTAACAATCTTTTCACAAAATCCATGACATCGGGTGATAGAGATGGCCAAGGAGCTTCTTCAAAATTGGGTTCCGCTTTAAGGACAGCGCGGAAGATCCCAGATTCAGTGCGGGCCCAAAACGGTCTACTGCCACATAGAAGAATATAAGCTATGACTCCAATACTCCACATGTCTGCCTCAGTTCCATATGTCCGATGTAGAACTTCTGGAGCCACATAATAAGCACTTCCTACAATGTCATTCAATCTCTCATCTGCACCAAAGCAAAAGCCGTCAGATGGATACACAGGAGAAAACGTGGGTATTTCATTAACTTCTATAACCTGGCTTCACATAGTCGGAGAGTCCAAAATCAATGGCCTTCAAAGGAGAATTTTCATCCTTTGTAGTGAATAGAAAATTCTGTAAAAGAAAAAAGATTGATCATCCCCATCACAAAAAGATGCATATTGGACAGATTAAGAAAATGAAGAGTCATCAAAAGGGATGAGAGTATATATTACCTCGGGCTTAAGGTCACGGTGAACCACACCTTGAAGATGACAGTAGGAGACTACATTCAGAATCTGAACCATTACTTTTCTGGCCTCTTCTTCCGAGTATTTTCCACCCCTAAAGTACAACGGAATCAAACATTGGACAGAGGCGTCAATTAGAAGACAGAGTCATAAAGTGAATCGCATTACCTTTGAAGTATTCTGTCTAAGAGCTCACCACCTTGGCATAATCTGACAACAAAAATGGGGCAGACGTCAGATTGCAACTTCTTTTGTATATCATGCGTGAAAGATGCCTACTTACTCCATGACGACGTAAACATTTTCGTCATCTTCATAAGCATCGTAGAACTGGACTAGATTCTTGTGACCAGTCAAAGCCCGCATGATCTTCACTTCTCGTCTAACGTCCTCTATTGCAATTGTTGTTGTCATCTGCCAACGACATCAACATCAGAACCATTTAACATACACAACATTGGCCCCTCGGTACTGTTGTCTGATAAACAGTGGTTCATCTATGCTCAGACTAATAGTACAACAACAGAGTATGTAATTACATGAATAAATCTGACTCCAATAGTTACACAAAAAGGTTAAGAAAGACAACATGAGCTTCCATAGAGATCAACAGACAGCACACAAACAAACCTTGGATTTGGGAATAACTTTAACAGCCACATCTTGGCCTTTCAAGCTTCCCTTTTTCGCCGTTGCAGAGCACGTATACCCAAAATGTCCGCGACCCACCTCGTCGCCCAGCTCGTAGTGTGAAGCGAACTGCTTCGAGAAACCGAAATTCTTGTCGAGACCGATATCGAACTCGCTCCCTTCAGGAATTGAGGCTTCGTTGGGCTTGATGGAGCCGTGTCGACGCGCCAATAGAGCTCGTATGTGCTTTGCCGGTGACGGAGGAGGGAAGGGACGCTTGAAGATGCGGAGGGGCGTGGAGCTCACGCTCGAGGATACGGCCGGTGATGTCTTGAAGAGGCTCGGCAAAGGGCTTGGGCTGTAGAACGGGAAGCCCGAGGATTTCGCCGGCTGAGAATACGGCGGTGCCTCCTCGGCCTCGCCGGAGACGATGAGGTTCTTCGATTGGTGCTCGATGGGTTTTCCATGGCAGATACCCATGAAAGGAGATGAATGGAGGATTCAATATCGAAACCAGAAGGACGAATATTCCAGATGAACAACAAAAGCAATGATCGAACAATCAGTTAGCTACAGAGAAGGGAAACCCCCCAGGTTCTTCTCCAGAATCCCGGAAAGGACGGGCGCGGTAAATTTTCCCGGGAAAGAAACAAAATTTTCTCAGGAAGACAACCCAATACCCAAAAACAACAAATCAGGAAAGGAAAAACAAATGAACAGTACACCACATGGGAATGCAAGATCAGGAGAAGACACGAAGAGAAACACACCAAATCAGGAAGTTTGAGCGAGAAGGTGTATCTGGACAGAGAAGAAGAAGAAGAAGAAGATGATGATGATGAAGATTAAAAAAAACGAATTTCACACCAAGAAGAAGGAAAGTAAAGATACTGGAGGAAGCAAAAGCAAAGCGTTAAGAATAAAGGTAGAGTGAGAGAAAGAGAAGGCGAAGAAGAGGGTAAAAAGACAATATGCTTCGCAGGAGCACCAAGAAAAAAGGGCAACAAAAAAAAAAGAAAGAAAGAGAGAGAGAATCAAAGGAAATAAATCTGACCTTCTTTTTCTTATTTTTTTTATTTTATTTTAACTTTATTTTCTTTGTAGTGATCTCTTTATTTGGTTAATGGGATCAATGTGTTGTTTGGATGTTAAGAAAGGAGAAAGTGTGTTCTTTATTTGTTCTTCCCTCTTTGATGATAATAATGGAAGTGGGGTTTTGTGGTTTTTGGATCCTTCCAGCCTGTCCTCTTTCACATAATTCCCAATTTTTTCATATATTTTATAATTTCATTTCCATTTTCAACTTAATTCTTTGTATTTAATCAATAAAAATCGAATCATTAACATAAAACCCATATAACATTTAAAGAATATTTTGTATTTGCGGATGAATGTGAAAATTGAATATCGAAAGAAAAAAGTTACTTTAATCTTCGCATTACTTCGATTTCACAATATATGAAAGTTTATTGAAAGTTTATCGATGGTATGCATTATAGAAAACTATATAAACAATATTCGAATTTACCATAAAAACCTAACATATTCCAATAATTCCAACTAAGTTTGTATGCAAAATACGATTTTTTTATGTGATTCTGCAACCTCGTATGGTTCAACAATTTTCTCCAAGAATAATATCTTTTTGTTTGTTAAGTTTTCATGATTGTAGGATCTATAATATCTCCATATTTGTTAAGTTTTCATGATTGTAAAAACTTATCTTTGTATATATATTGTACATTATTCATCAAATAAGACATTTTTCCACAAATTCTCTTTGTCTATATGGTATCAGAGTTTTTTCTTACCGCCACCGTCTCTTACTTTCTCTATGGCTACTGATAACACTGAAAGTGTATCAATTTTAGGTTAGATTTTAGTGTCATTTTCGCATATATTTCATATATAGATTTACATATCCGATACGATTATGAGTTACATACACTCGTTTTGTTGGTTTGCAGGTTTTTAGGCGACAAGGCCTAAATGAGCTTAAAAAGACGGATTCCTGAACAAAACCACGTACTTTGAAGATAAATCCACTCAGAACCAAGATCAAGCCTTAGAACCCAAAGGAACACCCGAGCAACGAGCGAAAAAGAGAAAATTCAAGACTTCAAGGGTGCCCGGTCGGGCACCATAGTCTACCCGCTCGGGTAAAACCTACGGGGTTTTATTCGCACACCTTGCACGACCCGGGCACGAAGGCAACGAGATCGGGTAGTCTTACCCGATCGGGCGCTACAAGGATACTCGCTCGGGCGTTAGTTCATCCCAAATATCCCCGAGAGTTTGCACGACTCGGGCCGCTCAACCACACGATCGGGTGCTGATGCCCGATTGGGTATGAAGAAGAACACGACCGGGCGCGCCTCTACACGACCGGGCAAAAGTGGTGCCCGAGCGGGCCACGTATTTCGCAACAACCTAAATCTTGCATTCAAACGGCCTAATTTATAGACCAGCAGAGATCTAGAGCAAAGGGGGCGACGTACAGGGCAAGGAAAGGCTTGGAAAAACATCTGGAAAGGCTCGGGAGACGTTGGAGAAGAAGAGAAGCATCAATCCTCACATCGGTAACACGATAGGAAAGGTCGAGGCATCGAGTTTCCTAGAGTCTATCATGTTTAGGATTATGTTATCTTCA
>CM071861.1:27149317-27190664 GCA_036759665.1 Gynandropsis gynandra | reverse complement strand
GTTCGGCTTTCTCGTTTTCGGCAGTTTTTCACGTCGAAAAACTGCCGAACTTCCATTTTTCCACGTTCGAACGTTAAGGGCAAATTTGTCTTTTCCTCAATTTTTATTTTTCGGATTTAATAATTATTTTGGGGAAGGGTATTTTTGAAGTGATTTAACCCTTTGAGGATATTTCCGATATTCCGCCAGTTTAATACTTTTATATTATATATCTTAATAATAATAAAAGAGAATATCGGGTGAAAATTACCCAAGTGCATACGTGGCGTTGATTAGCGTTGGCGATGACGGAGTCTCTGTACTGCTTCAATCCCGGATATTTTCCTTGGATTGCATGTGTAACTATTAGATGGTTAGCTGCACGTTCAATTCGGACTACTTTTTTTTGCCTCTTTTCATTTTCCACCGTTTGATATCCGTATCGACTTTTTCTAATTGTATTGTAAGAAGTTTAACGATTTATTTGTAGTTATGCGATTTTATTTATTGATTTCTAATTCGGATCCTTTAGATATTTTTAACAGATTTTGTAGTTATGCGATCTAATTTAATTTGAAAATAAATAAAATAATGAGTAATGAAATTTAAAATTGATAAAAAATATATACATAGATATATATATATACATATATAAACATATATATACACAAGACATATACATATACAAATATATATTTTTAACATATTCACACACATCCCTATCCAAAGATGTAAAAATTGATACAAGTGTTATAGCGTTGTAAGTTGAATTTATTTCTCACCAAGCGTCCATTGATTAGATGGTTTCTCCTTAGAATTTCTATATTCATCTATCACCATGGGAGGACTCCATCCATTCTTTACAGTACTCCATGCATCCTTTTCAATGCCTTTGATATTTAAACGCATTTTTACTTTCCAATATTTATGATTGGATGCATATAGCATGACTAACTTTCCAAAAGAATACATATCTCAGGGAACTTCCATGTTTTCTTTAGGATCTTACACCAAACAATAGATAAAATATCTATCTTTTGTGACCAGTTGTAATATCAATTGAAAAATTTAAAAACAACACTTATAACGGTAATATTGTAATAAAAATTTTGTTTTACCGAACTATTATTTTTTATTCATGCATCAATAACCAAGTACAATTTTATCATCTTACAATGCACTCGAGAACACTGTTGTCAACTCTCCCTGAGTTAGACCATGAATACAAAAAACCTAAGTTCAAAAACGCACTTGCAATCCTTGCCACACATAAGCGACTCTCAAATGATTGTTCTATGTCCCTTAGAGTTTATCTCACAATTTACTCAATATTTGGTTACTCTTCTAAGCTTCCACAACCATTCTTTTGTAGTGGTCGTCTTCAATTGCATTTGCCGAAAATCTAGAAACAACCAGGTCACTCTCAATAACCTCTCACACCTTTGATTAAGTCCATTTCCAAAGACTTTCAACAAATTGAAACAAACACAAAATAACTTTCCTAATTAAATAATAAATTCAAACATTAACATAAGTTTTCGTAAAAAGAATGAAAATAAATGAGTAGATGAATGGTGAATATATATATATATATATATATCAACGAATAAAGGGTATTTATTTACTTAAGTTTCTTGTTGTGTATTGCGTCGTGATGTTGTTTTATTCCTATACTAGTTTTGACATAAAAATTAATAAAATTTATATACACATGTGTAATATTACATTGAAATGTGCTATGTAATAATGTTCGATCCTTTTACAAAAAAAAACGTTATTGAGTATTTATACAATTATAATGTAAATAAATTACAAATTGTGAAATATTTCTTTAAACACAACGTTTATTGTTTTCGTACATATTGTTTGGTTATCATCTAAAATTAATATTTTTAGTCTGTCACGTGTTTTAACTCTAGAAACGGCGACACATAATTGTCCATGAGTAAATACAAGACGCGGTAAATATATACCAATTTTATTTAAGCTTTGTCTTTGACTTTTATTTATTGTCATCGCGAAACAAGGTAGGATTGGAAATTGTTTGCGTTTAAAACAAAAGGGAAATATAGTATTTGTAAGAATTGAAGATAGTCTTGGAATAAATACTTTGTCGCCTTTGTTAGTTCATGTAATAATTCTGCCTTCAATTATATTCGCTTCTAGTTGCATAATTTGTAATCGTGTACCATTATATAATCCAAGTGTTTGATCAATATTTCGTAAAAGCATTACAGAGATTCCAATTTTTAGTTGCAGACAATGATTTAAAATTCCAGGACATTTAATTGCGTTTAAAAATTCAGTATTATATAATTCAGTGTCGTTATTGTTGTTGTTGGAAGGACATAATATACCCGAACTAAAATATTCTTTAAACTGACCTCGTGTCATATTTAGTAATATGTTGTTTATTTCCTCTACTATATTGTTTGTTGGACATAATATTTCTCTTTCTTCGAAAAACGGCTGGTTTTGATATTTTGTTGTAAATCCTCGTATACATGATGTATTATAGCTTGGATTAAGACCTCGTCCGTTGCCTATGTCGGTTTGTGATTCTTTGTGTAGTAGTTGTGCTTGACGTTGTTCATCATCAAGCGCATGCGGGCTTGCATGTCATGCATCCAAGCCGTGTAGATGCGCGACGTATCCTTCTTCCGCGATCTGTATAAGCGCTACAAAATAAATTATAATAAATTAGTTTATAACATATATAATTAATTATTTTGAATAAAAATTTTGTAATATAGAAACTTACGATGAAAGTACACCATCATCGGCAACGTATAACTTCTGGCCTAACTTGGTTGATGTTGTTGTTCGTATGTTTTAGAACAACATCCACATCAAACCTACACATGAAAAATGAAATATTTAGATAATATTTATAATTTAAAACAATATTAATGCATAATTTGAAATTTTACCATAGCGTCCCGAGAGCACGATCAGGATCGATAATTGGAAGGGTGGGACGTCCGTTGAAATTATCGATTAAGGAGTCGATATCCACCATATCGTCATCTTCATCAAATATCGGAGGTGCTGATATTGGTGAAGGTGACCGATATGGTGGCGGTGGAGGGGGGGAGGAGCTCCCACTGAACCCGCCAACATACCTCCCGAACCTATGAATGGCCTAGCCCTCATTTTATGTTTAGTGTTTATGAATGTGATTGTTGTGTGTTAGAAGAAGTGTTTGAGAGGATTTTAAGTTTTGATCTATGTTGAAAATGGAACTATTAAACGTTATATATGTAGAAACGGGCATCCGTTGGAAATTGTAACGGATGCACGTTGAAAAAGACGTCAACTCAACGAACGCAATTAAGTGACGCGATGTTCTATATCTCCAATGGGAATCCGTTACCATTTCCAACAGATGTCCGTTGAAAATGCGTGTTCCCGTTGCAATGGACGCCAAACGACTGTTCGTCTCCTAGTGTAACGGGCATCCGTTACAATTTGCAACGTATGCCCGTTGGAAATAATCGTGGACTGGGTAGGCATAATGACACTTTGCAACGAGATTTCGTTGCAAATTATAACAGATGCTCGTTACATCTTTTTAACAGGCATCCGTTAGTAATTGGTAACGGATATCTGTTAGCAGTATTAATGGATGCCCATTATAATGTTTCTAACGATCATCCGTTAATGGCTTCTAATGGATGCCCGTTAGAAACACTACAACGGGCATTCGTTATAACTTTCCAACATATGCTCGTTGATGTCATGGAAAACCTAAATTTTTTTCTAAGTGTCGAAGGCGATTTCGTGTTCCAATGGGGATCCATTAACATTTTCAACGAATGCCCATTGGTATTAGATCATATGAAGTTTTAAAAAACATTACACATCATTTATATATTCTTCGATTGTATTTACATTTCAATTATTCGATTGGAGATTCTTCTATTATATTTACACATTATTGTATTTACATTTCGACTGTTCGATTGGAGATTTCTCGATTATATTTACACATCATTTACATTACACATCTATTACATTGGAAATTATTGTATTTACATTTCTTCTTCAGTATATTCATCGATTGTCGAGTCTTCCTTCGATTGTTCATTGAATTCATCGATGTTTTTATCATCTGCATCTTTCGATTCAACGTCTTCATAATCGAGTATGAATTCTCTATTTATGTCAGTTTTTGCGAGAATATCCTCGTGGTTGTCTGTATCAATTAAACGAATCGACTTCGTGCAGGACCATTAGCCAAATCTTTTAACCACGTTGGAAGTCTTTCATCAGAATATTTCACCTGTATAACATAAAAAATGAATACTTTATAATAAACGCAATTAATTTTAATAGACGTGTACACGATTAGTTACGTAATCTCTCAAACACGAGCCATAATATTGAACTTTCATGTCTATGAGTTCATTTGCATTTAGATGAGGATATGTACCCATTACTTCTTAATCAATCTTGTATAATAAAAATACGTTAATATTGTATATATATACATATATATTTAAAAGATCGAATATTGTTTTGTACCTTTTGAACGGTAATAACTCTTGACAATTTAGTAATATATATGTGTGGACGTGATTATACTCCTCTCGTGTTAACCAATATTCCTCGGATTTACCTCATGTACATCCAATAGGTGTAAATAAATCAAAGAATTGTGCCAAATTGCGGATTATATTGATACAGATAGTTTGTGTGATCATCTGATGCACGTCGTCCTTTCGTCTGAATATGCGACTCGAAATAAAATATGATGAAATATGTGATTTCTTCCAACAAGTATTGTTTGACAATAGATCCTTCAACCTCTGCTTTGTTTTTTGTTTTTTTATTTAAATGAAAGAAAAACCTTTCAAAAGGATACATCCATCTGAATTGAACTGGTCCACTAAGTATATCGTCATCTGGTAAATGTATTGGAAAATGTTCCATGACATCGAAGAATAAAGACGAAAAAACTTTTTTCAATGAACATAATACTTCAGAGATATTGTTTTTCATTAATTCATGTCATCCCGTTTTAAATTTCTTAAACATATATCTCTGAAAAATATGCTAATTCCGCATAGCACATCATGAACATTTCGTGGTAAGAGCTCAACAAATGCAATTGGAATGAGTCGCTGCATGAAAACGTGACAATCGTGACTTTTCAACCTGATCAGCCTCAAACCATCTGGAAACTTAACGTCTTCTTTTAAACACTTTAATAGTGATGTTTTCGCTGGAAAAGACAAATCTGAATACTGTGATAGGTGACCTTCCATCTCTTAATTCCAATTCAGGTCGTCAGCATATTATCTTCAAATCTTTTCTTGATTGTATATTATCCTTAGTTTTACCCGCCTCATTCAAAACAGTATTGATGATGTTATTGAAAAAGTTCTTTTCGATATGCATAATATCTAAATTATGACGTAATATCAATGATTTCTAATATGGTAGTTCCCCAAAGATACTACGTTTATACCAGTTATGCCATTCACCTTGGCCTTTTAGTTTACGATGCCCACGATCTCTACCGCATTCTAGCGATTCTTGTAAATC
Organism: Gynandropsis gynandra; assembly: GCA_036759665.1. NCBI lineage: Eukaryota > Viridiplantae > Streptophyta > Magnoliopsida > Brassicales > Cleomaceae > Gynandropsis > Gynandropsis gynandra. The sequence continues at coordinate 27,185,138 of CM071861.1, read as the reverse complement.
ACCCATTGTGTTCAATCTTTCGTAAAGAATTTGTGTTTCGATTTTTATGCACGGTGCCTCTTCTTTTTGTACCACGTTCTTTCGAAAAGTCTTTTTATCTTTCCGGAAAGCATGTCCACAAGGAAGAAATCTTCTATGACAATCAAACCAACATGGTTTCATACCATGTACTAGTCAAAATGAATCTATGTCCTCCATACAATATGGACATGCTAATCTCCCGTGCGTGCTCTATCCAGATAACATTCCATAGGCAGGAAAGCCGCTAATTGTCCACAACAAGACCACTTTCAATGTAAAATTTTGCTTCGTACTAATATCATAAGCAAGATTTCCTTCATTCCACAAATTTCTTAATTCATGAATTAATGGCTGTAAAAAGACATCGAAAATTTTCTTCGGATGTTCTGGTCCTGGAATAAGCAACATCAGAAACATTACCTCTCTTTTCAAACACATATCGGGAAGCAAATTATACGGAGACAAAATCACCGACCACAGAAAATATTGACTTTCAGATTATCCATATGGACTAAAACCATCGGTGCACAGGTAAAGATGAACACTTCTTGTTTTATACATGAACTCAGGAAATATTTCATTTAAATCTTTCCAAGCCTTGCCATCCAATGGATGTTGCATTATACCTTCGTCCGTCGAGTGTTCTGCATTCCATTTCATTGCCACAGCGGTTTTTTCGATTCAAATAACCTTCTCAACCTGTTTGCTACAAGCATATAGAACAGTTTTCATGTATGGTACATATTTACGTGAAGATGGTTTTTTAGTCACTTGCACCACAAAACCTCCATTCCAACAAGTCTTTATCATTTCTCCGAAACTACATGCAATTATTTCTACAAACATCAATTTTCTCATGTGGCATTCCAAAATCTTTTAAAACATTCTTTGTTTGCAGTAAACTAAAAAAAAACACGCCATTTCTAACGGATGGGGCAACAGATCCGTCCGTTGATACGAAATGGCAACGGATTGTAACAGATTTGTGAGTACTTTCAACAAGCACAAATCCGTTGGAGTCCGTTACAAATTTAAATCAAGGATTAACGGATACTTTCCGTTGCCCCATCATTTGCAATCTATCGCAATTTTTAACGGAATGTTAACGGATTTCTTTCGTTGACCATTTCCGTTGCCCATTGAAATTGTTAATTTCGAGGTTCACCGGTGGAAATAAATTCACGTGATCTTGCAATGGGCATCCGTTGCAATTTCCAACGGATGTCCGTTGGAAATTTCACTATTTAGATCAAAACCAAAGATTGCATCAAACCATCAATAACTAACATATTTTCAACAAAATTTTGTCTTCTTCAAATCGAGATATATATAGATTGAGAGAGTGGATGTATAGAAGAAAAGATCCTATAACCGAAGAGATTACACAAGAATTCTTATAGGGATTGGAGCAATTCAAGTGTTTTGCATCGATGCAACCTTTGTGTCAAGAATGCGGAATAATGTTATGTCCATGCAAAAGATGCAAAAATATAAAGTATCAAAGACAAAAAAATTGTTTGCAAACATCTTTATAAGGTGGGTTTCGTTGAAAATTACGAAATTTGTTTTTTCAATGCGAAAATTGCGGTGTTAGAGATATTGTGCAAGATGCACAAGTAAAAAGAAATGAAGAAGTTACTTATGAAGCATCAAAAACCAATCCATATGTGGAAATGGTGTCAAATGCTTTTCCTGGAGTTGTTAATGAACAAACGTATGAAGAGATGCTGAACATCGATGCACGTCGATTCTTCAACCTATTGGATTCGGCGAAACAACCTATATATGAAGGCTGTCATGAAGGTCAGTCTCGCTTATCTTTATCTAAAAGGTTAAGAGTATTAAAACATACTACAATGTGGCTGAAAATTGCATGGATTCATTTTGCCAAACAATGCATGAATATTTACCGAAAAATAATCAAGCTCCTGAGACATACTACGAAACAAAGAATGTGTTAAATGATTTGGGAATGCCACATGAGAAAATTGATGTTTGTAGAAACATTTGCATGTTGTTTTGGGGAAATGATAAAGACTTGTTGGAATGCAAGTTTTGTGGTGCAAGGAGATTTCGGCCTAAAAAACATCTTCACGTAAATATGTATTGATGGTGATGTGGGACAGATTTTTAAAACACTAAAATGGATAATGACAGCGATGAGGTGATGTGAAAAACTTGATAATTAAGGACGCTATGGGTTTCGGGTTACCGAGATTTGCAAGGATGCAACAAACAAAGGATCATGGACCTATCAAATTATGTTGATAACGGGGAATTCATGCTCGTAAATAAGAAATGGTTCTTCCGAATCCTAAACCTCCTAACCACAACAACGTGCAATCCTACCTTCCAGCAGTGATTAACTCGTGATTACGGTAGCGTTAAGCGCTCAATCCTAATTCCTAAGTCGATTAACCGTCCGATCAGATTCTCATTAATCAAACTTAATCAACAATCAATTGTTCTGGATTTATCATCTAACCTTCCAGCTAAACACATATTCCTAGATTACTGAGCGGTCAGCACAAGTATAAGACATTTACGATGTTGATTGTAAAAACTGAATTTCAAGAAAGCTTCGATAAGTCTAAGCATTAACGCATAATTTCAAGCATCCATTACAAATCCGACAATCCTAACCCATAGCTAGAGGCTTAGTCACTCATGGAATCTACTGTAAAACAAGAGAAATAAAACCTTGACATGATAAAGAGTAAGAAATACGATTCCTCGATCTTCCCTATCTTGATACCGAAGTTCGGATTGTTTTTTCTATTCTTCTCCAGCTTCTCCCGAGTTTCTCCTTGTGTTTTTTAGTCCCTCTCCTAGCCTGTGCGTCGTCCTCCCCTTGCCTTAGATCGCCCCTTCTCTTCTTAATTCAAGTTTGAAATTCAAAACTGAAGTTGTTGAGAAAAAGGGGGCCCGCGCGGGCTAAGGCACAACCCGTGCGGGGAGAGTGTTCTCCACCAGCCCGAGCGGGCTGAGTTATCTTCTTGTTTTCGTTCCTTTCGCTTGATGCTTGGGTGTTCGGTTTGATTCCGTGGCCTGAAGTTGCTCCGAATGGATTGTAGCTCCCATTAGACGCGGTTGAATCCAAGAATCGACATTCTAAAGCTCGAATAGGCCTTGTCGGCTTAAAACCTGAAGATCAACAAAAAGGGAGTATATAAAGAACGTTGTCGTCGGATTCATAACTCGTGCTATGCAAATTATGCGAAAATGATATAAATACCTAACCTAAAACTAACACACATTACGTGTTATCAAACTCTCCAGACATGAACCTTTGTTTGTCCTCAAACAAAACTAAGGCTCAGCACAAGAAGAGTTCAACAACAACAACCAAATACTAGCACAAAATTTTCCAAACAATCAATCATTATGGACAACAACGCGTCGCACGAACGTAGACTTAGGTGAACCTAATTCAGACTTCTATCAACCAAAAGCCACGAGCCATGCAGTTCAACATATCGCCAAAATTCATTTCACTACCCCTAGACGACATCCAAGCAATCTCCATACCAAATTAATCATGCATAAGTGAGAGCTTATTCCTAAAGATGTTTTTTTTTGTTTTCTGTTTTTTCTTTTGTTTTTTTTTTGTTTTTTCTTTTCGCGCTCGGTTTCTAGGACGTCGGCGTCGAAGAGGGTGACTTTCTACTTAGACCTAGGTTTCCAATTGGCACACTCATAAGGTCTTATAACCTTAGTGGAGTGAAGATCATCTCAAACCCTTAGGACGTAGAAGGGTGCCTCAACCCACCACTTAGACCCGAACCATCGAGATCGATGCACTCATGTCAAAATAAGATGAAAATAGTTAGAAGCTTATTCAATTGATTGAGAGCGGAGTGTAAGCGCATGAATTCATAAAAAATAAAACTAGAAAAATTCTAAAACATGTCTCACTTAGCAAAGAGAATGATATACACGGAGATATATACGCTTGGGATTGAAACCTAGGGGACGGAATACAACTATGAGCCAATGATTCATGCACAACTACTAGACTAGTCATTATCTATAAATCCTTTTCAGCAAACCTAGGCTATTGGTCACGATTCGACAAAGTTACACAAAGATGACTAAAGTCCGTAGTATCATAGTAGGATTCCGGTAGAAATCCTAAGAATAATAATAAAAAATAAACACCTAATCGTAATCCTAATCCTAATCCTAATCGCAATCATGTCACTCAAAGAAATCCTATCACTTAAATAGTGCCCCCAGGCTTGAACGGAACACAGTCCCGGTGTTCAAAATCCATGAGAGGGCCTCGCATGCCAAAACTCGAGAGAAGATAAAAAGTAAGAACGGGGAACACCTGGTGTATTTCGCTTTCTCGAGTTGGTGATACATCCGGGATTTATACATGTCTACTCTATTGCGGGTATTATCGTGACGAGCCTGCGATAAGAGTCATACAACTCAAAATAGAGAAGAAAGTGATACATCACAATGTCTGATAGAGTGTACATAAATGTGAAAAAGGAAATAAAAATGAGTTCCATAAACTAGAAAAAGAAAAAGAAAAGAAAAAGGAAAGATGGTGGCCTAGTCCTCTTTCTCTCCACCGAAGGTGGTCTGAGGGTCTGCTGGCTCCGGGGAAGTCCCTTCCCCAGGTGGGAAATAAAACGACTGTAGCTCGTACGAGAGGTGTGGATGATAGGAAATAGCCCCCGTGTGGTAGTCATGTGGGATCGGCACGTATGGCTCCGACTAATGATGCATGCTCAGCTACTGGAATCGGCGAATGGACTTCGTGATGTAATGTGTATGCTGAATGGACTGCTCGTGGAATTGCTGCTGCTCCGCATACCTCGCCGCCTCGAGGTCGTACTTCGCCGCCTCGAGGTCGTATCGCTGGTCTACCATGAATGATTGATACTGGCTCTCCTCTACAATGTACCTGAGAACATCAGAAACACCTTCCATAGAAGGAAAGTCAGATCGCTGTCCACGATAGTCAGGGCGGGTACGAGGTGGAGGAGGAGCGCGCTGGCTGCGCTGTCGGGATATTCCCGGTTCTGGTACAGGTGCTGGAGCTGGATCCGGATCGTCTAGTCGCGGACCAAGGTGGCCGATGGCAGGATCTATCATAAAGTGCACGCGCTCATCGTCTAGTCCAGGCATCTGAATCTGATCGAGGTCAACCTCCAAGGTTCGACCATGATCATCCATGTAACTCCAAATGATCCTTTGTGGATTGTTAGCTATTGCCCATCGGTTGCGGAGGTTCTGAAGGTTGAGCTCGGGCACCTCATCGATCTTGTCCTCCGTCAAGATACCAAGGTTGATTCCAAGTCTCCGCGCTCTCATCGTGATCACACCACCACAATGGATCTTCGTATTCGTGCATACCTTCTCGGTGGCTATGTCATTGAAGTGCCGCATAATCAGTGATGCCAAGTCGACATCACCCATATCCCAATCTTCACCATAAACGTCAATGTGGACCGCATGTTTCAGGTACCCCAGCTCCGTGTTGTTTACTCCACTTTGTGCTCCCTTGCCAAAGATCGAGGAGACTAAGAAATAGTGGAAGTACCTGATGGCGGGATGGCGTATATGGCTGGCCTTGGACTTACTCGAATAATCTCCATATGCCATCCGATTCCAGAACTGCGCTTGATGTTGCTTGTCAAGTCCCGGCAGTTTGGTGAAGGCGCGGTATGGGACGTCTAGCACAACAGCGAACTGTCGAGCGCTAAACCGGTAGTTCCGTCCCAGCAGACGAAACTCCATAAATACCTTGTCCGGATCTCCTGACTCGTGGAAGAAGGCGTTGTACGATGCGAAGAATTCCACAGTGAGGTTGCGGTATGTGTATTCCCTTGCCACCGAAAATCCTCTCCACTCCAATGTGTTCAACATGGTATTGATGTGCTCTTCGATGCGGAGAACACGCATGGCTTCCGTGGATAGGAAGCGGGACGGTTGAATGCGCGGTAGTAGCTCGTTGAACTTGGATCTGTGTATACGGAGTTAGCTCCATGATGGCATCCGACTGTGCTGGCCATCCCTGCTCGCTGTCATAGTCGTCGGCTCGTCAATTCTTTGAGCTTTTAAAAAATCTTGAAGCCATCTGCAAAACAGTCAAAGACATAGGTAGAATTTAGCAAACTGTTTGCAGCAGCCCGCGCGGGTAAGGTGTGTAGCCCGCTCAGGCTGCACGTCCAGAGAAATCACCCTGAATCGGGGTCACAAATGGCACGTGCGGGGGCTGGGTTCTAGGAGAAGGTACCCGCGTGGGTCCTAACCCTAGCCCACGCAGGTTGGTCGCGACATCGCGACCTGAAGTCCAAAATTTCAGCCGCAAACCCTAAAAAATCAACCTAAATCCTTCCAAGCAGGCCTAAATCTAGTCCAAATCGGTCGAAAACCAAAGGATTTCTCGAAAATACCTGGATTGAGCGAAGAAATTGAAGGATTTGAGAGGGTTCGAGAGAGAGAAGAGGGAGAGAGAGGGATTTTGAGTAATCGGCTGAGGGTTCGTCGGTGAAGGGGTCGACGATGATGAGAAACGGCGGCGGCGGTGACGTGAGTAGTGTCCGGTGGCGTGAGAGGTTTCTAGTGTGAAGCACGCTCATGTGGGCTTCGTTTGTGAGGGTTGCAACCGCTCGGATTACTCGAAATATTTAACTTACCTCTGGTAAAGTGTAACCAAGCCTACGCGGGGCGTGTGTTCTTGCCCGCACGGGCAACCTGAAAAAATGACCTAGGCCACGCGTGTCTCATGCTTAGCCCACGCGGGCTATGCTGCAATCTGAAAAAAATTCACGAGGAAAAACATGCAGCAGTAATCATGAAGGCCACTAAAATCCTAAATTCCTAAAAAAATGTCCATGTCCTAAAGAGAGTTCGAGAGCAAAAATAAAATAAAAAAGGATACGAAGCTTGGGTTGCCTCCCGAGAAGCGCTTGTTTAAGGTCTCGAGCCTGACCCTTGCGCTCTAGGCATATATGATGTCGGAAAGAGGAGGTACGCCTCTTCCGTCTTCTACGTGGTCAGCATAGCATGGCTTTGACCTTTGAGCGTTTTCCACTAACGAATCCCCATTTTCCTCGTTTAATCCTACGACTCTATGGTATCTCCGTCGGACTCGATTTTGCTTGAGTGTTTCCTCGGTGTTCCAGGCGGGATAAGTGTGCGTGCGGGCCATCGAGGGTGCAGGAAATGAGGTGTAATGCTGAAATATCGCAACCCGTGTGGGTTGTACACCCTACCCGCGCGGGTCGTCTACTCCCGAAGATGTTGCCCGTGTTGGGGTCTCAGCTAACTTGTGCGGATTCATGCTCAGGTATCCTCCCCGAGCGGGCTCATCATCCACCCCCGCGCGGGGTCACAAATGCGTCATTTACCCCCGAGTGCTGTGCCCGAGTCGGGGCGTGTTCTACCCCGTGGGGGTCCTTGATTTTGTGACTTGCCCAAGCGGGCACATCCACTACCCCGCACGGGCTCTGAATTGCATCTTTTATCCCTAAGAAACTTGCCCGAGTCGGGGTGTGAGTTGCCCCGTGCGGGTCTTGCGATTCAGGTGTAGCCCGCGCCGGTTGAGGTATGGGCACGCACGGGCTAGTTCTCAACTGCGGAGTATTCAAATTCTCCCTGAGTTGCGTGCATGCATCGACATCTTGGGGTGACTGAAATAGGCTCCCGGTGCATTCGGACAGTGGTATCTCCTCAGGATGGATGTCACGATGTTCACGTTGAACTTTCTCTGCTAGTTCATCTATCGTATTAATGTGCATCACGGGTTCAATCATATGTGACTTCTTAAGTGCATCGTTGAGCTTGAACTCAATGCACTCGTCTCCAAACTTAATGACCAATCTGCCTTCAACGCAATAAATAACCATTTTTTTCGTGTTGAATGGTCTTCCTAAAATTTTGGGGATCTTCGGGTTTATCTCCATGTCCCCAACTACAAAGTCCATGGAGAACCAGAATTCTCCCACTTGTATAGCAACATTCGTCAATATGCCTACGGGACTCCGTACGGATTGATCGACCAAGGTGATCATCATGCGTGTGGGCTGTAGATCTCCTACTCTTTTGAGTTTTTTAACAAGTGACAGTGGTAGCAAGCTTACACTCGCTCCGATATCGATTAGTGCATGCTCAATCTCATAATCGTAGATCTTACAAGGGATGACAAAGTTACCTGGATCGGGCATCTTCTTAACCATGGTAGGTGGTTGTATGAGCGAATTGGTTACCATCACTACCTCATTTTCTACGGTTCTCTTCCTTATTATAATGTCCTTGAGGAATTTAGCGTAAGATGGGATCTTCATGAGCGCTTCGTAGAATGGGATGGTGACTTCCAGCTTCCTAAGGAGTTCCATGAATTGGGCGAATTGAGCGTCGTTCTTCTGCTTCGTTTGGCGCTGCGGGAAAGGCAGGGGTGGTGCCCTCGGGGCAGGTGGCACGTAAGGTAGCTCCGTCTCCTCTTCCACGCCTTGAGTAATGGTTTGTTCAATTGTATTGCTCAAAGGCTATCCTCTCGCAGCTGTGGAAGGCATGGGTTGCTCCACCGTATTTCTGCTCCTTAGAAAAATGGCGTTGACTTGCTCCCGAGGGTTCGTCTTGGGTTTCGCATGGAGCTGTCCGGGCTGTTGGCAAGACCCTTAGGCTAGCTGTGCCACTTGCGTTTCCACGAGCTTTAAGTGTGTTTTGTAACCATCCATTCTCTTCCATATGTCATCCACTTCAGCCTTGATTCCTCCAAGCGCGTAAAATGGGTTTTTCTGTTCTTGCATTATCAATTGGAGCATAGAGAGAATTTCGGAGTCACCTGAAAGTTGTGCGCGAGGCTGATGGCTGTGGTCTTGGCCGCTCCCTCTCGGCTGGAAACCTTGGTTTTCGTTTCTTGCCATCATCCGCGGTTGAAAATCCTGCGGGTTTGTCACATCACTTGTATTGCCATAGGAGAGGTTGGGATGGCTCTTGATGTAGTTATGCTGGTAGGCCTGATTGTTGACGTAATTGACTTCCTCGATTCCTTGACCTATGGATGCATCTTGTTGGTCGACATGAAGGCCTGCCATCATCTTGTATATCTCCCCAACTTGTTGCTTTAGATCTGTTAAGTCCGGGTTGGTAATACCTAATTCATTTACCGCTGCTTTGGATGAGAAGCCACGGTTGTAGTCTCCGACCTTCTTGCCTCCCTCCCTTGCCATGTTCTCGATCAAATTCTCGAGTTGTTAGAAAGTGAGGTTGCTGAGGGAACCACCACCCGCTACTACGATCATGAAGCGTGTGGTCTCTTGGAGACCTTGCATGAAGCTCGTGATAAGGTACCTCTTGTCCATTCCATGATGCGGACAAATGCTTTGATAATTCTTGTGCGCTCTCATGCTTCATGTAAACTCTCACCTCTTTCTTGCAGGAATTAATTTATTCGGCCCTTGGCGAGCATCGTCCTGTGGTCTGGGAAGAATTGCTGCATGAATCGCTGCTCTAAGTCATCCCACGAAGTAACAGACGCAGTAGGCAAGTTGAACAACAAACGCTGTGCTGCATCCTTGAGCGAGAATGGGAATGCAGATAAGTATAGATCTTCCCGTGTGACTTCTATGCCAATTTTAGTAGTGCTACAGAGCATCTCCGTGGGGTGTGAATTTGGATCCTCATTCTCCATTCCTCTTAAAGTGGAATTGTTGAGCATATGGATGAAAGCGGGTTGTAGCTCAACTTGGTTTTCTATCGGACGAGCCATGCATGAAAGCAATTTGGTGTGCTTTGGAGCGGTGTAAGCTCCGTAAGTTTCTTCAGTTGCGGCAATGTCAGGCTTATCGGTGCGACTTTTTCCGCTGTTTGCGCTGGGGCTTTCGCTTTCAGTTCCTTCCTCTTCGGAACCGTGTGTCTCTGGGATGCTCTCTTTATCTACTTCGGATTCAGATTCTCCAGGTATAATTCTCCTCTTTTTGCGCAAGTTTCGTATCGTTCTTTCAACCTCGGGATCTTATATGAGTAGCTTTTGTGTAGAGCTTCTCATACAATGGTATCTGCACAATAATAAACGAACAACCAAAGTGCAGATCTGATGTAGATAGAAATGACTCGATAAATGGAAAAGAAAAATTGCAGAAAAATGGCTAAGACTCCGGAAAGGACTGAATATTAATCTAGCTAATTCCCAATCTAGACCGTAATTAGTCCCCAGCAACGGCGTCAAAAACTTGATCTGCTAAATATCAAGCAATAAAAATGCCTAATATCCACTTACCGCAAGAGTACGGATTGATGTAATAAAAGGGTCAAACTCTGGGGACTAATGCAACCTATGCTAAGAATACGACTAAACTAAGACGGGTTGCATTGATGATGGTGTGATATGAATTACTAAAACACTAAAGTGAATCGTGACAGCGATGGGGAGATGCGGAAGGCTTGATAATTAAGAACCTTATGGGTTTCGGGTTATCGAGATTTGCAAGGATGTATAACAACCAAAGGATCATAGACTTATCGAACTATCTTGATAACGGGGAATTCATGCTCGTAAATAAGGAACGGTTCTTCTGAATCATAAACCTCCTAACCACAACAACGTGCAATCCTACCTTCCAGCAGTGTTTAACTCATTATTACGGTAGCGTTAAGCGCGCAATCCTAATTCCTAAGTCGATTAACCGACCGGTCAGATTCTCATTAATCAAGCTTAATCTACAATCAACTATTCCGGATTCATGATCTAACCTTCCAGCTAAACACAAGGTTCCTAGATTACTGAGCGGTCAGCACAAGTATAAGACATTTACGATGTTGATTATAAAACCAAATTTCAAGAAAGATTCGATAAGTCTAAGCATTAACGCATAGTTACAAGCATCCATTACAAATCCGATATCCCTAACTCATAGCTGGAAATCTACTCACTCATAGAATCTCCTCAATCTTCCCTACCTTGATACCGAAGTCTAGATTGTTGTTCCTTTTCTTCTCTAGCTTCTCCTGAGTTTTCCTTGTATTTTTCAGTCTCTTCTCAGCCCCTAGCCACCGTCCCCTTTCCCTCAGATTGCCCTCTCTCTTTCTAATTCAAGTTTGAAATTCAAAACATGTTGTTGCTAAAAAAGGGGGCCTGTGCTATGCAAACTATGCGAAAATGATATAAATACCTAGCCTAAAACTAACACACTACGTGTGTTATCACATATATTTCAAACAATGATAAATATATCTCTCTTTGAACTTTTTCACTTAGATATATGAAGTCCTTTTAAACATGAAACTGTTGATGGATGTATATGTTTTCTAACACTAGTCGTGGAATAATTGTTCAAGAACAACATGGGTTTAGTTTCTTAAGATTAAGTACAAGCTGAATCAATTTTCTATAATATTCTAAAAATGGTGAAAACACATTTAAACTATACAATTAAATATATTCAGACAGACAAAACTCCTAAACTATTATTCAGTAATCTGCTTTCATCTCATTCTATTATGTATTATTTTTCATTTTCATTTACTCCACAACAGAATTTTGTTGTAGAAAGAAACATTTGCTCATTGTTGCTAGATCATTATATTTCCTTTGGTGTATTGGAATGATTGTGTTTTCACAATTGCATTTTTTATAAACATAACTCTAGGAAGTATTCTTAATGACAAATCCTCCTATGAACTTGTTACTGATAAGTCCCTTTACTATACTCATCTTAAGATGTTAGTGGTTGCATATGTTATGTCTGAACACATGATAAGGATAGACATAAATTTACTGCAAAACAATTCCTAAGATATATCAAGGGATATCCCTTAGGATATGAAGGATACAAGATTCTAGACCTCACTAGTAACACAATCTTAATATCTAGGAATTTAGTATTTAAAGAAAATATATTTCTTTTAATCTCTAACAAATATTTTGAACCATGCAATGAGTTGTTCTCAAATTATGTTTTACCAATTCCTATTAAAGATCTTACTACAACACTACCTTACAATAAATCTTTCTACTTCTACTAATTTACCTTCTATTGTAATTTTATCTAATTCCATTAAAAAAACAGGTTATTTTCAACGGCCATATCTGTTGGAAATGACTACATTTCTGTTGGATAAAGATGTTTTCTAATGGATTCCTGATTGTGTGAAACGATCATTGAAAAATCACATCAGTTGCCATTAGCAACGACGTGTCAACAGATAATACCTGTTGATAATTTTTATTGGATTCTAACAGATATCTTCGTTGAAATTGTCAACGGATGCACGTTGCAAGGTTTCAACACATATCTGATCACATTTTGCAACAATCATCTGTTGGAAATGTGCAACAGGCATCCATTTGAAATCTACAACACACATCCGTTGAAATTGTTTGCGGGACTTAGCAATGGATACTCATTGGAAAAGAAATGGCGAGAATTTAAAATATTCCAACGGATGTTGAGATTTGTTTTCTTTATCAATTCGCATTCGTTGATAGTTTGATCAATTTAATTAAAAAAATATGAAAAATAAAAAATTTTATAATATATACAAAATTAAAAAAACTGATTTGTTACATTTCATCTAAATCGGTATCATCGCCTTCATCTTCGTACTCGCAAACGCCTCGTGAAGAGGCTATATCAGCGTCGATGATCGATTCTTGACTCGGAGTTGTTGCCCGTGTCGGTGGATGTGGCCAATACGCTTGCCCGGTCATCAACTAGATGATATTCCTCATATGAAACATCTACGCTCACGTTTCTTTAAGCATAGATTGCATTGTTCGAAGAGTACCTGGCGTTGTTCAGAGAGTAGTCTTAAGTTGCTCGATACGTCTTTCTTGCGTAAAAGTCTCTTGCACCGTGGGGGATACCGTCATGACATCCTCGACGATATCTTTTTGTACAACACCTAAGTCGTACAGACGCCTCTTATACGACCTAACAGATTGGAACATAAAACAAATGAAAAGTTAGTTTATATCGATTTACAATTTTTTACACAATCAAAGAATTATTATAACAATAATGTTATATACATCTAAGTAAATTTTTTATTTTGTAAAGGATTAAGATCATCGGGAGTTGAACCGATCGTTTGTGATTGTTGTGTGATCTTCTCCGTCACAGTTTTCACCATCCGCTCTGCCCGGGGTCAACAAGTTCAAGTTCGTCAACCTTTCCTCTATGATGGGCTTTTTCTTAGCGCGAGTCTCAATGACCAGCTCAAGACGAGTCAATTCTCTTCTCATTATTTGCATCTGTAACATTATAAATATGATTAGATAACAATTTAAATAAAAATAAATTGAAATTATAAATATAAATATTTCTTACCAATTTTCAGAAACGACTTAAATCCTGAGGTATGGCAATGAGGACCATCCTTAGTAATTTCTCTAACTCCCAATGTAGGAAGAGTTGGTAAAATTCCCCGTTCATTGCTTATGCCGGTTTGGCGTTCTTCTTATAATAATTGTGTTTGGCGTTTTTCATCATCAAGTGCAACCGAACTTGCATATCACACATCTAAGTGGTATAATGTAAAGAAATAAATTAATTATGAATAAAATTTGATAATAATTTTAAATTTATTTTTATATTAAATACACTTATGATAAATGTTCACCACCACCGACGGCGATATGGTGGTAGAGCTCCTGCGGAACCCGCTAACAACCCACAATGGCCGATAAATCACCAAGCTCTCATTGTGTTTAAGTGTTTATGAATTATTTTTTTTAGAGAAATTGATTTTTCTTTTGATATTAAGTTATAAATAAAATATTTAATGGATTAAATACAAATATTTCTAGTACGCATCCGTTGGCATTTCCAACGGATACCCGTTGTAAATTGTCTCATTTTAACGGAATTTATTAAAAGATGTGACTGTTGAGTTTTCAACGGGCATCCATTGGAAATGCCAACGGATGCTCGTTGGAAATTTATATTCCCGAGCCAACGGATGGCATAAATGGTCACACGTCTACTTTCTAATGGGCATTCGTTGGAAAGTTCAATGGGTTCCCATTGGAAGACATCGTCCCGGTGCAACGAGGATACTAGGCAGAGCGTAACCATCATTACTATTTCTAACAGTTACCCGAGTTTTTAACGGGCATCAGTTGGAAACTTTGATTTGTTTTAACAAGTATCCATTGGTAGGCTTAGGCGCTTCGATGGATATCCGTTGGAACTTCTCAACGGATGCCCGGTCTAAATTGAAAGACCATGAAATTTTTTAGTGTTGAAAAAATAAACGATTCAATGGATGACCGTTGTCCTTACCTATGGATGCACGTTGAAAGTGGAATATATGTTGTAAAAAAATTACAAATGTTTGTTATTACAATTATATAATTCATATATCTTCTTCAGGTTATTCTTCAATTGGCGAGTTTTTCTTCGATTATGCATGGAATTCATCGCCATGTTCATCTTTTGCATCATCCAGTTCAACATCTTCATAATCATAGAAGTATTCTCCATCTATGTCAATTCTTATGATAATTTCTTTCCAATTTTTTGTATTGATTAAACGTATGGGCTCAGATTATCGGTTTTTAACGAATCTTGTTTTTCTACTACGCTTGTAACTCCCTGCGGTTTAATCCTAACTACGACCCATCACCCATTTCTTCGACATTTAAATATGGGTGTATAGTGCACGTAACATACTTGATCTATTGTGATGAATAGATCTACTACTAAAAATTTAGAAACTTCAAACGAAATTTGCGGACGGACCAATCCGTCTGGAATTTTGCGGACGAAATACCAACGGCAATATAATTTTGCCCGTAATCTGTCTGTAAATTTCCAGACGAGAAATAATCCACAAGTCGTTCGTATTTGCAAACAGATTGGATACGAAATCGAAGGTCGTCTCATATTAGGGACGTTTTCTGGACGACTCGTCGGTAAATATTTGTCCTAGTCTGTAATCTGTACTTAATTGGTCTAAAAATTCTCTATTTAACTCGATCTTACTTTCATCTATTTCTCACATACAATTCTCATATATTTCATGACATACCTTCTTATTCTTTCTAATTATAATGACATCATCGTCAAGATCAAATATTTTTGTTTATATACAATGGATTCATAGAAGACATTACATAGTTTATGAAGATGACGACAAATCAACAAGTTTATAAAGAAATGATAAGTTGGTTTATCCATGCGTCAAATTAAAAAAAATGAAAATTGTTTAATGAGATAACCATTTGGAATCATCTTTATTTAAGAGATTTTACCCCAAACTATTTCATGTGGTTATCTCATAGAGAGAATTTTGCACCACAACCTAGTAATGTTAAAGAAGATTTTAGTAGGGGTATTGTAAATAATGAAGTGTTTGAGATTTCTCAATATGAAACCTTACGTGGAACTGCTGCAAAATATATTTGGTGAAAGAAACAAAGAAAATATTGAAGAAGATCCGAATGAAGAAGCGAAAAGTTTTTTGAAATGTTAGAAAGTGCTAGGCATCCACTTTATGATAGTTGTAGAATGGGTCCTTCACAGTTGTCTCTATCTGCACGTTTGATGAATTTGAAGACTGAATATAATCTTTATGAGTGCGAAATCTCATCCTCCACTTTTTATCGGCGAAGAGATTTTGTATGAACAACTCTTGCTTTGGATGCTCCTAGGAGTATAGATTGTAGAGGGAACAATCATTCGAAAATTGGTGGTTATGGAATTACTCATAATCAATATAAAAAGAACATATTTTGAGATATGCGGTATTGAAAAATTCTGAAGCTTCGACACAATCTTGATGTCATGCACATAGAGAAAAAAATTTCGATAATATCATCAACACGGTAAAGAATGTCACAAGAAAAATGAAAGATAACATTAAATCACACAAGGATCTAGAAGAGTAAAGCTCCAGTTCCGATATTCAGATTGTCGAATGATGAGAAATATAAATTTTTGAAATGGTTGAAGGAAGACCTTATATTTCCTCATGGTTATGCGTCTAAGATCGGAAGGTGCATCAACATTCATGGAGGAAAGTTATCAAGGATGAAAATTCACGATTGTAATGAATTCATGCAAAGACTACTTCCCATATGTTTTTTAAAATGATGGACAAACATGCACACGAACCAATTGGAGTTATAATTGATTTTTTTAATGGTATAATGTTTAACAATTTAAATATATTAATTATTATATAGACTAATACTTTCATGTTTCAGGTATTGACATATTTTTTCGAGATTTATGTGCGAGAAATTTGATTGTAGATGTGGTTCATAGACTGGAATGTTTAAAAATAGATAATTTTGTATCTAATTGGATAAAAGTAGGAGTAGATTTATGAATAGGAGATGTTGTGCGAGTATCTACGGGGCCGGATTTTGCAGTTTTTTCTTCTGCAATACTATTATAATATGTAACTTGGAGAAGTTTTTTCCACCATCATTCTTCGATGTTATAGAGCATCTAATAGCTCATCTACTACATGAAGCCGCATTAGGAGGTCCAGTTCAACTTCGTTAAATGTATCCATTCGAGAGATTTATGTTTCATCTGAAGAAGAAAAAAACAAAAAGCTTGTCTAGATGGTTCAACTTTTGAACAATATGTGAATGATGAAATATAGTTCTTCACTTCTTACTCATTCGAGCCACATGTTCAAACGCGAAGTAGAAATATAAACAAATTTTTTGATGGTGGTGTGACATTTTCATATCCAATACCAGATATTCCATATATATTTTGCAGAATTGGTCGAACAGCTTGTAAGGCTAAATATCTATGATTATCACAACGAGATCTCCACATCGCACATACGTATGTTTTACTTAACTATGAATATTTATGGCTATTTGAAAGGTAAAATACTAAAACAATGGATTCAATTGCGTATATATATTTTATTTATAATATTTACATAATTTTCAAATATTTTAGAGGATATTTGATGATATATTCAAGAATACATATGTGAACAGTGATGAATCTCAACTCCAAGGACTTAAAGAAATAGATTTCCCCACATGGATCATACAAGATGTAAGTAAATGATATTTTAAATATAAATAAATTTCTTTTATATAATATTTTGATGCTTTGTCGATGATTTTTTCCTCCGTAATGCAGATTTAGATGGGCAATCACCCATTATGGCTAGGAGATCTTGTTAAAGGTTCGATTATGAAAGTTACGAGTTGACTTATGTATTTTACACGTGGTTATAAGGTTCGATTATGAAAGTTACGAGTTGACCAATGTACTTATGAACACGGGAAATTGAGGTCAACTATAAACTATGGTGTATGTGTGAAAGGTGAAAGCTATTGCGAATCGATTAACGGACTAGATTTTTTTATGGGATCTTGAAAGAAATTTTGCAATTGGAATATCCAGGTTTCATTACTAATCTAAAACAACATTAACCATGCCATGTATGATATTTTGGATTATTAAGACTCATATTTGATATTTTTTGTAGATTGTGTCGGGTTAAGAGTGATGTTATTTCAATGTGATTGGTTTAATCTAATAATCGGTCGCGAAATAAGAACAAATAAATCAGGCATTGTAGAAGGTAACTCGATACGAAGATACACAAAATACAAGCCTTTTATTCTTGCATCACAAGCCGATCAAGTTTGTTACGTTTCTTATCCACATAGTAGACGATCTTCAGGTTGGTGTGTCACAATGAAGATACTTCCAAAGGGTAAATTTATCGAAAACACAGAAGAGCAACAATTAGTAATGCAACAACAAACCACCGAGATTGTTATTATTGATGAAGTTACTGTTGAAGTACTGGCGCATGGTGAAATTGAAGAAATTGAAACAAATGAAGATAATCTTTATAAAGGGATAGAAGAAAAAGAAGAAGAAGAATTTGAATCAAAATCAAAAATACAAGAATCGGTGGAAGAATTATTTGACTATGAAGATGATTCATGTTAACATTTGTATCAGATGTTCAAAACAATAAAAGAATAGTTTCTATTTCTTATTGAGTTGTTAAATCACTTTATTCGGTGTTGAGATTTGTAACATAAAAATATTTGTAAACAAAAAATAAAAATATCCTATTTTTAAATAATTGAAAACGAATAATGTGAGTATAGTTAACGGTAGAGACTGATGAACGGATGGTGTTGGGTCACGAGATGGGTTGTAGGGGGTCACGGTAGCCATGGGGAAGGGTTAGACGGCAAGACACGGACGGATTCACAATACAACTTTTACAATCAAAATTTAGAGACGGATTGCAGATGGGTATAAGTTGTCTAGATTGTAGACGGATAAGGCTCGAGATGCAAAGTTAACGACGGATTTTGGATGGCTTAATGTTTATGAATGGACGTATCAAAACCATCCATATTTTTGGATGGTAGTTTTAGAGCCGTCTGCATTTGCGGACGAAAGTTTTTGTGCCATTCGCAACTACGGACAGCTGTAGGGAACCGTCCGCAAGTAATCAGTAAATAGGGAAGGACTCACAACGGTTCTTATTTTCGTCCAGAAATTACGGACAACCA
Source organism: Gynandropsis gynandra (assembly GCA_036759665.1). Classification (NCBI taxonomy): domain Eukaryota; kingdom Viridiplantae; phylum Streptophyta; class Magnoliopsida; order Brassicales; family Cleomaceae; genus Gynandropsis; species Gynandropsis gynandra. Next base: position 27,166,639 of record CM071861.1, on the reverse strand, counting down.
TCCTGAGTCCATCCGTATTTATGGAGGGTTTTGGGATGGTAATTTCTGTCATCTCTGACTAGGGATGCTTTGCGAACGGATTTTTTCACCAGTCCGCAAATGGCTATAAATTCGTTCGTGCAGCTCCTACAACCCGACGTTGTCCGCCCGTCCATTCGTGCGTCTTCGTCCATCGCCGTCTATCTGTTCGTGCATCTTCGTCCATCCCAGTCCATCCATCTATGCCTCTCGGTCCGTCCGGCCGTCCGTACATCCCCGGTCCGTTCGTTCGGTCGTCTGACCGTCCATCTGTCCTCGGTTCATTCATCCATCCTCGTTCTTCTGTTCGTTTTGTATGTTTATTTCTATATTATTTTAGATATTGAATATGTTTACTAAGATTTGGAATATAGTTAGTTAGACTTAGATTAGTTTTAGTTAGATTTGGAATAAATTTAGTTAGATTTGGAATGTATAGTTTAAGTATTTGTTGAAATGTCTAAAAGTGATAGAAAACTTTTAAATGAATTAACATTAATTGAAAATTTTATTTTTTTTCAAAATTTTATGGATTAAGTGTTGTTGAAAATCTGATTAGTTAACTTAAGGGTAATAGCAAATATAATAAATTATATGTGCTAATGAGTTTGTTAAATTATATTGGAATCTTTGCTAGCAAAATTATTTTTAAAAGATGTAGTGAATTAAAATTTTAAATTAACAAAGATAATATTTTTTTAATTTTAAATTTTAATATGTTTCGTTGCGTTGGAAGAGACGATAACACAGGAAACTGTTCTAATTGGAAAAAAATTGCTAACGGTTTATCTCCTACATAACAAAGGCGACAATCACATTCGGTATTTTCGAATTTTATGAATCTGAATTTATTCTCGATACTGGATCCACAAAATATATGTCATACCTTTATTTTCAATAAATGCTACCACCGGTTGAGCAACTAATGCATCACGAGCCTCAGATCTATCACGAACAAACAGTGGAAGAAATTTTATCAATAGATGAGGAAAGGCGTAAACTTCCCCGTTTAGACCCGAGTCGTGAAAACGGTGCACAGTGGTACGTATAACTAAATTCAAATGTAAATTTGTAAATAGTTAGTTAATTATATGTTAATTTACCGTAATTTTGATTTATAGGTTTCGTTCCAATCAAATTTCTCGTTATATAGTAAAGACGATGAAAGCTCATCACGATCGTGCATGTTATAATTGGACGCGAACTGCCCTCGTAATTAAGGAACGTTGGTCGTAATCTTTTGTGTTACGTTTTTAATAATAATTATTTTTATTAAATTTTCAAATAATTGTTTCAATAAAATAATCATATTATTATTTTAACAAAACTTTTATTGGAATCACGAGATTACTGGACTAGTAAAGTCAGAATTTGAACGAGTTGCGGGATTTCGTCTCAAAGCTCTCGTAAACGATTGTATAAAAGATCAAGAGGAGAAAGGGAAACTAGTTTGGATGGCAGACAATGTTTGGGAGCAAATGTGTGCTTGTTGGCATAATCCTGGTTTTAAGCAAAGAAGCGAGCGAGCAAGTCAATCTCGTCGTTCTAATAGAGAAGGATACGTGATAAGCGCACATACCGTTGGTTCTTGTTCTTTTATGGAAGTTTACAAAGATATTGTAAGATTTATAATATTGTTTAGGAATTTATACGATTAACATTTGATTAATATTAAAAATATATACTTGAAATTTGTTTTAGACGGAAAATAAAGGATCCGAACTGTTATACATATAATTGCTCAAACGTACGCACATTAGTAAGTCTGACGCTTCGTGGGTAGATTTCATAGCCAAACGTGTTCATAACGATGTTCAGAAAATGGCATCGGAACATGTGTCCTAAATTCCGCCAAGAGAAGACGGAACACAACCTTCTCTTAGTAAAAAAAGAATACAACGTGTTGTATCTCGAGGTAAATTTATTACATTTTAATAAAATTTTGTTACATAAAATTATAAATAAATTTCGATATTTGATTCACAACAAGTTACATTGTATTAAGTTTGCATTTTTGGTCTTGGAGGAATGGCATCATAACATTTAAGTTCCTCCAAAAGTAAGGTAAAAGAGACATACCACGAGATGCAAAATATCGTATCTCAATTGTTCGAGTTACAACAAGAATCCGAAAGACGTCATCAATGACTGATGCGCGTACTGAAGGAAAAAATGTCTTCCATCAATTGGGATGCGTGCGAGAACGATGATTACGATGACGAAAATTCGGAAATACCACCAACAAATTTGTAATATACGTTAATTAAGTGTAAAAATTAATTAATTATTATTATCTGTTAAAATTATAAATTTTAATTATAATTAATTGTAATTATAATTAATTGTAATTATAAATTTTTATTTTTTATTTTAAAAAAAAATTGCGGACGAATAACGACCCGTCCGTAAATGTTAAGGACGGCCACGACCCGTCCTTAAAGTTTGCAACATTTTTTCGACAACTTTTTCGTCTGTATGTTGGTCACCTTTCCCTTCGCTTTACGGATGGCCCTATGGTCCAAAATTATGGACGATTTATGGACTGAGTTTTTCGTCTGTATTTACGGATGAATTGCGGTTGGTATTTATTTGGCAATGCTCTTTTTTGAACACTGTTTTTCGTCCTTAATCCGTTCGCAACACGTTTAGGAACATATTAGGACATATTCTTCTGTCCCTAAATCATTATTTTTCTAGTAGTGATCATAATTTCCATATTATCATGCATGGTTGATGTCAATTTCCTCCTCATCGATTTTTTTCATGTACCACGTCCTATGGTTGGATCGAACTACTAACATTTAAAAATAAAATTTTCAATCCAACGAGGCCAAGATATTCCACCTGTACGATTTAGTTCAAAATACCGTATAAATTATCATCCTCTATAACACTAACAACCCAACGTCGTAATTGAACGTGCTTCTATATTTTTTGTGTTTGTCAGTATAGAATGTGTATCCCCGAATAAATATAATTGGCCAACATAATACATTTCTTGCAGGACCATTAGCCAAATCCTTTAACTAGGTAGGATGTGTCTCATCGAAACCTTTGCCCTATATAATATAAAAATGAATGATTACTTACAACATAAATTATTTTACATATTTGGTGAGTTCATTTGTATTTAGATGAGGACATGTGCTCATTACTTCTTCATCAAATATTATGTAATGAAAGTATGTTAACATATATATATATATATATATTTAAATTAAAGATTGATTATCATTTTTGTGTATCTTTCGAAAGCTAATAGCTCTTGAAAATTAAATAATATATACGTGTAGACGTGATTATACTCCTCTAGTGATTATACAAGTTATTCCATTCACCTTGTCCTTGTGGTTTTCGATGCTCACGATCTCCACCGTATTCTAGCGATTCTTGTAAATTTCCCATCGTGTTTAATCGTTTGTAAAGAATTTGTGTTCCTATTTGAAAGCACGGTGCCTTTTATTTTTTTATCACATTCTTTCGAAAATATTTTTTATCTCTTCTGAATTTATATCCACGGGGAAGAAATCTTCTATGACAATAAAATCACAATGGTTTCTTCTCATGTACTAGTCGAAATGAATCTATATCCTTTATTCAATATGTTCATCCCAGTCTCCTGTGCGTATTTCATCCACATAACATTCCTTAGGCAGAGAAATCACTAATTGTCCACAACAAGACCGCTTCTAATGTGAAATTTTGTTTCATAATTACGTTATAAGAAAAAATTCCATTGTTCCACAAGCTTAAAATTCATGAATTAAAGGTTGCAAAAAGACATCGAAATTTTTTTCGGATGTTGTGGTCCTAGAATCAGCAAAATCAAAAACACTGCTCCTCTTTTTAGACTCATATCGAGAGGCAAATTATAGAAAGACAAAATCACTAACTACAGAGAATATTAACTTCTAGATTGTCCATATGAACTAAAACAATGGGTGCACAAACAAAGATAAACATTTCTCATTTCATGAAAATCTTTCCAAGTCTTACCATCCGATGGATGTTGCATTATGCATTTGCCTCTATTTGCTACAAGCATATTAAACATCATTTTGTACGGTGCATATTTTCGTGAATATGGTTTTTTTGGACGAAATCTGCTTACACCGCAGGAAAATTTCGTTTCTGAGCGGAAGAGTCGTTTTCAAGTAGTTACATTCTAACAAATCTTTATCTTCTCCCCAAAACAACTTGAAAATTTTTATAGAAACATCGATTTTCTCATGTGGTATTCCCAAATCTTTTGAAACATTCTTTGTTTCATAATATGTCTCAGGAGGTTGATTATTTCTTGGTAAATATTCACGCATAGTTTTGTAAAATGAATCCATGCAATTTTTAGCTACATTGTAGTTTATTTTTAAACTCATCAATCCTGATGACAATGATAAACAAGACTAACATCCATGACAACATTCATATATAGGTTATTTCACCGCATCCAATAGGTTGAAAAATCGAAGTGCATCATTGTTTGGTATATCTTCATGCATTTGCTCAGTAACTCCAGAAAAAACAGCTGATATAATTTCCACATGTATTGGTAGTCGACGTTTCATAAAGAACTTCTTCATTTCTTTCCATGTCTTATACTTATTGCATATTATCTATAACGCCATAATTTTCACTATGAAATAACCAGATTTCGTAATTCTCTACGAAATCCACCTTGTAAAGGTGTTTTGCAAACATTTGATTACTTTGATACTTCATGTTTTTTCATATTTTGCATGGACATAGCATTGTCCCGCGTTCTTTACACAAAGGTTGCATCAACGTAAAACTCATGAATTGCTCCAATTCGTGTAAGAATTCTTCAGTAACTTCCTCGGTTACGAGATCATTTTTTCTATACAGTCACTCTCTCATTATGTATATATTTCTATTTGAAGAATATTGTTTGAAAATATATTTTGTGTTGATGGTTTGATAGTAAATAGTTCGAGTTTGATGTATAAATAATGAATATTTCAATGGATGCCCATTGGAAACACCAACGGATGACCATTGAAACACAACGTTGGATTATTCTATTGACAATCTCGAAATTATAAACTATCCCATGTTTTGAAACATAACCTTGCAGTAATTGGACGAAAATTTCTTCTTTTAAATCCACATTTAAAAAAGCATTTGAAACATCAAATTGATCAATTGTCTAATTAAAAGAAGCACCTAAGCACAATCAAAATCCTAACAATAACCATTTTCGCAGCGGGGATAAATATATGTATGTAATCTATTCCTTACCTTTGTTTAAAAACTTTAGCTACGAGCCTAACCTTATACTTATTCAAACTACGATCTGCATTGTATTTTATTATATAAATCCATTTCGAACCAGTCGCATTTTTATTAGAGGGTTTAGAAAAAATAGACCATATATCATGCTTAAGTAAAGCATTGATCATTTCGTTTTCACACGTATTTCTCGCATGATTTTACATATGTTTATGATGATAGATGCGATGTTTACGTGTGTTTTTGTATCCGTTTTACTCGTTTTTGTGTTTTGTGTTCTTACAGATTTCAATGCGAATTCGGTTCATTTCGAAGCCAAATAATGTACGCGGGACAAAGTACTAGCATCATCGAGGATCATATCGGAGCAAACGGAGAGTAACAGGCAAGATGTGAACATGCTCGACTGACCATTGTGCATTGCACGGTCAGGCACTTCAAGGAACATCATGCACGGTCGAGCTAGCGAACATGCACGATCGGGCACTAATGTCACAAATTATCCCCGAGAGCATCACACGACACGGACTCCTACGTTTCACGGTCGGGCCTTGTCCATCATGCAAGCACGGTCAGGCTCAATGCTTTGCACAACCGAGCTCACTACCAAACCAACACAGCCCGATCGATCACTCAATGCCATGCACAGTCAGGCTCAATGTTTTGCACGATCGGGCTCATTAAACAACAAGGCGCATGACCGAACACCAACCCCAGCTCAAACGAGCTTGTGAGACATAAAACATTGCCGAAAGTTCAGCATGGCTCGGGCGTGTATGAAGCCCGACCACTCACCCATTGCCTAAGGTGCCCTACCAAGCTCACTCTGGTGCCTGGTTGGGCATGAAAAAACACGAACTGCATGGCAGAAAAGGAAAGACTCGGTCGATGGAAAACAATTGGAAACACACGGGAAAGAATGGAAATACTCAGGAAAATAGGAAAGAAGAATAAAAGTATAGAAAAGAAGAGGAAAGAAGAAGAAAGGGGGTCAAAGAAGTGAGGACTCATTTGGTTAGACCACAGACAGACGCAGAGAATTACAAAGAGAGTTGCAGAGAGAGAGAATACTGGTTCATGAGTTCTTGGAGAGGAGACATTCAAGGAGCATTGAAGATCGAATCAAGACTTCGGTTTTGTTTGGTTTTTATGTTCTTTAACCAATCTATTTCGATTATGTTGTTTGTTTTCGAACGCATGAGCGAGTAGTCGTTTTGTTCTAGGAGAAGGGATTAGCTCATGGTTATCCCCGAACCACTTTGATTTATCTTTGAATGCAATTTCCCGTTTTCGTTTATCTATTCTTTATCTGAGTGCTTGATTGACTTGTGTTTACGAAGGCCAAGTAAATGCATGTTTTAGGAACTTAGGAGAAGGACCAAAAGGAGAATTCTAATTTCGGATAATCAGGCTTAGAACAACCGCGGCTAGGCCACGAAAGTAGGGTAGTAGCAGTTGAGGGTTAAACGGATGAAGCATAGAATTTACGGGTTTAGTTTAAGGTGTCAGCCACGAAAGTAGGGGATAACTTGACTAGATCATGTGTCTATCCTTGATAGAGGGTAGATATCATATTAGGATCGTCCGTGTTAGATAACTTGATTGGGAATGCATGATTAGATAGGTTGATTGTTGGTTTCAGAAGTCTGTGGTAAAACCGTAATCCTAAAACATTTGTCTCACTGTTAAGGACTCGTTAGTTTATTGTTTTTAGTTATTTCAATCTTAAAACCAATATTTCGTTGTTTGCAAGTTTGATTCGTAGTTTGAGTTTCGGTTGTGTTGCATAGTCCCTGTGGGATCGACACCTAGATTACTACCCACGCGTCGTGCACTTGCGGGTAGTTTAGGTTAATTTAGTTTAACTTGGAACTCATCAAGCATCAAGTTCCAAATTCATAGTAGCAAGCCATTCTATTGATTTACTAGCTTTTGAATACTTTTTAGAAGCCAATATTTCCATTGAAACAATATGTGTTCAGTAGTATGTTTATCATAAGAAAGAAAATTAGAGATTGGGTAAGGGGTTATATGACTAGTCTTGTTTGATCTAATGTTATAACATTGATCATTAGCTAGAAAAGTATGAGGTTTTGTTACTCGATTAGACCTAGAATTAATAGAACTACTAGAACACTACAAGAAAAGATAGATGAATGTCAACAGACGGATCAACAAATTCGTTTATTGATATAATTTTACATGGATGTAACGGAAGTTTAGAAATTATCAACGACCCAAAGCTGTTGCAATCCGTTGGAATTGTCAATTTCATTTTGGAAATGGTTATTGTTAGGCCTTTTTTTATGTTTAGCTGCTTCTTTTAATTTGACAATTGACCAACTTAATGTTTCAAAATCTTTTTTAAATTTGGATTTAAAGGAAGGAATTTTTATCCAATTATTGCAAGGTTATGTTCCAAAGCAGATGAGAAATTTCCTCTAAATCTAGTTTGTCGTTTAAATAAATCTGTATACGGTTTAAAACTAACATCTTGCCAATGACATACAAAAATTTTAGTTGTTTAGTTAAAATCTGGTTTGTTCGATCATCTTGTGACTATTAATTATTTTTAGATCATTTTATTGCATTAGTAATATACGTAGATGATATCTTGATCTTTGGCAACAACCATTTGTCGTTGATTTAACCGAATTCCTTTCGTCCATTGTTTTCACAATCAAAGATCTAGGTTAGGTCAAATACTTTCTTGGTCTTGGAATATGTCATTCTGAACTTGGAATTTCTATATGTCAACTAAATTTACTTTAGAACTAATTGAAGAATTTGTACTGTTAGATCGTAAGCAATTAATATTCCAATGGAAGTGAATGCAAAATTTTCACAATCCAATGGTGAATTATTAATTAATCCCTATTACTATATAAAATAATTGTAAACTAATCTATTTCACTATTACAAGACCGAACATATTTTTCGTTGTTAACAAATTAAGTTAATACATGTATGCACCTACTTTTTTACATTTATCCGTTGCGCATAGAACTCTAGGATATTTGAAAAATATTCATAGACAAAGTTTACTTTATCGCATCGTTAATGATTTCGAACTTAAAACTTTTCTTGATGTCGATTGGGCTTCTTGCGTTGATTTTCGTAGATCGGTAACAAAATATTGTGTTTTCTTAGAGTAATCTCTCATGTCTTTAAAATCAAAGAAACAAATTACAATTTCAATGAGTAATGTCGAGCCCGAATATCAAACAATGGAAAATGCAACTTGTGAGTTAATTTGGTTAAATTCAATTTTACGTGAATTATATATTTATATTTCTACGTATGATCTCTTTTGTTTTCTGATAATACAATGAATTTTCACATCGATAATAATCATGTCTCAATGAAGGAAAAAACATATTGAGCTAGATTGTCATGTTGTTCGTGAAAGGATACAATCGAATTTTCTCAAAATGATTCATGTGAAAACAAACAATCATATCACAGATATTCTCACAAAGTCATTATCTTTAACACAATTTCAAAACTTACTCTCCAAGCTTGAAGTATCACAATTATACTCCTCATCTTGATAGGGAGTATTAAATATTATTTTGAGAGATTATTTATTTTCTTTTATTTGATAATTAGTTTAGTAGTTGTTAGTTAGTTATTTAATTATTGATTCAAATCTTGATTGTAATGTATATTATGAAGAAACAAATGATAAAAATCACTTTTTAACTAAAACTAAATGTAGACACCGAAAATTGCCGACTTTGTTGAATTTTGGTTCAAAACAGTGGATCCCATATCATTGCGGCAAACCCCCATTTATTTTTTGTCGAAAATTTCCTTATATAAGAAGGAATTTCGGAGAGTTCCAAATCATTTCTAAATCAAAAAAAAAGAAGAAGAAGAAGAAGAAGAAGAAGAAGAGGAAAAACAGAGAGAGAAAGTAGTTTTTTCTAGTTTTTAACGTTCTTCTCTTAGTTCTTTGAGAGAGTCTTTCTCCCCATTGCAAGAGAGAAATACAGTTGTTTTCTTCTTACATTTTAAGAGAAGTGTTGTAATTTCTTGAAAGTTAATAAAGTATTCTACTGTTTGCCGGTGGAGGTAGGCACTTTGCCGAACCACGTAAAACCCCAGTGTCTCCACTACAAAAAAACTTGGTGCTTCCAACCGACAGGGCAACGGATTTGTCCGTTGAAAGCAATTATCAACGTATTGCAATGGGTTTGTTGATATTTTCAACGGGCCCGATTCCGTTGCAATCCATTGCAAATTTCAACGGAATTGTAACGGATTTTTCCGTTGCTATATCCGCTGAAATCCATCGCGATTTTTAACGGATTGTAACGGCGTTTATCCGTTGGCAATATCCATTGGAAGACCCGTTAGAATCTGGGGAAAGAATTGCAACGGGAATCCGTTGACAATTGCAACGGATGCCCGTTAACATTGGCAACGGATGACCGTTGAAATTCTTAATTTCGAGGTTCACCGGTTTAAATAAATTCACGTGAACGTCCGACGGACATCCGTTGCAGTTTCCAACGGATGCCCGTTGGAATGTTCACTATTTAGATCATACCAAAGAGTGCATCAAACCATCAATAACAAAAATATTTTACACCAAAATGTCGTCTACTTCAAATTGAAGTATACATAGATCGAGAGAGTGGATGTATAGAAGAAAAGATCATATAACCGAAGAGATTACGCAAGAATTCTTACACAGATTGGTGCAATTCATGAGTTTTGCATCGATGCAACCTTTGTGTCAAGAACGCGGGACAATGTTATGTCCATTCAAAAGATGCAAAAACATGAAGTATTGAAGTCAAGAAATCGTTTGCAAACATCTTTATAAGGTGGGTTTCGTTGAAAATTACGAAATATGGTTTTTTCACGGTGAAAATTGCGGTGTTAGAGATATTGTGCAAGATGCACAAGTAGAACGAAATGAAGAAGTTATTTATGAAGCATCAATGACCAATCCATATGTAGAAATGGTGTCAGATGCTTTTCCTAGAGCTGTTAATGAACAAACGCATGAAGACATGCCGAACATCCATGCACGTCGATTCTTCAACCTATTGGATTCGACAAAACAACCTATATATGAAGGTTGTCGTGAAGGTCAGTCTCGTTTATCTTTATCTTTAAGATTGATGAGTATTAAAACAGACTACAATGTGGCTTAAAATTGCATGGATTCATTTTGCACAACAATGCGGGAATATTTACCGAAAATAATCAAGCTCCTGAGACATAATACGAAACAAAGAATGTGTTAAAAGATTTGGGAATACCACATGACAAAATTGATGTTTGTAGAAACAGTTGCATGTTGTTTTGGGGAAATGATAAAGACTTGTTGGAAAGCAAGTTTTGCGGTGCAAGCAGATTTCGGCCTAAAAAACCATCTTCACGTAAATATGTACCATACAAGAAAATGTTCTATATGCCTGTAGCAAACAGGTTGAGAAGGTTATATGAATCGAAAAAAACCGTTGCGGCAATGAGATGGCACGCAGAACACTCAACGGCCGAAGGTATAATGCAACATCCACCGAAGAAAAGTTTCGATGTCTTTTTGCAGCCCTTAATTCATGAATTAAGACAGTTGTGGAACGAAGGAATCCTTGCTTATGATGTCAGTACTAAGCAAAATTTCACATTGAAAGCGGTCTTGTTGTGGACAATTAGCGATTTTCATGCCTATGGAATGTTATCTGGTTGGAGCACGCACGGAAGATTGGCATGTCCATATTGTATGGAGGATACAGATTCATTTCAACTAGTAAATGGTAAGAAACCATGTTGGTTTGATTGTCATAAAGATTTATTCCTCGTGGACATGCTTTCCGGAAAGATAAAAAAAACATTTTCGGAAGAACGTGATACAAAAAGAAGAGGCACCGACGGTGCCGCACCGTGCATGCAACCGGAACAAAAATCTTTTACGAAAGATTGAACACAATGGGTGATTTACAAGAATCGGTTGAATGCGGTGGAGATCGTGGGCATCGTAAACCAAAAGGTCAAGGTGAATGGCATAACTGATATAAACGTAGTATCTTTTGGGAGCTACCAAACTAGAAATCAATTGTATTACGTCATAATTTAGATGTTATGCATATCGAAAAGAACTTTTTCGATAGCATCATAAATAATGTTTTGAATGTGGCGGGTAAAACCAAAGATAATATACAATCAAGAAAAGATTTGAAGTTAATATGCCAACGACTTGAGTTGGAATTAAGAGATGGAAGGTCACCTGTCCCGGTATTCAGATTTTCTGGTCTGGTGAAAACGATATTTTTAAAATGGTTAAAATAGGACGTTAAGTTTCCCGATGGATATGCATCGAACATTGCTCGGTGTGTGGATATTGTTGGTTCGAGGCTGATCGGATTGAAAAGTCACGATTGTCACGTTTTCATGCAGCGGCTCAGTCCAATTGCATTTGTTGAGCTCTTACCAAGGAATGTTCACGATTTGTTATGTGGAATCAGCATATTTTTCTGATATATATGTTCGAGGAATTTAAAAAGTGAAGACTTGGAATTAATGAAAAACAATATCTCTGAAGTATTATGTGCATTAGAAAAAGTTTTTCCGTCTTCATTCCTCGATGTCTTGGAGCATTTGTCAATACATTTACCAAATGGGGCAATACTCGGTGGGCCAGTTCAATTCAGATGGATGTATTATTTCGAAAGATTTTTCTTTCATTTAAAAAAGAAAGCAAAAAACAAAGTAGTGGTCGAAGGATCTATTGTCAAACAATACTTGCTGGAAGAAATCATATATTTCAGCTCATTTTATTTCGAGTCGCACATTCAAACGAAAGAACGACGTGCAACGAATGATCACACAAACTATCTGTATCAATATAATCCGCAATTTGGCACAATTCCTGAAATGTTTACACCGATTGGATGTACAGGAGGTAAATCCGATGAATATTGACTAACACCAGAGGAGTATAATCACGTCCACAATATATACTACTAAATTGTCAAGAGTTATTACCGTTCGAAAGGTACTTGTACATATAAATTTCAATCCTTTACATATATATATATATATTCAAATTTAACGTGTTTTCATTATACAGGATATTAAAATTAATTGCATATAAAAGTCAATGTCAATGGTTCGACCCAACCGTAGGATGTGGAATACGAAAAAACCGTTGGGGAGGAATTGACGTCAATCCGGCACAACAATATGGTAAGTATGATCCATTCATCACAATAGATCAAGCAGATCAAGTATGTTAAGTGCAATATCCAACAACATTGAAACGTCGAAGAGAGGAGTGGTGGGTCGTAGTAAAGATCAAGCCACGAGGGATCATAAGATTTGATGATAAAGAAGATTCGTTGCAACTCGGTCATCCGCATCCGATTCGTTTAATTGATACAGATCACGATGAGATTCTCGCGAGAAATGACATAGACGGATAACTCATACGCGATTATGAAGACATTGAACCGAAAGATGCTGAAGATGAAAACAATGATGAATTCAATGAACAATCGAAGGAAGACTCGCCCATCGATGAATCTACTGAAGAAGAAATGTAAATATAATTATGTGTAATAAATGTAGATTATGTGTAATGTAAATGACGTGTAACGTCCATGATGTGTAATAATGTATATTATGTGTAATCAAACAATCGAAATGTTAATAAAATTGAACAGTTTATATAAACGATGTTTGATGTATTACAAATAAGATTTATCTAATACCAATGGGAATCTGTTGCAAATATTAACGGATGCCCGTTGAAACGCCAAATCGCCCCTCGACACTTAGAAACAATTTCTAAGTTTTCCACATTTCTAACGGACATCCGTTGGAAAGTTCTAACGGACACTCGTTATAAAATTTCCAACGGGCATTCGTTGAAAACTTAACGGTTGAACCTATTTTAACGGGCGTCTGTTGGCAATTTTTAATGGATGACTGTTAGAACTTTGTAATGGGCATCCGTTGCAATTTCCAATGGATGCCCGTTGGAATAGGTAATGATGCCTACCCTAGTCTGTAGAATTTCCAACAGTCATCCGTTGGAAATTGCAACGGATGACCGTTGCAAAGGAAGACGAGCCACCATTTAGCCGTCCATTGCCTCGGGAACACGCATTCCCAACGGGCATCTGTTGGAATTCCCAACGGATGCCCGTTGAGAATGCAGAACATCATGTCAATTACTACGTTCGTTGAGATGACGTACTTTCCAACTAGCATTCGTTGGAATTCCCAACGATGCCCGTTGGAAAACTCTGTATATATAAACTCGTTGAACAATTCCATTTTCAACACAATTCACAATCTCAAAATCCTCTCAAACTTCACCTTTCACACACAAACACTTCTGCAATCCGAAAAAAAAAATGAGAGCTAGACGTTTTATAGGATCGGGAGGATGTTGGCTCGTTCCGCGAGAGCTCCTCCCCCGCCTCCACCACCACCATATCGTCCTCCTTCACCAATATCGGCACCGCCGATATTTGATGAAGAGGACGATATGGTAGATATCGATTCCTTGATCAATGAGTTTCGATGGGCGTCCAACCCTTCCGATTATCGATCCCGAACATCCTCCTGGGACATTATGGTAGAAAAAATTATTATTTTCATTTGTATTATTATAAGTTATAAATATTATCTAACTTTTTATTGTTGATTTGCAGGTTTGATGTGGATGATGTACTCAAACACACAAACAACACCATTATTCAAGGGTTCTTACAGGACGAGTTATACTATTCCTGGCAAGTTACGCCAGAAGTCGTGCGCCAGCGATGGTGGCACACATTTATAGTAAGTTTTTATTACATTAAATTTCAAATTATTAGTTATATATGTATATATGTTATAAAACTAAAAATTTAGAAATTATTTTGCAGCGATCATACAGATAGAGGCAAAAGGATACATTGCGCATCTACACAGCATGGATGCATGACATGTAGGCTCGGATGCGCCTAATAATGAACAACGCAAAACGAAAATACTATGCCAACAATCGTAAACCGATATGGGCAACGGACACGGTCTTCAACCAAATGATTCAGCATTGGGAGTCCGCAAAATTCAAGGCCAAAAGTGACAAGGCCAAAAAATGTTGTTACGGCGAGAAGGTTCCCGGAGATAGTCTGCATCGCCATACTTCGGGATCAAAATTCTTCCTAATTGAGGACGCCACGACGGTACCTCCCGCTGTACAAGAGAGTTTTACGCAACAACTGCGGATCGAGGAGCTCAAATCACAACTTCGAGAAACGCGAGCCCACGTGGCGTGACAAACCTCTAAAATACAACACTTGGAGAGCGTTATTGAGTTGATGTCCGGCCAGATGAGGGGATCAACAACACAACAAGAACCGGGGCTCGATTAGGATCCAACTCCGTCTAGAAGTGGTGGTGATCGTGGCGGAGACGATATGGACGCAATCAATCTTAATGATTTAAATAGGAATAGTTTTAATTTTAATGTTTTTGTAAAACAATTTTAATATTTTAATCAAAAACCGTTTTAGTTTAAAAAATGTTTTTATTTTTTTAATTTTTTAACGAGGTTTCCAATGGATGCCCGTTACAATTTCCAACGGCCATCCGTTGCAACGTTTTCCCGCCAAATTGCAACGGTCGTCTGTTGCCCTTTCCCGCCAATTTACAACGGACGTCCGTCGCTCTTTCTCGCCAGTTTCCAACGGATGCCCGTTGGAAATTTTAAATTCGCGCTCTTTTTTCCTGCCAATATATCAACGGAAATCCGTTGCAAAATTGTAACGGCCATCCGTTGCAATTTGTAACGAGCATCCGTTACAATTTTGTAACGGTCATCCGTTAACATTTTTAACGGGCATCCGTCATAATTTTTCCAGCGGGCCTCCGTTAAAAAATTTCAACGGACAAGTCCGTTGGACTATCCGTTAAACTTTTGCAACGGATCCCAGTATTCGCTGATTGGAACCCCGCACAACAACGAAACGGGGATAAACGGCCCTCGGTGAGTTCTCTATCTAGCCAAACTGTAGAAAAATGGGATAAAAGGCCAAAAATGGTGGTAACCACAGGACTGAAATTAAGGAAAAAAGGCTTAGGAGCGAATCACTGTTCGCGACCCAAGATTCGATTTTATCATCAATCTAATCACTGCTCACGTTTTTTCTTTTTCTTATCAATGAATAGATCTCTTTACTTGGTACACCCAAAAAGTCCCATGTATTTCTCGATCAAGGCAATTACTACAATGATTATGTGTGTCGGATAGTATTTCGTCTCCGAGGCCTAAACAACGAGATTCGAATCTCACCGCCCCCAAGTCAAACTAGTGCTCGTTGTTTCACCAAGGGCTATTACACCAGGTGCTAAAGCATGGGTGTTTTGTATCCATTGAGCAAAGACTGATTGTAATTGTATAGCAGTATCGGAAACCATATCTTGTGGACGCCCTAAAGCACTCATGGTATCATTATGAATATACGAACAGCTAGTAAACAAAATACTAGAAACAAAAAAAAAAATTGGACAAACCAAAACTGTGGAAGCCTAGAGATATACATAGCCAGTACCTCCCGAGTAGCGCCTACAGGATCAATTCTCACATTACCACAGAAATGAATTCTACGGATCATAGAATCAGCACTATCATCTTTTCTACATGAAGGCTTGGGACATCGCGATCTATTCCCAACGGGCCTTAATTCGTTGTCGTCCGTTGGAAAACACTTGTTTTTTTGTAGTGCTCGTTTTTTTATTTATCTCGTCTCTATTTTATTTTCTAACAATTATTTATCCACGTCTAGTCCTAACAGTGGCATTAGAGGTCTGGTTTAATATCAGTGTTCATACGACGATTGGATTATAGTAAGATATAATTATTGATAAAATGTCAACACGGTATGAGATAGAGAAGTTCAATGGGAATAATTTCTCGACATGAAAAACGAAGGATAGGATTGTTCTAACGAGAGATAGTTGTTTGGCGGCTATTGGGGACCAAAGCAAATGGTTAATGACCACAAGAACAAAATAAATGACACTACAAGAAAAATAGGATTTTGGGAGTGAATTTGCGGACTAAGTTAGCCATCCCTAAATTTAGGGACAGATTAGGAACTATTTAAGGACGGAATAATAAATCCGTCTCTAATCCGTCCGCAAATTTGCAGACCGCAGAGCAGTCCCTAAGTCGTTCGTAATTCGGGACGGATTCTGAACTAAGTTTAAGGTCGTCCGCAAATTGCGGCCTGATTCACCACCCGTCCGAAATTTTGCGGACGGCTGAGCAATCCGTCCAGAAATTGCGAACGTATTCGGGACGGTTCGTCGGGAAATATTCATCTCATTCCGCAATCCGTCCAGAATCGGTCTTAAAATTTCTATTTAACCTCTCATCTTCTACCCGTTTCTCACACAAAAATCTCATATATTTCTCTTCATATCTTGTTATTGTTTCTGATTATAATGGCATCGTCGTCGAGATCGAATATTTTTAACAGTGGATGTATAGAAGAATTGATCCGGAAACTCAAAGTGTATCGAAGGAGTTTGTAAGCCTTACACAGTTTATGATGGTGGCGACAAATCAACAAGTTTATAGAGAAAACGGTAAGTTGGTTTGTCCATGCGTAAAATGCAAAAATGAAAAATTCGTTAATGAGAAAACCGTTTGGAATCATCTCTATTTAAGAGGATTTACTCCAAATTATTTTATTTGGTTATCTCATGGAGAGAATTTTGCACCACGATCCAATCCGGAAAGGTTTATTTATTCCCGGTCGAGCTTCGTTTCCTACAACCTCTCAGCCGAAATTTTCTCATTCTTCGCCCAGCAGTCCGTGTTTGGTCCGACGCACGTTCGCCGTCCATCCGCTGCCCGTCTGACATTTGTCCGCCGCGTCCGCCAGCAATCCGCCGAGTAACGTTCTTTCCATTGTATCGTTTACGTTTTTCACGGTTTTATGATTTTAACATTATCGCAATATCACAACTCGTCCGCCGCCCGTCTGCCGAGGGTCCGTCGCCCGTCTGCCGAGTGTCCGCCGCCCGTCTGCCGAGGGTCCCCCC
>CM071861.1:27129945-27149286 GCA_036759665.1 Gynandropsis gynandra | reverse complement strand
CCTCAGCGCCAGGACATGGCCAAGGTATATTTAGATGTACATATATGTAAATATATATATATATGTAGCTTTGATATACAAAAACGTCATCATAGTATACATCAATATTGTGGAACATTGTAAAATATTGTGGATAATTTAGCTAAAAACGAGTAATAAATTATGTAGATTAGTGAAATATATATTCATGTATTAATTTATGTAGATAAATTGTTCGATTAAATGTCTAAATGATACATATGTGTATTAAATTATGTAAATGATATATATGTATATTAAGTTATTAAGTTATGTAGATGAGGTATCGATGAAATGGCTAAATCCATAAACGTAATAGTAAGTTATTTTGTTACAAAACATATACTAAGTTATATATTTTTTAAAATTAAAAACACATACATTAAATTATATGTGGTTTTAATTTTATATTAAAATTAATTAATGTTTATATAACAATTAAAATTTTTAATATAAAATTTGAACTTTTAAATTACAATTTTAGTATGTCGCGTCGTGTTGGAAGAGGCGGTAACAACAGAAACCGCTCAACATTAGAAGAAAGTGCTAATGGTCCACAACACCAGAGACAATCAGATC
Organism: Gynandropsis gynandra; assembly: GCA_036759665.1. Classification (NCBI taxonomy): domain Eukaryota; kingdom Viridiplantae; phylum Streptophyta; class Magnoliopsida; order Brassicales; family Cleomaceae; genus Gynandropsis; species Gynandropsis gynandra. Next base: position 27,148,689 of record CM071861.1, on the reverse strand, counting down.
CAGTATATTCGGATTTTATGAATCTAAATTTATTTCCGACTGGATCGGCACAATATATGGCGTATCCATTCTATCAGCAGATGCCACCGCAGGTCGAACCGATGATGCATCACGAGCCTCCGATGCATCAGGAACCAACAGTTGAAGAGCTTTTAGCAATGGACAAGGAAAGACACAAGCTTCCTCGTATAGATCCGGATTCAAAATCCGATGAACTTTGGTATAAACTAAATTTAAATTAATTTTGTAACTAATTAATTATCAAGTCTTAATTTACTTTTATTTTTAGGTTTGGTCGTAAGCAGCTTAATCGTCATATCACAAAGATAATGAAAGCTGATTATGATCGTCTATGTTATAATTGGACGCGAATCGATCCCGAAATAAAGGAACGATGGTGGAAAGCTTTCGTGGAATATTTTTTTAAATATTCATTTCATTATAAATTTTAAACTTAAAATAATATTTAACTAAATAATTAAATCATTATTTTCAGCAAAAATTTTATTGGGATCCTGCAATAACCGGACTAGTAAAGTCCGAATTTCAAAAGAATGCGGCACAACGACTGAAAAATCTTGTATACGACACGAAAAAAGAGTATGATGTAAAACATATCAAACCCGTTTGGGTCCCTGATAATATTTGGGAACAGCTGCTTGCCTATTGGGACTCTCTTGAATTTAAGGAGAGAAGTGAGCATGCTAGTCGATCTCGTCGTTCTGATAGAGCGGGATATGGGATAAGTGCGCATACTGCTGGTTCCCGCTCTTTCGCAGAGGTTTACGAAGATATAATAAGATTTAAAATTTTTAATGTTTTATTACAAGTGACATTTGTTTAATAGGTAAAACATCAAATTTTTTTTAGACGAAAGAGAAAGGATGTGAACCGTCGTACGTAGAATTGTTAGAACGTACACACAAGAAAAAATCCGACGGTTCGTGGGTAGATGCCAGGGCGAAACAAATTCACGACGATGTTGTGAACCTGGCATCAAAACGAGTGTCCCAAATCCCGTCAAGAGAAGATGGAACGCAACCGACTCTTTCTCAAGAAGAATACAATGAGATGTATTTCGAGGTAAATTTAGTACAATTTGACAATAAATTTTTTATTAATAATTTAAATTTAAATTAAATGTCAATATTTTTGTAGCACGTAACACCGTACAAAGGTCGTCTATTTGGTCCTGGAGGAATGTCATCAAACCATGCGAGTTCCTCCAAAGGCAAGGAAAAGGTCGCGAACCAGGAATTACAAAACACAATCTCTGAAATGAAAGCATAATTACAACAACAAAGCTCAGAGTTCAACGCTCTGTAAAGAGAAGTTCAACGATCAAGAAGGGAACGTGAGCAGTGGCTCAGAATGATGAAGGCACACATGCCCACTATCAATTGGGATACGGCCGAAAACAATGATGATAATGATGATAATTCCCAATTACCGCCTACTAGTTTGTAAATGGATAATTTTAATATTTTATGAATACTATTTATTTAATTTCAATTTTAGTTTTTAAAATTTTTGTTTTTTATTTTTTAAAAAAAAATTTCGGAAGGGACCTGGGCCGTCCGGAAACTTTGGGATTGGTCGCATCCCGTCTTTAAAATTTTTGGACGGGAACAGTTCCGTCCGAAAATTTGATATACAATATCGTCGGGTTTTGCGACGATTTCCGGACTAACCATTTCGTCTGAAATTGCGAACGGTTTGCGGACTACATATACCGTATGTATTTGCGGACGAAAATTGGTTGGCGACGCTCATTTGCGGACGGCGCGTACCAGTCCTAATCGGTCCCGAATCGCATTTCCGGACGGATTAGGGACTGATTTATCACTCTCTAATCCGTGAGTTTCTTGTAGTGTGAAAGTGTCATCGCTAGTTGCTCCTCGGTCTCGTCGATAACATCCTCAATAGTGTAGAAGAGTTGGAAACTCCAAAGGAGATTCCACAAAAATATCTTCTTGACAAGGAGATTGTACACTCTTCAGATGTCAGAATCTACTTCCATGATAGAGATATAAGTATGCTTAATACACTATTTCGAAACTCTCCAAAATGAGCTACAAAATAGATGTAAAAGAGTATGATGAGATCTTGTTCCAAAGTTTACCAAATTCATATGATTCACTCATTGTGAACATGACTAGCAATCTTTTCACAGATTGTATAGTCTTTGATGATGTTGCAACTACCGGTCTAGAAAAAGAACGGAGAATCAAAAATAAGCATGACATGTTGGTAGGCTCGCAACAAGCAGAGGCCTTAGCGATGATCAAAAGAAAATCAACTGAACATGATTCAAGTGGGAGCAAATATGCTAACAAATCAAGGTCAGGAAGTATGAAGGTTTTTAAATTCTTTCACTGCAGAACGAAAGTCATTCAAAGAAGCAGCGTTGGCATTATAATAAAAATGGAGAGAAAACAACAAAGCCTCAAGTCAACGTTGCAAATACCCATAATGATGAATTGTTGTACAACGAGGTAACCACGGTTATTGAAGAGAGAAATTTCCTTTTCAGATGTATGGCTTCATGATTCAAGGTATATGACCTCTCAGAGAGAATGATTCCATGATTATGAACCTATCTCGAGAGGATCTGTGTTTATGTGAAATGGTCATGTTTTGAATATCGCTGACATTGGTACCATTAAGCTGAAAACTGAACATGGTGTTATACGAACTATTCAAAGGGTACGGTATATGGTAGGCTTGACAAAGAATCTATTGTCTATTGGAAAATTCGATGGCATAGGGTACAAGATGTGAGGCCCATGTGGCCCACCCACCATGAGTCGGTGGGTATATATATATATACATATATATAATCGCGATTGTGGTAAATCTCTAAATAATTCATTGTGATTATTCACTTGATTCGAATATTTATATTATGGAAATTTATGGAATTGAATGGGATCTATAATAGGGAAAAATTGGTCGGTGTTGTTGCTAGCAATATTAGCCAAAATCATCAAATCGTCGTGACGCTAAGGTGATGATTTTCTCCACCCTAATTTCGAATGTGTGATCGATTTATGGAAGAGATTATATTTTAAAATAAGGCATGATCACGATAGAATTTATAGGATCAAAATGGAAAAAATGAGACGTTACAAGTGGAATTGGATTAAACCCTAAATTTCTCGTATGAGAATTGATGACAAGTATATGAGTTGTATAAGTGACTAGAGATGATCTAGATTATTGACATGCGACCAAGTGTTGGGGTCAGAGAACGTTGATATTTGGGTTCGGTGTTTAAACCGAGTAAATATCTTGTTAGTGTGCTCGATCGGGTGATTTCACACTCGAACCTTCGGAAGAAGACGTGTGGGAGTGCATTGGTGAGAGTTGTCACATGAGGAGTATCGAGTCGATGACGTTAGTATTGCGACACTTGGATCTGGGTCGGTGTTATACCGTGCTGGGGTTGTGGTAACCTTGCAAGCGACGGAGCATCGAGTTAGTCAGGTCAGTGGATCTGTCGGCGTCCTAGCGTGTTGGGGTCGTGGTAACCTTTCGAGCGACGGAGCGTCGAGTTAGTCCGATTAGTGGATCTGCCAGCGTCGTACCGTGTTGGGGTTGTGGTAACCTTTCGAGCGACGGAGCGCTGTATTGTACTGATAGTTGGGGTACGTTATGACCTAGCGGGATTTTCAGTGTGCTGGGGTCCTTTGGACTTTGCGAGCGTATGCTCGAGCTAGAGTCATGTGGACTCTGTGTGTTATGATCCAGAGTGGTACTAGTCTTAGACTTTGGATACTCAGTCGGGTTGGCTAGAGTTATCTGTATATCTTCAGTTCAGACTTTGGATATATGTTATCTTATGATATTCAGTTCGAGCAGGAGAATACGCGGCACAGAGTACGTACACGTATTGATCTCACTGAGTGCGTATTTCGTACTCACCCTATTTGTGGGATGTCGTGGATGGACAGGATATGGCGAGGAGAAAAGTAATGAGGTTGAGCAGCAACATGAAGGTTCACAGCAGACTGATGGGAGAGGCGTGCACGAGGTCTCGATGAGTTTTATTTTGCATTTCGTATTTATTTTATTCATTTATCGTGACCATGATATTTACATATTTGTTTTGCTATTTGGTCCGGACCATTCTTATTTTGGAACAAATCATATATTTGTTTTATAAATGCGTTGAGCGATGATACGTGTAGCCACCTCTTGGAGGTGATGGTGGACACTCCTAGTCCCGAGGTAGTTCCGGGATGGGGTGTTACACAAGACATATGTAGAGAGTGGGATCATGAAAATTTTCATAGATGCGCTGGTTGTGCTGAAAGTTGAAAAGATAATATCAAATCTATACATGCTTAAAGGAAATACACTATGAGAAGGAGAAGCAAATGTTGCAGAATCAAGTTCAACATCAGACTCACGATGTTGTGGCACCAAAAATTGGATCACATGTCGGACGGAAGCTTGAATATTCTTGCAGAGGTCTTCTCTCAGGGCTCAAAGAGGTCATAGTACCCTTTTATGAGCATTGTGTTACAAGTAAGCAGCACATATCCAAATTCAACAGTTCAACTGTTAGAAGCAAGACTATCTTCGATATGGTTCGTTATGATATTTGGAAAGCATCGGAGATGTCCATAGGAAGTATAAGATACTTTGTATCTTTAATTGATGACTACTCTAAGAGATATTGGGTGTACCTTATCAAAAAGAAATCAGATGTAGTTGAAGTTTTCAAAATCTAACTAGCGATGAGTTTATCAACAAGAGGGAATCAAAAGGAAATAGAGGATAATATGCTTGCACTGAGTTTAATCGGTTATGTCAACAAAAAGGAATCAAAAGAAAGTTCACAATAGCATACACACCTCAACAAAATGGTGAAGTAGAATAGATGAATAGAATCCTGTTGGAAAGAACAAGGGTTATGTTGAGAATTGTCGGCTTGGATAACACGTTTTGGGCCCAAGTAGTTGTGAACGCCAGTTATGTGATCAATCGGTCACCAACAATTGCAATTGATCTAAAAACACCTATGGAGATTGGATGGGAAAGCCAACTGATTATTCCAACCTTCATATGTTTGGATGTTCTGTATATGTGGTGTATAATACCCAAGAAACAACTAAATTGTATCCAAAATCCAGAAAATGTGTATTCTTAGGGTATGTTGATGGAGTTAAGGGGTATCGCCTATGGGATCCCATTGCCCACAAGGTTATTATCAACAGAGATGTCATATTTGCTGAAAAAAATATGAAAATGATAGGAGTTCTTTGGAAAAACCGGAGACGATGAGAGTTGATATTGAAAATTGAACAGAACAACGAGTTTCATGTTCTTCTGAAGATATTGAAGAATCCTGGCCAATTGAGATTTTGGAAACACAACTCTGACATTCATATCGAGAAAAAAGAAAACCAATATGGTAGAATGACTTTATTGTGGTGGGAATGTTGCTTATTGTCTCTATCTGAAGATGGACACGTTTCGTGAGGCAATTCAAGAAAAATATGCATCCTAGTGGATAACAACAAAAGAAGAATAGATAGAAGCACTTCACAAAAATAAGATGTGAAATTTTGTTCCTTTACTACAAGGAAGAAAGGTCACTGGAAAAAAAATGGATCCTCAAAATAAAACGAGATTGTAGTGATCAAGTGGAAAGGTATCGGCAAAGGCTGGTGATAAAAGGATTTTCATAAATAAAAAAAAAGAAAGAATCGATTTCAACGAAATCTTCTCACCTGTTGTTCGACTCACAACAATTAGAGTTATCTTGGCAATGTGTGCTACACTGGATATTCAACTTGAGCAGTTAGAGGTTAAAATTTTGTTTCTTCATGGAGAACATGAAGAAAAAATTTATATGCTCCAACCAGAAGATTTTTAAAACAAAGAAAAATAGAACTTGGTATGCATGCTAAATAAATCTTTATACGGTCTCAAAAGGGCGCCGAGATGTTGGTATAAGAGATTTGATTCTTTCGTAATGAGTCTCGGATACAACATACTGGATGTAGATCCTTATTCGTAAACCAAGAGATTTAGTGATGATGATTTCATCATCTTGCTGTTGTATGTTGACGACATGTTGGTACCAGGCCCCAACAATGATCATATTAAATAATCAAAGGCTCAATTGGCTAGAGGTTTAAAATGAAACATTTGGGCCAAACAAACAAGATTCTGGAGATGCAAATTCACCGAGATAAAAATAATAAGAAAATTTGGCTTTCACAAAAGAACTATCAGTAAAATGTTATGTCGTTTCAACATGCAATATTGTAAGACAATTTCTACCTCTCTTCCTATTATTTTGCAAGTTATCCTCCGAGATGAGTCATAGCACGAAAGAAGAAGGGATGGAGATTTCTCGAGTATCATATGCATCAGCAGGGGGCAGTTTGATGTTTGTTATGGTATGTACCAAACCGAACATTGCATAAGCAGTGGAAGCGGTTAGTCAATACATAGCAAAACCTGGAGTTGAGCATTGAAGTGTTGTAAGAGGATCTTAAGATACCTCAAGGGCACCACAAATGTTGTATTGTGTTATGAAGGATCAAACTTGACTGTTACTTGGTAAATGTTGACGAAGTTAGTAAACGATGGAAAATTTATTTGGTGTCGATCTTCTATGGATCTACGAAAAACATGACAAATGCGAAATGAAAGAAATAAGAAATACAACAAAATTTGATTTTAAATGGGAGAATAAATAAAAATAAATAATAACATCACTTTTTGACCAAAATTAAAGGTAGGCGTCGAAAGTTATCTGCTTTATTGATTTTTGGTTTAAAGTAGTGGGTGCTACATCGTTGCGGTAGACTCCATATTTTTTTTGTCAAAAAATTTTTCCCTGTATAAGAAAGGTTTTTGGAGAATTCCAAATTATTCCAAAATTAGAAAGCAACAAGAAGAAAAAAATATATATAGAGATAAAGTATCTTTTCTAGTTTTCAATGTTTTTCTCTTAGTTATTTATAGATATTGTAAAAGAAATAGAACAATATTAAGAGAAGAGAGCAGGAGAGAGGAGGAGATAATTCTTATTGAAGAATGATTCTCAAGTGTACATTTACAAATGAAGTTGCCTCTATTTATAGGCTTACAAGGATAGATGAAGAGACAAAACAATGTAGATAAATAGATAGAATTGTCATAATCACATAGGATTAGTGATGGACAAAATACGAAGAGTTTAGAATCTCAAAAGACATTCAGATAATAATTATTTCATAATAATAGAGTCTTTTTTTTCATTGTAAGAAAGAAATACTGGTGTTTTCTCTTTACAGTTTGAGAGAAATGTTGTAATTTTTTTAGAGTCAGTAAAAACTTTATACTGTTTACCTATGTACGTAGACACTTTGTCAAACCACGTAAAAACTCGATATCCCATTTTTTCATTTTTCGTTTTTCTCGTTTGTACTCTGTTACATAACAGTTATTTATCGACGTCTGATCTTAACATATTATATACAAAAATTATATATTTTCAATTCAATTGAATAAATATAATATTTTTCTCCTTTTAATCTATCATTTCTTATAATAAAATCCTTCTATAACCATTACACTTAAACAAAAAATTTATAGAATTGATCATATGGAATTTGTCATTGGATATGTAACACCATTCATATCCTCATAAATCATCTATTTATAATATTTATATTAAAATTATTTTAAATGTGTGGATATTGCGGTTCAAACAACGTACCCATTAAATTTTGATTCGAATGCGGTAACATATTGGAGCTAAACAAAAATTTTATAGAATTGATCATATGGAATTTTTCATTGGATATGTAACACCATTCATATCCTCATAAATCATCTATTTATAATATTTATATTATGTTAAAATTATTTTTAATGTGTGGATATTGCGGTTCAAACAAAGTACCCATTAAATTTGGATTCGAATGCAGTAACATATTGGAGCCCTAATTAAAAAAATCATGAATCACTTGTCACGTTTCTAATAATTTGCTATATATTTAATTGAAATTAATGAGAAAAAAGGAAAATAATGACATTCAAAGTGGGAAAAAGGGTGGTCAAAAAAATTGGGATGGATTAGAAAGGGCACTCACATGTTCACACGATAAGACACTAACGTGTGGGGTTAATCATTGCCTTTCCCACAACACCTATAAATTTCAAAAGCCGAAAATATAAAAATTATATTTTATTCATTTTATATTAAAATAAAAAATAGTACAAAAAGGTAAAGTTTTTAAAATTATACCTTTTTTTCTTATATGGTTGAGGTTGAGTATAGAGGGGACACCATCTGCCCCATAACCATCACGCCCCTTCGACAAACTCCTTCCACCTTTTTGCCCTTTTTTTCTCTTCGTTTATTTTTATTTTTTTTTCAAAACAATATAGATATACAATTTATATATTATTGCTTTTGTTTTGATTTGGAAATATTTTCCTCAAAATAAAATCTTCAAATCTCAAATTAGAATGATATATAATTTATATACTATTTCTTTTTGTTTTGATTTTGGAAATATTTTCCTCAAAACAAATCTATAAATCTCAAATAAGAAAGACTCATTTTAAATATATTTATTTTCTGTTATTATTTATTTATATCACACAAATACATTCTTTTTCTTTATAATTGAACACTTTGTAATCGAAATAGATATTTCATATTATTTTATAGTCGTAGTTTTGCATGTAGAGATATTGTTTGTGGTTTTATTTAATTTGACCAAACATGGATCTATATACATAAATGTAGAGACCAATAACTGTCATAAATAATGTTTAACACCTTCTTGGACAACATTTAACCACGGTGTATATCACGTATACATGTATATATATGTAATACGACATATTACATGTATGCATGTATATATACACTCATGTATTGTAATTTGCATAAATACAAAGTTTATGTGAATCATTACAAAACAAACATGTACATTAATTTTAAGAAAAAATATTTAACAAATATTTTAATTATAAAAATATTTAAACAAGCATTTTAATTATATGATTTTTATAACGTATATAAGATATAAAAAAATTACATGGGTTCCTGTGACCAATGTTTTATATGATGAATATATTTTTACCATAAAATTATCATTTATACCAAAATCCAAAACACGTTTATTTAAGTTAAAACTGAAACAGAAATAACGAGAATGATCATGAAAATATATAAAAAAACTACTATACAATATGATAAATAATAATAAATAAATAAATATATAAAGAGAAAAAAAAGGAGACAGAGGAAGAGTTGGTCCTTTTTGTCTTCACTGAAGAAAAAAAAAGGCCATCAATTCATTCCTTCCTTTTGTCAGTTGCCTTTTTTCACGCCTTCTTACTCTTTTATATTCCTTCACTCTTCTTCTTCTCCCCCCTTCTTCCCTCCTCTCTCTCTCTCTCTTTCTCTCTATATATATATTATTGGTCGGTCGAATTATTATGAAAAGTCATTATAAACTTCAAAACAAAAGCTTGGGTTATAGATCAGCAAAATTAACCTATGATATATAGTAACCATATAGTTGAAATAATAGTTTAAATCTTCAAAAAAGTTCGTTTTTGTATTGGGATTTTGAAATTAATTGAATAAATAATATTTTACAATATGTTCACACGTCTCCAATAAAATAATACAATGTTATTACCTTAATTATCTCTATCGATTTTAAAAGCTCTATATAAATACATTACCGTTTCTTTTTGTTGCATTCACATGCATATAACGAAGAATGTATATCCGTTTCCATTTTTTCCATGTGTTTTTATTTTGATGATATATTTAATTATCCATTTTTAGAATTCGTGCGAAAGATATGAGTTTATTTGAAAAGGGAAATGATATCTGGAGAATTATGCACTTGTCGATCGAAATATTAGATTGTTAACATACATAAAAAAATATTGGTCTATTTATGTGTTATATATATATGTAGTGATTGACCTAAATTACAATAAAATTGACCATGCAAGCACGAGTTACATATAAATCGTATTATAAAATTTTAAGTTACATTTAAAGATATGATTGAAATGAACGAGAGGAAATCACGTCCTAAAATTGTGGTCTAAAATAATGAAAGGATGGTCAAAATTTGACAGTCCATTACGTACGAATCCAAGAAAATACGAAAGAAAAAGATGGAGCGAAGGGACAAGATGACATAAGGTCGCTTTGAAACTCACAGAAAACTAACACCCCTTTCATAAAGATTCCACAAACATCACCCAAAAAGGACACACATATATGCATGTACATACATACATACACCCATTTTGCTTCTGAATACATACACATATATATATATATGTATATGTATCATGTATGTCCTTTTTTCTCCCTTCAACTTCACCAATCACATCTCTGTCTCTTAGATTCTTCTGCGCCTCACCAGATATTCCACAATCTGAAAACACCCAAAAGAGAACAAAGAGAAAACCTAACACCCAAAAATATTATATTATATATATATATGTTTTTTTTTTCGTTCTCTTTTCTGTTTTCTGAAAACAACACACCAAAACCTACTTACAACATATGCTCACACACAACTTATATTAATGGAGATCACAAAGCATTGATTAAAAAGGGGTGCTTTTGATTAATTATGACTAAACCATATAGACTCGGTTTAGACCATGATGATTTGATCCAAAGCACGACGTCGCTTTGAGCGATCCCCACCACTGGAACGTTCCATCAATGACTTGCTCGACCGTTCAAGCAATGACTTGAGAGCGTTCTGGAGGAAATGCACGGACTCCACGCCGTGTTCCTTGTCGGCGGCTACGACCAGAATGCTCCTGGTTCGGCCTCCCAGTGTCGCCATCTCCGCACGAAGTGTTTTCATTTGAAGAGACTTTAGTATCTCGATTAGATCCGGTAAGAGATCAGACCGGTCATCGCAGCAAAGAGAGGCTTTGAAGATGATTCGACCGTCGTTGGAACAGTCTCCAAAGTGTAGCACACTGATCTCGTCGGCCTCAGAGGGAAGCATTTCGGTATCGGAGATCTCTAGGGTTTGCTGTTTGAGTTCTTTGACTCGTTGAACCACTTTGGCAAGCAATGTGGCTTTGTCTGTCTGTAAGAGAAGCAAAAGCTCGTCCATTAGACCAAAGGGCAATCAAAAAAAGTTAAAAATTTTGGAAACCTTTGTGATTGAGAGAGAAATAAAGATTGAAATGATGCTCATTGTCGAAGAAAGACGAACAAAGAAGAAGAAGAAAAAGGAAACGAAGAAAAGCTAGGAAACTTTCCTAAAAAAGTGAAAACCCTACAATTTCAGAAAGGCCATGAAGCTTTTAATTCTTCGATTCTCCTTTTTTTTTTCTTCTATAATCTCATCTTCTGGATATTATCAGTACTTGCAGGTCTTTGAATATCCAAAGCGCTTAATTAATCTAAAAAATTACACACATAACACATGTATGCACGTGGAGTTATTGGTGCATCCAAGACCATTGTTTTTCTTATCCTACCCTCTTCTCTCCACTGTCACTATTCTCAGTCTTAAGTTCAAACATGATCAATAAACGTATGAGTACTTGTATAATTGTATAGCTTAAACTTATTTCTTCTATTGATATACCTCCGAATTTTTATATAATTGGGCTGCCATCAAATCAAGTGGAAAAATCCAAAACTTAAACTTGTTTCTTCCGCTAAAGGGTATTCAAAACAAAAAAAAAAATCAAAACTAAAATTGAAACACCCATTTCAAAATCTTCGAGTAAATTTATCTCAATAAGCTGTATAAACACACAGACGCGTATGTATATATATAGCTGTATGTATGTTTGTGTATCGAAAATATATAAACGTAGGAAAAAATGTATCTATGAATATAAGTATACACACACACATGTATATACCTTGGAATTACAAGAGAGAACGTTCCTGAGCTTGTTGAGATGCGAATTGATCCTCTCTCTCCTCCTTCTCTCAGCCTCCTTGTGGTTTCTCAGAGCCGCGAGAGCTCTGTCCTGAGCCATCGTTTCTCCGATGTTAGAGATCGCTAGAGGGTAATACGACGTCGTTGTCGCCGTCGACGAAGAGCCGCAGAAGCTCTGCATGGTCGTCGACGTATAGTCGTTAAAACCACCGCCGAGGACGTCGTTTCCGGCGAGGAACGAATACAAGAGATGATCCGAAGTACTCTCTGGTTGCATTTTTTGCTTGATTGATTATTCTTCCCCTCCGCCGCCTTCTTTTTTTGCTGGTGGGTTTTTTTTATTGTTGGGTTGAGTGCTTTCGGTGTGTTATGTCCTAAAGAGAGTGTATATTTATATATATAGAGAGAGAGCAAGGGTAAAGACTAAACTAAAGTTCGTGGAATTTAATATATATATATATATATATATAATACATTTGTTTAGGTCATTTTAGATTATATATGAAATTTATTTATTTTATAACTATACAAGATAATATAATATGACATTTTTTTTCCGTTAGATTTGATTATGAAATATGTATATTATAAATAAAAATTCTATATCAAAATATTAAAATTAAAACGACATAAATTCTAATATAATAATAAATGAATTTGGTTTAATTCATCTAAAAACTAATTCAAAATATACTATATAAATTTTTATATGGGATCATATAAAAAACAATATGTATATATATAAATGTATAAATGCCGTAGATTGGTATTAATAACTAAAATAAACGATATAATGTAGAATGACATAAAGTTAGCTGAAGAAGAAAGTGGGGTGGTGGGAATATTGGAAGGTTTGTGTGGCACGATCGTCTAAAAAGGTTTTGGAACTGGAAAATGAGACAACTTTTGTATTTTTGAGGGAGTAATTGTTTGATTTTCATTAATATTATACTCATTCATGTATTATTTATGTCAGTAAAGCGACAAATTTATAGTTTTTAGACTTGTTCTGCTCTTTCATTCTCTAGGACTCCTATGATTTAATGATATATATATATTATATATATATATATGTTCATCGTTTCCCTAATCCCCTGATTTTAAACTATTTAATTTAGTGGCTGTCGCAACGCTGAGTGAAAAACTCAAACGGCTAAGTTGCATTTATTGCCGTATAAGCATATATTGTAAACATGTTTTTTCTTTTATCTTCAAACATCAAAATTTTGTATTTTTTTTAAATATCATTGAGTCTTACAAATACATATTTTTATTTTTAAAATTGGATATTTAAGGTGAATATATACTTACGAATATAAGAATACACATGTAGAATAAAATAGATAATTTATATTAAGGTAATCGGTTTATTCTTCTCCGATTATTTGTTTTAGTCTGACTTTATCTTGAATCTTGGTTCTCGTCCAATTCCCTTTCAATTCAACAACATATAGTCCCATTCATCAACTACAAAACATCTGCATAAAATGTCTCTATCAATTAACGATTAAAATTTCTATTGAATCAATTATTCAAATCTATAATTTTAAAAATTCACCCGATTTAATTCGAAATAGACCTGAATTTTGATCCAATTTCGACTCGAATTTTAATTTGGGTTTTATCTAATTACATTTAAAAAAAATTAATTTTGTGCAATTAGTTGTTACAAACATAAACAATTTATAATTTTTTTGCATAATTGCGTCAAAATCGAATTAATCAGATTAGTTTAATTGGTTTCAAACCAAGAATTAGGTTTAGATTAGTTAATTGCATCAAAATCGGATCAAAATCAAGTTAATCAAATCGATTTAATTGGTTTCAATTAAAATATTAGGTTTGGGTTAGTTAATTATATCAAAATTAAGTTAATCGAATCCTTTTAATTGGACTTGGATAGGTTCATTATGCAAATTGGGTCAAAATTGAGTTAATTGAATTGGTTTATTTGGTTTTCAATTACAAATTCACTACAAATCCAAGATGGTGATACATCAAAGATATATAATTGCGTCCATCTTGGGGTTATCATCAATTTGTTGTCGGAATCCAATGAAACTATTACGATTAACTCAATTTTGAAGTAATTAGCTAATCCAAATCCAATTATTGATTCGAAAAATAATTAGGCTGATATAATTAACTCGTTTTGATCTGATTTTGACACAATTAACTAATGTGAATATAAATTTTGACTCAAAATCATTTAAACCAGTTTGATTAACTCGACTTAGATCTCATTTTGATGCAATTAACTAATGTAAACCAAAATTTTTTAGTCGAAACCAATCAAACTAATCTGATAACTCGATTTTGGCCAAATTATCCGAAAAACTATTTATATTCATAACTAATTATCTAAAAATTATCATTTTAAAATGTAATAAGATCAAATTTTGGTCAAATTATATTAAAACCGGGTAAAAATAGAGTTAAAATTGAATCAATTTTAAGGGTTCTGGATTGAAATAATTAATTTAATAGAAATTTTAACAATTAATTAATAAATGATATTTTAGAGAGATTTCATAATTGAGTGGGAATAAGATTAGGGCTAGATTTTAATAAAAAACGAACAAGGGCCAAATTCGTTGAGAGAAGACTAAAGCAAATTCTCGAGCGTGTAATAGATTGATTACCCTTTATATTACTCATTATTGGATATTTAATGATAACTTATATCAATCATAAGTAAACTAAATTATAATATATTAGATTTTTATTATGTGAACTACTTTAATTCTTATAAATATTCAACCTAAACATACCTATAAGAGTATACAACATAAAAGATTTTTGTACTCATTTTATAATGTAAACCAAGTTCGAACCATATGGATCTATTTTTGTTTGAGTTTAAAGTAGTTAATTAATAGATTATATTCCCGTGAAAATATTCATTGGGGGATATTAACATATAATATTGAAACGATAAATATATTAGATGAAGTTACGAGATACAAATAAATTTTCTATTTAAGTTTTTAATATAATATGTATTATTTGTAGAGTTTAATCAACCATGCTAACAAAAATAAGATGATATCTTTTTAGTAAGTTTACAATAAATAAAATAAAATAAAATCAAAACAATATATTTAATTTTTTATTAGACAAAGTATTTTTTTATAAAGATTATTTCAATAAACATTTCATTAACCTTCTATATTTTTTATATTTAATATTATTTAATAAATTAAAATGTGTGTTATTACAAGAGAATGTACACAAACATAAAAATTGAGATATATATGATGAGATCGGATCCATTCTAAGGGCTTAAGTTTAAAATTGGAGAGAGAAGAAGCCTATGATTAGCTTCGACCCTCATCTTGGTCAGTTGCATTATTTTTTGGTGTTCAAAGTAAGTTTTACTCATCAGGGTTGTTTTTTCATCAAGAAAAATATGTATTAGATTTTTTAACAAAGATGGTACGATAAACTTTAAACCTGTAACTACTCCCTTACCTCATAAATTAAACAATTATACTTCAAATTTAGAGAAATTCTCTGATGCAACTTACTTTAGACAATTGGCTGGTGGGTTGCAATATCTT
Organism: Gynandropsis gynandra; assembly: GCA_036759665.1. Taxonomy (NCBI): domain Eukaryota; kingdom Viridiplantae; phylum Streptophyta; class Magnoliopsida; order Brassicales; family Cleomaceae; genus Gynandropsis; species Gynandropsis gynandra. Next base: position 27,133,223 of record CM071861.1, on the reverse strand, counting down.
ACCTTGACTAGACCTGACATTAACTTTGCTATCAATTTTATTTGTCAAAGGATGCATGGACCTACAATATCTGATTTTGCTTTGCTAAAAAGAATTCTTCGTTATATTAAAGGTACTATTACTCTTGTTTTATACATACATAAAAATAGTACATTTGACTTAGTTGCATTTAGTGATAGTGATTGGGCAGAGTGTTTATCTACAAGATTCTACAACCGGTTTTTGTACATTTCTTGGTTCAAATTTACTCTCTTGGTCAGCTAAAAGACAACCAACAGTCTCCACGTCATCTACCGAAGCTAAATACAGAGCTTTGGCTTCCACAACTGCCGAGCTCACTTGGCTAAGCTTTATTCTTCGTGATCTTAGTATATCACAACCAGGTCCTTCGGTTTTACACTATGATAATCTCTCGGTTACCTTTTTAATAGCCAATCCTAAATTTCATGGTCGGTCTAAACATATTGAAATTGATTATCATTTTATCAGAGAAAAGGTAGCACTTGGATCAGTTATTATTAAGCATATTCTCAAATTACAGATTTTTCCCATCTGACATCAGTTTGAAGGGTATTAGTCTAAATGCTCTGGGTCAATCCACTACAAGAAAAACAGGTTTTAGGAACCGAAAAATCGGTTCCCAATCCGTCCCTAAACTAGTTTAGGGACGGATTAGAGACGACCAATGGTAGTATCCAATCGCGCGACTCCAATTTTTTCCAGTCTCCAATCCGTGCCTAATTAGGGACGGAAATTTTAGTCCCCAATCCGTTCCTAATTAGGGACCGGAAAAGTAGTCCCCAATCGGTCCCTGGATTTGGAAACGGGCAACAAAACCGTCTCCAAATTTGGAAACGGCCAGTTGCCGTCTCCAATTTGGAAACGGCTCGTACCGTCTCCAATTTGGAAACGGCACGAGGAGCCGTTTCCAATTTTTTTAAAAAAAAATAAAAAAAAAATTAAAATTTTTAAATTTAATCGATTACATTAAAAGATAAATATTAAAAGATTACATTAAAAGATAAATATTAGTATACATTACATTCCGATTACATATTTTTAAAAGTTCGATTACATTACATTCCGATTACATATTTTTAAAAGTTCGATTACATTACATTCCGATTACATATAATCCTAAATCGTCCGATTACTCCTCGTCGGAATCACTGCTCTGAATTGCATCCCAATCGATGTTAGGCATTTGCGCTTTCATCATGCGCAGAAGCTTATCCATACGCCTATCCGTTCGTTCAGCATGCTTTTTTGATCGTTCATTCTCTTTTCTTAATAGTTACGCCTCCTTTAGTGCTTGTTCAACGCGCCTGTCGGATTCTTGGAACCTTTCGTCCATTTGTTGTCGGAGCTCGTAATCCACTTTTTCTTTACCTTTGGATGAAGTTGAATGTTTTGAGGACATTGCTCCAAGTCCGAAAATACGACCTTTGTAGGGCGTAACTTGCTGTAAAACAAATACCGAGAATTAATAACATTTCTAAATAATGAAATTAGATCATAGTAGAATGTAATTATTACCTCGAGATACAACTCGTTGTACTCTTCCTGACTAAGAGTAGTTTGTGAGCCGTCTTCTCTCGGGGGAATTTGCGATACTCGCTCCGATGCCATATTTTCAATTTCATCGTGAATGGTTTTCGCCTTTGGATCCACCCATGAACCATCTGAGTTCCTAACGTGTGACGTTCCAACAATTCTATATACGATGGTTCGTATCCCTTCTCTTTCGCCTGAAAAAAAGAAAAAAGACATAGTTTAATAAAATGTAAATTTTATATAAATGCATAAAGTTGAATAAAACTTACCAGATCTTGGTATACTTCCGCAAAAGAACGAGATCCTTCCGTGTGCACGCTCATCCCGTATCCCGCTCTATCAGAACGTCGGGATTTACTTGCTTGCTCGCTCTTTGCCTTAAATTCCGGGGAATCCCAAAGTGCGCACATCTGATTCCAATATCTTCCGACATCCATAGGGGTTTTCCTTTTTCATATCGTTTTGCGTGCAATTTCCCTAGGATAGACTTGAGACGCAATGCCACATTTTTTTCAAATTCGGACTTTACTAGTCCGGTAATGGCGGTATTCCAATAATATTTTTTCTGCAATAATAATAAGCTTATTAAATTTAAATTGTAATTTAAATTACTTGATAAAATTTAAAATTGTTTAAAACTTACCACAAATGATTTCCACCATCGTTCCTTAATTTCTGGATCGATATGTGTCCAATTGTAACTGAACCGATCATAATCAGATTTTATCGTAGTTGTTATTTGCCGATTAAGTTGCTTAATGCCAAACCAACAAATCACAATTACGGATAAATTAACATTTAGTTAATTATTTATAGTTGAGATTTGAAATTGAATATACGTACCATTGTGCGCCGCTTTTTGAATCAGGGTCTATAAGAGGAAGCTTCCGTCGCTCTTCATCCATTGCTAAAATTTCTTCCACTGTCGGTTCCTCGTATATATGTGGATCGTCATGCTGTACTTGATCTGGTGGTGGTTGCATTTGCGGATAATACGGCATTATTTTCAGTCTTCAAATTCATCAAACGTGCAGACAGAGATAACTGTGATAAACCACTCCTACAACCATCATAAAGTGGATTCCTAGCACTTTCTAGCATTTCAAAAAAACTTTTTGCTTCTTCATTCGAATCTTCTTCAATATTTTCGTTTCTTTCACGGAAGGATAATGACCACTGAACGGGAGAAAAACAGCAATAATTCAACAATGACAAGACCACATTTCGTATGAAGAAAGGAGGGCAAGGCAAAGGAGAAGAAACGAGGACCTCAGGTGTATAGAGAGGCGAGCACATGAAATAATTTGGGGTAAATCCTCTTAAATAAAGATTCTTCCAAACAGTTCTCTCATTAACAAATTTTTCATTCTTGCATTTGACACATGGACAAACCAACGTACCCGTTTCTTTGTAAACTTGTTGATTCGTCGCCATTGTCATAAACTGTGTGACGCCTTCTATAAACTCCTTCGATACGCTTTGAGATTCTGGATCAATTCTTCTGTACATCCATTGTCTAGAATCGAAAATGTTCGATCTTGATGAAGATGCCACTATATTGCAAACACTATAGAAGATATAGGATGAAAAATATGAGAGTTGCTTATGAAAAACAGATCAATGGTTGAGGGGTTAAATAGATTATTTAGGAACGGATTAGGAACGGATTAGGAACGGATTAGGAACGGATTAGGAACGGATTAGGAACGGATTAGGGACTAACA
>CM071861.1:27101190-27129801 GCA_036759665.1 Gynandropsis gynandra | reverse complement strand
TTTGGAGACGGATGGTCTGCCGTCTCCAAATTTGGAGACGGATGGTGTGCCGTGTCTAATCGGTTCCCATTTAGAAACAGATTAGACACGACTCTTCGGTACCCAAATTTGGGGACGGATTAGTGACGGATTTCATTTTTCGGTCCCTAATCCGTGTATAATCCGTTTCTAAATTTAGGGACGGAAATGTCGGTTCCTAAATTCCGTCCCTAATTTTCAATTTTCTAGTAGTGATTAGAGTATTTAGACCAAGACCTAACAAACGGTGCCTTGGTTCCAACTGGAGGCTCTTCAGCTCAGCACGCGCAGGCAGTTTTACCGTCTTCAGCTCAGCACACGCGAACAGTTCTACCGACTTCAGCTCAGTATGCTCGGGCGGTTCTACCGTCTTCAGCTCAGCATGCGCGGGCGGTTCTACCGACTTCAGCTCAGCACGCGCGGGCGGTTCTACCGACTTCAGCTCAGCACGCGCGGGCAGTTCTATCTTCTTCAGCTCAGCACGTGCAGGCGGTTCTACCTTTTTTAGAACCAGGGTTACATGTGCGGGCGATTCTACCATCTTCAAGAATCACTCAGTCCAATATATCTCTCTCTCTCTCTCTCAACAACTCAAGAACATATTTGATTAATCTTTGTTCTTGGATTCTTGGGTTCTTTAATTCTTAATCAATTGTACTCCTATTTAAATGGATGTACTCAGATTCAACATATATACAATAATAAGAATTCATTCATTTTCTTTCTTTCAATTCATCTCTCTTTCATTCTTCATCTCTTCAAATTCAATAAATTCATACTATGGACAACAATTGTGACCAATATACGATGGTCAAAGGTTATGTCGTCAAAAGCTTCCGCACTACAACTACAACAACCATTGTCTTTTCCATTGATGCCTATATATATAATATTAGGAGATACGTTAATTCCTCGATATTATGGATTGTTAACCACTTAGATATATTAGGAATTTACTAATGTCTTAGAGATATCTATAATTTTTAAATATCTATTAGATTGTGGGATATTTAAATATTTAGTTAAATTGTAAAATTTAAATGAGATTGTTGAAAATATCCAAAAATAAAATAATGAAGCACATCTTAAATTTTTATCATGGTACTAGTGCCTAAAATATTTTTTGGGATTAACGTTAACTTCTATAAATATGATGATCATGGACGATGACGGTGAAGATGAAGACAACGATGACAATCCTTAAGAATGTTATGGTTCATTTCATTTTTGTGTTTGTTTTGAAACCTTTTTTTTTGCCTTTACATGTCAGATTGAAGATGAACCCATGTCATGTATATAGAAATAAGATAATGACTCGAATTAGGTTACTCATGATCCCATGTTAGGATATATTGACAAAAAATGACTCGTGAATCGTGATTGACATACAGATGACTCTAACGGTTGAGTATATAACTATTTTGGAACTTTCAAAGTGTAAAGGAGTTACAATACAAATCTCTCGTTGTTCCTTGTACTTGGCTTGATGAACCACACAATTGATTTAACTCGACCGCAAACCCATGAGTTATTGTTGTGTATCGACTTGTACGACGAAATCTCTGACTAATTCGACTACTTTGACGTTCGACTACTTTTATTATTATGAAGCAGTTAATCGATATATTCACCAAATCATTGGGAATAAATAGTTTGACATTTTTTTTCTAAATTGGACATTCACGATTTGCATGTTCCAATTTGAGAGGAGATATTTTGGAGATATGTTAATATATTCGAATTTATGGATTGTTAATATCTTTGAAATGTTAGAAGTTTATTAATACGTTATCTATTTAAAATTTATTAATATCTAAAAGATGGTTATTACATTTTAATATTTGGTTAAGTTGTAAAGTATATATTAAATCCATATTTTCTCTTGTAATATTGTCACTGCACACTCCTATCTTCAAAGATAAAAGAGTTCCATCTTTTCTCTTTTTCTCTGATCAATAAGTTTCAATATTTTTTAACACCTAGTGAACACTAAACATATATAGTTCTAAAATATATCCTTCAATATCTCTTCGAGACTTTGAATTTCAATGTTTGGACATTGGGAGGAAGAAGGAGAAAATGACGACGAGGAAAAAGAGAAAAACAGTGGCGAGGAGAAAAGAGATGAAAAAGAAGACAATGACAAGGAACAAAAATCAAAGGCACATAATAAAATGGCAAGAATGAGAGAAAATATGAGCGAGTAATAAGAAATAACGTGGAAAAAGGCTGAGAAGACACACAACATAAGAAATAAATGAATGCTCGTGAGCCGCCTTGTAAAATGATATTAGCATGGACAGCGCGAGGAACCCGAGCATGAAGAGGATGCCTTAACATTACAAGAAGGTCATGTGAGCCGTGCTAAAGATAGAGAAGAGGATGCCGGTTCCACGACTTGTGCTAAGGCGAGAGAAGAGGATGTCGGTCCCGTGACTCGTGCTAAGGCGAGAAAGGAGAATGCCGGTCCCATAACCCATGATTAGGTGAGAGAAGAGGACTTTGGTCCCGTGACTCGTGCTCATGGTTTGTATATCCCTCTACCTATTCCGACTCACCCTTGGAATGACATATCTATAGATTTCATGATTGGTTTGCCTAGAACTAAGACTAGAAATGATTCAATCTTTGTGGTTGTAGATAGATTTTCTAGAATGTCACATTTCATAGCATGCCACAAAATGGATGATGCATTGCACACAACGATTATGTTCTTTAAGGAAATAGTCAGGTCATATGGGATGCCTAGGACGATAGTTTCCGATAGAGATACGAATTTCCTTAGTCATTTTTGGAAAACTCTATGGTCTAAGCTGGGAACTAAGTTATTGTTTTCCACGACGTGTCATCCGCGAACTGATTGTCAAACCGAGATAGTTAATCGAACCTTAGGAACTCTTTTGCGTGCATTAGTTAAAAAGAATTTGAGAACGTGGGAAGAATGTTTACCGCATGTTGAATTTGCATATAATCATGTTGTACATTCTGTTTCTAAGTATTCCCCGTTTGAAATCGTTTACGGGTTCAACTCCACCTCACCTTTGGATCTAATGTCGTTACCTTTAAGTGAACAAGTTAGTTTGGATGGAGAAAAAAAAAGCTAAAATGGTACAACATATCCACGAGAAGGCTAGGAAGAACATAGAGGAGAAAACAAAACTCAATGCAAAACAAGCAAACAAGGGACGTAGGCAAATGATTTTTGAGCCCGGTGACCAAGTATGGATTCATTTGCGAAAGGAACGATTTTCGAACGAGAGAAAGTCAAAGTTGATGCCCCGGATCAATGGACCCTTCATATTGACTAAGAGAATCAGCAACAACGCTTATCATCTCGACTTGCAAGGTAAGTATAATGTGAGTTCCAGTTTTAATGTTACTAATTTGGTGCCTTTTATCGCAGATTTAAGGACAAATCTTTTTCAAGAGGGAGGGGATGATATGAGCATGAACAACGTCGAGGAACCCGAGCATGAAGGACGCCTTAACATTACAAGAAAGTCATGTAACCCGCGCTAAAACTAGAGAAGAGGACGCGGGTCCCGCGACCCGTGCTCAGGTGAGAGAAGAGGACGCCGGTCCCGCGACCTGTGCTAAGGCAAGAAAGGAGGACGCCGGTCCCACGACCCATGCTGAGGTGAGAGAAGAGGACTTCGGTCCCGTGACCCGTGCTAAAGCTAAAGAAGGATGACGCCTTAACGATACCAGCAGGTCCTGTGATCTGTGCTAAAACTAGGATGCTCAAGGAAGCTATCGTCGGACTACTTACAGCCTGCGGGTTCAAGACGAGTGCTCGAGTCCACAAGGAAGCTCCAACATCCAGTCGCTCTACATGCCGAAGTTCATCTTGCAACGATCAACAAATAGGGTAAGTGTTTCGTATTGCTCTTTTTCCACTATTGGTTCTGTCCCACGTGGTTTTCCAGCGCCGGGTTTTTAACGATGCCACGAGTCACTTTCGCCCTCCTAATTATTGGATCGAGACTTCATACGTCGATCGTATCGAAGCGCATTACCATTACGTTTATTTTATTTTAAATTTATGTCCATTTAATTCACAAGTCTTGCATGGCTTGCATGCATGCTAAACATTTATTGCGGCATTGAAGTCTTGTATGACTTCCTTCTCTTTTTATGATCGACCCCACCCCCCTTGTAGACATCAATCTTCTAATTTGAATTTCAAACTTCTCTTTGAGAAATCTCCATTCTTGGTGTGTAATATCCAACAAAAAATTTTGTTCTTCTTAGTACGTCATATCAAACGAAGATGATCTTCGGTATATTGAGAGTCTTCTGCAACTCTCGTGCAATCCATCATTCCACATGCCTTGTGTAGAGGAGTCTTCCAGCTCGACTGCGGCAAAGATTATTCCGTCACTATCTTCGTTCTAGAGTATTGATTCAGCGAGGATCTCATCATAAAATGTTTGAGCCAATTTTCGATCTAGCCGGTGTGCCATATATTTTATGCACCTAAAACAAATTAGGTATGAACCTTTAAAAACATATGGGCTTCCGACGGATACACATGACAAATTGAAATTCGACAACCCAGATGATTTAGTTTGCACATGTGCATTGCACATGTCTTTAAAGGAGTCACACATTGAAACTTGAAACAAACACTATATAAATGTTCACACAATTAATGCTTTCAAATGGATATTGGAATAGACTATTTGGTGTGTGTATATATATATATATATTGACCTTTGGTATTTGGTCGTTATCGATGAAAAGTTGTGTTCGTTCGTTGAAGCATTGCGTCCATTCGATGCGTCCGTCTGAACGCTCCGAACCGAAACCTTGCGTCTGTAGGGATTACGTTTCTTAGCTTGTACTCGAAGATATCTATATGAATGATCATCTGATCATTCAGAAAGATACATAAAATTCATTTTCACCCTGTAAAATTCTGAGAAATTAACAGAATATATTCAACAAGAGATCAATCTTTTGTGATCGTTGAACCCTCAAAACAGAATATAGAGTAAATTTATGTCTTAAGACACTGCAAACATATGTCTCGATCATTCATTAAATCTTTTCAACTCAATATTATTTAATATTCATTTATAAATTGTGAATTGGATAACATACGAATTCAATGGTTCTAACAGGATATCATGATGGCCCATCACCTGTTTGGACGTCCAAAATGGTACATTATTTGAACAGCCGGGATGATGCATATTTTAGGCGACCGAGATAAAATTACGTCACCCATTTAAATGACCAGAATGATACCCATATACGAAGCCCAGAGGTAGTTCAATTTGGGTCAAAAAGTACAAAGGCCCAAAAGAGCCTTCAACCAGAAGTCTTGAATGGCGACAGGAGAAGGGAGAGGAACCATGCGCTAATCGGATTCTGTGATGGCAGTTTCTCCCAACCATCTCCACAGTCCTTCTGCTTGTTCGCTTCTTCCATCTTCCTCGTTCGGCTCTCTCGCTCCTTCTTCGCGCGCTTCTGTTGCTGCTTCATGGATTCGAGTCTCCAGAAACTTTGATTCCTCCGTGCGGATTCGCTTCAGTCGCCGGTCGTCCATCGTGAGATACGACGATAACGGTGGAGGTGATGATGAAGATGAGGAGGATTGGAGCTTCGAGAAAGCGGTGGAGCTCTTCAACAGGCGGGATTTCTACAGATGCCACGACGCGCTTGAGGCTCTGTGGATCCGAGCTGAGGAGCCTTCTCGAACATTAATTCATGGGATTCTTCAGTGCGCTGTCGGATTCCATCACCTCTTCAACCGCGTAATATCTGTCTCAATAAATATATCGAGCTTATCTCGTTTTGATCTCCAGGAGTCCGTAACTATATCTATGTCTGTGTTTTAGCAGAACCATAAAGGAGCAATGATGGAACTGGGAGAAGGAATCTGTAAGCTGAGGAAGATGAACTTGGAAGACGGACCATTTCACGATTTCGAGCAACAAGTGTCCGCAGTCCTCAACTTCGTCTACCAAACACAGCTCGAACTCGCTGCCTGTAAGAATTAATGAAAGTGAAAAGCACAACGACACTCTTTGGAATACGAATTGGTAATTTGAAATGGATGATGATAGGTTCAGAAGATGTGTGTTTGGCGATGGATCAATCAGACAAGTCGTATCAACTACTCGGAGGTTATGCAGCTGGGGAGAAAGTGTATAGACTAGTGAATGTGGTGGACTTCAACAATGGGATGGCTGAAACAGCATCTATCATGTTCTGTCCTCCCGGTTCCTCTGCCTCATCTGAGGCTCCGCATGTCAAGCTTCCCACACTTGACGCGACGGAGAACCATCTCACGGCCTTCGATGTGTACAGGAGCTATTAAGGGGCCGTCGCTTTATAGACTAGAGAATTGAAGAACAATGAACATAAAATGTGTGTTAATATACACATGCTATGGGGATGGTTGGATGACTGAAACAGGGACATGAATGGCAGAATGCTAGATGATGGCATTACAAGAGAGCCCGAGGGGAGGGGCAATTTTTTTTACTACAACACCAAAACGAAAAGACAAACTTGAGTGAGGCAAAACAGTGTCTTTAAAACTCTTTTTAACTCCATGAAAGATATTTTTTTTTCATTTTTTTAAAACGAAAAGCAACTATGAATTACATAGTATGAAGTAAGAAAAACCAAACTTGGGCGTTGGTTCTCCACATCACTTGGCCATCATAACTTTGACAAACTCCTCGTAGTTTATCTGGCCATCACCGTCAACATCGGCCTCCCTGATCATCTCATCCACTTCTTCATCCGTGAGCTTCTCACCGAGGTTTGTCATCACATGGCGGAGCTCAGCTGCCGAGATGAAACCGTTCTGGTCCTTGTCGAACACCCGGAAAGCTTCCTTGAGTTCTTCCTCGGAATCAGTGTCCTTCATCTTCCTGGCCATGAGGTTCAAGAACTCAGGGAAGTCGATGGTACCGTTTCCGTCAGCGTCGACCTCGTTGATCATGTCCTGGAGCTCTGCCTCGGTTGGGTTCTGCCCAAGGGAACGCATCACAGTCCCAAGCTCCTTGGTGGTAATGCAACCTGCAAGAAGTCAAAGATCGATATAAACTCAGCATCTACTTTCACTCATTGAAGATAACAAAATTGTGAATTCATATAAGAGTCTCATTGGCAGCAACCAAACATCTGAATTACTACACAAACAAACGTTCTTGCAAAGACAAGGGTCACACTTCACGTTTCAAAGTTGGATCAACTTGGACAGAACTCAACCAGGAAACAAGGGGACACGCAACAGACGACATCACAAATCCTCCTCTCTCAATCATTTTGACAGCCTTTGACAGAATTAACAATATACAACTTCATCTACTCCTAGCATAGATTACAAGCTGAGTCAAAGGACTGATTTGAACCGACATCGTTAAACCTGGTGCAATCTGATCAGACGTAACCAAGGGAACCTAGCACTAGTCTGAAGATTCGCGATACTGGGAAATGTATAACCCGATGGCATCTTGAGGAAACATCAGCGATCACTAATTACAACGAAGGCCAACAGATATAATCCGGTCCCCAGACGACGAAACATAACCTTAAAACAAAATCCGGAGCTATAAATCACGAAACACGGATCCATAACCATCGGTATAAATACAGATCAAAGCCACCAAATCGGAACACGAAACCAATATCTGAAGCAATCAATATACATATATCCAACGCGCATGTAAGCAAATATATAAAAGAAAAGCAGCATTTCCATGTAAAAGATAGAAAACGCACCGTCTCCATCCTTGTCGAATAAGCTAAAGGCTTCCTTGAACTCGGAGATCTGGTCGTCGGTTAGCTGATCCGCCATTGTTTTTTATTTCTTCTTTTCGGAAACCTAAAGCGCTGGAGAAACCGTTCTTCTCGGGCAAGACCTCCTGCAATGTTATGCTCCGAAGCCGGATTCGAGGCGCTTTATTAACCCGATTTGAATTCGTATTCTCCGTTTCGCCCTCTGTTATCCCCTCTATTTACGTCTATGCCACGGAATGATTTATTTTTTTGTTGTTGTAAAGTTGACAATAAATGGATCACACGTTCACGCGGTCTCTACGCGGAACGTTGACTGCCACGTCAGCTTTCTCGCTGGGTCCGTTCAGCCCCGGTGGCTTTCCGGTTAGTTTTCTATCAAATCCTGTCATTATCTATTTTTAAAGAAATATAAATATAATATATTTATATACTTTCAAATCATTGTGAATTTTCATTAACACTCCCGTTTCGGAATCATCTCGGATTTCAGAATTATGAGTGTCACCGTTATTTTTAAGAGATCGTCACATGTATTATTTTAAATTCATTTATGAAACAAAATAAATATTTGAGCTAAAATAAGAGTTTTTTGAACCGTATAATAAAATATTATATATAAAAGCATAGTTATAATAAATAAAAGATTAATACGAAATGTAAAATAAATTTTATTGAGATTTTTTACGTGTGTCTCTCTTATAAGTTCACTATGAATTTTGATTTTATTGTTCAATCCCTTTACTATTTTTTATTTTCATAACTTGTCCATCCATGATAAGGATGTGTATTCTTAACTAACTGATGATTTATCAGCATTACTATTTCATGCCACGTTTTCTTTTATTCTTAGCTAATGATTTTTTATCATCATTTTAAAGATATAAAGATAAATCTATTCATCCCGACTAAGTATCCTAAGTCTAAGACTAGTACAATTTCGGATCATAACTCACCGAGTCCACAAAATTCTAGCTCAGACATACACTCACAAAGTCAAAAAGATCCCTACAAACTCAAAATCTCGCAAGTTCACAACGTACCCAACCATCAGTACAATACATCGTTTCGTCGCTCAAAAGGTTAACAAAACCCCAACACGGTACGAGGTTGGTAGATTCACTTATATGACTATACATCACTCTAAAGGTTACCATAACCCAACACAGTACGACGTTGTCAGATTCACTGATATGACTAACTACAATGCTTCATCGCTTTAAAGGTTACCACAATCCTAACACGGTACAACGCCGATCATGATCCAAGTGTCGCAATAGTAAAAACGTCGACTCGATACTCTTCACATGAAAACTCTCACTGAAACGCTCATACACATTTTCTTCTAAAGGTTCAAGTGTGAAATCATTCACTCGAGCATACTAGACAAGATATTCACTCGATTTTAACTAGGGGTGGCTAATTCAAGTTACCCGGATCGGATCGACCTGAATCGACCCAAAAAACCCGGATCGTTAGGTAAACGGGTTACCCTAAAAACCCATGTGGGTTTAATTCTTAGAACTCGTGCGATTCGGGTCGGTCCGATCTGGGTTCGGGTTAAACCCGAGGAACCCGAACTAAATTAGGGTTATAATGTGTTTTGTGTTATTTTTTTCCTTCCGTCGCCTTACGGTACCTACGTTCTCTTCTCTCCCTCCAGTCCAAGCGTTTCCTCTTCTTCTCTCCTTCCAGCGCAAGTGTCTCCTCTTCTTCTCATCCTGCCATCGCCGAGATTTCCGCCTCTAGCATGAGTGTCTCCTCTTCTTCTCTCCTTCCAGCCCGAGCATCTTTTCTTCTTATCTCCCTTCAGCCCGAGAGTCTCTTCTTCTTCTCTCCCTCCAACCCGAGCATCTCCTATTCTTCTATCCCTCCAGCCCGAGCGTCTCCTCTTCTTCTCATCTCGTCGTCGACGAGATTTTTGTCTCCATTCGATCCTATCCTCTTCTTCTCTCCCTCATCCCCCATGAGCCTCCAATGTCTTCTCCCTCTCCACCGCCCGACGAGATTTCTGCACAACCCGACGAGATCTTTGCACCGCCTGACGAGATCTCTGCACAGCCCGACGAGATTTCTACCTCATCCTGCTTGAAAAACCCGTCCAAATCTCAAACAACCCGGATAACCCGTATAACCCAAACCCAAATAACTCAAACAACCCGAATAACCCGAAAACCCAAACAAACCCATGTATACCCGAATTTAATTTGGGTTATTATGGGTTCATTGTTTGAGAACTCGAATAACCCAAACTCGAATTGAAACCCAAAGAACCCAGACCGAAAAACATTCGGGTTCAATTCGGGTCCAATTTTCGTAAACCCAAGTAACTCGAACTCGGATCGAAACCCGGATTGGCCACCCCTAGTTTTAACACTGAACCCAAAATATGGATGTTCTCCTATCCCAACACTTAGTCGAGAATCAATTGGAATCCGATGATATCTCGATGCTAGATCTATCTTTGAGAACCAATTTGCACCTCTTAATTGATCTAACAACTCATCAATCCTCATTAGCGGATAACGATTTTTATAGTGTCTGTATTTATAGCCATATACTCGATGCACAATCTAAAACTCTCATCTTTGTTTATGACAAATAGGACTGGTGCACCCCATGGTGATGTATTCGGACGTACAAAACCTTTCTGAAGCAGCTCATTTAATTGTTTCCTAAATTATACCATTTCCTGTTGGTGTCATCCGATATGAAGACTTCGATATCGAAGCAGTACGCGGTTTTAGCTAAATCTTAAATGGATTTCCTCGTGTTGGCGGTAAGCCTTGCAGTTCTCTGAAAATATACAAACTCTCACACTATACGGATTTCCTCGACTTATACAGATGGACCGATTTCTTTTACCGAGATGGTGGCGAGATACAAGGCACACCTTTAATCCAGCAATCATTCCATACATAATGCTGAGATGATGTGAATCCCTTGACCCAATTGGATTTTGTTATACTTAAACTCTTTACCGCTCTTTTGGCATTAGACTTGATAAATACAATAATCCATCATAGCTTGATGCCTTGAAAATCAATCATTCCAAAGATCATATCGTAGTATTCTATTGGAATAATGATAAGCTCTACAACTAGCTCCTCTTCTTCTATCACCACAAACATCTTTTAGAGAACCCATTGGGAGTCTAAATTTGACTTTCAGGAGTATGCACTCGGACAATACTCGTTAGATTCTCAAGTTGAACAACTAATTTATTATCCATCAAGGGATTCACGAAACTATGTGTCGCACCAGTGTCAAATAACATAAGAGTAGATAGGCCTCCAATGATTACAGATCATACATAACGCGAATGATTGAAAGACTCTAACTTCATAATTTTCTCACGGGACTCACCCCACATAGACAATTTATTTTATGTAAAGTCATACATATATAAAAAATGGCATACCGACGATAGATTGAGTATTTCTTTCTTGGCTCTCATGCTTATCTTGGTAACCTTTAGTGGCATATACCCACGGTTGCACAATCCTACGGTTCGACGCATGCTCTTTAGGATTTCTAGCCCTAATCTGCGACACTAGACCCGCTAGTAGTGGTGGGGGTGGTGGCCTCACACAATTTCTTTGAAAATGCTCCATATTGCCATAACAGAAACATCCATCTGATTGTCCTCACCTTATAGTTCCTCACACTTATTGGGGAAACTCACGAATTTAATGTTTCAAATTGTCACATTAGAAAAATCTTATTCTCTTATCAAATCTTTGCATGCCCTAACATCTTCACGCCCACAACGATGATATGGGTACCTCGATGTTGTTACGACAAAGTGAATCTAAATTGTTTTCCTTATATCTAGTCACCCTCAAATCGGTTAGATGACATGTTTCTCTTTGGCATCTGAAAAGTTCAAGATGCCCTATTCGATGACTCTGTTTTCTACTAACCGAGCATTCTGAACTAGCTTAGACAATGATCTATGCTTGATTATCTCAATCCTACATTTGATTTCTGGACGTAGTCTTTGTAAAATTTTGTTGCCCCTTAAGAATTTTTGAAGTTACTAATTTAGACCCAAACTGTGATAACTTCTAATAAGTCTCATTTATTGAATGATAGTACAGTCACATTGTGTGAGTTGTAGTAATACCAACTCCATCTTTTCACGAGTAGCTTGTGATACACACTTCAACACAAAAACTTGTGTGAACTTAGCCTAAGAAAACATATGCTTTGAACATTCTCTTCGGATCTCATTTTACCAAAACATTGTTTCTCCTTCCAACTAGTAGAGTGCAATATTCATCGAAAGTTCTTCCCCAATCAAAACATCCACTCATCCGCCTTAATATGAGGTATTTCACTTCCACGAATTAGGTTTGTGCCCCATTAGCCATGTGATCCATTACATAGAAATACTCTTACGTCTCCACATGCCTATGATTAAACAATACAGAAGATAGCAGAAGTGATGATAGCGATACTTGTGATGGCGCAAGTGGCTATACTAGTGGTGGTGGCGGTGCATGCAGCGGTACTTGTAGCGTCGCCGAACTCTCCTTTGATCATGTTGTTGATTTTTTGCTATACAACTCTCTGAATATTTTGCTCGTGACATCTCTATCTATCTCATTTGCGATCTTTATCCCGATGATTATGTTGTGTACGACTAGTGGAACGAAAACCCCCGCTTATTCTGCGACCAAGAGCTCTATTAACCATCTTACTCAATACCGTCTATACACACGATTAACCACTATTAGCTTTCATAGCTTAAAACCCCACTAGACACTTCAAGACATGCGTGCTATAGTCTCGTGGCTTTATTAAGATATTTCGCAAATCATTGTGAAATTAAAAAAATGACAAAATATGAAAATAAATACTAAGCTCTGATACCAATTTTGTACACCTCATCCCAGAACTACCTTGGGATTAGGAGTGTCCACCATCACCTCAAAGAGAGGACATCGCTCAAACACATTTATCATACGAAATAAATGTTTGATTTCGGAATAAAAGTGGTCCGAACCATATAGAAAAATAAATTACATAAAATGATAATAACGATGAATAAAATATAAGTGCGAAATGCAAAAGAAATTTATCGATACCTCCTGAATGTCTCTCTCATCAGTCCACTATGAGCTCTGATGCTGCTACTCAACCTCATTTCTCTTTTTCTTTACCATAATTTGTCCATCCACGACAACCCAGAAAAGGGTGTTGATACACGTTATGGGGGGAACTCAGAACGTATACGGAGAATTCGTTAAACTCGATCGCTCGAGTAAGATTCGTTTTGTCAAGGTTTATTTCTTGACTAGTGTAAGGGCACTCTTCAAGAAGTCGTCCGTTGAAGATGGATGATGGTGGAAGATCTCTAGACTGACCTAAGGAAGATAGAGGATGGATAATGATGTTCGAGGTGTTTGATGTGGAGTGATGGACACCACAAGAGGTGTAAAAGCCTCTTGATACAGTCAGATAATGGCTTCGACTATTTTGGAAACAAGTTGAAGTTAGCGTGTTTTTTACTCTATTCAAGAATACGAAACATTTAATTCTTGAAAATTTCATTGTGTCTTACAAATGAAATGTGATCTTTTATATAAGAGAGACACAGTGTTACAATAAGAAAAATGTATAAATACTAGATAAAGGATTGATTTACTAGTCATTGGGAAGATTTTATAGTCGTTGGAAATCTTCAGAATGGAAAAAAAATATGATCTAGTGGAATGAGATTGGCTTGAAAGATTTTCTGGATGTTGGAGAGGATTTTCTATCTGTTAGAAAGGACGAGGAAAGATTTTATCTTTTGTTTATCCTAATCTGTATCGTCGGAGCGTGTCGGTTCTTAGGTCGGCGGTTTGAAGCCCGATTCAGTGTAAAAGACCGACATAACATTTGTTTGGATTGTGCCCGAATCCTCTTTTGATTAAGAGTCTCATATGCCTCCATCACAATCTCGACTACTTTGTTACGCAACCTCCTTGCTCGTCCACGTGTGAGTAGGCCATGGGAAGATTCGGCCTATTTGATTCTTGTTGTAGCTCCTCGTTTGTGTGACCATCATTTGGTTCTGCTTCGAGCTTGATGTCCCCATCAGGTGAGTACAAGACGTACTTAGTGAGATCAATACATGTACGCACTATGTGCCATATATTTTTTTTCATCCTTAACTAAATAACACAAAATGATGATCTATCATCATTTAAAGACATACAGACAAGTCTATCCATTCTGACCGAGTATCCTACGCGCAGTCCCTACGAACTTACTACAAAAACTAGGAAAAAAGTTATCATCAGTGCAAAAGGATCACTTCTTGAGGTTTGCGTAGAGTTGTTCATTTTGGAGCATCTCTAGCACTAGCTAAGTATGTACTAAATGTTCCCTAAAATTTTTACTATAAACGAGAATATCATAAACATTACAACGATTTTACTAATATGGGCTCTTAGAACATGATTCATGAACCTCATAAAGGTGCTAGGGCATTGGAAAACCCGAAAGGCATGACGAACTACTCGTAGAACATGGTTTTGAAGATCGTCTTTCATTCATCGTCTTCTCTCATGTGAACTTGGCGATATCCACACTTGAGATCGATCTTAGATAATATCTTTACGCCATTTAGCTCGTCTAGAATATCGTCCAACCGCAGGATAGAATGTCGGTATTTAATCATGATGTTTTTTGTTGCCCGATAGTCAACACACATCATCCTTCTCAGATGTAACCTTTTTCCATTATCTCTTGAATTTGACGTTGTAACTTCTTTATCTCCTCGGGGTTCATACGGTATGTTGGTCGGTTTAGAAATAGTGTTCTCGGGATGATATCGATCTAATGTTTGATGCCTCATATGAGTGGTAATCTGGCTGGTATCTCCTAAGGCAACAAATCGTAATACATGTCTAGTATGTTGGTGATTTTCGGGGGATACTCCATCGCACTTTGTCCTATCAAGACATCTTTGTAGACCATTAGTAATATCGAGCTTTGATTACTAAAAACCTTACAAACCACACTAGCTTTTATATAAAAATTAGATGTCTTTTTGTTCTCACGATTTAGCTTTTGTTTCATTTCGTGTACTTGTGAAAGACTAAGAGGTGCTAGTGTTACCTTTTTTTTTATCCATGACGAAAGAATAGAAAATTTTTCTTCCGTCAGGCATTACCTCGCGGTCGAATTGTCGTGGCCGCCCTAGTAGGATATGTACTATTTACATTGGTACAACATCGCAAAGTATTTCATCATGGTACTTACATATGTTGAAGGGTACAATTACTTGCTCGGTCATCTTGAGCCCCCTTGATTGTTGAATCATTGTAGCTTGTAGGGGCGGAGGTTCTTCTTTGTCTCCAAACCTAGTTTTTTCACCATTCGCTTGCAACATAACAGTATAAGAACCGCTATCTATAATAAGTCCACATACCTTATCCTTGACGAGGCATTTTTTGTGAAATATTGTCTCTTGTTGGATCGTCTCTTGAAGGTTGACCATTGTGTTCAAAATGTATCGTTTCACCAGTCTCCACTTTATGGATACTCGATCTCGTCCTTTCCATCTTCATATGGTTATTCCTCATTTATGGACTCGTATTCTCCACAATCGACCAGGATCATGACTCATAGATTAGGGCAATCTCGCATCATGTGCCCTATGTCCCTGCATTTAAAACAAACAAATTCACGTGTACGAATTGATTTCAAAAGAATTAGATTGTTATATTATCCTCTATCATTCCTTGATGTCTCAAGAGCTTTACCCTTGGAACGGTCGTTCATCCTTTGTTTTTCCGACATCCTTGAGGGTTGTCCAGCCGACCATATTGGTTGTGTCCTTCCTAGACTTGTCGTTTGCTTTCTCTTGATATGTTGCTCAATTTTAATTGACAAATGCAATATATCTTTCAAATCATGGTATCCTTATCTTTCTACCATCCTAGTGATTCGTTCATTTAACCCGTCTAGAAATTGAACCATCACAGTTTCTTCATCTTCGTCAATTTCTAGCCTATTGCAAAAACGCTCAAATTCATCGAAGTATTCTTCCACAGTTTTACTTCATTGGTTTAAATTTACGCATGAAGGCTTTC
Organism: Gynandropsis gynandra; assembly: GCA_036759665.1. Taxonomy (NCBI): domain Eukaryota; kingdom Viridiplantae; phylum Streptophyta; class Magnoliopsida; order Brassicales; family Cleomaceae; genus Gynandropsis; species Gynandropsis gynandra. Next base: position 27,113,941 of record CM071861.1, on the reverse strand, counting down.
TTTACTTCCACGTTAAGATTTTTTCAAGTCTTGTACGTCGTTGAGTGCTTACCTCTCGATCCCACAAAGCTAGTGCACCATCCGTGAGTTTAGTCGCAATGTATTATACCTTTTTGCATTTTGTATACATGTGGCATTCAAAAATATTATCCATTTTTCATGTTCATGTTGTTGTCTTCGAGGTGGCTCCTCATCAGAATCTTCATCCTAGTGGATGATGTGACATCGCCTTGGTCATCTTGGCAACTCTTTGTCCTCCTTCTTAAGATCATGTCATCGTGGTGCTCAACGTTTTCGTCTTCTACTTCTTCCACACCATTTTCATGTATCAATGGTGCGTCACGTACGGCTTACCTCTGTTCTTTTTCAAGGCGATTCATTCTTGACTCCATTATCTGAAGCATTTGAATTATCACAATGAATTGGTTGTTGAGTGTAGAATTCTCTCCTTGTTCGGTGATCTTTTTCTAGTTTTTTTAGGGTAGGATATAAGAATAAACAAAACAAAGAAATCATTAGTACAATAAACAAATTTAAAGAGATAGAAGCATAACTTTGGTCCTTGAGTCGGGCTCTGATACCAAAATGATACACGCCTCGGGTGAGAACTCGAGATGCGTACGAAAAATCCATTAACCTTGATCGCTCGAGTTTGATTCATGGTGTCAAGGTTGAATTCTTGACTTTCTAAAGGCACTCTTCAAGAATTCGTCCATTGACTGTGGATGATGACAGAGGATGGTAGAGGATATCTTGACTAGGGCTCTCTTCAAGATTCGTTTTAGGCGAAAATGGATGATGGAGGTTGATGATCGAAGTCGGGTTGTTTTGGGTGGAGTGATGGACACCATAAGAGGTGCGAAGGCCTCTTGAATGGCTTCAATTATTTCCGGAATAAGTTGTAGTCACCGTGTTCTTGGCACCGTTCAAGAATACGAAAAGAGTTTATTTCTTAAAAAAATTCAACTTGTCTTACGAATGAAATTGAGTCCTTTATATAGGAAAGACTTCATGTTACGATAAGAAAAATGTGTAAATGTTGGATAACAAAATGATCTACTAGCCGTTGGGAAGATTTTATGGTCATTGGGAATCTTTGAAAATGGGAAAGTAGATAATCTGGTGGGATCAGATTGGCTTGGAAGATTTCCTAGTCGTTGGAGAGGATTTTCTGGCCGTTGGAAAGAATAAGGAAGTATCTTTATCTTCTAACTTTCCTTATTTGTATCGTCCGAGCCCATCGGTTCTTAGATGGACGGATTGAGGCTCGCTTCGATATAGAAGACCCAACGTGACATTTGTTTGGGTTGGATCTGAATCCTTCTTCTACTTAAGAGTCTCCCACTCATCATAATCTCTGATACCTTGTTACGCGAGCTCCTTGCTCGTCCACATGTGAATAGGCCATGAGAAGATTCGATCTGCTCGTTTTCTTGCGGTAGCTCCTCATTCGTGTGAATCTCCTTGGTTATGCTTTGAGCTCGATGTCCTTATCAGGTGAGTATGAGTCGTACTCATTGAGATCAATACATGTACGTCATGTATTCTTCTATCCTTAACTAAATAACACAAAATGATGATCTATCATCATTTAAAGACATACAGACAAGTCTACATATTCCGACTGAGTATCCTAAATCTAAGATTAGTACCACAGCGGACCATAACTCACCGAATTCATAAGGCTCTAGTTCGGACATATGATCACAAAGTCCAAAAGACCATTAACACATTAAAAATCTCGCAAGTTCACAACGTACTCAACCATTAGTGTATATATATCGTAATTTTCATATATATTATAGTCGAATTAGTTATATAAAAACTATATTGTGTATCACATATATATATATATGATAAACGATATATATGTATATATATCATAATCGAATTAGTAAATCGTCACATATATATATATATCATAATCGAATTAGTTATATAAATACTATATTGTTTATCATATATATATCTATCTAGATCCAATTTTTTTACACAATTTTTGTTTATAGTTAACATACCTACATACGTGGTGAAAGAGTAAGGAGTTATAGTCATGTAAGTAAACGTCAAATCCATCGCAAACCTGAAAGACTTTGCCACTACTTTTATGCGAAGTCAACGAGTAGATTCTCCACGTCAGCGTTGGTTATTATATATATTATGAATATATTGTTTGTCAAAAATCATCCGATATCTTATCAAAAAATCGTATTTATCATAATTCGTTGGCATTAAAATATTCATTTTGTCTAATAACGGAGTTTAACATTTGATTCCATATCCGTTACAACATAAAAACCAGAGGAAGAAAAGTAAAGGAGTCATGAAAACACCAATCTTCTCCGACACGCATCAAGCGGAAGTGAGGTGCTGCCACGGCGGAGGTGACGGCCATCACCGCCGAAAAAGACCTTGACCGGAGAGGGAAAGTCGCCGGAGAAAGAGAGAGAGAGTTCACGAACAGTCTCGTTGATGAGGTCACGACAGATGTGATCATGAAGAGCCAAACCGATCCTCCCAATTTCCCGTCTCTGTCCCCATGCCACGTCATCGCACACCTGGTTCACACTCTCCACCATGCTCTTCCTCACCTTCGCCACCACCGGTTCGCTTGACCTCTTTGGTATAATATTAATGTTGTCTTTCATTAAACCGACATTGAAATCTGTCTTGTTGGGTTTGGCTTTGGTCGTCGTGTCCTTGTCTACTTCTTCCTCTGTCGTCTTTTTCTGACTCGAGACATCTCCTGTGTCATTTGTCATTGACACTCAAACCCCTTTGGATTTTGTAAATTAATTGGAAATTAAAATGCCTAAATGTGAAATAATTAATCACTTAAGACGATTTCTTATAAGGAGAAAATCATTGATCATTTCAATCTATAAGTATATATTATATACTATAAGCAACATACGAATATATGAAGTATGGAATTGATTTAATCGAGGAGTGGGGGCCCAAATCATTTGGAAAGTGAAAGTTGGCTTATCGAGTAAAACCAAAAGCTGTTAAATTCCTTCATCATCAGTTCTCCAACATGCTTTTCTATTTCTTTCTTTTTTAGTTAACTAATCTCCTGCTATACTTGATTTGATTAATACTTAATCTAGCTTATCTAATTGGGCTCCCTTCTATTTCACTTTTGGACGAAAGATTAAGTAACAGATTTTATTGGTGAACTGACCATATATAAAGTACCATGTAATGTAACAAGAGTTTAAGATCTTATGAAACTGGTTTTTGGTCTCTATATGAATATATTTTAACATATTTAAGGTCACACAAAAAAATATAAAATAATATATGATAGTTTATTTTGTAATATCTATAAGTTCGATATTATAATAAAGAAATGTATGTATCATAACAATTTTACAAGTTTGAATGTCGTAACTTAATCTAATGGGCCATTTCTAGAACATCAAATAGATATATAATTTATAATTGATATGGTATAAAAGATAGAGAAATAAAATGATTAGAAATGGTTTTGGGAAGTATTAGGTCTACTTAAGGTAAAGCTAAAAAAAGTGATGGTGGGAAAATAGTGGCAAATAAAGTAAGAATTGTGTCTTCCACTACGTAAGACACTAATGATATCTTCTCAGTCCCACAAGACACTCTCGTTGCTTCACACACATGCTGTCAGATACTTACAAGAACGACCTTTGTAGTTGGCCGGAAACTCTGTGATTTGGTTTTGATCCGATAAGGGTTCTTTTACGATTCTATCATATTATGGGAGAAGCTAAGTTTCGAAAAATCCATGAAAAACTTACCGGTGGTCGTCGCTGGTGGAGGAAGGAGCAGTTTCTGGTGAAGGAAGAAAGTGGTTTTGATAACGTCGATAGTTCTCCGGAGCTCCTCGAGGTCACGATCGCACTTCTCCAATGCTCCTACCAGACTCATCCTCGCCGTCTCCCCTTCTCCTCGCGCATGCGCATGGCTTTCCTCCGTCGGATTCAGCGGTGGCGCGTGGCTCTTTGCTTCTGCGGGAGAAGCGCAGATGACGGTCCTCTGTTCCCGCTTCTTAGATCCTGCGTCAGGAGATAAAAGAACGTCTTAGTAACACAAAAACAGAGCGATTCAGATCAGAGAGAGAGAGAGAGAAGAGAGACCGAAGGTGAGGGATTTGCGGGGGTTGCGAAAGAGGAGGTGGAAGAAACTGGGGAGGCAACCGAAGTCGGAGACAGCGGGGGCGGCGGCGGATTTCGACTTTCTCCGGTGAGGATGAGGATTTTCCCGCCACGAGGAGGAAGGAGACAACAAGTTCTCTCCTTTACTCTTCTTCATCGTTCCCTTCTCTTCACTGTCTGTCTCTGTCCTTACGTAATTTGCCTCCTTTTTTTTGTGTCTCTCCAACGGTAAGATATTCCACTCTTTAATTTTTGTTGGTGTTAAGGGAGATTGAAGAAATAGCTTTTTCTTTTGTTTTACGTTTTTACTTTAGGGTGGTCCATAAGGCACATGCCAAAAAGAATTTTTACATCATTCGTTTTATAGACATTATAATTTCGTTTCTATCTCTCTTTTTCCTCGCATAAATTAAATTACAACCAGCATTTGTTCGGCGAGTCATAAAAATAATAAAATCAGAATTAGCACAAGGCTCCATGCAAAAATAAATTAAAAAAATGAGATATTATATAACCTTTCCTTTCACTTTTCACTTTTCCCTTGTCATTCTAAAGACGAGGACTCCTCTCAGGACATAATTCTTGATCTCTCAGGACACATATTCATTGTTCATACGACCGAGGGGGAAAGCCTTTTATATACACAGAGTTAAAGTCACTCGAGACGAAGATATAAATACAACCAGAAGCAATGGAAGCGACGGTGAGAAGAACGAACTTTGACTCTTCTGAAGTCTATAGATCTTTCCATACATTGAAGTCAGTGGTTGAAGTGTTGTATTGCATAGTTATGTCTTGGCAACCAATGATGAAAGTGGAACGTACATGATCCATGTTAATCAGAGCATGAGCAGTTCCACTTGGACTTGCCGCAACAGCAACTTCATCCTCATCGATTATCACTTCAGCAAATCCTTTATCCACCATATGGTTCTCCAGCTGAAGAATATCAGGTTGACAAGAGGGTCAAAGACTGACACAATCAAGCACCAGGAATTTGAGCAGGGCAGCATAAGTAAAGCTAAGTCCTCAGAAGGCAGTGAGAAGGAACATCCCATGATGTCAGACAGGGAATCCACATTTGTATTACCTAACTTATTTTCCTAGTCTGTCAGTGTTCCCTGTGGTCTGAATCGGATACAACATTAGGATAAGGGGTCAAGTCATAATAGCTCTGCAGCATTCCCAAGCACACATTAAGTGAAAGACATCACATGGGAAATGGCAGCCGCAGAGAGGCTGATAGACTCAAAGAAGAAGACCCCTTATCTCAGTGTTGCAATACATGAGTTTAAAGGATCATTTCATCCTCTCCAATTTAAAGGAGAAAGATATCATGCCGGGCTCCCAGACTATCTGGAGGAGATAATCTGCGATCTCTATCTCACACAATAATTAGTGGATCAGTGATCTACAAGCAGTTAATTAGTAGTCTGATTGTCATATGCTTTTCAGGAACCTTTTTTGGTCCTAAGCCACATGCTTAACGGAGAGATGATAGATGAGACCAGAAGGTACGGCAATCCTTAGATCAGACAAACAGTGTACAAACTCTGAGAGGGATGAGAATTACCCTGAATTTGGTCTTGGCTCCCCAGATGACAAAAGTCTCGTTACAAGTATAGTGTCTGTGGTTTCCCCTCATTCCACCAGGTCGGATTTCACCAACATGAATGGAAGCACACGAGACAGCTCCTCCTGCAGAAAAGCAGACAACGAAGCTCAAATGGGTGTCCCAGCATTGATAACGCGTATTGGCAGTGAGGAAAAATAGCTCATGAAATAGGGAAAGCCCTCATATGATGATCATTCTACACGAGCAAACCCGTAAATTTATAGTTCCTAATGGTCCATTTCTGCTTGTATACATTCGTAATATAGGGTACAAAAGCACAACATTGCATATAACAGGCAGCCCTATTTCTAAAACATTATGGATTGACGGGGGACAGAAGCTTCAAAAAAAAACCACAACCTAAGATCACCCAAAGAGCCCACATTCGACATCTATACTCGTGGAATTACAGAATTCTCGGTTGATTTCCTTTTGTCATGATTACCCATTTGAACACATCGTAAATAGCAATGAGAATAACCACCATATGACTAAAAGCTAAACTTTTTTCACTTTAATATGCTCAAGAACATGAACAATTGCCCTTACCCATTTCCAACAAACGAAATACGAAGCCGAGGACATCTCTATATACTCAAATGGAGGACATACAACGAAATTGCAGACATATATCAAATGGAGAGAGAGAGAGAGAGACGAACCCTCGATCCTAGAATTACGAGCAAGGGAAACGGGATTAAGCAACCAGCCCCGATCGTCTTTTCTGATGGGCGAAGTCGACGACGACGCAAACCGGACCAAATTGGCTTTGTCATCTTGGTCGCCGTGGGGATTACTCTGTAGGGTGGATTTGTGTTGGGAAGAAGGAGAAGCGTAATGAGACGAATGCTGCAACCTGAGAGAGATCCAAGTGAGCAACAGGAACAAGGAGAGGAGAAGAGGAAACGCTTGAGGCTTCTTCAATAAATGAATCACAGATGTCAAGCTCTGGTTCTCCATCAGCAGCCTTCTAGGGTTCGCCATGTCGGGGAATCTGTCTTATCCTCGCCCAGACATTCTCTTTTCTCCCTCTTTCTTCAGTTTCTGTCTTCTACTCTGCATTTTTTATTATATATACATGTTCTGTGTAATTAATTTCTGGGCCCAGTCTTGAACTAACCCACAAGAGCCAGAAAATTCAAATTATTTTCCCCCAGAAAATTATGGAACAATTTCCAAATTAATAACTGATTAAGACATAATTAACTACATTATATACATATTATATTATAAACATCGAGATTAAAGGACCATTAACACTCGAAAGTCAGAGCTTGACTGGTCATGTCTCATAGAGACAAAGCAAAGAGATCTTCCGATGTTCCAAATCACCTTCAGACCACTCGGCTTCGAGTATGATTATCGTTCATAGTGCATTGAAGCTAGTCTGTCTGATCACTATCCTCGAATCTTGCTGCTTCATTAGTCCGACATAATCATCGTTCATATTGCACTGAAGCTAGTCTGAATGATCAACCTTCTCAAATGTTGCTGCTTCATACGTCCGATATGAGCTAAAACCTGTGTCCAAGCCAAGAGTGACAATTTTTGATGCATAGGCAAACCCTTGGAATCATAAGTGTAAAGGAGGAGAGTATGAATGATAGTGTTGTTGTCTGCTTCGTACTTGAATGAGTCAAGGAAAAGGCCGAGGGCGAGACCCGTCTTCCAATAATTAAAGATGATGATTAAGCTCTTGATTTTGTTAATTAATGGGACTGAGGCTTTGTACATTAGAGCTCCAATGCCTTCAACTACAAGCACAGCCAAGGCAGCAGACAGTACGTCCCAGTCTCCTGTTTGTCCTATAACTGTAGAGAATGCTGTGGCAGAATAAAAACCCACCAGCAGAAAGAACACTTTCATGGGAAGATCCTTCTTTACCTCCTCAATTCTAACCATCACTTTTGTTCTAAGACTTTGTATGGCTTTGATTAACCGTGGACGTCCTGAGCTATTATTACGAATAGGGGACGATGGGTTAAATCTGTTGCCATCCACTGAGCTCCTTGTTATCCATGGCATCTTCCTGAAACTGAGACACACTTATTCAGTATTGGAATGAAGAATCCAGTGAATATCTCGCGGGATGTATTGTGCTATGCTTGTACCAGATGGCTTAGTAAGAGTTATACACTAACAACATGCCACAAACCTAAGTAAGTAAAAAGGAACATCCTCCCACGGGAATTCTTAGCCACACGTCAATGCTTTCAGGGGAAACAACTTGCCTGTGGCGTCTGATCAACAAAGGCCGAGAAGGATGAAGGAAATGGCACATTGCCAAAAACTCCAAGCTGATGGAGAGAGCCAAAGCACCTTTGCCTGTCACAAGCTTCTTAGGTAAGATCCCAGTTTCCCTTCCATACTTAGGCGGTGCTACCGTGATGACAGCATCCATGAAAGCACAAGCGAGTAACCGGATAGAAGATCTCCGGTCTTCTGACTTAGAGGAAGCAACCTCCTAAGCCAAGAGAAGTTAAATTGTATTGCATATTTGATGACAAAATCAAGGTCTCTGATTCAGTTTGAACTGTAACACATATCATCAGAAAGCCCAGCAGTCAAATTTATACAATTCATCATCTAGAAACAATATAATTGCATAAACTTGGTGAAGAAGTGGAACATCATTGAGGCATTTTCACGAATACCTTGAGAGCAACACTGGAAAGAACCCTAATTTACCCCCATCGCCCTCAATCCTCCCAAAACCCATTACGCCAAATCAAAGTATTAAACAATAATCTCAAGAACAGAATTGGAGTCTGAGAGGGCGATTAAATTTGTACCTTTCACGTTTCCCCGGCCATCTTCAGCCGCAAGACCAAAAAGGAGTTTAGAGGAGAACAAAAGATAAACTGGAAAAAGGAAAAGCATAACGCACCACTTCTGTCCGAGTCCACGTCGGATTAGAACATGTGCCACGTGGATCACTCATCCCTATTACTTTTTCGAAACGAGACGACGTCGTTTCACTGATAAACTACCACTCAGCAAGGTCTTCGAGGGGTCTGTCTAATTGTTCTGAACTATGAAAATTGGGCGCCAGGAACATTTTCTGTGTTCATTATGGTCGTGTCGGTCTTGAGTTAAACTCAACAGTTGAGCAAAGTATATTGAGTCAGCGAAATGCGAAGAAAAAGAAAAATCCAAAAAAATATATACATATATATATATATATTCTGTAAGGTGGATTTAGGTGTGGAAACGTGTTCTTATCAACCCGATTATAGATCTAGTCATGTTTAACGATTAGTTTTCAGGGTTTCAACATCGAACAAAACTATAAATGATTTCATAGTACCTTTCGTGTTGAACGTGTGATCGTCGGATGCAAGGCTTGATAGTGCAAGCCCTCTACTCGTATCCACGCCGAGATCGACTACTTTGATGCGGAATTCGGTTTTCTTTCCGATAGCTAGGGTTTTTAGTTTTTTAGAATGCTATTCTAACGAAACTCGTTTTCGTTTATTTATAATTATTAATCTTTTAATAATTACGACTTAAACCCAAACTATTGAAAATATTACGGAAATGGCATAATACTTTCAATCTCCCACTTGCCTTTACGTAATATCTCATATAGTCGAAGTACATGTATCTCCATACACATACTCGCCCATACATCTTATGTACTATCCAAAAAAAAAACAAATACAATTATATTCTTCGTTGCTAGCGGATGAATATAACTGCATTCCACACTGATTGTCTAACAATCACAAGCAGATACCGAAACACTCGTATGCGTGTGACCTCGTAGGTTTATCATTAAATTGGTAGTCAATTAGTCTTACTGATTAAGTAATTGAGGTTGACGTCTAGCAACATTCCTCAACAACCAGATAGTGTGAAGTAACATCCTTACTCTGTAGAACCATGATAAAAGGACAATATTATTGTTTTCCTCCGTCTTTACAGCTTCGGGTAATCCTAGGACATGGTCTAACTGTCAAGTCCTAATAGATTATCAACTATGTTTCATGCCTAACATAACTGACTGGTGAATGATCGCAAGAAACTCCTTTCTTCTCTCATTCAAATGCCCTGGCCAAGGTCTTTTCAGTCATTATGTTGCTGAGTTGACGGATTCCATCTTGATCAATCACTAACTGCACAAGCATCTAATCATTCCCAATATCCTTTCAACTTACATCCCAAGACATAAGATGTCCAGAATCAAAGAATGATAGATAGCTTGTCAGTTACCATGTTGATCTCAGGTCAAGGAAATCATAATATTCTAATCCTTTCAGAGAAATTCCTATTGACAGTTCAATGGTAATGCAACCATTATGAATTCTCCCTTAGGGTCTGTTCAATTATCACATCTCTATGTGCATCATCCATACATGTGATTTAGTAAAAGAGTTCTATTAATTTCTATCAAATAGAAACCATCACATCCATGTTGATCTATCCGGATTACTAATGTCCAATTAGTTAACCTATGATCAAGAACGATTTAGATTAAGTTTTACCAAAAACTTGACCTCTTTATCATGATCTCTATCATGATGACAAGTTTTTAAACTTAATCATGGATTCTATCATACTAGCTATGAAAATATATACACATATATACTATGCTAATATCATCAAAATGATAAAATAACACTACTAGAAATTTTAAATTTAGGGACGGAATTTCCGGACAGATTTTGATCCGTCCCTAAATTACGGACGGAAATTTTGGTCCGTCCTTAAATTCCGTAATTTACAAACAAAATTCTTTTAGTCCCTATTTCCGTACGGATTAGGGACTATCTCCAATCAGTCCCTAAAATACGGACGGATTAGGGACATATTTTTTATTTTTTTTAAATTTATTTATTTTATTTTTATTCATTTTTTATCACTTTTTATTTTTTACGAAAAAAATTTCTGACGGCCTAAAAAATGAAATCGAAGATTTAGGTTCTGCTATGTTTGGCACCACGTATGTTCGTGGTCGAGTTTTAAAATTCAGTGCGAAAGTTATAAATGATTTTTTGGGTATACCACATATGCCGATTACTCGAAGCAAAGAGCTTCAGCTGGATCTCGATATGGACACTGTCACTAAGGAGTTGACAGAAGGACGGCTAACAACGTGGTCAGGGCAAATTCCGAATTCAAAGTTGCAATGGGAGTATGCACTGCTGAACAAGATTTCACGTACAAATTGGATTCCAAACAAGAAATCGGACGCTATACGACGGGACGGATGGACGGTGTCAGGTCACAAATGGAGAAGGCTCGGGACTGACGAACAGTGTCGGGTCATGGACAGTGAAGGTTCGGGACGCATGAATGGTGTCGAGTCACGGATGGAGAAAGGTCGGGCCAGACGGTCCGTATATTTGCGGACGGCCAAGCGGTCCCTAATTGCGGACGGCCAAGTGGTTCGCATTTGCAGACGGTCAAGCGGTCCGCAATTGCGGACGGCCGGCGATCCATAAATTTAGGGATGGCAAAGCGGTCCGCAATTAAAGACGACCGAGCAATCCACAATTTCGATCGGTCATGGATCGTCCGCAATTGTTTTTTCCGTTTGTAATTGCGAATGATCGTTTTCTTTACGTCCGCAGTTGCGAACTGCCGTTTTTTCGACCGTAATTACGAACGATCGTTTTCTTTCCGTCTGCAATTGCGGACGGTTTATAGACGGTTTTCTCGATCGTCCGGAAAAAAAGCTATAAATTCCATCCCATTCCCATTGTTCATTCCATCTAATTTTTCTCTAAATTTTACACTCCTTTCTTTTCTGAGTTCCGACGACGTCTCGAGTTCTGATAACGATGATTCCAAAATACATGCAACAACGATACTGAAATATCGTCCCCAAATATTATCCTGAGTTCTGAAAACCATCATGAGTTTCTATTTAATAATTGTTATATACAAACATTTAAATTTTTTAATTTTTTTAATTTTTTTAATTTTTAATTTTTTTTATTTTTTCCGGACGGTTTAGGGACTACTAAATCCGTCCGGAATTTCGGACGAATTCCGAACGGAAATTAATTAGCGACGTTCATTTACGGACCGATAAAATCCGTCCGGAAAACGTCTAGAAACTATTTTCCAGACGAATTAGGGACGAATTTTGCTGTCTGGAAATTTAATTTTTCTTGTAGTGTAATGCCATTTTATTTATTTATAAGTGTTCAAAATACATGACATAAAAATAGCTCTTAAATAGCTACAACAATTGTACTATTCCTAGAACTAATTGTAGCATGTCATGTTCTTCAATCCAATATTCAACTTGTGCTTGTCAAACTCATTTGAACCAAGCGCCTTTGTTAGTGGATCTGCTGCATTTTCTTTTCCTTCTACCTTCTGGATTTAAACGTCCCAACGCTCAACGATTTCCCTTATTAGATGGTACTTCCGAAGAACATGCTTTGATCTTTTATGAGATCTTGGTTCCTTCGCCTGGGCTATTGCTTCGGTCACATAATAAAGGAACTGTTTCCTTTATCGAAGGTACCACACCAAGTTCAGTTATGAACTTTCTCATCCAGACCGCTTCCTTAGCAGCTTCACAAGCTGTTATGTATTCCGCTTCAGTAACTGAATCAGCTACAGTAGCTTGTTTGGAACTTTTCTAACACACTGCACCCCCATTGAGGCAAAAGACATATCCCGATGTCGATCTGTTATCATCTTTATCGGACATAAAGCTGGCATCCGTGAACCCTTCTAACTCCAAGTTAGAATCTCCATAAACGAGGAATTGGTCTCTAATCCTTCTCAAATACTTGAGAATGGTTTTCACCAATTTCTAATGTTCCTCACCGGGATGTGTCTGATACCGACTCGCTATACTTAGCGCGAAGGCTACATCAGGCCTCGTACATGTCATGGAATACATGATGGCTCCCACTGCGCTAGCGTATGGGATCCTACTCATGCGTTCTCTCTCTTCTTGTGTCTGAGGACAATCCTCTTTGGAGAGAGTAATTCCAGTGTCTATCGGTAGATAGCCTCTCTTGGAATTTTCCATGTTATA
>CM071861.1:27056912-27069509 GCA_036759665.1 Gynandropsis gynandra | reverse complement strand
CAATTAGCCCGAGCGGGCACTCCAATTCCACCCGATCGGGCACACATGCCCGAACATGTTCCTTGAGCACCCGAGTCGTGCAAAGCTACGGGGTTGTCTTGGCATCAATTACCCGAGCGGGCACACTTCCAATGCCCGATCGTGCATGTCCTAAGATGTTGTTTCCGCTCCTTTCGCTCGGTGTTTGAGTGTTCACTTGAGTCCATGGCCTTGCACAAGTTGAACCTTGTCACTCAACTACGTTTTCGGGGTTAAATTGCCATAATCTCTCGTGTTTCTCCTCCATGTCTTCGTTCCTATGCAAAACACGAAATGTAGATGAAATCCTCGAATAAACTCGATAAATGAATGAAATCTAAATAATCTACTCAAAACTAGACCTAAGAATGATATAAAAACTACAACGGATTACGTGTTATCAATGACATTGTACCCCACTTAGCCATGTGATCCATGACATAGAAATACTTCGACGTCTCCACATGACATCGGATACTAAGGGAAAGAAGGGGAATTTTCAATCATCGGTTAGGGTTTGAGAAGGGGAAGAAGAAAAAGAATTTGGGGATTTAGGGATTTTTAACCATAGGCTCTGATGCCATTTTAACAAAAGAAAGGTTATTTTTATTTCATATGAATAAAAAATATACACTGTCCAGGTATTTCTACACAAAATACTCTAACTAACTATACTAACAATTAACTAATCTAACCCTATGGCTAACAACTAATTAACTACTATTAACAACCTAACAAGAAATTTTTCTAAACTTTAAATAACTAGGAATGTCCACCATCACCTCCAAGAGATGGCTACACGTGTCATCGCTCAAAACGCATTTATAAAATAAATATAAATTATTTATTCCGAAATAAGAGTGGTCCGGACCAAATAGCAAAATAAATATATAAATATCATAGTCACGATAAATAAAACAAATACGAAATGAAAAATAAAACTCATCGAGACCTCGTGCACGCCTCTCCCATCAGTTTGCTGTAAACCTTCATGTCGCTGCTCAACCTCATTACTTTTTCTCCTCACCATATCCTGTCCATCCACGATACCCAAAAATTGAGTGAGTACGAAATACGCACTCAGTGACATCAATACGGGTACGTACTCTGTGCCACGTATTCTCCTGCTCAAACTGAATATCATAAAATAACATATATCCAAAGTCTAAACTAAAGATATACAAATCACTCTACCCAACCCGACTGAGTATTCAAAATCTAAGACTAGTACCACACTGATCATAACACAAAGTCCACATGACTCTAGCTCGGGCATACGCTCGCAAAGTCCAAAGGACCCCAGCACACTGAAAATCTCGCAAGGTCATAACGTACCCCAGCTATCAGTACAATACACTAAAACTCTCGCAAGGTCACAACGTACCCCAACTATCAGTACACACTGAAAATCTCGCAAGGTCACAACGTACCCCAGCTATCAGTACCATACAACGTTCCGTCGCTCGAAAGGTTACCATAACCCTAACACGGTACGACGCTGGCAGATCCACTGATCTGACTAACTTACCATACAACGTTCCGTCGCTCGAAAGGTTACCATAACCCTAATACGGTACGACGCTGGCAGATCCACTGATCTGACTAACTTGACGCTCCGTCGCTCGCAAGGTTACCACAACCCCAACACGGTATGACGCCGGCCCAGATCCAAGTGTCGTAATACTAACGTCATCGACCCGGTACTCCACACGTGACAACTCTCACCAACGCGCTCGCACACGCCTTCTTCCGAAGGTTCGAGTGTGAAACCACCCGATCGAGCACACTAACAAGATATTCACTCGGTTTAAACACCGAACCCAAATATCGATGTTCTCCGACCCCAACACTTGGTCGCACGTCAGTTCTTTAGATCATCTCTAGTCACTTATACAAATCATATACTTATCATCCATTCTCATACGATAAATTTAGGGTTTTCATCCAATTCCACTTGTAACGTCTCGTTTTTTCATTATGATCCTATAAATTCTATCGTGATCATGCCTCATTTTAAAAAATATAATCTCTTCCATAAATCGATCACAAATCCGAAATTAGGATGGAGAAAATCATCACCTTAGCTTCTCCGATGATTTGACGATTCTGATAATATTGCTAGCAATAATTCCAATCTATTTTTCCCTATTATAGATCCATTTTATTCCATAAATTTGCATGATATAAATATTCAAATTAATTGAATAATCACAATGAATTACTTAGAGGTTTACCACAATCGCGATTAGAATCCACCCACGAAAAACGTGATGAAAATCTTCTTCGATTTGTTCTTTCTCCTTCTTTTCACTTGTCTTCTCTTCTTCTTTTTTTTCCCTGCACGACCGTACTGTTTGCCCTCTCTTTCTCTATTTTTTTTTGTTTTGTTAACCCTAATTTGATTATTAATAATATATATATATAAATACGTATGGAAGTCGGTGATACCGACTTCCTTTATTTACGGCTTTCATAGTGCATCGATGCAAAACTCATGAACTACTCCAATTCGTGTGAGAATTCTTGTGTAGCTTTCTTGGTTACGGGAATCTTTTATTCTATAGGTCCACTCTCTCGAGTTTATTGTATAACTAGTGAAAATACCAACGGATGTCCATTAAAAGCTAACGTTAAATTTATTTCAATGGTCGCATCAAAATTCTAACTTTTTCAACGGTCATCCATTGAAATATTTTGTCGGTTTTAAATGACCTTCCAATCGATTTACGAAAAATTTTCAACGAATATAATCCGTTGAAAATGCAAACGGATTGTAAATTAGGGCTGGGCAAAATATTCGAAGTATTCGTATCCGATTCGTATTCGAATCGAAAATTCAAATATTCGCTGACACAAATACAAATACAAATATAAGAAATTAGATATTCGACAAATACAAATACAAATAGTAGACTCAATTATCCGAACTATTCGTATCCGTAAGTATTAAATAGAAAATTTAGTTAATACATAGATACATATATAACAAAATTGATTTTAATGATCAAATTGGAAATATAAACATTATTAATCTTATTTAAACATTTATTATATAAATATACATTACAATATATATACAGAACTCACTAAATATATAACTTTTTTGCGAATTTTATTTTAGTGTATAATCTAACAATTTGTTTCATTGTTTTAGGTGAATTGACGATATTCGTAGAATCATCCACGAAACTAAATTTAAATGTGGAGACGAATGTGAAGATTTGGTGTTTTGTTTTATTTTATTTATATCATGTATCTTTGCATCTTTGTGCGATTTGAACTTTAGTTTTAGATTATATTTGATAAAAATTGGTTTTTCAATTAAAAATTATATATATATATATATATATAATACGTTAAAAAATTTAGATTCAGATGCGAATATCCGTATATCCGACGGATATCCGTATATCCGACAACTATTCATATTTATAAATATCCGAATTTACAAATACAAATAATAAATTTGAATATTCACTGAATAAAAATACAATAAAAATACAAATAGTGAGATATTCAAAAATATCCATTATTTGTCGTGTCCTAATTTGAGACCATTGATAATTCCCTCTTTTTCGTTGCAATCATTATCAATGAACAGATGTATGGATCCATCCATTGATATTTGAATTTTTTTGTAGTGTATGTTACACACTTGAGCAACACATCCTCACTTAAGAACAACAAAATGGGTTGAAAAGCTCATTGGTTATGACAATGACATTGTATACAAACCGAGTGCATCCAACATCGTTCTAGATGTCTTATCACAGATACCAGATATCGCTTGCCTTCACGAGATATTTGTTCCCCACACTGATATTTTGATGGAATTAAGCTACCTCAACTCCAGCGATGAGTACCTATGGCAATTACACGCATGCATAAAGGAAATTTTGAAAAGTCATACGCTATCAGCAATGACCCATCCATTAAAACAATCAATTGGTGATTCCTCCATCTCGTCCTCTTATTCAAGAACTACTACAAAGTTCGAACTTTAGTCATTATTTTGCGACTTTGTCGAATCGTGAACAATAGTCTAGGTTTGCTAAGAAGTCTTTTGGATACCAATTAGTCGAGTAGTTGTGCTTGAAACCATGATCTATAGTTGCACTCACCTCCTAGGTTTCAGTACCAAGTATCCATATCTCCGTGCATACCGTTTATCCTTGCTTTGTTTGATATATTTTACCGTTCATGGACTATTAGGTTCTACGCACTTATCCTCTGTTGTCACTTTGGATAAGTCTCTAACTATTTCATGTTTACATTGACATGAGTACATCGAGATCGATGGTTCGGGTCTAAGTTGTGGGTTGAGGCGCTATTCTATGTCCTAAGGGTTAGAGTTGATCTTAAAAAAAATAAAAAATTTCTTCAATGACGCAACTCTTCACTCCGCTAAGGTTACAAGACCTTATGAGTGTGCCATAGGCAACCTGGGTCTAAGTAGAGAGCCATCCTCTTCGACTTTGACGTCCTAGAAACCAAGTGCAGATTTATAAAAAAAGAGAGAATAAGAACGAGAATACGAGTCTAATGATATCTCAAGCTTAGGGGAATCGGTATGGAGATTGCTTGGACGTTGTCTAGGGGTATGAAATAAACTTAGGTTATTGGTAGGATAGCATGACTCGTGACTTTCAGTTGATAGAAGTCTAAACTAGGTACGCTTAGGCTTACGCTCATGTGACGCATTGTTTTGCATGATGGCTAATCCCTTTGAAGTTTTCGTGCTAGTGTCCATTGTTGTTTAATTCTTCTTGTACTCGACTCTAGATTTGCTTGAGGACGAGCAAAAGTTTAACTCTGGGGGAGTTTGATAACATGTAATCCTTCATACTATTTTCATGATTCTTAGGTTTAGTTTTGATTAGATTTCTCGGACTTTACCAACTTATTGAGTATATTCGAGGAATTCTTCTACGATTTCATGTTTTGTGTAGGAAACGAAGACATGAAGCAAACACGAGTGATTACAGCAAATCCACCCCAAAAACGTGATTAAGTGATAAGATACAATATGTGCACGGCCACGGAACCAAACGGATTACCCTAGCGTCGAGCGAATGGAGCGAAAACAACAAGATAACACAGCCCACTCGACTTGGAAGACGCCCTGCGTGGGCTGCAACTCCAGTAAAATTTGCATGACTCGGGGAGGCTTGGAGCATGCACGGATTTGGCTGAAGAACCCGACCCCGCACGGGGTGACTAAGTTGCTCGCGCGGGCTGCCATGACCAGCAAAGTTTGCACGGGTGGGGTTGATGAAGAGCTCGCTCGGGCTGTGGAGAAGCACTCACCCCGCGCGAGTTGTGCATGAGCCCGCATGGGCCACCTTTCTCTCAACAACCTGTTCTGAATTCAAACTCGAATTAGAAAGAGAAGAGGCAATCTAGTGCAAGGGGGACGACACACAGACCTGCAAAAGAGACCAAAATACACAGGAGAAAGAGGAGAGAACACGGTTGAAGACTTTGGCCATCCAAAGGATTCATCCGAGGCCACCGCTTGGGATGATAAGGAAGATGAACATTTACTTCATTTGTGTTTGTTTCCCTGTATTATGAGTAGATCTGTTATAATGGGTTAGGGATGCCATTTTAATGGATAGTTTGATTCGTTAATGTTTGATTTCGGTTTTGTTCGATCGTATGGTTCAATAGGTTATAGACATGTGTGTAATGCCTTCATACGTTGTTGATTTCATGTTTGAATGAGACTAGATATATTCGAATGAGATTAAACATGTTTGAATGAGACTAGAGATTCGTCTAGGCATCGAGAGAGTCAGACTTGAGTCTCGGGAATTAACTTTCGAATGAATTAGATTAATGAGAATTTGACCGATCGATTAATCTATTTAGGAACAGTAATAATCGTAGTAGAACCCCCATTGTTCGTCATGCATTTAGGTTGTAGATTTACTGCATCGGAAGGTGAGTACGTTTATATCTTAGATAGAAGATTTAGGCTCGGGAGAGTCATTTCCGTTTATAGAGGTTGAGTTCCCATTCGACATTAGAGGTCGAATTCCCCATCGTTCTTCATGCATCTAGACGTTCTGTGCTACATCGAAAGATGAGTTAGTTGATTTCGTAGGTAGAGAATTTAGGCTCGGAAGAGTCATTTCCAGCATTAGAGGTCGAATTTCCTATCGTTCTTCATGTATCTAGATGTTCCGCGCTACATCGGAAGATGAGTGATGTTGATTTCCTAGGTAGAGGATTAGATTTTAGTTCCCCATCGATTGATATAAACCGATTTCATGTTCCATTGAAACATCCATTGCATGTTCCGGTATTCCCAAAACCCGTGGTACTCCATCTTGCTGAGCCTAGCTTCGCCATCTTTTATTTCGTTTATTTTCCAGT
The DNA here is from genome assembly GCA_036759665.1 of Gynandropsis gynandra. Taxonomy (NCBI): domain Eukaryota; kingdom Viridiplantae; phylum Streptophyta; class Magnoliopsida; order Brassicales; family Cleomaceae; genus Gynandropsis; species Gynandropsis gynandra. The sequence continues at coordinate 27,063,113 of CM071861.1, read as the reverse complement.
TCAATATCCATCTATTGACCATTTTCTTCTCGTGATATCTTAATTCTAACATTGCACTGGTCCCCAGAGTTCGACCCTTGCACTACACGAACCGTATACTTGCGGTAGAGTGGTCTTGGAAATATAAAACCTCTGATTTCGACCATCAATTTTTTGGCGTCGTTTCCGGGAACGAGTCACGGCATTAGAGTTAGGATTTCGTTGAGTCGAGATCCAGTCCTTTCCGAGTCTTTTGTTCGTTTTTTGTTTTCTGCATTTTTTTCTTTTATTTTGAGTCATTACATCTCTTCCGAGCTAAGCATTCGTTTGTTGTTTCCTATGTACAGATTACTCGGTTTATGTCTAGGAGTTCAAGACGAAAAGAACTTCTCTTCGATCCCGATATTGACAAAACCACCCGAGCGTTGAGAAGACAACAAAAATCAAGATGTAGTGGTTCCAATAATATTGAGGAAACGACAAGTGAGCGAGAAACATATTTATCTAGTGAAGAAGAGATGGCACATGAGGAAGCACCAGAAACTTACAGGGCATACACAGCGCCTAAACACACGCAGCTTCTCTCCTGCATTCAAAGGCCCGAGATAGACCGGCACAGATTTGAGTTACAACCGGCCTTCATTCAGATGTTAAGTCAATCGCCATTCAGGGGACGATCTACGGAAGATCCAAACCAACATCTCACTCAGTTCAAGATGTTGTGTTCGAACATAAAAGCATACCCCGGTATAGATGATGAAGCAATTATGTTGCTTGCGTTTGGGAGCATGCACTCGAGTGGCTCTACATGCTACCTCCAGATTCTATTCATACGTGGAGTCAGCTCGAAGAACGCTTCATGATGCGATTCTTCTCACCCCACAAGACGCAGCTATGGAAGAATAAGATTAATTCTTTTACACAAGAGGATAAAGAGAGTCTACCGTAGGCGTGGCTGCGATTTAAATGATATCAACGCGAATGCCCACATCACGGGATGGATAAAAGATACCTCATTGCCACTTTCATTGAGGGTCTTCGTGATCAAGTTCGTGATTGGTTGAACGCTTCTTGTGGAGGTTCTCTACATGACCTCCCGTTCACCGCTATTGAGGCCAAGATTGAGAAGATGGCCGAGGGAAGAAGCATTATGTCAGGAGAATTTAATCGTCATAATCTAGCCAAGGAAGCGGATAGCGAGGTGCTTGCATTGTAAGCTGAGCTTGCCGAGTTGAAGTTACAATTGGTAAACATGCACCAAGCCTCTCCCGATTCTCACAGATTCCAGGATGTTGCAGACGCGAATTATGTTGCCAACAATCCATACTCCAACACCTACAATCCGGGCTGAAAGAATCATCCAAATCTGTCATATAAGAACAACGACAACATTTTGAACCCGTTACAAGGAAGCTACCAGCCGAGACCGTTTCAAGGCCAGGTGCAGAATCAGAGGTTTCAGCCTAGAGTGCAAGGGTATCAAGAGTATCAGCCGAGAGGAGTATCAGCGCCACTTCCGCAACAAGAGGGGAACAACGAGATCACGTCTATGCTTGCTCAGATTTTACAAGGGCAGAAAGATCAACACTTTGAGATGAAAATTATAAGACGGGATCAAGAAGATACGAAGAAGCAAATTGGGGAAATTCAGACACATTTGAAGATCCTAGATACCCAAATTGCACATCTTGTAGAGAGCGCATCAAAACAGCAAGGAATTCTACCGACGAAACCTGAGTCGAATCCCCGTGAATGCAATCATGTTGAGAAGCGGGACAAAACTTGCGGACGTCACACCCCGAAATGGCGAGAGAGGAGAATGCTCTAAGTCTTCAACGACAACGATGAACGACCAAGAGCATCACAAGGAAGCACAAGTTGAGGAGGAAGAAGAACCGTATGTGGCACTGCCACCAAGACGCCCTCCATTTCCATTTCCCTCACGCCAAATGAAACGAGCTGATAATTCACAATTTGCCAAGTTCGCAGCAAGGTTGAAGAAGATGGAGATTTCTATGCCCTTCCACGAGGCAATCATGCAAATCCGTTCCTACTCTAAGTTTCTTAAGGATATACTCACCAAGAAGCGTAGAGTGGAAGAGGAGACAGTGATGATCACCGCTGCGAGACATGTCGTTATCCAACATGGGGTACCAGAGAAATTACCCAACCCAGGTACCTTTGTCATCCCCTGCAAGCTCGGAACCGTTACCATCCACAATGCCCTTTGTGATTTAGGAGCTAGTGTCAGCATCATGCCACTTTCGATGTACGAGAAATTGAATATGGGATAGATTCAATCTACGAAGATGGTATTACAGATGGCTGACCGTTCGATGAAACACCCGATAGGCATTGTAGAGGATGTACCTCTTAAGGTAGCCGACTACAACGTCCCCATTGATTTTGTGGTTTTGGATATGAAGGAAGATAAAAGAATACCAATCATTTTGGGAAGACCATTCCTCAATACTGCCATTGCCATCATCGACGTCAGAGCGGGTAAATTAACGATGAAGATAGGGGAAGAGACTGTAGAGTTCAGGCTGAACAAGAGCCTCAAGGAACCATTTGTAGTAGAGCCCGTGTTCTCGGTGGATGTGTTAGAAAAATTGGCAAATGAAATGCTCGAAGAGTTTATTAACGTTGATGTTTTGAGTGACCCATTGGATCCCACGGCTAGAGATACGGATCAAGACGATGACCACGGGCACGAACAACCTTCGAGAGCTTTGGAGGAAACGAAAGGCAAGGGAGTACAGGAATGGGCAATTGACACCATGAAGTGCACAACCGATCTGAAACGTCCACCCGACCAGGTACACACCAGCAAGTAAGCATGATCGGGCATAGGATGAGTCCGATCCGTGCAATATTCTCGGCCAAAACCAGCAATGTATGCCCAACCGTTCAGAATGACATGCTCGACAAAACGCTGATCTTGAACTGCAACATGACCAGACAAGAGAAGAGCATGGGAGAGCTGGCTGATCTTGCAAAGGATGACCAATTCGAGTGGCATACCTGAGCCAAGGACACGACGCAGGAAGCGTCGCACACGAAGGCAAGGACATCCAGCTCGATGGTGATGAGGAGAGCATTTGGTCAAGCTCGCGACCTTAAATAAGCGCTTATCGGGAGGCAACCTGACTTTTGCACTTTGTTTTTCTTTCATTTCATTTTTTTGCGGACCTATTCTTATTCTTTTCGCATTCATGTACTCAGTTAGTGTCACGTTGTTTTCTTCTTTGGATTTTTTGATTCTTTTTCACAGGTTTTCCAACGTCCATATATCATCCTTAAGGAGGAGACCCGTACAACGTCCAGCCGTATTGCCAACTCGAGACAGCAAAACACGCAAGGTGCACATGTTCTAACCTAATTTTCTCGTAGTTTGTTGTGCGAGATTTTCTCTTAGGTCTTGAACACCAAGACGGTGTTTCATTCAAGTCTGGGGGAGTACTCGTCGAGTAACATGCATGCGATTAGGATTAGATGATTAGGATTAGATGTTGATTTTTTTAGGAATAAACAGATGGACACCTAGTACGAATTTTCGAACTTTAGTAATTATTTTGTGACTTTGTCAAATCGTGAACAATAGTCTAGGTTTGCTAAGAAGTCTTTTGGATACCAATTAGTTGAGTAGTTGTGCTTGAAACCATGATCTATAGTTGCATTCACCTCCTAGGTTTCAGTACCAAGTACCCATAACTCTGTGCATATCGTTTATCCTTTCATGGACTATTAGGTTCTACGCGCTTATACTCCACTGTCACTTTGGATAAGTCTCTAACTATTTCAGGTTTACATTGACATGAGTACATCGAGATCGATGGTTTGGGTCTAAGTGGTGGGTTGAGGCGTTATTCTACGTCCTAAGGGTTAGAGTTGATGCATAATATTCAATCTAAAAAACAAAATAAAAAATTTCTTCATTGACACAACTCTTCACTTTGCTAAGGTTACAAGACCTTATAAGTGTGCCATAGGCAGCCTGGGTCTAAGTAGAAAGCCATCCTCTTCGACTTCGACATCCTAGAAACCATGCGCGGATCTATAAAAAAAGAGAGAATAAGAACGAGAATACGAGTCTAATGATATCTCAAGCTTAGGGGAATCGGTATGGAGATTGCTTGGACGTTGTCTAGGGGTATGAAATAAACTTAGGTTATTTGTAGGATAGCATGACTCGTGAATTTCGGTTGATAGAAGTCTAAACTAGGTACGCTTAGGCTTACGTTCATGTGACGTGTTGTTTTGCATGATGGCTAATCCCTTCGAAGTTTTTGTACTAGTGTCTATTGTTGTTTAACTCTTCTTGCACTCGACTCTAGACTTGCTCGAGGATGAGCAAAAGTTTAACTCTGGGGGAGTTTGATAACATGTAATCCTTCATACTATTTTCATAATTCTTAGGTTTAGTTTTGATTAGATTTATCGGACTTTACCGACTTATTGAGTATATCGAGGACTTCTTCTACGATTTCGTGTTTTGTGTAGGAAACAAAGACATGAAGCAAACACGAGTGATTACAACAAATCCACCCCAAAAAGTGACCAAGTGATAAGATACAATACGTGCACGGCCACGGAACACCTAGCGTTGAGTGAATGGAGCAAAAACAACAAGATAACACAGCCCACTCGGGCTTGGAAGACACCCCATGTGGGCTGCAACTCCAGCAAAGTTTACACGACTCGGGGAGGCTTGGAGCATGCACGGATTTGGCTGAAGAACCCGACCCCGTGCGGGGTTGCTAAGTTGCCCGCGCGGGCTGCCATGACCAGCAAAGTTTGCACGGGTCGGGTTGATGAAGAGCCCGCTCGGGCTGTGGAGAAGCACTCACCCCGCGCGGGTTGAGCATGAGCCCGCGCAAGCCACCTTTCTCTCAACAACCTGTTTTGAATTTAAACTCGAATTAGAAAGAGAAGAGGCGTTCTAGGGCAAGGGGGACGACACACATACCAGGAAAAGAGACCAAAATACACAGGAGAAAGAGGAGAGAACACGGTTGAAGACTTTGGCCATCCAAAGGATTCATCCGAGGCCACCGCTCGGGATGATAGGGAAGATGAACATTTACATCGTTTGTGTTTGTTTCCCTATGTATTTTGAGTAGATCTCTTGATGAGGGCATTACAACGATCTACGACCCTAAAAAAGGAGAGGAGCGCGACAAGGAAGAGCCGAGAATGGATCATGACGAGGATGAGCCTAGTATAAGCGAGACAAGCATGGGAGCGGATGGAGAGCTAGGAGAAGATGGATCACACATTGCCATGCCGGTGGTCCATGACAAGCCACTCACGAGATCCCGAGCAAAGAGCCTCCGTACAAGAATCAATGCCTACGTGGCTCAAGTGCTTTTCAACCACCGTCAGGAGTTCAACAACGAAGAGGGGGATACAAGCAGCAATTTTCCAAAAACCAAGACCCTCTTCGTCATCAATGAAGTCGAGGAACTCAACCAAATTGTGTCATGAACAAAGGCAACAACTTGCCATATCTTGGCCGGCGCCCAACTTGCCTTAACCGGACATAGCCGTTTGAAATTCAAATTTCAAACTCAAACGGCTCTTGCCCTTTCCACCAAGATCCATTTTGCCTTTCTTAGATTGTTTGAATTAAGGCCCCAACGGCCACAATGTATTTTCCTTTCTTGTTCTTTCTCGGTCATGATTTAAACCGAGCCTTTGTTTGTTTGAGGGAACAACCTTGAATTCGAATAAAAATTTTCTAAGTTCTTTTCAATTCTTGCGAGTTTTCGCAACCATTGTTCCTCTTGTGCTCCGGGAGTCCAAGACGAACGAGAGACTGTATCGAAGGTCACGTCCACAACCTTCGTGGTGTCTAGCGATCCACCCGTCCATCCATCCCTTGAAGGATCGAGCGAGTGCCCTTTGGCCTGTTCCCCTTCGTCCGCCTTCACCATCACCGAGTCTTGGCTAGAGAGTGCCCCTAGGCCTTCTACCAACTCAAAACCATTCCATTCTTGCGGCTTAAATTGCGGAGCTTGTAACAGTTTTTGGTATCAGAGCCCGGTCCTCGGCCACAAGCGTATCCGCTACTCTCTCTATTTCATTTTGATTTTTGCTTTGTTATTTGATTTCGTTTGTTAAAGTGTTGCGTATTCATAAAAGAAAACTTAAAAAAAAAGAGAATCATGGCCGAAACCGGAGACGTTCCAAACAACACCCTCGCCGAGATACTCCAAACCA
>CM071861.1:27017501-27051862 GCA_036759665.1 Gynandropsis gynandra | reverse complement strand
TCCAAGACGAACGAGAGACTGTATCGAAGGTCACGTCCACAACCTTCGTGGTGTCTAGCGATCCACCCGTCCATCCATCCTTGAAGGATCGAGCGAGTGCCCTTTGGCCTGTTCCCCTTCGTCCGCCTTCACCATCACCGAGTCTTGGCTAGAGAGTGCCCTTAGGCCTTCTACCAACTCAAAACCATTCCATTCTTGCGGCTTAAGTTACAGAGCTTGTATCATCTCTTATCATGGGCTAGGGATGCCATTGTAATGGATAGTTTGATTCGTTAATGCTTGATTACGGTTTTGTTCAATCGATAAGTTATAGATATGTGCGTAATGCCTTCATACGTTGTTGATTTCATGCTTGAGTGAGACTAGATCTATTCAAATGAGATTAAACATGTTTGAATGAGACTAGAGATTCGTCTAGGCATCGAGAGAGTTAAAATTGAGTCTCGAGACTCAACCTTCGAATGAATTAGATTAATGAGAATTTGACCAATCGATTAATCTATTTAGGAACGGTAATAATCGTGGTAGAACCCCCATTGTTCGTCCTGCATTTAGGTTGTAAATTTACTGCATCGGAAGGTGAGTACGTTTATATCTTAGATAGAAGATTTAGGCTCGGGAGAATCATTTCCATTTATAGAGGTTGAGTTCCCATCCAACATTATAGGTCGAATTTCCTATCGTTATTCATGCATCTAGACGTTCCACGCTACATCGGAAGATGAGTGACATTGATTTCCTAGATAGAGGATTTAGGCTCGTAAAGAGTCATTTCCAGCATTAGAGGTCGAATTCTCTATCGTTCTTCATGCATCTAGATGTTCCGCACTACATTGGAAGATGAGTGACGTTGATTTTCTTCTCGTAATATCTTAATTCTAACGCTGCATTGGTCCCAGAGTTCGACCCTTGTACTACACGAACCGTATACTTGCGATAGAATGGTCCTGGAAATATAAAACCTCTGATTCCGGTCATCATGTATGTTACTTACTTGAGCAACGACAATGACATTGTATACAAACCGAGTGCATCCAACACCGTTGTAGATGTCTTGTAACACCCCCATCCCGGAACTACCTCGAGACTAGGAGTATCCACCATCACCTCCAAGAGGTGGCTACACGTGTCATCGCTCAAACGCATTTATAAAATAAAATAAATGATTTATTCCGAAATAAGAATGGTCTAGACCAAATAGCAAAACAAATAAGTCAATATCATAGTCATGAAGAATGAATAAAATAAATACGAAATGCAAAATAAAACTCATCAAGACCTCGTGCACGCCTCTCCCATCAGTTCGCTGTGAGCTTTCATGTTTCAGCTCAACCTCGTTGCTATTTTTCCTTGCCATACCCTGTCCATCCACGACAGCCCACAAATAGGGTGAGTACAAAATACGCAATCGGTGAGATCAATACGTGTACGTACTCTGTGCCACATATTCTTCCGTTCGACTTGAATATCATAAAATAACGATATATCCAAAGTCTAAACTAAAGATATACAAACAACTCTACCCAACCCGACTGAGTATCCCAAGTCTAATACTAGTACCACACTGGATCATAACACACAGAGTCCACACGACTCTAGCTCGGGCATATGCTCGCAACGTCCAAAGGACCCCAGCATACTGAAGATCTCGCAAGGTCACAAGTATCCCAGCCATCAGTAAAATACAGCTCTCCATCGCTTGAAAGCTTACCACAACCCCAACACGGTACGACGCTGGCAGATCCACTGACCTGACTAACTCGACGCTCTGTCGCTCGCAAGGTTACCACAACCCAACAAGTTAGGACGCCGACCCACATCCAAATTTCGCATTACTAACGTCATCGACCCGATACTCCTCACGTGACAACTCTCACTGACGCGCTCGCACACGCCTTCTTCCGAAGGTTCGAATGTGAAATCACTCGATATAGCACACTCACAAGATATTCACTCGGCTTTTAACACCGAACCAAAATATCGACATTCCCCGACCGCAACACTTGGTCGCACATCAATTCTCCAGATCATCTTTAGTCACTTATACAACTCATATACTTGTCATCCATTCTCATACGGTAAATCTAGAGTTTAATCCAATCCACTTCTATCGTCTCACTTTTTCCATTATGATCCTATAAATCCTATTGTGATTATGTCTCGATTTAAAAATATAATATCTTCCAAAAATGATCATAAATCCAAAATTACGATGAAGAAAATCTCACTTTAGTTTCCCGACGATTTGACGATTCTGGCTAATATTGCTAGCAACAACACCAACCAATTTTTTCCTTTTATAGATGCATTCAATTCCATAAATTTCCATAATATAAATATTCGAATTAAGTGAATAATCACAACAAATTATTTAGATATTTACCACAATCGCGATTACAATCCACCCACGAAGAACACGATGAAAATTGAAGATCCTTCTTCAATTTTTTCTTCTTTTTTTTCTTATTCTTTCTTCTTCCCTTTTCTTTTTTTTTTCTTCTTCCTCTCTCTCGGCGGCTACTCTCTTTCTCTCTTTAAAAGAACCGTGCGCTTTGTTTTTTTAACCTAATATTTAATAATATATATATATATAAATATAAGGGAGTCGGTGATACCGGCTTCCCTTATATTACGGCTCTAACAATTCTTCCCACTACAAAGGAATTCGTCCTCGAATTCTATATCTCTGATGCTTACGGTAGCATCTGTATTCAGTGAATAGAAGAACCATATAACTCGTCTTCAAATAAATCGGGATACTCATGTCTCATATCCTCCTCTAATTCCCATGTTGCTCCTTCCACACCATGATGTTCCCACACAACCTTTATCATCGGAATTTTCTTACGTCTCAACTGTTTCACTTGGTGATCTACAATGCGCATTAGACGTTCTTTATATGTTAAGTCCTTCCTCAAGGTTTTTGGTGGCTCTACAAGTATCTTTTCTGGTACTGATAAACACTTACGCAACAACGATACATGATACACATCATGTATTCCCTCTAAAGATGAGGGAAGCTCCAATCGATAGGCCACTACTCCAATTCGCTCAATCACTTCAAAACGGTCTGTGAACCTCGGTGATAGCTTGCTCACTCGACTACCACCTGATCTCCCTCGCCTCGCTTGAATTCGTAAATACACCATATCTCCAATGTTAAACTCAACATCCTTCCTTTTTAGATCAACATAACTCTTCTGACGATCTTGAGCCGTCTTCATTTTCATCTTAACAATTCTTATCTTTTCCATGATCTCCTCGACAATCTCTGCTCCGAAGATAGATCTCTCCCCCACTTCAGTCCAGCACAAGGGTGTACGACATGGTCGCCCGTATAAAGCTTCATATGGTGGCATCCCAATGCTAGCATGAGAGCTATTGTTGTATGCGAACTCAACGAGTGTTAAATGGTTCTCCCAACTACCAGGCCACTCCAACGCACATGCTCGTAATAGATCCTCAAACGTCCTTATAGTTCTTTTAGATTGTCCGTCTGTCTGTGATGATATGCGGTGCTCATGCGCAATTTGGTTCCTAACTCTTTTTGAAATGCCTGCCAAAGACGTGAGGCGAATCTCCCATCTCGATCTGACACAATGCTCTATGGAACCCCATGCAACTTCACAATTTGCGCAATATATATCCTGGCTAGCTGAGTCACATCAAAAGTCTTCTTTATCGGAATGAAATGAGCCGATTTAGTTAGACAATCCACAACCACCCAAATAGTATCCTTCCCACTTTGTGTCCTTGGAAGACCCGTCACGAAATCCATGGTAATATAGTCCCACTTCCATTCGGGCATTGGTAGACTTTGTAATTTCCCGCTTGGTACTTGTTGTTCCGCTTTGATTAATTGACACGTTGGATAATTTGCTACCCGTCGAGCAATATCCTTCTTCATCCCTAGCCATTGATAAAGCTGACGAACATCCCGATACATCTTCGTCGATCCTGGATGAATCGAAAACTTAGATTGATGAGTTTGGCTCAGAATCTCTTCTCTGATCCCTAGATCCTTCGGTACACAAACTCAACCACTAATCATCATTAGACCGTTTTCCCTGATCTGATACAACTTGTACCTCGGGTCTTGCTGATTATTACGAATCTTCTGTAACCTCTCATGGAATAATTGTGATGTACGTATTCTACTCAATAAACCAGCCGGATTTATGGCTTGCAAAATCGACACTCTCGGACTCAGTCTACACTGTCTCTAGTCTCAAAGCACTTATCTGGTTAATCAAATCCCCGAATTCTTGCACAGCCAAAACCTCAACTCTTTTCCGACTCAACACATCTGCAACAATATTTGCCTTTCCCGGATGGTATGCGATGTCCACCTCGTAGTTTGCAATAAACTCCATCTACATTCTCTGACCAAGATTCAACTCTGGCTGCGTAAATATGTACATTAGACTTTTGCGGTCCGTAAAAATCTGTACCTTCTCCCCATAAAGATATGCCCTCCAAATCTTTAACACGAAGACCACAGCTGCCATCTCTAAATCATGAGTTGGATAATTCTCTTCATGCTTACGTATCTGCCTTGAAGCATAAGCAATCACGTGATCTCCTTGCATAAGTACACATCCTAATCCCGTCTTTGACGCATCCGTGTAGACGATGTATGTAATCCCTAGTTGTGATAAGGCTAACACTGGGGTTTTCGTTAGCTTCTCTTTTAGCTCCTTGAAGGACTTCTCACAAACTTCATTCCACACAAAAGGTACATCTTTTCTCGTAAGTCTCGTCATTGGCTTTGTTAGACTAGCAAAGTTCATAAGAAAACATCGATAGTACCCTGCTAATCCTAAAAAGCTCCTTATCTATGTTGCATTTTTCGGTTGTTTCCAACTTATAATCGCTGACACCTTCTCAATATCGACAGAAACTCCTTCCTCCGATACGACATGTCCCAAAAATCCAACACGTCTCTTCCAAAAACTACACTTTTCAACTTCGCAAACAATCGTTGTTCTCTGAGACGCTCTAACACTAAGCGCAAATGTTCCTCGTGTTCCTCTGGGCTCTTGGAGTAAACCAGAATGTCATCTATAAATACAATAATGAAACGATCCAAGTAGTCCCGAAACGCATTGTTCATTAGCTTCATGAACGCAGCAGGGGCATTAGTCAAACCAAATGGCATGATCGCAAATTCATAATGCCCATATCGTGTTCAAAATGCGGTCTTCCTAATGTCACCTTCTGCAATTGGAATCTGATGATATCCTGATGCTAAATCTATCTTTGAGAACCAAGTCGCGCCTCTTAATTGATCTAATAACTCATCGATCCTCGGTAGTGGGTAACGATTTTTCACAATGACTCTATTTAGAGCCGTATAATCAATACATAGTCTGAAAGTCTCATCTTTCTTCTTCACAAATAGGACTGGTGCACCCCATGATGATGTACTCGATCGTACAAAACCTTTCTCAAGTAGCTCATCTAATTGTTTCTTCAACTCTGCCATTTCTGCTGGTGCCATTCGATATGGAGACTTTGATATTGGAGTAGTACCCGGTTCTAGCTCAATCTCAAATGGATCCCCTCGCGTTGGTGGTAAGCCCTGCAGTTCTCTGAAAACATCTGCAAACTCCCGCGCTACAGGGATCTCCTCAACTTGCACAGATGGAGTCACTTCTTCTACATATATGGTAGCGAGATATAGGTCACACCCTTGATCTTGTAATCGTTCCATACGCAATGCTGAGATGATGTGAATCCCTTGACCCGAGCGAATTCCTTGATACTCAAGCTCCTTGCTGATTTTCTGGCAACGTACTTTACCGCAACGACAATCCATCACAGCTCGATATCTTGACAACTAATCCATTCCAATGATCACATCATAGCATTCCATCGGAATGTTGATAAGCTCTGCAGCTAGTTCTTCTCCTTCTATCACCACGGGTACCTCCTTGACAACCCCTTGGGGATTCTAAAACCTGACCTCAAGAGTATGCACTCGGACAATACTCGTTAGATCCTCAGGTTGAACAACTAATTTATTAGCCATCGATGGACTCACAAAACTATGTGTCACACCAGTGTCAGATGAGTAGATAGACCTCCCAAGATTACCGATCCTACATAATACGAATATTGTAAAGAATCTACTTATTAATTCTCTCACGAAGCTCATCTCGACATAGACAATTATTATATGTAAGGCATACACACATAATATAAAAATATGACATAGCAGCGATAGGTAAAGCGTCTCCTTCTTGACCCCCACATTCATTCTCGTAACCTTCCATGGCATATACTCGTGGTTGTACAGCCCTACGTTTCGATGCATGTTCTTCAGGTTTCCTAGTTCTAACCTGTGGTGGTGGTGGTGGTGGCCTCGGACAATCCTTTAGAAAATGATCCATACTACCACAACGGAAACATTCGTCGAATTGTCCTCGCCTCATAGTTCCTCCCACTTGCTGGGGGCAATCACGAAACCGATGCTCTAAACTTCCACATCGGAAGCATCCTACTCGCCTATCAAATCTTTGGCATACCCCTACATGCTCACGTCCACAACGATGACATGGGTACCTCGATGTTGATACGACATGACATGTCGCAATTGCTTTCCTCTGATCTAATCTTCCCCGAATATGTTGGACAACTTGTTTCCCCTTGGCATCCGAATACTTCAAGATGCCCTCCTCGATGAGTCCCTTCTCTACCAACTGAGCATTCTGAACTAGTTCAGACAATTATCCATGCTTGATTATCTCAATCTTGTGTCTGATCACTAGTCGTAGTCCTTGCAAAAATTTGTTGTACGTGAGAACTTCTGAGGTTACTGATTTAGCCCCAAATTGTGATAAATCCAAATAAGTCTCATAATACTGAGCAACACTACGGTCACCTTATGTGAGCTGTAGAAATGCCAACTCCATCTCTTCACGAGCAGCGTGTGGTATATATTTCAACTAAAAAAGTTGTTTGAACTCATCCCAAGAAAACACATGATTTGGTCGTTCCCTCTGAATCTCTTCCCACCAAAACACCGCTTCTCCCTCCAAATAGTGGATCGCAATATCCATCTTAAACTCTAGTGGACATCTAGATGATCGAAAGTTCCGCTCCAATCGAAACATCCACTCCTCCGCTTTCATGGGAGGTATCGCACCGCCACGAAATGACTTTGTACCCCATTTAGTTATGTGATCCATGACATAGAAATACTCCGACGTCTCCACATGCCTCTGATTAATCACTGGAGGAGGCATTGGTGATGGTGGTAACGATACTTGTGGTGGAGCAAGTGGCTGTACCGGTTATGGTGTCGGTGCCTGCACCGGTATTTGTGGCGTCGCCGAACTCTCCTCTTGATCATGTTGTCGACTTTCTGCTAATAGCTCTCTCAACATTTCTCTCATGACACATCTATCTATTCCACTTCGCGATATTTGTTCAGATGATTGAGACTGCGTACGGCTAGTGGAACGAGAGTCTCCACTCATTCCGCGACCAAGAGCACTAGTAATCATCCTCCTCAATACTGTCTCCTACACACAATTAACTACTATTGGTTTCCACAGCTCTAAACCCACTAGACATTCCACGACATGTGTGCTACGATCTCGGGGTTTTATTAAAACATTTCGCAAAACATTTTAAAATCCAGTGAAAACGATAAGTACGAAAATGACAACCAGGCTCTGATACCAATTTGTAACACCCCCATCCCAGAACTACCTCGAGACTAAGAGTGTCCATCATCACCTCCAAGAGGTGGCTACCCGTGTCATCGCTCAAACATATTTATAAAATAAAATAAATGATTTATTCTGAAATAAGAATGGTCCGGACCAAATAGCAAAACAAATACGTCAATATCATAGTCATGCAGACTGAATAAAATAAATACGAAATGCAAAATAAAACTCATCGAGACCTCATGCACTCCTCTTCCATCAGTCCGCTGTGAGCTTTCATGTTGTTGATCAACCTCGTTGCTCTTTTTCCTTGCCATACCATGTCCATCCACGACAACCCACAGATAGGATGAGTACGAAATACACACTCAGTGAAATCAATACGTGTACGTACTATGTGCCACATATTCTTCCGTTCGAACTAAATATCATAAAATAACGATATATCCAAAGTCTAAACTAAAGATATATAGACAACTCTATCCAACCCGATTGAGTATCCCAAGTCTAATACTAGTATCACACTAGATCATAACACACATATCCACACGACTCCAGCTCGGGCATACGCTCGCAAAGTCCAAAGGACCCCAGCATACTGAAGATCTCGCAAGGTCACAAGTACCCCAGCCATCAGTAAAATACAGCTCTCCGTCGCTTGAAAGCTTACCATAACCCCAACACGGTACGACGCTGGCAGATCCACTGACCTGACTAACTCGACGCTCTGTCGCTCGCAAGGTTACCACAATCCCACCATGTTATGACGCCGACCCACATCCAAGTTTCATAATACTAAAGTCATCGATCCGATACTCCTCACGTGACAACTCTCACCGATGCGCTCGCACAAGCCTTCTTCCGATGGTTCGAGTGTGAAATCACTCGATCGAACACACTAACAAGATATTCACTCGGCTTTAACACCGAACCAAAATATCGACGTTTCCCGACCCCAACACTTGATCGCACATTAATTCTCCAGATCATCTCTAGTCACTTATACAACTCATATACTTGTCATCAATTCTCATACGATAAATCTAGAGTTTAATCCAATCCAGTTCTATCATCTCACTCCATTATGATCCTATAAATCCTATTGTGATCATGTATCGTTTTAATAATATAATCTCTTCCATAAATCATCATAAATCAAAAATTACGATGGAGAAAATCTCACCTTAGCTTCTCGACGATTTGACGATTCTGGCTAACATTGCTAGCAACAACACCGACCAATTTTTCCCTATTATAGACCCATTCAATTCATAAATTTCCATAATATAAATATCCGAATTAAGTGAATAATCACAACAAATTATTTAGAGATTTACCACAATCACGATTAGAATCCACCCACGAAGAACGCGATGAAAATTGAAGATCCTTCTTCGATTTCTTCTTCTTTTTTTCCTTCTTCTTTCTTCTTCCTTTTCTTTTTTCTTCCTCTCTCTCGGCGGCTGCTCTCTCGCTCTCTCTCTTTAAAAGAACCGTGCGTTTTGTTTTTCTAAACCTAATATTTAATAATATATATATATACATATACATAACGGAGTCGGTGATACCGACTTCCCTTATATTACGGCTCTCACATGTCTTATCACATATACTCGATATCGCTTGCCTTCACGAGATATATGTTCCCCACACTGATATTTTAATGGAATTAAGCTACCTCAGCTCCAGCGATGAGTACCTACGGCGATTACACGCATGCATAAAGGAAAATTTGGGAAAGTCATACACTATATCAGCAATGACCCATCTATTAAAACAATCAATTGGTGATTCCACCATCTTTTCCTCTTATTCAAGAACTACTACAAAGTTCCACGACACCATTGGGCAGACACTCGAGAGTTTTACAGACTTGTAAATGATTATCCCGACAATTTTATTAGCCTTCTATGCATCAATCAGTTCAGGACTATGTTTCAGCGTGTAAAGTTTATCAATGTGTCAAATCTGAGACAACATCTCCGGTGAGACTCCTACAAACATTACTCATTCTTTGTCAAATTTGGGAAGACATCTCGATGGAATTTATCGAGGGATTACCTAAATTCGATGGGAAATCATCCTTTATGGTTGTCGTCGATAGGCTTAGTAAGTACGCACACCTTATTCCTTAGGCTTATCCAATTACGACTAAAATTATTGATGCATAATTTTTCGTATTTATGGTTAAGCTCCATGGAGTACAACGATAAATCGTTAGTGATCGTGACAAAATTTTTCTCAACAATTTTTGAAAGAATTTTGGAGTTTAAGAGGCACCAAGCTTCACATATCGACCGCTTACCACCCCAAAATGATTGAGAGCCGGAAGTTGTCAATCAATACATCAAACAATATTTAAGATATATTTGCAACCAACGACCAACATATTGGAACACGTTGCTACCATTGGACGAATATTTGTATAACACTTCCTTTCATTCCTCAATTAATATGTCCCCTTTGCATTGTACGAAAAATATTGGACAGTTGTTGAGGAAATCAATATCCAACTAACCACCTGAGACGAGCTACTCAGTGACCTCAAACGACATCTCTCAACAACAAACAATCGTATGAAACAATATTTAGATTAAAAAAGACAAGATGTGGAATATTGCGAGAGAAATTGGGTTTTTTTTCTCCACCTCTATAACCAACAATCGATATTCTTAAAATGATCACAAAAACTTGTCAATCGATATTACATTTAAACAAAATTCATCTCTCCTTATTTAAAGACACGAAGTTTGTTAATAAAGGTACGTTGTTATTTTTATAATCCGCTTTTTGGGACCTATCAATAGATATTATATTATTCTAAAAATAGTCGTATTATTGATATTTACTGTAAGTTTATATGCTATTTTAAATTTTTTTAATTTAATATTATTATATATAATTTTATAATAATAATTTATTTGTACATTGTTTTAAAAAATAAAATGGACTGAATTTGATAATTAGATTTTTTTAAGGATTAAATTGAACTAAAAAAACAACTCGGTCATATTTCTTTTTAAAAATTTTAAGTATATTTTATAATATTATTTCAATTTATAGAAAAAAAATTAATGTGTTGAAATTTTTCAACCATATAAAATTAAAAATAATCCGGTCTACGTTAGAATGTTGCAGAATGAACCGATACGAATCGGGCCGGACCGGTTAGGTCATCATCATAGTATTAATTAGGCAACGAAATGAATGCAGTGAAAAGATGCGGTAGTGGCGGGCAACCATGTTTCGCTGTCTTTAACAAATTTCCTGATGACTGATGAGAAAATCTTTGATGTTACCGAAAGCGAATTTGCGATCTTTGCCCGACACATTCGGAGAAGTAGAATCACACAATGCCCATATTAAAAAAAAACTTTTTTTTAGTGAATTTGGTAAAAAAACCCTGATGGATGATGTGTTATTCCCAGAGATGAATCCAGAAGAACATGCTTTTCTCGTAAACAGACAAAAGGGATGATATGAAAAAGGAAAATTAAAGAATTACCTTCTTGATTGTATTATTTCTTTCTGAAAAATCTCGAAGAACAGTTACATGTATTATACATATTATATACATTATTCCTAACGATCTTAGAGAAAAAATAGGAGGTTGAGGAAGAATAGGAGGTAAAAATAGAAAAATTAGCATTACATATTCATAATAAGGAGCACCAAATCTAACACTCCTTGTTTTAGCCCTTTTCTTCTTCCAAGAATATTTCCTCAGAAGAGAGAAAGCCCCGACGGCTCTGGAAACTCTCTTTGAGGGTTTTTTGTTTTGTCGTGGAAACTCTCTTTTAACCTTTCTGACAAGGTGAGGCCTCTGTTTCTCCATGTATGTCTGTCGGAATACGACTATTTGTATCACAATACGTCGATGAATCTGGAGTTGTGTTTTGCTGCCTTCTACACTCTGGGGACTCAAGCGCCACCTTTCGTGTTTTGTTTCTTATCGTTCCATCATCAGTTCCGGATGTGTGATGAATTTGATTTTGCATTTAGAACCAGATTTAGTGCGTGTTTTCCACTGTATCAAACCGGAATCTGATCTGGGTTTCAGAGAATTTTCAGTTCCGGATGTGGAGAATGGTTATGTTAGCAAATAGATTTGTGTCATTGTCTCTTTTGATCCAGTTCCTATATAAAGACCTTTCTTTTCACTTGGGTTTATCAAGATGTTCATGTTTCATAATCATGTGCTTTTGAGTTTAACAGGTTTTTGGTGAGTGTTTGGCTGTGATGGCGTCCCCTCCATGCCCAAGGCATTGCTCAGGAGGGGCAATGAAGAAGATGAAATATTGTCTATGCAGTGTGAGAAATGGGCTATCTTTGAGTCTTGGGTTCATCAGTGTCATCAGTTGGGGCATCGCTGAAATACCACAGATCCTCACTAATTACAGGGAGAAATCCACTGAGGGCCTCTCTATCGCCTTCTTGACCACATGGATGATCGGGTAAGCTGCCATGTTAAAAGATTCCCTTAATCATCCAACTGTTAAGACAGAATCTCAATCAAACTTATGTAGGGATCTCTTCAACCTTTTCGGCTGCTTGATGGAGCCTGCTACAGTAAGTGATTCTTCTAAAACTACAGACTTTTTACTTTCTTTTGCAGCTTCCAACTAAAACTAACTGAGAGTTTTTACTTTCTTTGGCAGCTTCCAACACAATTCTATACAGCATTGGTAAAACAAAGAACAAGGCTTGTGTTGTCTTAGAATGTTTGATGGTCTCTTTGTTTGACATATTCTATTTACTTGCAGTTGTATACAGTGACCACATCTATTCTTTTTGCTCAAGCTATATACTATGGCCATATCTATCCTCGACTTAAGAACAAGAGAAATCAGATGGTATGGCAGCCAACATTAGTTTGAATTTGATAGTATTTTGGGTTTGTAGGATCTTAATTAGAGTTCCAATATACGTTTGATGCAGGTAGGACACCAAAAGCAAGCTGAGGCAGTGCTTGAATCCGACTTAGGAAGGAATGATGGTTTTGTGAAACAAGGGAAAATTTCAGAGAGATGGAGGATTGGAGCCAATTCTCCATGTGGAGGTTCGAGCTCGCCTATCCCTCTTCCGGGGCCTCATCGGAATAGCTCTACTGGAAAAGAATTATATTACAAGTATGGTGCATTTAACTTCGTAAATGTCTTCATTGTGTTCTAAATCTAGCTTTTATATAATGGAACATGAAAGAGATCTTTTTTTAATCTTTTCATTAGGATTTCTATGTTGTTCATTCTCTCAGTTAGTGATTAACAAGAGTGAATTATAGTTGCCTATCTTTGGATTTGTCAGATCGGCAAGATCTCTGTCGAGTAGTCATACGCCTCCAGCTGGATCCTTCTTAACCCAAAGAATGACTCCTCCTGCTCGCCATGGATCATCACTTGAAGAACCCTTACTGCGTGGACAAACTTCCCCGCTGCCTGCGTCACCTCCTGCAACCAAAACGATGTTATGCTTGGTGAGCCTCGCCATCAAATCTCAAGGTTCCTTTCTTTCTGCAGTTTCATTCTGATCTTCCAGATAAACCCTTTTCTGACATCTTTTTTGCTTTCTCTTGATCAGGTCTCTGTCTTCATGTTTCTTGGCACAGTAAATCTTCCTGGCTTACTAAAGGAATCAAGAAATATGGCATTGGGAGATAAAAATCAAGTGTTTGTGGTGCGAGGCATGAGAAAGCTTTTGCAGGTAGTCAATTGCTTTTTG
The DNA here is from genome assembly GCA_036759665.1 of Gynandropsis gynandra. Classification (NCBI taxonomy): domain Eukaryota; kingdom Viridiplantae; phylum Streptophyta; class Magnoliopsida; order Brassicales; family Cleomaceae; genus Gynandropsis; species Gynandropsis gynandra. The sequence goes on along the minus strand of CM071861.1, from coordinate 27,038,468 downwards.
CGCATTCTTCGTATACTTTTGTTAAATCAAATTCATAAACAAGCGAAAGAAGTAGCCACTCCATGGATCTGGATTTCATTATCAGACAAGAACAAGATACTGCTGATCAAGTAGATAGTGAATGATTCAGATAAGGGCATATTTCTCTGTTTAAGTTTCAGATCTCAAGTGGTCAAATGGGAGAGAACCATAGCGGAGAAAGCATCGGAATCGGAATGTTTATGGGTTGGGCGATGGCAGCCACTTACATGGGTGGAAGACTTCCCCAGATATGTCTAAATGTAAGGTTTTATGTTTTATGCAAAGATATGTAAGACTTAACACTTGAGCTGTGACAGCACTGTTCTGATCATTCTTTGCTTTTCCTAATTTTGTTTGCAGATGAGGAGAGGAAACGTCGAGGTAAGCAAGTATACAAATTAACACGAGGGATGTACGAGGTCGTGTTTGTGACACTTTTCTTTCCTGAGATTGCAGGGGCTGAATCCATTGATGTTTCTCTTTGCATTAGTTGGCAACTCAACCTATGTTGCTAGGTGAATACAATGAAACAAGCTTCATCCCTTTCCATCTTCATAAATGCTAAACCTTTTCTCCCCATTTGTTTCCGCAGCATACTCGTGAACAGCGTGGAATGGTCAAAACTCGGCCCCAATCTACCATGGCTTGTTGACGCAGGAGGATGCGTGCTTCTCGACACTCTTGTATCCTTCTAATCACACTATTCTTTAACTTACTTCATCAATCTTCGCTGTTATCATTTTCCTTACATCATGGCATCGTTGTTCAGATTCTGCTTCAGTTCGTCTACTTCCAGTATCGCTCTCGCTCAAACCAAGATCCAGAAGAGAAGCATGAATCAGCAGATGCTGTATAGATCATGACTGAAAGATTGTCCTTCTTCATTGTCTCGCTTGTTTGTTCAGTTGCTTCAGTTCAGACATGGAAGCTATAGAGTTTGCTCCTTAGAAGCTGGAGAAGTACACAGAAGACAAACAGAGACACAGATGCTGCAGTTTTGACTCACACCCATCAACTCTTTTAACTCCTTTGCCTTTATTTCTTATAAAACAACTCTTGAATTTTGTTTTGTTTTTCTTTTTGCTTCTGATGAGTGTTATATAACATTATTGCGAATTGATTCTAAAAATCGGAGCATCTTATTTTTGTTGAGAAATTTATTGTATACAACAAATTTAGTTATGTAAAATATTTTTGTATAGAAAAGAACAAAATTAGAAAAATATAATGTAGAACACTTATGGTATCTTATTCTATGTTGTTTTCTACATAAATTTATATGTTAAATGTTTATGTAGAAAAGAACAAAATTAGAAAAAATATAACTTCTTTTGGTGGTATCTTATTATTAAATGTTCTAAAAGAATATTGCGTAGCAAACCTAATGGTATGAGTGGCAAACTCATAGTGTGGTCCTGCTGTTACATTCATGTCTTGAATTACTCGGACTCCATCAGCTTCACAATATCAGAGACTGAGCTTGTGTAATAATCTGGTTGAATCTTGTTACCCTCTTGTTGTAGAGTCGATTTGCTCGTCACCCCTGTAAATATTCGCATCACCATATTACATTTGCGTTCGTTTTTTTCAGTTTACTTGTTATGGCGATTGCAGAACTCGAAAGAGATTCATACCCGAAAGAACGAGGAGAGTTTTGCACCCTGAGTTCTGACCAAACAAGATATCAGTGTCTAGTCTATCACCAACCATACACATTTTGGATGTTTCTATCCCAAATCTGCAAAAAGATTGAGAAGAAAAGTTGATCTGAGTGTGCTGATATTTTGATATGAGAAGAAAAATTGTGGATCTTACTTCTGTATGAGAAACTCCATCATGAAAGTAGAGGGCTTTCCAACGACAATCGGCTCTTGTTCAGTCGATCCACACATTGCAGCAACCATACAACCAGCACCTGGGAAGTACAAGGTAAGAATTGGATCCATGGGAATCAAGCTAACATACAAAGGTAGAATTGGATCCATGGGAATCAAGCTGACATGTTATAACTGTACCAGGCCACTCTTGCAAATCTGTCATATGACCTACTGCATCACGGTTGGTCGCGATGAAAAGGCAACCTGGATTCTCGCGTATGCAGAGGGTACCATACCTGCCCATTGTTGGTATCGTCGTGTAAGCATAAGCTGACAGAAACAAAATTCAGACTGATATGAGTACATTTGTGTTTCATAGTTATCCTTCTTACTGGAGCTTATAGTAGTTGATGTTGGTGTCCAGCCCAACCACAACAGCTCCAACCTACGGTATGAAGCCACATCAGAAAGACTTTCAACGAGAAAAACAAAAGGGAGGATTTATGTAACATTACACTTTTATCATGTTCAAACACAGAATTTGATCTCAGTTGAACCCTCTTTTCGCCATCGTCCTGCATGGCATCACTTCAGTTAGTAGTGCCCGAGGCAAACACCCCAGTCCTTTCTAAAACTATGTCAGGCTATGATTGGCCAATGCCATGAGTAGCCAAGCAGCTAAAGAATCGGTTCTTGAAGCGAATGAAGCAAGAAATGTACTTACAGGACCACCAAGAGCCGTAAAACCAGAAAGCCTCAGCTCCTCAAGAATGCCATCTCCACCTATAACGTAAACCTACAAACGTAACAGAAGCGTAAACAATCTCCAGAATGATACTGATGGGCTTAAACACCCATATCATCAGGATTCAGAACACACCTTCTTGTCCTTGGGGAAATTGTTGACCTTGAGATACATAGCTGCCGCAAATGAAGAAGAAAATATCTCATCCTGAAAATCCCACCGAAGCATTGATTAAGCACAGGAAGAATGCAATCCATGTTGAGTTCGAATGAAAAGATACCTCGGTAACAGAAGAGACACCCAGAGATTGGAATTTCTCAGCATATTGCTTCCTCGATTTCGTTGAGTTGTTCGTCACGAACACTAGTTTCTTCCCCTGACGCACACGAAACGTCAAACACTAACCAAACTGAGAAATTAAAACAAGAGACAAAGGAAATGGCACAGTGAGTACCATGGAACGAAGCGTATCGAGAGTGTGAGAGACGCCATCGATGAGCTTATCACCTTTCCATATAACACCTGAATCATCAGAACCACAAACCCATAAGCCGCAGTGTCTGAAGCAGGATCACCATAGCGATCTACGCGGAAGAAAGACAGAAGAATTTACCATCGCAATCGAACAAGAAAGCGTCGACAGACTCAAAAAGAGATCTAACGTTGCGAGAGGAGAGCTGCTGAGCCGCCATTGTTCTTCTTCCTGGCAGGTGGGATCGGACAGAGGAAGGGAGTAGTCTCGATCCCGACATTCTCGGAGTCTAGCTAGATTCGGACATCCACTCGTTCAGGTACGTGCGTCAAACGACATCGTTTCTAAATTTGAGTATTTCGGCCCATTGATATAACGGGAATGGGCCTATTCGAGCATTTTGGCCCATTAATTTAACGCTGGCATCAAAAACTCCCGCCGAAGATTTCCGCGTAAATTCTCAGTCTGATAAAAAGCATTCACCTCTCTCTCTCTCTCTCTCTCACTCACTCTTCTCTTTAGCGCTCAATTTTTCGCGCTCCTTTTCTTCGTATTCTCTTTTAAGGATTCGTTCATCTCTCTCTATCGGAGATATAGAGCTTGAAATAAATCCATGGAAAAACCCTAGATCCACAAGCGAGCTGCCAATCTCAAGATCTAAAGTTTGTTCGAATCTTTGTGACGATTCTGTTCAAAGTAAGTTCATTGGTAATATGTTGTGGTTAATGGCAAACTTCTGTGATCTATATTTATCCCCGATTTCCTGATCTGCTTACTGTTTTTAAGGTGGTAATTGGGGTTAAACGAAGAACATGGAATATTGTTAACGAGATTAGGGTTTCGGGTCTGTACACTGTCGTGGTTAGAGATCACAAGCATCAGATTAGCTCCAGAGTTCCTAGATCTTGTCTTGGTTGAATTACATTTGGGTAAATCGTCGTGTTACATAGTTGTATGTTGTGATTAGAATTAAGGGAGCACTGGTTGCTGTTAGTAAAACATCATAAATTATATGGATTTCTAGTGATATAGACCATTGATAGATCACCCAAGTCTTTAACGATTGTTAGTTATTACTTGTACTTTGAACGATTTCGTTTGCTTTACATCGTTATATGTTGAAGATGGTGACGATGTGTGGGATAATAGATTTCGATTCTACTTCAATTGTCTCAATTTTCTTGTATCGCCTGTGTTCTTTTCTGGGTATATTGTCCTTCCATTGGAAGAGTATTCACCAGTAATTTTACTTTTTCCTTGTACTCCAGGAGCCGCATTTGGCGTAGAATTTCTGTTTCTTCATTTCCGATGGAGTTAAGAAGTTGTAATCATTTGCATTTTATTCAGACCATTACAAATCGGTCAACCAAGAGAGTGTTGAATGTGGATACCCACAGGAGAACAAAACTCAGGTTTAGACATTTAGAAGATATATACAAGGAAGGCCCCAAGGATGAATGGCTTCCAAAAATCCAGCCAAGAGCAGTCAGGGAATTGGACAATTTTCTTGATATGACAGATAGCTCGTGTATGACCGCAGTGGTGGCTGATGATAACATCAAACACGAACCAGAAGATTCTGATTTTGAATCAAAGGTCAGTGTTTGCATAATAGATGGAACCTTTGATGATCTTGGCTTTGGTGACATGACACTGCAACAGATACGGAAACAATGCAAGGTGAATAAAAGGAAACGTCAAAACCAAAGACATACTGAGAACACAAACTGTGCCGACTCAAGCATTAATCAAGAATACTCGACTCTTCAACCTGAAGATGAGGGATGTGAGCTTGAAGAGCCTCTTTGCCGTTGGACAACTAAGTTATCCAAGAGACAAAAATTAAAGGAGCGTAAATTAAAGGGTGGTTCGGATCCCTCTCCAGCCATACAAAATGTGGATTTTTCTGTTTCTCATGAAATCAAGTCTGAGGCTTTGGAAGATGGCGGCCTAGTTTCTGAAGTCATGACTTTTGTTCAAGCTGATCCTTTACCAAACTGTGACAAACTGCAAAGTGCTTCTGTAATGGATTCAATTGAGGTGCCAAGAACTACAACTCTGGTGGAAGAACCCATTAGGGATGAATTCAACGAGCTTCTGGATACAACAAGACAAGCCGAAGTTGTCGATAATCTGGAGAATGCCGGTCCTGAAAATTATTTGAGTGCTAATGTTTCGGGTAAGGAGACTACTTTGGTGAATAATTCAGAAGGAACTGATCAACAGAATTTAGATTTTTCCTCAGCTGAACCTGGGAACAGACATTATGCTGATAATCCCATCTCCTCGAAGACAAGCTTGGAAAGTGAAGATACATATAGCGATGGTAAAAAATCTGACCTAGGTATGGAAGTTACTGATCACCAGATTGTAAAGGTAGAAGTCCAAGAAACACTCTCTTTAGAGTTCTCGGGTTTGTCCATGGTAGATTTTGAGAAGAGCCACATAAAGAGTGCTTTGTCTTACAAATTCTCTGAAACAGACTGTTCAGAAAGGAATTATCACCTAGAGAGGAACCAATCCATCTGTTCGGCAGATTATTCATCTTCGTCTGGGAACCAACAAGCCCAAGAACTCAATAAAGATCGAACCAATGATGGTCCCCCATCTTGTGATTTAAAAGCTGCAGAAAGTTCATGTGGAATTGAAGATGTTGCTACAAATGATTCGCTTGATGCATCTGAAACAACTGCTACAACTAATCAGGATAGTTCACATTCAGATGCTGAAGATTTGTTGTCAGAAAAGAGACCATCTGCATCCATTGGAAACAATTGCGAATCACTACACTCTTCTAGTTTATTGGAGACTGACAACATCCAGCAACCAAAGCTTCACCGTCCACCTGAAAATCTGTTCTCAGGCAGAAAGGTTTGTGCTTTTATGCCATTAACTTTTTGTACTAAAACCACATTTGACCAACTATGTTGCTCATGAGATGTATTAGCGTTTCAGGTCATTTCCCCAGTCTCTCAAACAAAACTTCGTAAGGCAATGGAGCAACCCCACTCACCAGAAAAAAGCAGTAAGTTTATGGCAAAAATTGTTGACAATATTTTATTTATCCCACATTTTGCATCTTCCTAATCTTAGCTTGGCTCTAAAATCCAGGATGTAAGGGAAAACTGTGTTTCAGTAATGAAAATGCACAAAGGATCCTTAAGAAGGATGGACAGGGCGACAACGATAGAACTGAAGTCAGTCCAAGCACAGAGCAAACTGCTCGGAAGCCTAATAGTTTTCGACAAAGACAGTATCAAAAGCCAGCGCTCAAGATTCCTCGTCAAAATATTGAAGCAGCAGCACCACGGCGCTTTGGCACTTCATGCTCTACAATCCAAGGTTGTTCACAGAATGCCATTGCTTTCTCACAACGTCAGATGTACGATATCCAGAACCTTACAAATAAGCTCACGAACGAGCTAGGATCTATGATAGAGATAACAGAGAAATGTCTGCAAGGTGAAGGCAGCCCCTCGAAATTGAACACGGATGAGGTACTTTGCCTACAAAACTTTCATCATAGCAACTACATTACTTGTAAATCTAAATGATTCTCATTTGTCTCATCCATGTAAATCAAAATGGATTGCCAGGTGAGAGTTGCCATTAGAAATGCAGAAAGAGCCGAAGAGACTGCAAAAAAGTGGCTTTCTATAATGGAACGTGACTGCAATCGGTTTTGTAAACTCATGGTACGTTCCTTCTCCTAGGACGTTCATCAAACAAACTAGTCAGTGGAATTCTAAGTCGAAGGCTTGGCTTTTGTAGGGTATGATCCAGGATGATTCTTCTGCTTCCCACAATGTAGCCCATGAGAAGATAAAGAAGAAAAGGAAGATTACTTTCGCAGATGATGCCGGAGGAGATCTCTGTCACGTCAAGGTTTTTGAGATCGATTTGGAGTCCCCATCGCTATCCGATCGGTAGTAAATTTTACAGTCTCACCATAAGAGTCCGATAGACATTACATTCGCCTATTGTAATCTATTGGTGAAGCCTACAAATTTGTCACAAACTCCCATAGATGCATATACATACACAAATTCATCCTTTTATCTATCAACTTAGAGTGTGACATTATACAAAACCCATCCTAATTTTTTATTGGCCATTCACAATCTGTCGTTTTTATTTTAGAATCTCTATCATATATTCATAACCAAAAGCATCCTTAAAAAATTGTTAATATAATCTTTTAAATTTATTTTTTTATCTATAAATGTTTTGATGTTTTTCAATTCTAATTATACAATATATGATGGAAAATTTATAAGAAATAATTGGGAAAATGTTAAAGATACTATGTTTATACTTACAATTTTTTCTTTAAAAATTTAGAAGAGTAGCGTCATCGTAACATCATGATGACTTATCGCTAACGTAATCGCTGACGTCGGTTGACTCTGCTTTATTGATAAGGACAATCAAATACTATATGATTGATTATAGGAGAGTGAATGTAGAAGATATTTATCGGAGGATTTTGATGAATTTTTTTTTAATATTTTTTTGTCTATGTCCTTGACCATGTTAAAATCGATTGTCAGATTCGATTTACAATTGAAATAAAATAAATTGAAGAAGTAAATAGGGGTTTTATATAAGATCCATGATGATTTATAAGGTAATAAAAAATTACAAAACAAATAAATAAATAAAAAGAGAGCAGTGCCGGTGATGTACAAGTATGAATATTTGTCAACGGCGATGACTTTGGTCACAATAAATACTCCTCGTGATGACACACCCATCTAACTCTTTTCAAATATCCACTTGTCCTATTTAATTTATATAACAATCAACCCGATTATTTTCCAGTCACACATTTTTAAATCCATATTATAAATTTTACTATCTATTACTTTCTTTTATTATAGTTAATATGATTACTGTACTCAATGTGGAGATTTAAAAATGGATAAAAGGGATATATAACGTACTATACTTAACGGTTGAAATAATTCATTTGAGTTTGATTCACAAATTGTTGTTAAACTGTAAATTATATATATATATATATATATATATAACTTTGTTGACAATGTATATGTAAATATGAGATACATTTGAAACACAATTTTTAAAAAAAGTTTTATAACGCTTGTTTTGTTAATAGTTTATTTTATTTCTTTTTTGGTGAAGGGAAATTGGTGACATAATCACATAAAATAATGATAGACATTGACGACTTATATGAATGCAAAACCTATTTGGTTTTATTGGAACTTTTAATTTCTATCTAAATATTAAAAGAATCGAAGACCAACCAAATTAATTCAATCATATTTATATAAGTGGGTCAATTTCAGTCTATAAGATTAATCAAAGAAAATCTATATGAATAGCGACAACTAAATTAATTTATTCAGTGTAATAATTCAGGATTGTGGTTATATCTAGTATAGAATTATTCCTTAATTTGTATATATAAATTTTTTCGATATATATATTGAATAGAATCTCCAAAAAAAAAAAGATTGTTAAGAAGAAAGTGACGATTGGTTTGAAAAAGTCAACAAATTTGGATATATAGTCAATTTATTTTTATATATTAATAAATGCAGGGAGGTCGTCCAAGTGGCAATATATGATATCTACAGACACTCTCTCTCAGTATATCTTCCATCACTTAATTTTCACGGAGAAATTTAATTGTTGATCATTTAATAATTTAAATATAATCTCTCATAATTTTGATTTTTATTATAACAATATGAATACATTAATGTTCAGCAATATTATTTATAACAGAGGCGGACGCATTAATACACAGCCTACAAATATAAATGAGTATAATTTGATTTGCACTTTAATTAATATTTTTTTTATATATTTTGGTCCCACAAACAATTAATTACCAAAAGGAACAACTGATCGGAGAACTCTTGGATCTCAATCCTACACCCAAAAAATATCGAAATTACGATAAGTTTTCGAAATATCCATATATCAATTGGATGGAACGACTTAATATATATATATATATTTAATAACGTTGATGTAAATTTATAGAATTTATCACGTCACGTTGTAATCAATTCGATATTTGATTGCAAATATGAAAAATGAAACCGGATTTTCAAAGAACAAGAGAAATTAGCAACGTCATTAATCCAAGTATAATTAAATAAAACAGGGAGAGGGGAGAGGGGAGAGGTGAGTCAGTGTTCCGTACAAAAGAGCAGACACGTGTCTTTTCTCTCTCCTCACCACGCGGTTTCTTTCTCTCTCATCCCGCCGTCCTATTTATTTCCCTCTCCCTTCCCTGGTTTTTCACTCTCTCTCTACCTCTCTCGCTGTGTAGCGTATACGTCTCTCTCTCTTCGTCTTCTTCTTCTAGAAACCCTAGCTCCATCAAAATGTACTGATCGATCGTTTGTTTTCTTTCCACCGTTCCATCGATCTCCGTTTCCTCTTTTTTTCTGGGTTTTGTTTTTTTCCTGAAACTCGGTTGTTATGGCGTCATCGGAGAGGTTAGCGAGCGTGGAGCCATGGTCGTTTCGTCAGAGCTTCGGCGTCGAATCTTGGTTGCTTCCGGAGTCGACCTTCTCTCACGACAGCGATATACTCACCAGAGCACTTCACAAATCTATCTCCACCACTCAGCACAACACGTTTCTCCTCCCCGATCCTCTCTCTCCCTCCCCCTTCCTCGATTCCTCCGCGATCTCTGAGTCTTCGCCTTCTCCGGTTATGGCGCCGGCGATTACTCTCTCTGGAGGTTCTGATCCGGAAACACCAGGAACGAAAAGGAAGCGCAACAGTGGTCCCGGTGGTAAACCTCCGAAGAGGCGGGCTCGAGCTTCAAGGAAATCTCAAACGACGTTTATAACAGCGGATCCGGCGAACTTCCGGCAGATGGTGCAGCAGGTCACCGGTGCCAAGTACATCGGTTCATCTCACAATATTTTCGCTCCGATCGTGAAGCCGGAGCCTCATAGGCTCGCGAATCGGTTACTGTCTGACCGATCGGGGCTTCCGACGCTTGATACGTCGGCTTATTTGTCGAACCAGGAGATCCTCGCGGCGGGTAACGATACATTTTCCGGTGGTGAAACTGGCTTGGGGTCGTCGCCGATCACACTTCGTTCGTCGAGTGCTGCGGCGGATGTTGGCGGCTCCACCGTGGAGTTGGATAACTATCCGAGCTTCCCGACACTCGAGTCGTGGAAAGTCATGTGATATGTCTTTTAGTGTTTAGATTTTTTCTTCTTCTTCTTCTTCTGTCTATTTAATGACGATCTTGTTCCTCCTCCATGGACTCTTTTGTTTATATTTTTGGGAAATCTGTGTAATGGAAATTTATCTCTTTTTCCAATCATTATTTTCTTTGTACAAAGAATCTTAAAACTAATTTATATATAGATTAATTTTGTACCATTTTTAAAACCAATCTAACTATTATCAAAATTATACCAAATTTAAATCCATAAATTAAAAAGTTATCATATAAAATGAATAATGAATCATATTTTCCTTGTTTTTTTGGCGGATAATTATTGTCCGGTGAAGAAGTTCATATTCAACATTCATCATTCATCAACTTTATAGTTCGAGCCACAAGATATTCGAATTTGAATGATGATTTGGAAAATTCATAAAAAGTTTTTACCAATAATTAATAACAAAGTTGGGGTTGTTGCAATAAGATTCTCTAAAATATCGCTTTCACGGAGTTATTAATAGTAATAAAAATAATTTATTGAGATAAATATAATGTTATTACAAAGTATTAATCTGTGGTGGTGATTGTCAATGTCAACATCTTACATGATAAAAGACACATCAAAACGTTACCTCCACAAAACAGCAAACAGTAATGTCTCCATTAATGATACAATGCCAAATATTTTTCAAACTTCATTTTCTTTCTTATCTTTTTTATTTTCTTTAATATATGGAGACTTTCAAAAGTTTATTAGTTTTTATTGAATAGATTTAAATGTTGTAATATAATTAATGTAACAAAGAAGATGTCAAAGTAAACGGTCGGGCAGTGGGTTCAGTCAACAAAGATAACTTACAAAAAAACAAAAAACAAAAAATAAACCTCTTAATGCGTTTGGTGATCGGAAAAAAGCTTAAGTGGACTTCAACTTCTCCAGGTTTATATATATAATCCCACACATATATATATACAAACATATGCATGAGAATATATGATTATTGTTTTTTTAGAAGAGAGAAAGATCACATGAAAAAGAAAAGGCGACAAGAACGTTAATTTCAACGTTAAGCAGCTCAGTTTTCCACGACTGGAGAAGCACTTTTCAAGTCAAACGTGGCCTTCTTTTGACAGCAAACGTCATCCCTTTGATTTTTTAATTTTTATTTTATTTACTTCGCCGATATCCTAACAAAATACAATGATTTCCTATACTCGAAAATATCATACAATTAGTTCAATGGACAATAAAATTAAAGTAGATTTAAAACTTAATATGACTATATTTTTAAAGTATAATATATATCCAAATATATTGGATTATAAAAGGAAACTTTAGTCAAGAGAGAGAGAGAGAGAGAGTGAAAATGTGGACGGTGGAAGAGACAGAAGAAGTATTATAAGGAGGTGAGGAGGGACCATAAAATTGACGAACTTGTAATATTCGGGACAAAGGAGTAATGCAACGGCCACATTGTCTGAATCAGACACTCACAAATGGCAATGCGGTGGCTTCTATAATTTATATGAACGCTGCATCATTAAACATGACCATGTATGTCCCTATATGAAGTACCCCTTTTGTTCCTCTGTTTTATCCTTCATCCTTGTGTGCCTTCTTCAATTTGTACGAAGTCAACAAAAATTATAGAATACCAAAGAACCATGTCTATCACAAAGAGTACAGCAACTAGGCAATCTAAAAGATGTGATATATGTATATCCATTAATACAGAAAAATTAACTTTTGGATTATAAGATGGGCATATTTGTCATGCACAAATCCAGTACCACGAAGAACTTAACCAGGAAAAACGATATGCTAAACCACTAATCACGGATAGATTAATCAATTTCAACATAATTCTCGAAAATTGTTAAAACCTAATTGAACAAAAGAACCATAGTAGAAATTGCTACTTACCCAGCAAAAGCGTGATTGAGGAGAAACGCCCGCGTTCTCATGAAACGAATCGCCGACTCAAACGGCGATTATGATAATTCCTCACAGAGTAACCAATATCCATAACAAGAGGTCCATTCGCTCTGCTCCCCCTCTGTAATTCCCATACGGATTGTTGCACGAACCGCTGGTGTGACGGAAGAACTCGGAATCTGATGGAACTGCAGAACTAGATGCTGTTTTTTATCAGCAAAACAGAGCAGAACAGAGGAAGTATAAACTTGGGTTTCGGCAAATCAGATCGGTTCGGGTTATCAAGCCGAACCGGAAATACTTGTAGTAAACCAAGGCCAATCCATTGAAGTTGAATAAGTCCTATTCCACGTGCACAATTACGGGGAGAGATGGATCTCAGGTTAAATAGGTTTCTTTGAATTGTTCTTACGTAGAATTTGTCTTTCTTTTCCTTATTTTGGGTTTCTGTATTTAAACAAATAATGAAAAGAAATAAGCAGAGAATTTTTCTGCATAAAACACTTGTTCTTAAGAGGTTTTGACTGAGACCTTCATCAGTGGTATCAGAGCCAACAATTGTCGTATTCTCATCTTCGATCCGGACCACGTCGTTGTGGTGTCGAGATGACAAGCAAGAAAGATCGAATTGAGTCTCTCGAGAATGGTTTGGGACATGTTCAAGATGAACTTTCGCAGATGAAGAATGCCATGGCCGAAAAATTTCAGCTCCTCGAGACATCGCTCAATAGGATCACGGAATCCTTGCTCAGTGCGCAATAAGGTTCGAATTCTGACCGAGGAAGGCGGTCTGAAGCACGACAGGGAATTCACACCGATAACAATCAAGCCATGTTTCACGCAAGGGCCCCAAAAGTTGGAATTTCCGCACTACTCGGGCGGGGATCCCACGACATGGATCACCAAGGGAAAGCAATTCTTCCAATACCAAGATACACCAGAATATCAACGCGTGCGTTATGCGTCGTACCATTGGACGACGATGCGAATGAGTGGTTCCAAGCCTTAACCAAGTCATATGAAGAAGATGAGGCTGCACTTACATGGACACATTCGAGGAAGAGATATGGGCACGTTTTCGACCCACGGACTGCGAAGACATTGACGAGGCTCTCTAAAAAATCCAACAAACCGGTAGCCTTCGCGAGTATCAACGAGAATTCGAGCGCCTCCAAAACAAAGTACACGGGTGGACTCAGAACGCGTTGATTGGGACGTATATTGGAGGACTACATGCGTCCATTGCCGACAGAATTCGGATGTTTCGACCTCAAACACTAAAGGAGGCGATATCATTGGCTAGGATCCGAGATGAGCTGTTACAGCGGCATAAACAAAGTCCTGTGAACAGCCCGTCAACAGTAAGGAACTATGTTTCACGTAACACGGGAACCGTTCCAAAACGACTGACTTGGGATGAGGTTAAAAAGAAACGCAACCTTGGACTTTGTTTCAGTTGTGACGAAAGATACGCCTCTGGCCACAAATGCGCTAAACCACAACTATTGATCATGGAGTGCGAACATGATTGATAACACGTAAAGTGTATCAGTTTTAGGTTAGGTATTCGTATCGTTTTCGCATAGATTTGATAGCACGAGTTACATTTCCGATACGATTGTTCTTTATATACGCCCATTTTATTGGTTTTCAGTTTTTAAGGCGACAAGGCCTAAACGAGCGTAAAAAGGCAAATTCCTGAATCAAACCACTCAAATTGAAGATGTAATTCACTCGGAGCCGAATTCAAGCCACAGAACTCAATGGAACACCCGAGCAACGAGCAGATAAAGTAAAAGCATGAAATCAAGAGTGCCCGCTCGGGCATTGAGGTCTACCCGCTCGGGCAAAAGCTACGAGGTTAATTACAACACTCTGCACGATCCGGGCACAAAGACAACATGATCGGGTGATCATATCCGATCGGGCGACAACATCATGCCCGCTCGGGCGACAATTAGTCCTGAAAATCCCCGAGAGTTTACACGACTCGGGCTGTTCAACCACGCGATCGAGAAGCATTGCCCGATTGGGCTCAGCACTTTACACGATCGGGCGTGCCTCTGCACAACCGGGTAAAACATGTACCCGAGCGGGCCGCCTTTCTCGCAACAACCTTGATTTAGAGTTTGAACGAGCAAATTAAGGGGGAATGACAGATCCAGACACAAGGGGGCAACGGCTAGGGCAAGGAAAGGCTTGGAAATCATCAGGAAAGGCTCGAGAAACGCTGGAGAAGGAGAGAAGCATCAATCCATACATCGGTAACACAATAGGGAAGATCGAGGCATCGAGTTTCCTAGGGTTTATCATGTTTAGGGTTGTGTTATTTCTTTTGTCAGTAAACTCCATGAGTGAGTAGATTCCCAACTATGATTTAGGGATATCGGTTTTGTAACGGATGTACAAATTGTGCGTTAATGCTTAGATCTATCGTATTTGTCTTGATATTCGGTCCTATAATCAACATCGTAACGCTTATACTAGTGTTGCCCGCTCAGTAACATAGGAATTCATATTTTGCTGGAAGGTTAAAGTATGAATCCGGAACTGTTGAATTGTGGGTTGAGTTCGATTAATGAGAATCTGACCGGTCGGTTAATCGACTTAGGAATTAGGATTGCGCGCGTAACGCTGCCATAGTACGAGTTAATCGCTGCTGGAAGGTAGGATTGCACGTACTTATGGTTAGGAGGTTTAGGCTCGGCAGAGTCACTTCTCATCTTAGAGCATGAATTTCCTGTTATCAAGATAATTCGATAGGTTTATGATCTTTAGTTGTTACATCCTTGCGATTCTCGGTATCCCGACACCCGTAGTGTTCTTCATCGTCAAGTCTTCCGAATCCTTCTATCGTTGCTACCATTTAGTTTAGTCTTTTAGATATTCGCACCACGCTATCATCTATTTCTCACCGTCTTAGTTTAGTGATATTCTTAGGATTGGTTGCATTAGTCCCTAGAGTTCGACCCTGGTACTACACGAACCGTATACTTGCGGTGAAGTGGTCTAGGAAATATTTTAGCTTGAATTTCCACACATCAATGATGAAGAAGAAGAACATGCCGAAGTCGAAGCTGTCAAACCCGAGATCTCCTTATATGCCCTTGCTGGTTTAGAAGTTCCATCGACGATGAGGGTCAAAGTTTGGATCGGACAACAACGATTAGTGGCATTGATCGATCGCGGTTCCACCCACAAGTTCATTATTGAAAAGGCTGCACTTTCGCTGAATCTAACCCTGTGTCCCACGACTCCCTTTTTAGTGCAGGTCGCTGATGGAACTCCAATGCGCTGTCACGGCCGTTACAACGCAGTCCCGCTCTCACTTCAAAGGATCCGTTTCTCGGTCACGCTCTATGCATTATCGCTTCCCGGACTTGACATCGTCTTGGGAATACAATGGCTCTGGGATCTTGGACCAACCGTGTGCGATTGGCAAGCACGAACGATGCAGTTTACATGGGCAGCTCAATAATGCATAGTACGTGGAATCGGAGCAGATTCCATCACAGCCGCACAACCAATTGAGATTTCGAAGGACGCTCGCCAAGGCAATGCTTTGTTCGCAATATGCATCAACAGCGAACAGAGCAAGCTTTCGTCGATTCCGGAGGAGATGAAGCTGGAAATTGAGGAGTTTGCAGACATATTCCAGGAACCAACACAACTACCCTCGACACGCGAGGTAGAACATCGCATTGTGCTCAAGGAGTAAACCGACCCAGTGAACGTTCGATCCTATCGGTACGTTCATTTCCAAAAGGATGAAATCAAATGCCAAGTACAGAACATGTTGCAATCGGGGTTCATACGGCCGAGCTCGAGCCCATTTTCCTCACCAGTGTTACTCGTAAAAAAGAAGGATGGTTCATGGATATTTTGCATGGACTATAGAACACCTAATGCGGTCACCATCAGGGACCGCTTTCCGATCCCGACAATGGAGGACATGCTCGACGAATTACACGGGGCAAGTTACTTCACCAAACTCGACCTCTCTTCGGGGTATCACCAAGTCCGTGTTCACTCATAAGACATCCACAAGACAGCGTTTCGGACACACAACGGTCATTACGAATACCTCGTAATGCCGGTAGGCCTGTGCAATGCCCCTTCAACGTTTCAAGCACTAAAGAACGCCATCTTTCGGCCTTTGTTACGTAAGTGCGTCCTTGTCTTTTTCGATGATATACTGGTTTATAGCACTTCGTGGGCAACTCACGTGCAACAGGTCCGACAAGTGTTTGAGATACTACGACAAAACTAACTCTGTGTCAAATTCAAAAAGTGTGCATTTGGGCAACATGAGCTTGAATACCTGGGGCACATCATATCAAAAGAAGGTGTTAAAGTCGATGCCTCGAAAATACAAGCGATGCTCAATTGGCCATGACCAACGACAGTCACAGAGGTTCGGGGTTTCTTGGGCCTTATAGGCTACTACAGAAAATTTATCCGAGATTATGGATTACTCACAAAACCTCTCACAAATCTGCTCAAAAAGGAAAAGTTTCACTGGGACGAATCTGTTGAGGAAACATTCAACAAACTCAAGATCGCCATGACGACGACACCGACACTTGCTTTGTCCAAATTTGCTGAACCATTTGTTATTCAATCCGATGCTTCGGGAGATGGGATAGGCGCGATGCTTACACAGAACGGGTAACCTATTGCATATATGAGTCGAGGCTTGAGTCCAACAAAGAAAAATTGGTCTACTTAAGCCCGAGAGATGTTAGCAATAGTGGTGGCAATCCGAAGTTGGAGGCCGTACCTTATGGGTCAAAAATTCACCATTCAAACGAACCAACAGAGTCTGTGATACTTATTAGAACAACGGATTTTGACACCGAAACAACAAAAATGGGTGGACAAACTATTCGGATACGATTAAAAGATCATATACAAACCTGGGAATTCGAACCAGACGGTTGATGCGCTATCACGAATACTAGAACATGCGCAACTTCTTGGAGTATCTGTTCCGCAAACCCAGTTATGGGACAAATTACGTGAGTTGGGAACTACAGACCCATATCTGTAGGAATTGGCGAAACTAGCGCATCAAAACCCGGGAAAGCCGTACTCACTTCGGAATGGCCTCGTTCATTTCCATAACCGTGTTGTGATTCCACCACATTCAACGCTGATCAAAGAGTTGCTGTATGACGTGTGGAAACGCGAGTTATAATTAACCTAGTCCACTTCACCGCAAGTATACGGATCTTGTAGTACCAGGGTCGATCTCTAGGGACTAATTGCAGCTAAACTAAGAATGAAACTAAACTAAGACGAAAGATGATAGAGTGGGATATGGTCCTAATAAACCTAAAACTATCCTAATGGTGACAACGAAACTAGGGTAAGGATGAGACTAGATATGGTGAATACTACGGGTGTACGGGATACCGGGAATTGCATAGATGAACGACTAAGGATCATAGATCTATAATCTACTCTTGACAACGGGAAATTCATGCTCTACGGTGAGGAGTGATTCTTCCGAGCCTAAACCTCCTAACCATGGATACATGCAACCCTACCTTCCAGCAGCGATTAACATATACCATGGCAGCGTTATGACCGCAATCACTATCCCTAAGATTACTAAAAAAAGGTTGGCTTATAAGTGTACTTAAGACTGTTGAGTGAATCCGATGATAGATTAAGTACTCTTAAACGAAAAAAGGTAACTCTAAAACTTATTCTTGTTTCTCTTATGTATTTGCTTTTGAATTTATTAAATGTGGTTTAAAAAGAACGAAATGCTGCACATTTTTCAGAGATAAATGAAATAAATAAAAGAAAATGAGGAAACGATATGGAAGAACACAAAATTGTAGAACCTTGTGCAAGGAAAAAAATAAATGATCAATATTAAAATTGGTTCATTTTATTTGTATGACAGATCTTTATTGTTTTTGCATAACTAATCACACAAACATGAGGAGAAAATGGAGGTTCTAGCGTTGGACATATTGTGATCAAAGCATAACGAAATGAATGACCTAACAACCTGTGATGATTGTGCTTGATTAATGTTCTTAAATTTTTATGCACAAGTCTATGTTTGCATGATCAAAAATTCAAAGTAGGAGATTATTAATGTTTGAAATATTATTTAATTAGAAATGTTGTTATGTGTTTGTTTCAGGTTGTTGAGAGTCATGAGGAATTAACTTGATCAAAGGTTGTTGAGAGTCTTAGGGAGTGAACTTAATCAAATGTTGCTGATAGTTAATTGGATTTGACTTGATCATGAAACAACTTGATGGGCTCAAATTTCAGATAAGATGTTCCTGGATTTTTGGTAAGTGCAGTTAAAAATGACCTCTATAAAAGGAGGATGGTGGAAGCTTGGAAAAGTAACCAAATATTGAGTAATCGTGAGATATACTCTTAGGGACAGAAAAAAGATTATTGGAGAGTTGCTAGTTACTTGAGTGTATGACGAAGATTGTTAGCACTGGTAGAGTGTGTATTTTTGAACTTAGACTTTTATATTCATGTTCTAACTCAAAGGAATTAACTACGGTATTCTCGAGTGAATTATAAGACAAACAAATATTCTTAAAAATGATAAATGAATAAAAACAATAATTCAATAAAATAATTTTTGTTTATTTTTATATTTTCCCTATATGTATTATGGGATAAACCCAAATAAAACCCTCAAAATGTATTTTGATCAAAAAAACCTTGTAGTTTTTAGACTCTATTTTAAACCCTACACAATATTTTTTAATCAAAATAAAACATCAACAGAAACGACCGTTTTCTTTTTCTTCCATTGCTTTCCTTCTCTTTACAGTGGCTACCGACTTGAGGCTGTCGCCGAAGCACCGCCGGAGCACCGCCGAAGCACCGCCGAACACCGCCGAAGCACCGCCGAAGCACCGCCGGAGCATCGCCGAAGCACCGCCGAATCCCAGCCGAAGAAATCGCGAAGCCGACCGGAAGAAATCGAGAATCCGAGCCTTTGGGCTCAGCCACCGCCGTCGTGCCCTTGGGCTCAGACACCGCCGTCGTGTCCTTGGGCTCAGCCACCACCGTTCGTCTTTTGCCTCGCCGTTCGTCTCTTGCCTCGCCGTTCGTCTATTGCCTCGCCGGCTGACTAATCAAATCGTATGAAGCCCTTGAAGCTGCAATCAAGGAGACATTTGAGAAATTGGTAGGTATCCTCTGTGGTTTTGCTGATAATCTATGTAGCAAACCAATAGTAATGCCTCATATAAATATGATTTATCGTTGTGTGATGATATTGATGTTCTACGTGTTTGATCTTTGTGCATCCTCCGTTGGTATTTAGCCTTGTTCTTTGTTTTGGGAATCTATAATCTCATTGGACTGTTTTGGTGGCATCCGTGTTTTGCCAGTGCCCATCTCATCTAGATTGGTCTCGATGTTGTTGCTTTTAATTCCTTCTTAAAGCATTACACTGAGCATTTAGAGAATTCTGGCGTTTGTTGGTGGCTGATTGTTGCTTTGGAGGGAAGAAGCAATATGTGAAGTGGGCTAGAAGCCGAGGCCAATACCTTACGTCCGATGATGATTTCTTCACCAACCCTATTGTCAAAGATTTCTACAAGAACCATGTCAAGGTATAAACCAATCCCAAGTCTCCAACTTTATCTCATTTTATAGTCTCTTTTGGCGAGGACTGATGTAGGGGTTTAGATTCAACCAAAGTCTCCTTTTTTCTTAATGAAACATATGAGTAGAACCACAAGAATCTTTAGTTGGAATAGGATTCCGGATGTGTGTGCTTTAGTAATGTGGATCTCTCTGCAGACAGTTTTGAACAGATTCAATATCTTTACCAAAGTTCACTACAAAGATGATCCGACGATCATGGCTTGGGAGCTCATGAACGAGCCTCGTTGCACTTCTGATCCCTCTGGCCGCACCATTCAGGTTTTCCTTTTTCATACAAAGTGTATTACTTTTCACCTTCGCCCTCTATGTGTTGATCTTGAATCATATTAATAGGCTTGGATTACCGAAATGGCTGCCCATGTGAAATCAATAGACATAAAACATTTACTAGAAGCTGGTCTAGAAGGGTTCTATGGTCAGTCTTCTCCTGAAAGGAAGAATCTTAACCCTCCTGTCAACATTGGAACTGATTTCATTGCTAATAACCTTACCCATTACATTGATTTTGTAACGGTACACTCATACCCAGACCAATGGTAAGACAAAATCAAATTCAAAGCTTCAAACTTTGACCATAGAGAGTCTCTAATGTTTTAATTGCAGGTTGCCATACTGAAGCGATGAAGCCCAAATGGATTTCTTGAACAAATGGCTGGACGTTTACATTCAAGATGCACAAAACGTTATACATAAACCCATAATTCTGGCAGATTTGTCTGAATATATAAATAGTGTGTTTCTGAACTCCTGGATTGTTGTAGTCGAGGCAGAACTACGCATTGGATACTTGTATGTTTCTGAACTCCTGGATTGCTGTAGTGGATGAGGCCTGAGTTGGTGATTAAGTCTATTGTCCCAGTTGTTATGGTTGGTGAACCCCAAAGCTAGTGGTACGAGTCCTCTCAGTTTTAGGTTTTGGTCTGAGACTTGGAATTTCTAGGCATATATGTAATGTTGTTAACCGTAGTTTTTGTGTTGTTTACATTAGTTTTTGTGGAGATGTAATGTTTTGTAGTATAATGAAGTAAGAGAGAATTTCTATTTTATGTTCATCTTATCAACTTCTCATTTCCATTTCTCAAATGAACAACACCCATGTCGCTGAAGCGTTGGAAACAACATTATAAAAAAAACAAAAAATTCAAA
>CM071861.1:26983360-27017328 GCA_036759665.1 Gynandropsis gynandra | reverse complement strand
ACAAACTTTAAGTGTAGAGTTACTAGAGCATAGATATCTTACCATGACTCTCACGTGATGTGATAAGGAGCCTTCTGCATTTTCATATGGATCGCATTTTTTTTTTATCTTTTTAGGTCTTCCAGGTATTTTTCTATTTATAGGTGCTTCCACTCGTATCGTTGTGCATGTCCACAAATTCATACCATTAATCGGTTGTACCAAACTCTGATAACATCTTTTCCAGTGGTCAGTGGTAAACCCAATCTGAAACCAAATCCTCGGGTTGTCCATTGCCCATAGTATCATCCCATAATGCAGAAATGATGTGGCAACATTGAATTCCACTAGTCTCATATTCCCGACAACTGCATGATACATCTCCTCTAATGTTAACTCGAAAACTGTTTTGTTTATGACTAACTTCATAACGCCCTCCTCCAACACCACAAGACATGCACTTTGTAGCTCTTTGTTTTTGCTTGTTGATCAAACCCTTGGCTTTTGGTGTTATTCTCTCAACCCAACTTTGGCTCGCTTCCATCTTAGTCAAGTTACTAGTGATAACTTGTCTCCTGATGGTTTCCAACATTTCCACAATAGGCTTTTCATGTGCATCTGTAATTGAAGAGTTGAAGGCCTCTCCCATATTGTTTTCTATGGCTGCACACTTTGCGAATTCTTTGAAAGAATATCTGCACAAATAATGAAAAATTAAAGCAACATAAAGATTTTCGAACCATAACAATTAAAGAACATAAATCTACCTGGACCAGTAACAACTTGAATAACACATCAGATCTTCATGCACAGCTGGAGATAGAATCTTTAAATCTTCAAGACATCTATTAAAAAAAACTTCATTGTATGCATTCGCTGGCTTCCAAAATAGTATTTTAAGCTCGGAGCCCTTGTGTTTTTTCTTCCAGTTATCATAAATGTGTTTAGCACACATTCTGTGCTCGACATATGGTACAACATTCTTTATGGCTGGAATGAGTCCTTTTTGTTGATCTGAAACCATGTCCGACTCCTAAGTTCAGATCATCCACCAAAAGTGTCAAGAACCACTCCCAATTCACTCTATTCTCAACATCAATAATTGCCCAAGCTACAGGATACATCTGATCATTCGCATCTCTTCCAACAGCCGTTAATAATTCGCCTTTTATACATCCTCTGAGAAATGTGCCATCAAGATGCAAGATAGGCCTACAAGCCGCTTTCCATCCATCTTTCAAAGCACTAAAACAAATGTAGAACTTCTGAAATATATTACCTTGAGTCCCTAAAATAACAGTTGACCCAGGATTTGATTGACGAAGCTCAATCGTGTAATCGTACATCCGTGCGAATTGTTCAGCATGTTCTTGTTCTATGATCTTTAGCCCTATCTCACGTGCTTTCTGACACTTAGATTTTCGAACAATGACTTTGTGCTTTGATAACAGCTTCTTCTTAATATGACGAGCTTTAAAATCTGGATCAGCTCTAAGGTCTTCGAGGATCAAATGAGCAATTTTTCTTGCAGTCAACAACCTGATTTTGCAGTTCCAAGAACACGTATGAATGTTTTTCAATGTTTTGACAACATATTTTCCAGTCTCCTTGTTGAAAGAAACGTAAATCCTCCATTTACATCCTTTCATATCACATTTTGCTTCAACTCTGTCACTTTCTGATTTACTATACCGTAAATTGCATTTCTCAACGATAGCATAATCATCCACAGCTTTTTTAAAATGATCTTTGCTTAGAAATTGTTGTCCCACTTGAAAAGGCTTGCTTTTTCCATCATTGGAGTCATCACTTGAGTAATCAATATAGTCACGATCTATGTCATCCTCAGAATCTCTATCTTCACTATTCTCTAAACCACTAGCACCATTATCTATATTACCATCTCTATCAGCCAGACTTAGAACCAAACCATTGCTAGTTTCACCTTCCCAAACCACTAGAGAACTAATATTATAGTCTGCAACTTGGAATGTCGGTGCTCTGTTTTCCCCTGCCTCACTGTCCAGCATTGTCTGCAACAAAATTAGGATTCAAAACGAAACCATTCACCAGATGCAAACCTTAGAAAACCATGAATTCCATGATTTTAGCTATATTCTACCAATTATATATATACATATATCTACTGAAGGTTCTTTCTAATATTCTAACTCTTTCTAATATTCAGATTGATTCATCCATGTATATGACCCGTAAATATTAACTCGGTGTTGAATTACAACGCTGCAGGGGATGAGGATAAAAACGTGGAGATCAAACTGAAAACGTTCAGTCGGGAACTTGAAGGGAAAACGGTGTTTGTTGTGGTGAAGTACCAAAGCGAGATACGCAAGCTAAAAGAGGAGTTGGAACAGTTTAAAAAGGGAATCATACAAGTTCCTCAACTAAAAGATATCAGGGAAGATGATATTGTTCTTTTGAAGCAGAAGGTATGCTTGAAAGATGAATTTACCAAGGATTCCATGATTTTAGCAGACAGAAAACCATGAATCAACATTCACCAGATGCTCCTTACCGAAGACGAAGATGAAGAGCCGCTCGATTTCTTCCGGCCGGCTTCGCGATTTCTTCGGTTGGGCTTCGGCGATGCTCCGGCGGTGCTTCGGCGGTGCTCCGGCGGTGCTTCGGCGACAGCCTCAAACCTTGAAGAGAAGAAAAGCATTGAAAGGAAAAGGAAACGACCGTTTCTATTAATGTTTTATTTTGATTAAAAAATATTGTGTAGGGTTTAAAATAGAACCTAGAAAGTATAAGGTTTTTTTCCGATCAAAATACATTTTGAGGGTTTTATTTGGGTTTACCCCATGTATTATTTTTAACATTTTCACCGATCAAAGCGGAAGGAGTCAAACTTTGATATATCTCTGGTTTAGCGAGATTATCATCAAAATTCCAGAGTATCAACCTCATTGATACCTCACCGGAAAATTCCCCTATTCAATGAGTGCCATGTATATATATATATATATATCACGAGAAGGGAATTGGAAGAACTAAGAATCATCATCTCTTTAATTTGAAGAAGGAAGAGAGGATTCGTGGCACTTCAATGGTCGCTTCCTTCGGACCGACAAATTACCCGTTTCATCTGTAAATTCTTACAGTTCATATTTTTGACAATTATCATTTTCTCCTAAATTAATTTGAGATATAAAACTAAATAACTTTTTTGTCTGGTTAATTTTTTATATGTATATAATATTACGTCGAAAAAATCACTAATAAATCGTGAAAAAAATATATTACCTTAATTTAATAGGTGGCATATTTATCTTCCATGTAACTAATATAAAAATCGTATACATATACTATTTTAAACTTTAAAATAGTAAATGATGATCTCATGACTATATTACAACTAAATTGTACAATTTGTTATAACTTTTACTTTACGATGATAATACAATTAACTTGAATAATCTTTTTGCAAAAAAATAATATATAAAAGATAAAAAAATAAATCAAATAATAAAACGAGTTATCATTTCAGATTTAAAAATATTGAAGAGTCTAATGACACTATCTATCACGTTAACGAATTTGGAAAAAATCGGAACCATAAAACAGTAAAAGAGTGTTAAAAATATTAACTTAAAAAATGGTGGGCAGAAGGAAGTTTTTCGACTTTCCAATTTTGGACAAAAAAATCATATTGGGTTATCAGAATTGGGATAGACATGTTAAAAGCTTAAAAAAAAAGGAGTCAAATGAATGATCACATTATGGTTCATGTAAATAAACAGAGTCTTTGAATAATTTGTCACATCGTAATATTTTGACGATATAAGCAATTTTTTTTTCAAAAATCATATATATATATATATATATGAAGTTATCACGTCAATATTAAAAAAAGAAAAACTCTTTTTCAATAAAAAACCTATTAATTTTCTATCATACATATGAATTCAAAGAAGTGTCACTTATAAAATTCATTAGATGTATCCAAACATGACATTCATTAGATTAGATGTATCCAAATCAAAAATCTCTTTTATTTAAATGAAAAAACTATCAAATTAGATTATTTTTTGTTCATGCATCTGAATTCAAAGGGTCACTTATAATATTAATTTGATATATCCAAATCTATATGGAATCCATTAGATGTATCCAAACCGATTCTGAATTACAATTCCTAGAAAATTTAAAAGGCACACACCCCGATGGACAAGAAAGCTGATCCATATTAAGAAGGAAAACGTTCCAATTTAGAGTCATAGAAACCCAAGGTATGAGATCAAAGAATCAGGGAACTGAGAAGAAGACCATGATAAAATTGAATGCGAGGTTACTGTGTGAGAACGAACGAAGAAATGATATTACAGAAGTCCATGTATCCTTTTTGCCTTATTCGTTTAAGTTCTCTCACCCACCACATCAGACCATGGATATTTACAAATGGAAGCGGCGACAGAGATTTCAGTGTGAGGTAAGGTGAAGAACCGGCAAGGGGATGCGACATGCGAGCCTTCACATCCCTGTGAAATGGAGTTTCTGACGTCGTCAATTTAGGTATATTCCCGTAAATTCTCTTCTTTAGACTTTGGTTTGACCCTCACCCGTCGATGCAAAACCCACTGTTCCTGCATTAGCTTCTACATCAGAAGGAGATGAGGAGAGAGCTAGAGGACTCTCTAAGTAAGAAGCGACGGAGACTCACCGAGTAAGAAGCAATGAGGACCTATAAAGCAAGGAACATCGATGTCGGTTAAACTAGAAGTGATGACCTTGATTGCTTGATAGTGAGGAAGACTAAACGACGTCAGCGAGGGGAGTCGAGCTCCATCGGACCTCATCTCACCTGCTTGGATTTTCTAATTGCCATTGATACGGCTCGACCCATACATCGAGTTGGGGAAGCTTGGTGTCACATATGGCAGGGACATCAAGTGTCTGCTGCGCAATAGTACATGGGTGCAAAAACCATCGTTGCTGCACCATCTTCTACAACAGAAGGAGATGAGGAGACAACTACATGACTCGCTGATTAAGAAGGAATAGAGACCTATAAATCAATGGCCATCAACATTGGTTAAAACAGAAGCGATGGAAATGTTGGAGCAGGAAGAACTGCCGCTGGAGATGTAGGGATACAGGAAGTGGACGTAGAAGGTGACGATGAAAGAGGTGGAGAAGCAACTGAACGACGAGTTTTAGGAAACTTCAGTGATCCAAGTATTATTGAATACGAGGAGGACTCAGTCATGACAAAGAATTGAGAGTAATGAAGCCTTCGTCTAGTTCCAGTGAACAATCTCCTTCCATGGTAGTTTGACGAAATAAAAAATGCAACTCCATGAATCATTGTATCCAGTTTCAGTATATATGGTTGTTTTGGAGCTAATCATTGTTTTGTGATAAATTTCAGTGTTAAGCTCGATTTCATTTTGATTTCGATCATCTCAGCAAACTCCGATGTGGATTTGAAGGTTTGGTTGTCTTTAACCATACAACGATAGCATTGTCACGGAGGAAGAGGTATGGTGAAGTTAAATTCTCTCGTATGCCTCAATATAAAAAAAAACCACAAAATCTTAAGCTTTCCGCAAGAGGATGAAGGGAAAAGACGAGTGGCGCTTCAATTAATTTGGTTTTGATTGTGTTTCTTAAGGTTTTTCTTCACTTTGATTGTGGTTCCTAAGGTTTTGCTTTATTTCACTTTTGATTGTGGTTTTGAGTCATTAACTCTCTTATATATAATCAATTTTGATTGTGGTTTCAATGGGAGAATTCATGCCATTTGATTTTGGGTTGGAGCTACCTTTCGCTTTGATAGCTCTAGTATTATCGATCATTTGTTTGAGTTCCCAGATCCTTATGTAGTGAGTTGAAGAGCACGTGGAGCAAAAAAGATGATGGAATTCAATGTTGATCTGATCACTTTTTAGTAACTAAACTCAATTTATTTTTTATTCTATTGCCATGAGGTGAGCGATTATCCTCAGAAGAGATATAACATAATTTTGAGAAGCACAAGGGGAAAATATGTGTCCATTTAGTGAGGTACCATAGCCATAAAAATTGCACTTACATTTAACCTATATCTACCTGTTTGCGTTCACCGCACCATTCAAGGATTAATGGTGAAGTCTAGTCTTACATGTTTCGAGAGCAATGGTAAGTGGAACAAAGATAGAGCCAATCAAAATAGAGCCGGTAAGGGTCGTTGGGAAGATCATCCCATGGAATATTCCTCTTCTCCTGTTAGCATGGAAATTAGGACCAACATTGCATGTGGAAACATTGTTGTCTTGAAAACAACCAAGCATACTCCTCTATCTGGTCGCTAAGCCGCAAATTTCTCCAAGAGGTTAGATATGATATATCATGTTGTCCTCAGCTTTAAAACTTTTTGCTTTACTTTACAACTTTCAATGTTATCTGCTTTTCTTTTCATTGGATGGCTTAGAGCTCTAGATGGCATTCCTTTTTCATTTTAATGATTCCATCATGTATGTGTGTAAGAGCATCTAAGGGTATTTGATAAATGTTATTAGGTTGATTATTTATATTTTCTTTTTCATTTTAAATCATTTTATCAAACCATGTAATTTGTTTCATCGATATTCTTCTACTCCTTGCTGACGATTCCGATTTCTGTGACATGGTGGACTTTCGTCGGGTGTTGTAAACATAATTTCTAGATTTTGTCGACCTTCTCGTGTGACCATTGCCAGTCACATGGATATCGATAAGGTGATGAATAAACACTTAAGACACTCTTCTTATGATCTGAATTTCATTTTCTTCTATTGTATAAAAATCAACCATTAATACCTAATCACACACAAAAAGTGATCATGCATAAGCAATCAGAACAAATTTAGACATAGCTAAGACAATAAAAATAGACTAATGATGTTGGGGTTTTGGTAAAGCTCTTCTTTCATGGAAAAACTAACAACATAGCAAGACCATATTGACTCAAAATATGTCTTTTTCAAGAACTTAAACAATTCTCTGTAGGTAGCTTTTACATGTTCTACTGTAACTGGACAGGTGATTCTTGAGTTGGCTACCAAAAGTAATCTTAAGCCGGTAACTTTGGAGCTTGGGAAAAAATCTCCATTTATTGTATACGAAGATGTTGTTGTAGATAAGGCCATTGAGCTTGCTCATTTCGCTTTGTTCTTTAACCATGTGACATCAGTGTACCCTAAAACCAAGTTTATAAGGAGAATATATCCATAGTGTTTCACGTGATCAATCAATCCCATACTTAGTGAACGTGAGCTACTCGGTAAACTTGAAGGGACAATGTTGCTGTGCTGGCTCACAAACATATGTACATGAGCGTGTGTATGATGAATTTGTAGAGAAAGCAAAAGCCCGGACGATCAAACGTGTTGTGGGTGGACAAAACATGTAAACTGGTTTGATCTGTAGAACTATTATCAAACTATTATTTTTTATGACTGAGAACATTTTCAGAAGATATGAATATCGATTATGTAGTGTAAAAAATTGGTAGACTCAACACAAGGTTTTTTTTTTCTTGTAATCGTATTGAATCATTATCAAAATTGGTGTGTGGACAGAGCAATATAGAAGGTCTGTTGCAGTTCACTCAACGTAGATTGCATTGTCTTGAGTTTTATGACAAAAAATGAAATATTTTGATGCAAGATAAATAAATAATAAGAAGGAAGAGAATCAAGATAATAGATTTTATGGATTAAAAAATGAAGAAAGAAAAAACAATATTTCTAGAATTCATTTGATAAACACACACACATATATATATATATATCTATTGATTTTATTAACATATGTATAGTTATATCAATCATAAGAGCTCTTATTTGATATTTTGTATTATTATATTGTTCTTTTTATACATATATTGTTATTTTGCTTGAAAACAATACTTAGGCGAAAAAATTGCGATCATCCAATGTAGTGATGTGTTGATATCACGTATAGAAATCTTCTCGAATGTTGTACACGACATACTACGTAAATGTATGTTTGGGGTTTGCATGACAAACTATTTAAATCATAATTAAATAGATAATATTTTATAAAATTAATAAATATATCTTCTTATATATTTTATTTAATTTTATACTATTTTTTAAGATTTATACAAAATGTCAACAAATTAATTCATTCACCCATATCACAAAATACAAAGTCAAACTCCAAAAAAGAATGATATATTTTGGAGAAAATTTAATATAAATTATGTATATATTAATTTAAAAAATATGGTTTATTTTAAAATTATTTTTGATGGTAATATATTAATTTGACAAATGAATGATATTTTACACCATATTGACTACAAAAAAACATGTGTTTTCCAACAGACAAATCCCTTGGAAAACGTCTTAAATCCGTTGGAGAAAGCGTTTCCCAACGGACGACAATGGATCCTTGGTCGTTGCGAATCACTCGTTGCAAATTGGGATCCATTGCAATTCGCAACGAAGTTGCAACGGATAATATCCGTTGCAAAGTTGTAAAGGGATGACCAACAGATGACACCATTGAAATTTTCGAACGGACACCAATTGAAATAGTTTTAACGGATGCCCGTTACCATTTTGCAACGGACGACCATTGAAAATTGGTAACGGATTTCCGTTAAAAAGTTTTAACTGACGTACGTTCGCAATCAGGCGGAAAAAAGAGCGGGATTTTAAAATTTTCAACAGACATCCGTTGGAAACTGGCGGAAAAGGGCAAAGGATATCCGTTACAAATTGGAGGGAAATAACACTGGACGTCGTTATCATTTGACGGGAAAACATCGTCCAACGGATCCCCGTTAGAAATTGCAACGGGCATCCGTTGGAAATATGGTAAAAACAAATATAAAAATAAAAATAATTTTTAAAATAAATTTTTTAATTAAAATAATAAAATTGTTTACAAAAACATTAAAACTAAAACTAATTTTATTACATTTCACTTAAATCGGCTGGACCGATATCATCTTCCTGATCACCGGCACCTCTAGACGGTGTTGCATCCGAATCGAGATCCGCTTCATGTCGCGGCGTATGAAAACATACGATAAAAAATACACCATCATCGGTGGCGTACGACTTCTGGCGTAACTTGTCAGGAATAATATAGTTGGTCCTGTAAGGACCCTTGGATGATGTCGTTGTTCGTATGTTTTAGCACATCATCCATGTCAAAGCTGCAAATTAAAATTAAAAAGTTAGATAATATTTATAAATTAAAATAATATAAATACAAGTAATAAAGTTTTTTTACCATAACGTTCCGGTAGGACATTCGGGTTGATAATTTAAAGGGTGGGACGCTCATAAAAATTATCGATTAAGGAATCGATATCCACCATATCGTCCTCTTCATCAAATATCGACAGTGTCGATATTGGTGAAGGAGGGCGATATGGTGGTGGTGGAGACGGGGGAAGAGCTCCCGCTGAACCAAGAAACATTCCTCTCGAACCTATAAATCGTCTAGCCCTCATTTTCGTGTTTAGTGTTTGTAAATGTGTTTGTGTGTGAAATGGAGTGTTTGAGAGGATTTTGAGGTTTGATTTGTGTAGAAAATGAAACTGTTCGACGGATTATATACAGAAATTTCCAATGAATGCCCGTTGGAAATTATGTCATCTCAACGGATGCAATTAATTGACACAACGTTCTGTCATTACAACGGATGCCCATTGGAAATGCATGTTCCCGAGGCAATGGACGGTGAAATGGTGACTCGTCTCCCTTTCCAACGGGCATCTGTTGCAATTTCCAACGTCATTCTTTCGTTTGAATATACGACTCGAAATAAAATATCCTGAAATATGTGATTTCTTCTAGCAAGTATTGTTTGACAATTGATCATTCGACCGCTGCTTTGTTTTTTGCTTTTTCTTTAAATGAAAGAAAAACCTTTTGAAATGATACATCCATCTAAATTGAACTGGCCCACAGAGTATTACCTCATCTAGTAAATGTATTGGCAAATGCTCCATGACATTGAAGAATGAAGGCGGAAAAACTTTTTCCAGTGCACATAATACTTCAGAGATATTGTTTTTCATTAATTCCAAGTCATCCCTTTTTAAATTCCTTAAACATATATCTCTGAAAAATATGCCGATTCCGCATAGCACATCGCAAACATTCCGTGGTAAGAGCTCAACATATACAATTGGAATGAGTCGCTGCATGAAAATGTGACAATCGTAACTTTTCAACCCGATCAACCTTGAACCAACAATATCCACACACCGAGCAATGTTCGATGCATATCCATCTGGAAACTTAACGCCTTCTTTTAACCACTTTAATAATGTCGTTTTCGCCGGACCAGACAATCTGAATACTAGGATATGTAATCTTCCATCTCTTAATTCTAACTAAGGTTGTCGACATATTGTCTTCAAATCTTTTCTTGATTATATATTATCCTAAGTTTTACCCGTCACATTCAAAAGAGTATTGATAATGTTATCGAAAAAGTTCTTTTTGATATGCATAACATCTAAATTATGACGTAATATCAATGATTTCGAGTATAGTAGTTCTCAAAAGATACTACGTTTATACTAGTTATGCCATTCACCTTGGCCTTTTGGTTTACGATGCCCACGATCTCCACCGCATTCTATCGATTCTTGTAAATCTCCCATTGTGTTCAATCTTTCATAAAGGATTTGTATTCCGGTTTGCATGCACGATGCCTCTTCTTTTTGTACCACGTTCTTTCAAAAATGTTTTTTATCTTTCCGGAAAGCATGACCACGAGGAAGAAATCTTTTATGACAATCAAACCAACATGGTTTCTTACCATGTACTAGTCGAAATGAATCTGTATCCTCCATACAATATGGACATGCCAATCTTCTGTGCGTGCTCCATCCAGATAACATTCCATAGGCAGGAAAATCACTAATTGTCCATAACAAGACCGCTTTCAATGTGAAATTTTACTGCGTACTGACTTCATAAGCAAGAATTTCTTCATTCCACAAATGTCTTAATTAATGAATTAAGGGGTGCAAAAAGATATCCAAAATTTTCTTTAGATGTTCTGGTCCTGGAATCAGCAATGTCAGAAACATTATCTCTCTTTTCAAACACATATCGGGACGAAAAATTATATGGAGACAAAATCACCGACCACAAAGAATATTGACTTCCAGATTGTCCATATGGACTAAAACCATTCGTGCACAGGCAAAGATAAACATTTCTCGTTTCTTACGTGAACTCGAGAAATATTTCATTGAAATCTTTCCAAGCCTTAACATCCGATGGATGTTGCATTATACCTTTGGTCGTCGAGTGTTTTGCGTGCCATCTCATTACCGCGATGGTTTTTTTCGATTCAAATAACCTTCTCAACCTATTTGCTACATTCATATAGAACATTTTCTTGTATGGTACATATTTACATGAAGTTGTTTTTTTCCGAAATCTTTTTGCACCGCAAAACTTGCATTCCAACAAGTCTTTATCATTTCCCAAAAATAACATGCAACTGTTTCTACAAACATCAATTTTCTTATGTGGCATTCCCAAATCTTTTAACACATTCTTTGGTTCATAGTATGTCTTGGGAGCTTGATTATTTCCGGTAAATATTCACGCATGGTTTTGTAAAATGAATCCATGCAATTTTCAGCAACATTGTAGTCTGTTTTTATACTCATCAATCTTGAAGAAAAAGATAAGCGAGAGTGACCTTTACGACAACCTTCATATATATGCTGTTTCGCCGAATCCAATAGGTTGAAGAATTGACGTGCATCGATGTTCGACATCTCTTCATGCATTTGTTCATTAACAACTCCAGGAAAAGTATCTCACATTATTTCCACATATGGATTGGTCGTTG
Organism: Gynandropsis gynandra; assembly: GCA_036759665.1. Lineage (NCBI taxonomy): Eukaryota > Viridiplantae > Streptophyta > Magnoliopsida > Brassicales > Cleomaceae > Gynandropsis > Gynandropsis gynandra. The sequence continues at coordinate 27,005,508 of CM071861.1, read as the reverse complement.
ATGCTTCATATATAACTTCTTCATTTCTTTCTACTTGTACATCTTTCACAATATCTCTAACGCCACAATTTTCGCCGTGAAAAAAACAAATTTCGTAATTCTCAATGAAACCCACCTTGTAAAGATGTTTGCAAACAATTTCTTGACTTCGATACTTTATGTTTTTGCATCTTTTGCATGGATATAACATTGTCTCGCGTTCTTGACACAAAGGTTGCATCGATGCAAAACTCATGAATTGCTCCAGTCCGTGTAAGAATTCATGTAATCTCTTCGATTATAGGATCTTTTCTTCTATACATCCACTCTCTTGATCTATATATATCTCTATTTGAAGAAGACGATATTTTGTTGAAAATATATTTGTTGTTGATGGTTTGATGCAATCTTTGGTTTTGATCTAAATAGTACAATTTTCAACGGACATCTGTTGGAAATATTAACGGATGCCCATTGCAAGTTCACGTGAATTTATTTCCACTGGTAAACCTCGAAATTAACAATTTCAACGGGAATCCGTTGCAATTTGTAATGGTCATCCGTTACAATTACCAACGGATGCTCGTTGAAATATTTTTCCCCGTGTTCTAACGGGCTTCCTACGGAAGGCGCCAACGGAAGATATCCATTAACATTCCATTAAAAATTGCGACGTATTGCAACAGACGATATCCTTTAAACGTCCGTTGAAATTTTTAATAGATTGCAATCGATTTGTGCCCGTTGAAAGTTCTCGTAAAGCCGTTACAATCCATTACCATTTCTTAATAACGGACGGATCCGTTGCCCCGTCCGTTGGAAATGACGTGTTTTTTTGTAGTGATTCATTAAAAAATGCGATTAAAGATCTAATATAATAATGAAATATTTTTTTAGAATTATACGGTATTCTAACCTTGGATAAATTTAAATTTTTTCCATAAGAAAGTAATGCGAAAATTCGAAGAGACCATCGTCGAGCTGCTTCACTCATAGGGTCAATAAGATCGGTTTCCGTTTCATCTCCTTCACAACAATTATACTTTCAAGGTTTTTGCTCTTTATACTTTCGATTTCTTAGATTATTTTCTTTTGTTTCCTAAAAAAATACCTTCAAACATATCGTCTAATTTACCCTAAATCGTATAATTTATCCCTCTTTTGGCGTGGTAATAAGAGATATTGAAGCTTGAAGATCTACTATTTTTTTGGATATGGTAGAGGTTGTTATGACTTTTAGTATAGGTATTGTGTTCCTCCTTACTGTTTAGTATTTCAACTACAATTTGTTAGATTATCTTTATTTACAATTTCATTGGAGTTTTGACTCTTATTCCTTTGTTGTGTCATGATTTTTCGGTTTATGACTATTATGCCTAAGTCTCAGTTTGGTCAATTGTTGTTATAAGTTAATGATCAATGCTCACAACAAATGAAGATGATTCAAGATACATGAATCGTTGTTATTCTAAAACTTATTAGAGGTAAAATTTCTAACATATCAATAACTTATTCAAAATTATAAATTTCATTTCATTACTAATTCTATATATGAATTATTCAAATGTATAATTTATCCAAAACATGTAATGATTTTCTAATGACAATGTTTGAATTTATAAATTATGTAAAAAAATTAAGAAAAATATAATTTAATTATCACAAAATCGCGTAACGCGCGAGTAGCATCTAATTTTATAGAAATTTAAGAAGTAAAAGGAACGAAAAAACGATTATAAATTTGTCACGCAAAAATATCAAAACATCTTTACGTAAAAATGAATGCCACAACATTAAAACACTATACCATGATCACATAACAATACAAGCATGAACGTTTTCGTCATTGAAAAGGTAAAGGGTTTTCTCATCTATTATAGAATAAGGTTTCAGGTTGAAAGAATAGTCGTTGATAGAAGAATTGAATTCGGTGTGATCAATATGCTCAATGTTGTATGGATAATTGTACTCAAAGTTGTATGGAAATGGCCATAATTCCACAGTTCGTCCCGTCATTCTCACCGCCTTCAAAACCTTTCTTCGATCTACGTATCCTGTCACTGTCACCTTTTGCTTCTCGACATCTATCTCTATTGTGTCCACTCCTACAAATATGTTTGAATAACATACTGTATTATCGTAATGATTTGCATTTTATGATGTTTATGTGAATATAAACAATATACACGCAAGGTTGAACGCTTTGTATTTGTTTTTTATATATAAACACGTATTATATGATATTAGATCTAATTTAATCTAGAACATAATCCAAAAGTTTACATTGTCTAAACCAATATATATGATCTCGTGAGTCATGTTCTACGTAATATAAAAACAATACAACATAACATCATCTTTTCTACCAGATTCAATAATGAACATATACAAAATATCGAATTATTTAAATTAAGATGGACTAGATGATGATGTTATCATATATGATTTTGGATCTAACTCAATTTAAAAATTAATTCAAAAGTTTTAAATTATTCAAAATCATATATATATATATATATATATATGTATATGAACTCATAACTTATTTTCTAACTAACTGATATGTATAATACAATATAAAAACAGAAAATTGCGTCAATTTACCATCGAGTTTGGAAATGGCTCTGCGGACTTTTTTTTCACAACCTTTGCAATCCATGTCCACCAGGAGCTCTACAATCTAAAACCAAAAAACAAAAAGAGGTGAAATTGACGACCACGTAACTCTTTGAGAGACCAAAGAAGAAGATCACGTACGGACAAGGCATTGCATGATCCTGACTTTCCACTTCGCCAACCAAACATTATACAAAGATCCAACCTTAAACTCCCCAAACACTATTATCTTTTGTCTCCTGACTTATATATTTTGTATCTACATATATATACACATAAATATCTGTGTGTTATGTGTTGGGAAGTTGTAACACGTAACCGCGTTTGCGTCTCGTGAAGCGCAAAATAGTTCATAGTTTAATATATGACTTTGTGTTTGGGTGTCGCCAGAGTGTATTTTTTTTACTTCTTTTCCATATATATAATTAAAAAAAAACATCATTAATCCATAATTTAGATTATGATTATGTCTTACGGCGAGGATCGTTGGAGTCTCGAAATGGATATTTGACGTCTCCAATAATCTTCTCTTTAGGATAAAATCCGTTTCTTCTTAATTTCTGCGAAATTAGATTTGTTTTTTCTTTCCAACGTTATGAACATCTAAAAATATATATTAAATATAAATCGCATTTAAAAAAAATGTTATAGAGAACATGTTAGACACTAAATTTCACATCATGAGATTCAGCTACATATTCTTAAATAAAAAGATAAAAACATAAAATCCGGCAACAAAAACATTTTGAATCATATGACATAATTTGCTAATAATGAATTGTAAATAATTATCATGTATGATTTCTGTCTAATTTACGTGAAAATTTAATTTAATTCAATTTATACGCAACCGCAGAGCTTTGACAAATTGAATATATACGATTTTACTAAAAAACCATTTGATTAATATAATTCAATTCATCATATTATGATCTATTACTATAAATAATGATTTCTAATAAAATTATATGCATATATATATATATATATATAAACCAAATTGGATCAGTTTTTATAAGAAACATAAGTATTATTAGGATTTTTTTTTTCACGAGACTACGGATTAAAATACATATTTTTTTGTTTTCTCACAAGTGATGCGATTAGATATTGGGTAGGAAAAAAAGAGCATAATGAATAAATTAAGAAAATAAAATTGAAGAGATTAATATTTTAGAACAAATCTCCGCGTAATTACAACAAGGGCTGTGAAATCCATGGATTCTGAAGACGTGAAGCGTGGGAATGGAAGCAATTACAGCAAGAACATATGCTTTGTAATTTCCCAGAAACTCACAAAGAAAACCATTACTTGAAACAATCATCTAAACCCTTGCTTAAGTTTTTTCTATATATGAATTCATATGCTATTAGGTTATGAAAAATCTTCATCTTTCGAATTAATTTAATTTCTAATATATTTATTATGATATTAAAGTCTCATTCGTATTAATTTAAATTGACTTGATGATTTTTAATTGAATTAAAAGTTAAAATTATTAAAATCAAATGCATTTAACACGATAAATAATACAAAACATAGCGACAAACATGAGAAACTAACTCTTCAAATTCAACTTTGATGCAGCTGTTCAAAGTTGGTTATATCCTAGTAGAAACAGTAGGGTTTTAATCTGAAATTAACTCAATCAAATATTGCTGTTAGAAAATAAATTTGTTATAAAAAATAATTTAATATTTTTTTATTGTTAACACAAATGGATTAATATTTCAATACCTATATTCTAACCAAATATTAGATAAATATCATTCGTCTTGCATGAAAATCTACGGTTTCCAGGAAAAAAATCATCTCTCCCATTTTCGGAAAATCTCCAAATTCTATTTCAAAAAATTTTCTAAACTTTTTAAAAATATATCAAAATCTTGAAATCTCATCATACTCATCATCCTCTACGAATGAGTATCACATAGTGCCGTCGAACAATATATGTATTTGTGGTCAAGTTCATTGTTAGGTTTTTGAACAAAAATTTATCATATTCCTATTTTTCTGACTTTTCCCTGTTTACACATGTTGTACATATTGTACACACGTTGTAACATGGTGTGGATCAATTTCGTACCATCCCGCGTTGTGCGATGTACACGTGGTACACCAGTTAACACTTTGTACAACAATCACACGTGGACCCCAGTCACACGTTGGACCCCAATCACACGTTGTACCACAGTCATACGTTGTACAACAATCACATGTTGTACCCAGTCACACGTTGTACCATAGTCATACGTTGTACCACAGTCACACGTTGTATCCTAGTCACACATTGTACCTCAATAATTGTGGTCAAGTTCATTGTTAGGTTTTTGAACAAAAATTTATCATATTTTCCTATTTTTCTGAAACTTTTCCCTGTTTACACACGTTGTACATATTGTACACACGTTGTACCATGGTGTGGATCAATTTCGTACCATCCCGCGTTGTGCGACGCACACGTTGTACACCGGTTAACACTTTGTACAGTAGTCACACGTTGGACTCCAGTCACACGTTGTACCATAGTCATACGTTATACCACAATCACACGTTGTACCTAGTCACATGTTGTACCATAGTCATACGTTGTACCACAGTCACACGTTGTATCCTAATCACACATTGTACCTCAATAATGTTGTACCACAATCGCACGTTGTACCATGTACCACAGTTACACGTTGTACATGTGGTACCACAACCACACGTTGTACCACAACCACATGTTGTACCATAGTCACATGTTGTACCACAATCATAGGTTGTACCTAGTCACACGTTGTACCACAGTCACACATTGTACCACAATCACACGTTGTACTAGACATGGTGTACCATACATACAAGTTTTTTCAGGATTTTTTTTTTAATTTGTTACAATACTAAACATTTATTTTTTCCTATTGGACAACGCAGACCACCAATGGATCCAAAAGGATTTTATTTCCATTCTAGCAAGTTCTTGCAATCTTGTAAAATTGCAACAAAGTGCTCTGTGTTCAAGACCATTTCAGAACTGCAAGAAGCCTTGAAATGGTTCGTGCAATATCCTCAAGTTAAGCATTTATTCCATATGGAGCGGATGAAGCAAAATAAAACCGTAGGGTTGTGGACGTTGTTTTTCCGCACTACATGGACAACGAAGACAAATGAGTTTTGGTTCGTGCTGAATGGTGTGCCTATCCAATATTTGCTGATAATCATGACGTGATAAATGGATTCAATTATCACGAATATCCACCACAATGGTTACATCTTGGTGGCAATGCATGGGTTCAAGCATATGTATTGGCCTAACCGAAGCTCAATCACCACAAGCGACGTGAAGAACATGATGTTTCCACTGTCGTGATCTGAAGGCCGGTTGAAGATGACCATATTATACTTTTTAAACATGGTCATTGGAGGAAAGGATAAATTTAATGGCTCTATCGACAATTTTTGGGTGCGAATTGTCGATGACTTGGAAGCTTGCATCAACGTTCCATGGGGAAGGTTCATGTTTTATAAGGTTTTTCGAAAGATTAAGCACAAGGAGAAGTGAAGAAAACGTAGACACTTCCTGGATTAATTTTGCCTTTGGAGGTAAGTGCAAATTTCTTTTAATTTAATTAAATGTACTGAGGATTAATTTAATAATTTATGTCTAAATTTATTAATATATTCTTATATATGAGAGCGTTCTCATACTAAAAGAGACGTTCCTCAAACCTAGGAAGAATGTTGAATTATACGAATGTTCAAGGATGTGCAAGTTGAAGTACAACCTGAAAATATGTGTGGATACGACTCGCATGATTTGAGTGAAGAAATTGTGGATACAGAGGTTATTCTATTTCCAATTTCTAGTAATATCATGGTACAACGTGTGCTTGTGGTACAACATGTACGAGGTATGGTACAACGTGTGCCTGTGGTACAACGTGTGTGGTACTATAGGCATACGTTGTACTATACCTTGTACACATTGTATCACAGACATAAGTTGTACTATACCTTGTACAGGTTGTACCAAAGACACACATTGTACCACATGAACACATTGTACAAACACACACATTGTACCACGACGTTGTATACACGCTATACGAACGTTGTACACACGTTGTTGTATAACATCAATTTTCACACGTTTTACTAATATTTTTTTCACCATCTACAACATATTGATGAATGTCTTGCATTGCTGAGGAAAGAATAATCCAAGGACCATAGTCGTATGAATCAGAGTGCCTTCATCGTCGATAAAGTATTCTCTCAATACCTTCTTGTCTGTTTTATAGAGTTGCTCAACAGTATCCTCGTAACTTTGGGAAAACATGGAACAATGTAGAAGTAATGTATTTCATTATAACCATTGAAGCCCTATAGCATGTAAACCAATTCACTGGATTGCTTTGAATGTGGTTTTGGATGCCGATGAGCTCCTTCTGTTCGATACAACGAGTAAATCTATAACAAAGGACAAATGGACGCTATTATGGAGCCATATCTACGTGTCAGATGCTCATAAAATTTGGTATGCTTCGGTTTACTCAATTGAAGAATAAATCGTGGAAATACCGAAGCATTGAAAATGTCGCCCAAATGTATTGTGTGGGTAAGTTTTATATTTTATTTTATGAATTTATTAATATGTTTTGATTTGTTATAGGAAAAACGATTGTGGACCGATGTGCATATAATTTATAAAATATGAGTTGTTCGGGCTGCCCTTCAACGAACTATGTGACCAAAATGCCACCGACCTTCGCATTCGTCTTGCTTGCGACTTATTTCAAATTGACAAGCTCATTTGAATTTTTGTAATATTGTTACAATATTCATTTATTTGTTATTTTATTCCTAAATTTGTTGTAATTAATAAATAAATCTTCATGTTATTTATATTATATATTTGTTATTTTATCCCTAAATCTTTTGTAATTAATAAATAAATCTTCATATATTTATATTATGTATTTGTTATTTTTCCTAACTTTTTTGTAATCAATAAATAAATCTTAATATTATTTTATTATGTATTTTTTATTTTATTTCTAATGTGTGTGGTAAAATGTTCAAAGCACAACATCCGTGGTTCAACGTTCGTGGGACAATGTGGTACAACATCCGTGGTACAACGAGTGTGGTACAACGTGCATTGTACAATGTATGTGGTACAACGTGCGTAGTACGACATGTATGGTACAACGTTCGTGGTACAACGTGTATGGTACAATGTTCGTGAATTTTTTTATTCAGTTTTAATGTTAAACTCAAATTTAAATGTTAAAGAAGGAAAATAAAGAAAAAACAAATCTGATTTCTGTCAAATCATAGAACCTAAAAGAGAAAAAAGAAAAATCTGATATATTAAACTATAGTTTCCAAAATAGATACAATTAAACGTGTACCTCAAAAAAGGTTTCAACATAATTATATTTTTAACATTCAATTATATAAATAAAATAAAATTAATATTGACAAAATCGGGTTGTATCCTGATTGAACTTAAAAATTTTGGATTGAACTTGTTAAATTTGTCTTTATCATAATTTTTCATCATAATACACGTTTAGTTTACTAAGAATGACACATTATAATTTTTTAGCAACAAACCAAATATTATGTGATGAAACATATAACTTGTACATAAACCTCATATTGTTTCTTGTGTGTCTTAGCTTATTATTGATAATTAAGAATAATAACAATCAAATTATAAAATCTGATTTGATAAAAATGTGGAATAAAATATTTGGGTAACCATAACTAGGGTTCAACCCAAAATTCAAATATACAATGAGGATACAACTCGATATTATACGATCATATTTATTGTTTTGAATAATTTATGAATATTTTTGAATCCTATAAGTATGATTTAAAATGGTTTAAAATGAGCACAATACATGTTGTACATACACGTTGTAAACGTTGTACACACACGTTGACACAACGTTGTACACAACGTCTGTGTTAGTTTTTAGCACGAATGTTGTACACAACATTGTTGTACAACGTCCATGCTAGTTTTTAGCACGAATGTTGTTGTACAACATCCGCATTAGATTTTAGAAAGAATATTGTACACAATGTTGTTTTACAACTTTCGTGTTAGTTTTTAGCATGCACGTTGTACACAACATTGTTGTACAACGTCAGTGCTAGTTTTTAACAAAATCGTTGTAAACAACGTTGTTGTACAACGTCTGTGTTAGTTTTACAATGTCCATGGTAGTTTGTACATAACGTTGTTGTACAACGTCTGTGTTAGTTTTCTAGCAGATGGTATCCGAGTTAATCGAATCTTCTTCCCACATCTAATTCATTTTTCTGGAGGAAATACCATCAGTTATTGTAAATCATTTGGAACGATACAATAAAACTGATCGAGAAAAATATCAAATGTCCTTACATATGCCAACGGCCATTGTTCTTTCATATAGAACTTTGAACATAATTTATTTTTATATCATTAAAACCTCCTTTGGAAGCGACAAAAGCATGGACACACGTATATTTATCAATATCGAAGGCTCTATAAGTACACGTTCGAGTTTTCAAATCCACTGAATAATTTCTTCCATCATGACCAGTGATATTGAATTCGAGAGTAAAACTGTTTATTTCATGCACCTGCAGCCTCGTGGACTCCATAAATCGTGTATGTAATATGCCCTCCAACACTGGTGTCAGCTTATGTTAACTTGATCCATCGATAAAATCTTTTCTATACTTATTGAACCATTTTGCTACCTTTAAACTTATAACGTCCAGTATTGGTAACAATGAGTTTTTCCTTGTCTTTTTAAATACCAAATTTATACATTCAGCTCCACTGGTAGTATCAATGTTGTACCACTCTCCAAGAAAATAATATCTTACCCATTTGTCTAGTTCAACACCATCTTCAATATAGATAGCCGCTTGAGGATACTTAGTCTTGAATTCAACATAAAACTCGTGAAATCGAGTCACCAAATAGGCCATAGCATATTTTCTAAACTTCTCGGCTATGGATTTCCCTATCCATTTTCCTACCATAATAAACTTTCGATTTCATATTTTGCAATAAATGTCAAACACACAACACATATTTAGCATTCTTGTATACCTCACTTATTGTCTTGGCAATACTCTTATTCTGATCCGAGATGAATACCAAATCATGATCATCCAGTATTACCTCTTGAAGTTTTACCATAAACCATGTCCAACTAGCATTATTCTTGGATTCAACTACTCCCAAACTAACTAGATATGGGTGAAAATTGATGTCTTGAACGGTAGCAATGATCAAGACTCCACCATAGACATTCTTCAAGAAAGTTCCATCGACGATAATGACATTTCTTAATACTCTAAAACCCTTAATACAAGCTCCCAATGCAACAAATAAATACTTGAATATGTCATCTTTGTCTATTTCAAGGTGTGTAACAGATCCCTCATTCACCTTCTTTAGCATAAACAAGTAACATGAAAACATTCTCAACTAATTTCCGGACTACCGCGTACATCATACTTAGCCTACTTCTTTCCTCTCCATGTCGTATAATATGATAATTTTACACAAAAACATCCATGCACCATCATTGTAACATCTGATGTGCAAACTATCAAGCAAATAAAATGACTAATATTCACTTACCACAAGAATACAGATCAGTGTAATAGCAGAGTCGAACTCTAGGGACTAATGCGGCCTAATCTAAGAATATAGCTAAACTAAGACGGTTGAAAGTGATGTGATGTGGGATAAAATCTAAGAATGCTAAATGAATTATGAAATTAATGAGGAACGACAAAAAATCTTGATAATTAAGAACACTACGGGCTTCGAGCTACCAAAATTGCAAAGTTGGAACCAACAAAAGATCATAAGTCAATCAAACTATCTTGATAATGGGAAATTTATGCTCGTAAGTAGAGAATGGATCTCTCGACACCTAAAATCTCTAACCACAATAACATGCAATCCTACCTCCCAGCAGCGATTAAAACGAAATTAGGGTAGCATTAAGCACACAATCCTAATTCTTGAGTCGATTAACCGACCGATTAGATTCTCATTAATCAAATGCAATCAACAATCAATATTTCCGGATTCGTAATCTAACCTCCGAGTTGAACATGAAATCCTAAGTTACTGAGCGGCCAGCACAAGTATAGAACATCCACAACATTGATCGTAGAACCGAAATACAAGAAATTTTGAAAGATCTAAGCATTAATGCATAAACATAAGCATCCCTTACAAAACCGGTGTCCCTAACCCATAGCTAAAGGCTTACTCACTCATGGATTCTGTTGTAAGACAAGAGAAAACAACGATAGACATGATAAAGAGTATGGAATACATTTCCTCAGACTTCCCTATCTCGTCACCGATGTTCTGATGTTGTTTCCTTGCTTCTCCAACTTCTCCTTAGATTTTCTCTATGTTTCTTGTCCTCCCTTTAATATTCTGAGAGTCTATTGTATTTATCGGTGGCAAACCCCTTTAATTTCCTTCAGTTTAACCCATTTTAGGGTTGTTATCCCGACATGCACCTCACGCGGGCTAAGGTGATAACCCCTGGAGTTTCAGCCCAGCTCGAGCTGTGCTATTTCCAATCCGAGCGGGCTAATGAACAGCTTGAGCCGTGCTATTTCCAATCCGAGTGGGCTAATGACCAGCTTGAGCCGTGCTATTTCTTCTGGAGTTTCAGCCCGTGCAGGCTAAGAGGACAACACGCGTGCGTTCATGGCTTTTCATGGGGCACGATCATGTTTTTGCTCCTTTCTCTTGATCCTCAGGTATTTTGTGCGGTTCCTTGGTCTGAATCTGCTCCGAGTGGTTTGTAGCTCCAAGTATGTCTAGTTGACTCCAAGAATCAACATCCTTAAGCTCAGTTATGCCTCGTTTCCTTAAAACCTAAAAATCAACAAAAGGACTAGATAGAGGACATTCGTGTCGGTTTTGTAACTCGTGCTATGCAAATTATGTAGAAATGATCTAAATGTGTGGCCTAAAACTAACCCACACTACGTGTTATCAAACTCCCCCAGACTCGAACCTTTTTTTGTCCTCAAACAAAACTATAGCTAAGCACAAGAAGAGTCAAATAACAAACGGATACTAGCACAAGTACTTTGAAAAATTAGCCATCATGCACAATAATGCGTCACACGAACATAGACCTAAGCAAACATAGTTCAGACTTCTATCACTACAAAAAAGGCGTTTTCCAATGGACACATCCGTTGGAAATCGCTATATTTCCGTTGAAAATACCGATTCCCAGCGAATTGCAATGGATACAGAGCCGTTGGGAATCACTCGTTGTAAATCCAAATCCGTTGCGATTTGAAACAGGTGTGCAACAAATACTATTTTTTGAACATTTTCAACAGTCTGGCAACAGATCAATTCGTTGGCATTGGCAATAGATGCTGATTACAAAGCGTGCAACGAATGCCCATTACAAAGCGTTCAACAGATGCCCCTTGCATGGAATGCAACGGATGCCCGATAAAGCATTAGGGATATCTGTTGCCCGTCTGTTGACACGTAAAATGGCGAGAATTGAACAGTTTCAACAGATACTCGTTAGCCGTATGGCGGGAACTGGCAACAGATTTCCGTTGCAAAAGGGCAGAAATTTTTTATTTCAACGGATGTCCGTTTCAATTTTTAAAAACTATCAACGGGAATCTAAAGGCAATTTTACGAAAAAAAATTTAAAAGTTAAGAAAATTAATCAATAAAAAGTTTTGAAAAATTAAAAACATAATTTATATTACATATCATCGAAATTAGTAGCGTCGTCTTCATCCCTGTGATCACCAACACCTCGTGAAGGTGTTGCATCAGATTCGATTACCGAGTCTTATCGCGGTGTTGTTTCCCCTGTCAGTTTTGGCAGTTGATATGCTCGACCGGTTAGGATTTCGATGATGCTATTCATGTGATTCATCTTTGCTCAAGTTTCTCGAAGTGTGGTTTCGAGATGCTCAATACGTCGTTCTTGCGAATAACTCTCTTGAACCATAGGGGGTACCATCGTGGCGTCCTCGACTATATCCTTTTAGAGTGAACCGAGACCGTATAGACACCCCTTATATGGTCTAACCGACTATAAAATAAAAAACGTTAAAGTTAGAATCTTTAGAAAATTATTTATTTAGTAAACGAATTACAAAAAATAATTTTATTATTAAACTCCAAATAAACTTTGTCCTTTTGTAAATGACTGAGATCGTTGGGAGTTGAACCGCAGGCTTGTGATTGCTGTGTGATCTTATCCATCATAGCTTTCACGGTCCGTTTCGCCCGAGGGTCGATGAGTTCAGGTTTGTCACTCTCTTCTCCGACGATACATTTCTTCTTAGCGTGGGTTTCTACAACCAGCTCAAGAAGAGTCAGTTCTCTTCCTATTTTCTCCATTTGTTATATAATAGAAAGATAATAAGATAAAAATTGTATATAAAAAATTTAAATAATAAATAAAAGAAATTTACCAATTCTTTCTTTCCTTTTGGGAATGATTTTGATCCCAAAGTATGGCGATCTGGACCATCTTCGGGAACCTTCTCGCTGTACCGACATTTCTCGACCTTCTCGCTATTGGCCTTGAAGTCCTCGGACTCCGAATAATAGACGAGTTGATTGAATACCTCGTCTGTCGCGCATGTTGGTTTGGCATTCTTCTTGTAGTAGTTGCGTTTGGCGTTCTTCTTGTAGTAACCTGGCTTGCATGTCGTGCATCCAAATTGTATAGATGCATGACATATCCTTCTTCTGCAATCTGTATGCACGCTTCAAAATAAAGTATACTAAATTAGTTTGCAATAAAAGTAATTAATAATTTTAAAGTTAAATTTTATATTATTTTTTACTTACGATGAATGTACACCACTATCGGTTGCGTATAACTTCTGGCGTCACCTACCAGGAATAATAGAGGAGATCCAGTTGTGATCCCTGGATGATGTTGTTGTTTGTATGTTTGAGAACATCATCCACATCAAACCTGCACGTGAAAATGAAATAATTAGATAATATTTATAATTAAAAAAATATAAATTATGAATTTGAAATCTTACCATAACGTCCCGTCAGGACGTTTAGGATCGATAATCGGGAGGGTAGGATGCCCGTCAAAATTATCGATCAAGGCGTCTATATCCACCATATCATCTTCTTCATTAAATATCAACGGTGCCGATATTGGTGAAGGAGACCGTCAGATGAATCGTCTAGCCCTCATATTTTGTTCATTAAGCAACGGATGCCCATAGCGAGCGAGGGTAGCTTAGGATAGCCATGATGACATTTTGAAATGGGCATCCATTGCTTAATGAACTCTCTCTCAATGGGCATCCGTTAGCGTTTACCAATGGATACCCGTTGAAACTGTGAAAACATTCAAAAGTTTTCTAAGTATCGTGCATGATTTAATATTTCAACGGGTTTCCGTTAACATTGCAACCGGATGCCCGTTGAAATTTGTATAGATTAAGTTAAAAAAATAATTTTAACCAGTTAAATAAAGTTATATATTACATTATATAATTCACATTTCTTCTTCGGAGATTCTTCGCCAAAACATAACATTTCGTGCAACACCATTAGCCAAATTTTTTAACCACGTAGAAAGTCTTTCATTAGAACATTTGACCTATATATCATATAAAACAAATGAATACTTTATAACATATGCAATTAATTTTAATATATATAAAACGTATGAATAAATGTTTAGTTACGAAATCTCTCAACCACGAGCCATAATGTTGAACTTTCATTTCTGTGAGTTCATCTGCATTTAGATGAGGATATGTACCAATTACTTCTTCATCAAATATCTTGTAATGAAAGTATTTATCACACATATATATTATATATATATATATTGTGTTTAATATTTGATTTTCATTGTTTTATAATAGCTCTTGACAATTTAGTAATATATATATGTGTGAACGTGATTATACTCCTCTGGTGTTAACCAATATTCTTCGAATTTACCTCTTGTACGTCAAAACGGTGTAAACATCTCGATAATTGTGCACGTCTTTCTTTCGTCTGAATATGCGACTCGAAATAAAATGTGTTGAAATATGTGATTTCTTCCAACAAGAATTGTTTAACAATAAATCCTTCAATCGCTGCTTTTTTTTTTGCTTTTTTTCTTTAAATGAAAGAAAAACCTTTCAAAATGATGCATCCATCTGAATTGAACTGCCCACCGAGTACTGCCTCATCTGGTAAATGTATTGGAAACTGTTTCATGACATTGATGAATGAATGCGGAAAAACTTTTTCCAATAAATATAATTCTTCAGAGATATTATTTTTCATTATTCCAAGTCATCCCTTTTTAAATTTCTTGAACATATATCTCCGAAATTTATGCGAATTCTGCATAGCACATCGTGAAAGTTCGTTGTAATAGCTTATCAAATGCAAATGGAATGAATAGCTGTATGAAAACATGAAAATTGTGACTTTTCAACCCGATCAGCCTCGAGCCAACAATATCCACAGACCGAACAATGTTCGAAGCATATCGATCTGGAAACTTAATGTGTTCTTTTAACCACCCTAATCATGTGGTTTTCACCGGCCCAGACAATCGGAATACTGGGATATGTGCCCTTCCATCTCTTAATTCCAACTCAGGTCTTTGACATATTGTCTTCAAATCTTTTCTTGATTGTATATTATCCTTAGTTTTCCCGTCACATTCAAAACATTGTTAATGATGTTATCGAAAAAGTTCTTTTCGATATGCATAACATCCAAATTATGAAGTAATATCAGTGTTTTCCAATATGGTAGTTCCCAAAAGATACTACGTTTATATCAGTTATGCCATTCACCTTGGCCTATTGGTTTTCTATGCCACGATCTCCACCCCATTCTATCGATTCTTGTAAAATGCTCATTGTGTTCAATATTTCGAAAAGAATTTGTGTTCCGGTTTGCATGCATGGTGCGTCTTTGTTGTACCACATTATTTCGAAAATATATTTTAGCTTTTCAGAAAGCATGTCCACAAGGAAGAAATCTTCTATGACAATCAAACCAACATGGTTTTTTCCTATGTACTAGTCGAAATGAATCAGTATCCTCCATACAATATTGACATGCTAATCTCCCGTGCGTGCTCCATCAAGATAATATTCTATG
The DNA here is from genome assembly GCA_036759665.1 of Gynandropsis gynandra. Taxonomy (NCBI): domain Eukaryota; kingdom Viridiplantae; phylum Streptophyta; class Magnoliopsida; order Brassicales; family Cleomaceae; genus Gynandropsis; species Gynandropsis gynandra. The sequence continues at coordinate 26,989,747 of CM071861.1, read as the reverse complement.
GGCAGGAAAATCGCTATTTGTCCACAACAAGACCACTTTCAATGTGAAATTTTGCTTCGTACTCATGTCATAAGAAAGAATTCCATCGTTCCACAGATGTCTTAATTCATGAATTAAGTGCTGCAAAAAGACATCAAAACTTTTCTTCGGATGTTCTGGTCCTGAAATTAACAACGTCAGAAACATTACCTCTCTTTTCAAACACATATCGACAGGCAAATTATATGGAGACAAAATCACCTGCCACAGAGAATATTGATTTCCAAATTGTACATATAGACTAAAACCATAAGTGCACAGGCTAAGATAAAAATTTCTCGTTTCATATGCAAACTTAAGAAATATTTCATTGAAATCTTTCCAAGCCTTACCATCCGATGGATGTTGCATTATCCGTTCGTCGGTCGAGTTTTCTGCGTATCATTTCATTGTCGCAACGATTTTTTCGATTCAAATAACCTTCTCAACCTATTTACTATAGGCATATAGAACATTTTTTGTACGGTACATATTCACACGAAGATGGTTTTTGTACGGTACATATTTACTATAGGCATATAGAACATTTTTGTACGGTACATATTTACATGAAGACGGTTTTTTTGTACGGTACATATTTGGCCGAAATATATGAAAACGTTTTTTGTTTCGTAGTATGTCTCGGGAGCTTGATTATTTTTCGGTAAATATTCACACATCGTTTTAGAAAATGAATCTATGCAATTTTCAGCAACATTGTAGTCTATTTTTATATTCATCAATATTGAGGATAAAGATAAGTGGAACTGACATTCACGAAAACCTTCATATATAGGTTGTTTCGCCAAGTCTAATAGGTTGAAAAATCGGCGTGCCTCATTGTTCGACATCTCTTCATGCGTTTGTTCAACAGTTCAAGGAAACGAAATTGACACCATTTCCACATATGGATTGGCCGTTGATGCTTCATAAAAAATTTCTTCATTTCATTCTACTTGTGCTTCTTGCACAATATCTCTAACGCTGCAATTTTCCCTTTTAAATAACCAAATTTCGTAATTCTTTTGCGAAATCCACCTTGTAAAGATGTTTGCAAACAATTTCTTGACTTCGATACTTCATGTTTTTGCATCTTTTGCATGGAAATAACATTGGCCCGCAATCTTGATACAAAGGTTGCATCGACGTAAAACTCATGAACTGCTCCAATCCGTATAAAAATTCTTGCGTAACTTGATAACACGTAATCCGTTGTAGTTTTTATATCATTCTTAGGTCTAGTTTTAGGCAGATTTGTTAGATTTCATTCATTTATGCCACATCATAACTTCTTCGATTATAGGATATTTTCTTCTATACATTCACTCTCTCGATCTATATATATCTATATTTGAAGAAGAAGACATTTTGTTGAAAATATATTTGTTGTTGATGGTTTGATGCTGGAAACCTTGATTTCGATCATTAAATAGTGCTTTTTTCAACAGACATCTGTTAGAATCCTCAACGGATCCCTGTTGTAAAGCCACATGAAAATATTCCAATGGAAAACCTTGAAATTAACAATGTCAACGGGCATCTGTTGAAACTGTCAATGAACATCTGTTACCATTAGCAACGGATGTCTGTTGGCCTGTTTTTTTTTTGTTTTCTAACAGCATGTCAACGGATAGTAGCAATGGACAATATATATTTCTCGTTCATTGATAGTTGCAAAGGATTATTGCCCGTTGAACATTCTCGGACATTTGTTGCAATCCTTTGGAAAATGGTTTCAACGGACGGATCCGTTGATCCGTTCGTTGATATCCTTGTGTTTTTTGTAGTGTATGGACCAAAAGCCACGAGTCGTGCAATGCAACACATCACCCAAGTTCATTTCACTAACCCCTAGACAACGTCCAAATGATCTCCACACCAAGTTAGTTTTGCATACGTGAGAGACCTTTCCTAAAGATTTTCTTTCTTTCTTTTTTTAAAGTTCGCGCTCGATTTCTAGGACGTTGGAGTCCGAGAAGACACCTTTCTACTTAGACCAAGGTTACCATTTGGTAAACTCATAAGGTCTTATAGCTTCAGAGGAGTGAATAGATTACGTTATTGAAGAACCGTTTAGATCCGTTGAGATCACGCATCAACTCTAACCCTTAGGACGTAGAAAAGCGTGTTAACCCACCACTTAGACCCGAACCATCGAGATCAGTGCACTCATATTAATGTAAGGCAGAAAAAGGTAGAAGCTTATTCTATTGATTGACAGCGGAGCGTAAGCGCATGGAACCTGCACAACTCTAAGGTGTCCAACTTAGCAAAGACTGAACGATATACATAGAGATATAGACACTTGGGACTAAAACCTAGGGGGTGGAATACAACTATAAGCCATGGATTCATGCACAACTACTAGACTAGCCAGTATCTAAAACTCTTTTTCAGCAAACCTAGGCTTTTGTTCCTGATTCGATAAAGTCGCACAAACAATTGCTAAAGCTCATTGTCTCATACTAGATATTCGGTAGAAATCCTAAAAATAACGTAAAATGCTAAAATAAAAAGAAGAAAACAACGTCTAATCCTAATCGCAAGCATATCACTCAAAGAGTACCCTCCTAGACTTGAACGAAACAATATCCTAGTGTTCAAAATTTGTTAGAAGAACTCGCATGCCAAAACTCGGAAGAGGATAGTGAAAATGAGAACGTGTACAACTGGTGTACTCTGCTCTCCTAAATTGGTGGTTCAAATGGATGTTATACGCGTCTACTCTATTGTGGATGATATCAAAGTGGAGGACCTGTGAAAAGAGTCACACAACCCAAAATAGGCAAAACAAATATCATAGTACCTAATAGAGTACACATACATGCAAAAAGGAAAAGAGTTAAATCTTGGAAATCAAATAGATATAGAAAAGAGATACGAAGGAAAAGAGAAAGGATACAAAACTCAGGTTGCCTCCCGATAAGCGCTTATTTATGGTCTTTAGCTTGACCATTTACGCTTTAGACGTGTCTGGGATTAGAAAGAGGATGTATGCCTTTTCCATCGTCTACGTGATCATCATAGTATGGCTTTAACCTCTACATGTTTGCCATAAACGATTCCCCATTTCCCTTGGGCTCCATGGTATATCTATTGGGCTCGGTATTGCTTCAGTGCACCGAACAATTTATCGACTTGTGGTCGTTCAAGAGCATCATTGATAATCATAGGATATGTAGATTCAGGACCAAGGAATTCATACTTGAGCCCCTGCGAAAGGGGTTTGAGGTGGATCTTGGGTGCTTTCTTGGCGCTTCAGTCGAGATCCGTGCATAAGTAGACGATCAAGGGCGTAGGAGGTGTTGCGTTTATATGAAGCAATGTAGTCCGCTTGTGCTTGTACACTATGCCCGCGTAGGTCCTCTACCTCAGAAAATAATTCCCCAGATGGGTTCCACCTTGCCCGCTCGGGCTTGAGTTCAGGTAGGCAATCACACGGGCTTCATAAGGCGTCAATTATCCCCAAGAGTTTTGCCCAAGGTGGGGTGTCTATCTGAACGTGTGGGGTGCTTGATGATCAATGACCCCATGCGGGTTCTTTGAGTATTCCGCTCGAACTTCGTAGTTCCGAGAAATCCGCCCGTGGTGGGGTCCGATCCAACCTACCTGGGTTATGCAATCCGGGTGTAGCCAGCGCGGGTTGAAGTGTGGGAACACACGACTTAGTGCTCATGTCAAGTGTTGTTATCTCCTCTATGAGTTGCATGCGTGTCTCGACGTCTTAGGGTGACTGAAATAGGCTCCCAGTGCATTCTGATAGTGCTATCTCCATAGGGTGGATGTCTCGATGTTCATGTTGAACTTCCTCAGCTAGTTCATCCACCGTGTTAATGTGTATCACGTGTTCAGTCATGTACGGCTTCTTGAGTGCATCGTCGAGCTTGAACTCAATGGACTCGTCTCCTAAATTCATGACTAGTCTGCCTTTCGTGCAATATATAACCATATTTACCATGTTGAGGAATGGTCTTTCCAAAATGATGGAAACCTTCAGGTTTATCTCCATGTCCACTACTATGAAGTCTGTTGGGAATCAGAATGTACCTACTTGTACTGCGACATTCGTCAATATGCCTACGGGACTTTGTACGGACTGATCGACCAAGGTAATCAGCATGTGTGTGGGCTGTAGTCTCCTACTTGATTGAGTTTCTTGACAAGTGACAGTGGTAGCAAACATACACTCGCTTCGATGTCAATTAGTGCATGCTCATTCTCATAATCATAAATCTTGCAATGTATGACGAAATTACCTGGATCGGGCATCTTCTTAGCCATGGTGGGCTGTTGTGTGAGAGAGTTAGTGACACCTATAAACGCTCGGTATATAAATTCAAAATTTGATAAAAATATTCAAAACTGTGATCAAGTTTTGTCTACGATCCTCTTTCTTGTTATTATGTCTTTGAGCAATTTGGAATAAAAGGGCATGTTCATGATTGCATCGTAGAATGGGATGGTGAGTTGCAGCTTCCTGATCATCTCGTTTTCATACGTATTTCTTGCATAATTTTAGAGATGTTTATGATATAGATGCGATGCTTTACGTATGATTCTGTATCCGTTTTACTTGTTTTCGTGTTTTCATGTTCTTACAGGTTTTTATGCGTATTCAGTTCATTTCGGAGCTAAAGGACGTGCAAAAGACAAAGTACCAACATCGACGATCATCACAGGACAAACATGACGAGAATCAGTAAGGAATAGCCACTACCCGCGCGGGTAACTCCCTAGTCCGAGCGGGCATTTGTTACGTTTATTTTGTCCAGCAAATTGAGCACGAGTCGGGCGACAACTACCACGCCCGGGGCCTCAGCCCGAGCGGACAACAGCATAGCCCGACCGGGGCACCTTCTAGCCCGAGCGGGTTTCCTCATTCTCCATCGCAATCCCTCGCTGGTTACACACCCAGCCCGCGCAGGTCGCGTTTGTCACCTACAACTCCAAATAAGTTAATTTGTCTTAAAACAAATTAGAGTTTGTTGGGGACTTATACAATAAGGAAAATGACTTTAGAGAAGAGGAATAAGTGATATTTCTGGAGAAAGTAATGAAAACGTCGCCCAACTTATTCAAGAATGGAAACTCATGTAAAGACAACAATCAGTGGTTGCTGGAACAAAAGGGAAGAACTGAACGGCCAAAAGGGAAAGAAGGGAGAAGAGCAAAGAAAAGAGGAAGGAAAGAAGAAGAGAGGAGTGAGAGGTCGAGCTAATTCAATCAATTTTCAGTTCTTGATCGAGGGGAGAGAGTAGAGAGAAGAAGAAGGTTCTTGAGGAGGAGGGAACGTGCAAACACCGAACGAAAGGAGCAAAAAAAACATTTTAGGTCATGCACGCTCGGGCATCAGAAGTGTGCCCGCTCGCTGGAGAAAGTAATGAAAACGTCGCCCAACTTATTCAAGAATGGAAACTCATGTAAAGACAACAATCAGTGGTTGCTGGAACAAAAGGGAAGAACTGAACGGCCAAAAGGGAAAGAAGGGAGAAGAGCAAAGAAAAGAGGAAGGAAAGAAGAAGAGAGGAGTGAGAGGTCGAGCTAATTCAATCAATTTTCAGTTCTTGATCGAGGGGAGAGAGTAGAGAGAAGAAGAAGGTTCTTGAGGAGGAGGCATCCAAGGAGCATTGGAGATCAACCCACACTTTGGTTTCGTTTGGTTTTCATGACCCTTAGACCTTCTATTTCGTTTATGTTTGTTTACGGGCGCATGAGCGAGTAGTTTGTTTGTTCTAGGAGAAGGGATTAGCCCATGGCTATCCCGGAACCACTTTTGATTTATCTTTGAATGCATCTTCCCGTTTTCGTTTATCTATTCTTTATCTGAGTGCTTAATTGACTTGTGTTTGCGATGGCCACGTAGATGCATGTGTTAGGGATTAGGAGAAGGACCGAAATGGTAATTCTAGTCCTAGAAGATCAGGTTTAGAGCAACCGAGGTTAGGCCACGAAGGTAGGGTAGCAGCGGGTTGAGGGTAAAACGGATGAATCATAGGTCTTATGGGTTTAGTTCAAGGTGTCAGCCACAAAAGTAGGGGATAACTTGAATAGATCACGTGTCTATGCCTCGAGAGAGGGTAGATATCATATTAGGATCGTCTGCCTTAGATAACTTGACTGGGATTGCATGATAGATAGGTTGATTGTTGGTTTCTGTAGTCTTGTGGTGAAACTTGTTTCCTGGAACGTTTGTCTCATTCTTAAGAACTAGTTTGTTTATTTTTTTTAGTATTTCATTCTTAAAACCATATTTCGTTCGTTAGCAAGTTTGATTCGTAGTTTGAGTTTAGGTTCTGTTGTGTAGTCCTTTGAGAACGCATCAAGTTTTTGGCGCCGTTGCTGGGGACTATTGTCAACGCGTCTTAGATT
>CM071861.1:26882026-26922795 GCA_036759665.1 Gynandropsis gynandra | reverse complement strand
GCCGCCTGCTTTTCCTCCTGAACGAGTGACGAGCACTCCCTCCCCACCTCCCGCCTCCGCTTAACCTATGTTGTTATGATTTGTAATTTTGTGAAGTATACTAAATATGATTTGTAGTTTTTAGTTTTTTTTTTCATTTGCTGATGGGTACCCGTGGGTTTTTTTTCGGTTTTTTTGCGGGTACGTGCACCTTGTAGGTACGAGTAGTAAAATCAGTTACCCATGCGGAACGGGTTCGAGTACGGGTAATGATATTCCTCCGTGTTTGAATTTTGGTTCAGGTAATATATTTTCATTACCCGCAGGTTCGAAACGGGTTTTCTATTCAAAAAAAGTGAGAAACTAGTTAGATGAAACGAAAGCTAATCATCACCCAATGTTACCCGCATCACTAGTACTTGCTTGTTCTTGAAGTCTCTCATGATTAAGACAAAGTTGTAGAATCACTCGGACATATTTCTTGACAAGTTCCTAAATGGACAATACATGGTATGGATTAGATATTTGAAAAATTTTAGGTAGGGGACTCAAATCCAAAAGGGTATTAGTTTTTTATCCGAATTCGAGGTCGTGATATATAGATACCCGATTTTTGGATATCCGAAAAATTGATCGGGTATATATTAAAAACCAAAAACAATTTTAATATTAATAGGGAATATTGGTTTGGTTTTGCATATTCGTATGAAAGTAATAAATTCGAATCCGAATCCATGTACTTTATAGTTTTATTAACCAAACCCAAACCTCAAACCCCGTATTCAGAGTGTTAGGACGAGTTTCAGAGTTTAAGAACAGCATCTGCGGTGAACCATCTGATGAGGAACAGAGGACTTTTCTTCGCTGTTGCTGCAGTGTAGCTCAAGGGCACATCGTAGTTCCATCAGAAAGCGATGCATTGTTCATTCAGTGTGAATATGATTTGTGAATGCAAATCAGTGATTCTTTACGAACTCAATTTTGATACAAAACCAAAAACAATGGCACAATTTCTTCCATTTTGCGACTGGAGAATCAGAAAAACATTACAGTGAATGGTAAAGCGAAATGTCTCTTAGACGTTCTTGAGCTTCTTCATCTTTGAAGGTGGCCATCGACCCTTCTTCCTCATCTTCCGCTTGCGAACCAATCTTTTCCTGCGCAGACGGATCTTCTTCGCCAACTTCATCTTCATCCTCTGTTCCATCATCTGCTGTTCTTTCGACTTCGACTGCGACTGCGACTGCAATGGCAGTTCCTCCACTGGAACTACTGCTTTCGGTTCCTCGTTACTCTCAGTCCCCGTCCCGTCCACATCCGAAGCCGCCGCTTTTACGGCCACCGATGCGGAAACCCTCTCGAGGTGATTAGTCCCCCAGTTTGCTCCAAGAGAGACTATGATTCGCCATGAAGCGGCGTTGGCTCTACGCCCAACGTGTAACCTACAGACTGAAATCCACACACCAAGGAAACGACAAATCAAAATACAACAAGCTGCGAGACCCGAATTCCAACTGTTCGATGAAATGTCTCAAACAAACTTCATCGGGACACGACAATTCCACTTGAGCCCCCGTACACAACCAGGCATTTCGAGTAAAATCAATGGAATGGAATTGAATCCTGAATTTCTCAAGCTCGATTTCATGACGATAAAAAGCAAAAACGTTAAAACCCAGATGGAGAAAAGGGACGTACCTGGGGAAGGGGAAGGCAAAGGCGAAGATTGAATCCGCAACGAAGAAGAAGGGAGAGAAGGGAGAGAGTTGAAGCAGAGAAGTAGAGCCATCTTCCAAGGGACAAGTCCGTGTCCCTCCTGGAGTTTGGTTTCGGATAAGCTTTTCCCCCAATCTCTTGTGTCTTCCAATGGAGGATCTAAGGGTATTTCCGACTTTTTACTAAGCCTTTTTTTCTTCCTCTTATCGCATTTATCCCCAATTTACCATTTCTCCTAATATTTTAGAATTTCATAAAAATCCTTCGGGAGATCAAAAATATATATAGTTCAGGGAAACATTAGTTAAACAAAATTTAGAGATGTTATCTCGTTCATTTTTTAACTTAATTCCTGAGAAGAACTTTGAGGCAAAAGGATAATATATGATATATATTTGATAATGAGATATATTCGATATTTCTGTTTACTAAAAATAAAAAATATCGAACAATATCAGCAGCAACTTGGTAACTATGACACGTGGCATACTGGGTTTTAGAGGAGAAAGAGGTTTGAAATTAGGCGGCGAAAAACAGGGACGAGAAGGCTAAGTTAAGGAAGTTCCAGAGAAGGATTTTTTGGAGGACAATTCCAATGGCGGAGGACGAAGCTGTCAACAACAAACCATATCACCAACAAAAACAACAACGACAGGAGGAGGAGTAGGAGGAGGAGGAAGAAGAAGAAGAAGAGGAAAAGGAAAAGGGAAGACGCTGAACGCCTGCAGCAGACGCAGCGGAAACTTTCTCTTTTGTTTCTCTTGCTGCGCAAACCACAGGGGGCTCAAATGGGGATGAAGCTGCAGGCGTTTAGCCTCGTATTGTGAGATTCTTTCGGAAGAAGGAGGCTTTTTATGACGATGACCAGAAAGAAAAGCTGTCAGGTGCATAGTGCTCCTCCCGATACTGCCATGTCTCCTCATACTCCAAAACCCAAGAGGATCTACCAACTTTGGCCTGGTAACAATGTAAAGTTTCTTCTTTTTGCTTCTTCTGGTTTCGGGTCTTCTTTCGAGTTGATCGGGTGGGGCTTCAGGCTTCTTTTGCCTAATCCTTGAACCGATATTGATCGTCATTACGCTCAAGAATATATTGATACATATATACTGATCCATGAGCTGATGAAGAATCCTGGATTACTATAGTTTTCTGCATAAGATCTTTAGAACAGACTTAAACCCATGCTTAGCGATTGTATGAAGCTTACTTGTAATGTGTTTGTTTGGTCAGAAATTTTGTTGCGGTGGAAGACTAATCTTTGGTCCCGATGCGTCCTCCCTTCTTCTGACTATATGTATGATAGGAGCGCCTGCAATCGCTTTCTGCGTCAGGACGATCTATTTGATCATGCGTCGTGACCCTTTGTTCAACTCTCTTATATTGATGGGTGCAGTTCTGCTCACTGTCTTGGTTGGTAAACCCTAAATTGTTTCTTCCTCCTTAAACCACGGATCTCCGCAAATCTAATGTGTAAATCTTTGCAGGATTTCACATTTCTCTTCTTGACATCATCCAGAGACCCAGGGATTATCCCGAGGAATAAAGAAACGCCTGAACCAGAAGGGGTTGACATACCCACCCACTCGGCAGAATGGATCAGCAACAAGCTCGTGAATGGGAAATTACCGCGTACCAAGGATGTAATGGTGAACGGCTACACTGTCAAAGTGAAATTCTGTGATACATGTCTCTTATACCGTCCTCCCCGTGCCTCTCATTGTTCCATCTGCAATAACTGCGTCCAAAGGTTTGATCACCACTGTCCATGGGTTGGTCAGTGCATCGCCTTAGTAAGTAAAGTCTCAAATTCTTCTTTTTGTATTGAAAAACGAACTGAAGGAGATCATCAGTATCTACGATTCTTACACGAGTATACATGGTTGTTGATGATTTTTGCAGCGTAATTATCCCTTCTTCATCTGTTTCATATCATGTTCAACCCTGCTCTGCTTGTACGTCTTCGCTTTCTCATGGGTCAGCATCCTTAAGGTCCATGGCAAGATGTTGATCGTCATCTCCTCTGATCTTTTGTCAATCATTCTCATTGTCTATTGCTTCATCACTGTCTGGTTTGTCGGTGGACTCACTGTTTTCCACCTCTACCTCATCTGCACCAACCAGGTATGATTCATGGCTTCATCAAATTACACAGATTCTTCAGTTGATTCTAACACATTTTGGCTCTGTGTCTCCACAGACAACTTATGAAAACTTTCGGTACCGGTATGACAAAAAGGAAAATCCTTTCACAAAGGGGATCTCAAGGAACTTCGAGGAGCTGTTCTTCGCCAAGATTCCACCTCCCTTGATAAATTTCAGAGACTTGGCAAGTGAAGAACAGGATGTGGAGGTGGGATCCATTGCATCTGAACTCGAGAGAGCCTTTGGTTGTTCACACGATGACATGGAAATAGGCGGTGGGAAAGCAGGCAAGGATGGCTTACTCCTACAGAACCTGGAGTACAACGGCATGGATAGAAGTGTGAAGAAGAAGGGTTTAGGCGAAGGTGGGGCCGCATTTGACCCGTTTTTCAATCCGGGTCAACAAGAACCGCAGAATCTGATGAGAAACTCAAGCGTCGATGTCAGATCCAGGTAGTCACAACGGCTTGCAGATCGGATCGGCCTAGACTCTCTCTTGTTGCACATTCTTTATTTCTGGTGCAAAAGGTGAAACATTGTGTTTGTGGATGCTCCTTCTCTCTGTAACTATACTCGGTAATTTTATTCTCTCTGTGTGTCTTTTACTCGGAAAAGCATTAGGAATTTTACAATTACACTTTTGGGTGTTATTGGTTTCTTGCGTTAAGGGTTACTCGGGAAGGTGATATATAAATATCACCGTCCTTTTATTTAGGGTACCTGATTTTTCTTGGATCTCAAGCAAATTAATTCAGAGGAAGATCACTTCGTTTTTCAGGAAAAAATAATACAAAAAAATCAACTATTATTCAATTGGATCAGGACTGAAATTACCTATTTTCTACAAAATTTAATTATTTTCTCTAAGAATAATATTGATTTTCAAAACTAAAAGACACCTACAAATATCAAACTGAAGAAATAAAATTGTCCATTGAGAAACTGGTTCTTAATTTTTCATGTGCATCTGATATAATTAAATTATCGAAAATGTATTTTTCCATGTCTTGTTTTTGTTGTACAGAATATAATTTTATTTAATCTTAGAGAAAACAAAAATCTGCGACCACAGCCCCAATTATTTGGAGTATGTTGGTCTTACATTCAGAAACATACAAAATTCATATACAAAAAATAAACTATCGCTTTATACTCTTTCATCTCAATATTCTTATTCTTATATAATATGATCAAATTCATCATTTGTCTTAGCATGCAAAATATAATACTGAATTAATGGTTATAAAAATACTTGATAAATAAAAAATTAAATGAAGACAAATATAAGAGCAAAATTTATAGCTGTGTGTGGCGCACGTTGTGGGGGTGAGATTTGACTTTACAACACACAAAGGCCAAAACCCAGCTCATTTCATTTAATTTCCTTTTATTTATGTTTTTGGAAATGTTATAGTTGGCCAACCATAACTTATTTACATTTTTGCTTCAAATACATCAAAATGACTAATTTAGTCTGTCTCTTTGTGAATGACAGTTGAAGTATAGATCTCATTTTAGCTCAAAAAGGTTAATAACAATAATAAAATGTTACCCTTTTTTTATAAAATAGATTATAATATAATATATCAATATCAGAGGAAAAATCATTTGCATAAAAAAAAAGAAATAGAATGATAAAAAAGAAAATATATTTTACTAGAAAAGAAAAAGAGAAAAAGGGGAAAAATCGCAATTGGAACGAAATTGCAAATCGTTTTCTTTTCCTCTGATCCGAGTGGAGAGAACAGCGTCGGCATTCTGTCTCTCCCTCTCGATCATCTACAAGAATAGTCAAATCATATTATTGCTTTGTTGTCTTCAATTCTTTGATTTGGTGGGTTCGGGGGGTTTTGATCCTTCCTTGATCGTCCATGGAAGCTCCCAAGGTTTGCTGATTCTAGGTTTCCGAGATTTTCACTTGGGGTTTTGATCGTCTTCTTCCTCAGCAATGGCTTGGGGTGAGAACAAACCCAAGCGGCTCTATCAAGTTTGGAGGGGAAGCAATGTAAGTATCGCCGAATCATTAGCTTTTGTTCTACGGCAATCTCGTTTCTGACATTGAAATTCATAAATTGTCTGGTTTGAGCTAACGATCGTTCCCTTTTTTACGGGTTGGTCATAAAACTTCTGTCTCTTTGCTGTTTTATCCGAGGAGTCTTGAGTCAATTGTGTTTCTTGAGAAGAATCTTATACAAATCTGCGGGGAGATTCTGAGAGCATAGATGGTTTCTTTGAGCTCAAGTAATTTGGGAGATTCTGAGAGTTATGAATATGTGTCTTTGATAATTAGTTCTGTATCCCACATGTAGACACAATTCAGTTGTAATCTTCCTGGCTTATTTCTTGGCAAAGTGAATGAATTTCTTGTTAATGGTTATTGATGCTAACTACAAAATGAGCAATTTGAGCCTTAGCTGAAATCTCACAGCCAAATTGGATCCTCATTTTGCTTTTGAATACCGCTAATATAGTTGTTGGAGCATCTGTGTTTTCGCAGATTTTGATTTGGAATGCCTTTCCTCCAATGTAAGCTTTCAGTTTTTGTAATGGTTTTTACTTCCTTTGTCAGAAATTCCTTTGCGGTGGGAGGTTAGTCTTTGGTCCAGACGCCTCATCTTTATATCTATCATCTCTCCTAATCGTTGGTCCTGCCGTAATGTTCTGTGTAAAAATGTACATGAAGATAGATGACCCTCTTACCCAAAATGCTTACCGCAATATTCCAGTATTAGCCGTGACCTGGATACTCACCTTCTTCGTAAGTCTTCTTCTAGCTCTTCTATATTGTTGTTGCCAGATTTATATGAAGACATATTTGATTCTATGGTTGAATTCTAGCAATGTATTGTATTGTGCATTCTGCAACTAAATTCAATCATTCTGCAGGATCTTTTCTTCCTCTTCATGACGTCTGGGAGAGATCCAGGAATAATACCACGGAATCTGAGGCCTCCGGATTCAGATGAAATGACGGATTCAAATACTCCATCGATGGAATGGGTTAACGGTAGAACTCCAAATATAAAACTACCGAGGATTAAAGATGTAATCGTTAATGGCCACACTGTCAAAGTGAAGTACTGTGACACTTGTTTGCTTTACCGTCCACCCCGTGCTTCCCACTGCTCCATCTGCAACAACTGTGTCCAAAGATTTGATCATCACTGCCCTTGGGTTGGTCAGTGCATTGGAATAGTAAGTCAATCACTTTTTCAAAACTCCGGTGCCTTGCTATTCAAATGAACGAGAAATCTAATTATTTGCTTAAAATGTTCTGTTGCAGCGTAATTACCGCTTCTTCTTCATGTTCATATCAACATCAACCATTCTGTGCATATATGTCTTTGTGTTCTCCTTGCTGAACATTTTCCAAAGACATGTGGATGAAGATATCAGTGTCTTGAAGGCGATATCCAAAGATGTTCTATCGGATATTCTTATAGTTTATTGCTTTATAGTCGTATGGTTTGTCGGTGGCCTCACCATATTCCATTCCTACCTCATCTGCACAAACCAGGTGACCTTTTTATTCCTCAACAATCACAGCAAATACCAAATTTCTCAGATTTTTATTTCAATTGTTTTGAGACTTTTGCGCAGACGACATATGAAAACTTCCGCTACCGCTATGATAAAAGGGAGAATCCATACAACAAGGGACCGCTAGGAAATATTGGGGAAGTGTTTTTGTCTAAGATCCCTCCATCGTTGAACAAGTGGAGATCATTTGTGAAGGAGGATGAGCATATGATTGTAGAGACCCCTACCTCAAATTTGGGTGATAGTCTAGTTAGCTCGAAGGAGAAGATTGATATTGAGATGGGAAGCAGGATTGTTGATGAGAATGGAAAGAGCTACTCACTTCCTGAGATTCTGCGCAACCTCAACTATGACGACCTCGAGGATGATTATGATTACGACTTAAAGGCGGCTAAGGATCACGATCTTAACCCGATCTTTACTCCCGAGAAAGATGAAAGCAATGCAGAGATATCCATCCGCATCTCCGTTGATGATGAACAGAATCCGAATGCAGGTAGCAGGACGAGTATTCATGGTGAAGAAACAAGCTCTCCTCATTGTAAATAGAGGTATGCCTCTCTCAAGTCCTCTGCAATCTCTGGTTTTGGAACCCTGAAAGAACACACATTCTTAAGACTGTTCCTCGTGTTGCTTGTCTAAGAAGGAAGCTTCAGATTCTTTGTATATGTGGAGAGAACTGGAGATTTACATTTGTGAGTTATCTTTAGATCTATTCTCTCTCTTTTTTTTTCATTCTTTTGTTTGTTTGTTTAATATTTTTATTTTTTGGAAAATTGTAATGTATTTTATTTTTCTCTGTTCTTTTTGAAATATTTTACTTATTCATTTATTGGTTGGTTTATTTCTATATTCCCTCTAGTTATCGAAAAAAATAATCTTTTTTTTCTTGATGCGCGACTGGATCGTGCGTTTCACTCGGTTGTGCGGATGGATATCTTTGAACCCGTAGACAGATACGTGCTGAAGAATGTTGGCCCAAATCTCAATGAAACCGTCCAAAACCCTTGAGCATATGCACTTCTAGAACTCTTAGGACAATAGAAGACGCCACAAGCAACTGTGGTTCGTTACTTGATAAGTCGAATCGAACAAGTCCTGGACTTGAACGATTTGTGTAAGATGAATCTCTCAATCTCAGGAACAATGAGCTAAGCTCATTTGGTCTATAATTGGTTCGAAAATGACTTGGTTTTTATTATTCATACGTGTCTCCTTAAAAAGGAAGAAGGTCAAAACAAATTTCTCACATTACACTCCTATTCAAAAGTCTAAGACTCTTATTGACCACTAATCTTCCTAGATTTTATTTCTACTGACAATGCACGAAATAAGCCCTAAATTTTAGGTGTTCTTGGTATAATTTGAATTCAAATTTGAATTTGAATGACACAAATCCAAGACACTTCCTTTTGATGGGTCTTTGTGTGGTCCATGGGCTTGCGAGGCTCTAAACCCTTCAAATGATCTTGATGTTCAATATCTTGGGCTTCTAAGATGTCTTGAATCTTCTCATGTAGCATCCTTGCCTTAGGTATGGTCCAAGGCCCCTTCAACATGCTTGAAACCTCGGAATTTGGCTCAAGTGTATTAGACGTCTCGTCGGAAAAGTCGTTGGAGTTTCGCCGGAAAAGTGACGTTCCGGCAGTGATTCGGTACTCATCTGAAAGATCTTTGAGTGATGGTTCCAATGATTTTGGTTTCATCGAATTTGGACTTCGGGAAGGCCTCCATTTAGGTGTTTTCGTACAAAGTCTCATCTCCGAGTTAGCCGGCCCGCGAATATCGGACGCGACCGTTAGTCCGCAAGTCTCGTCACCGGTCCGTATATCCGCGTCCTCGTAAGCTTCACGCATGTCGTCATCAGCGTCCCGCACATCCTCGTCAGCGTCCCATACGTCCACGTGATTGCCTTTCCCGTTCGACCCATCCGTTCCGTCCGTCCGTTCGAGGCTTACTTTCTTTGAGATATCCTCATCATTCCCTCCCCCTTGAAAAGGATTTGCTCAAATCCGCTTCATCTGCAATACAAGGGCTAAGATCAGTGATATTGAATGATGAGCTAATGTTGTACTTATCTCGAAGATCAAGTTGATAGGCATTGTCGTTGATCCTCATCAAAACTTCGAATGTCTTGGTGAAGTCGGGGAGAGATAGGAGAGGCGGGTGGATCAGCTTCTCCTTGAGCGTTTGGAACGCTCTCTCTTGTGTGTCTCGCCACACAAAGGCTCGGTCTTTCTTCATGAGCTCAGTCATTGGTGCCGCAATGGTGCTGAAGTTGCAGACGAATCGTCGGTAAAACCCTGTGAGGTCTAGGAAGCTTCGGACCTCTCCAATTGTGCCTGATGCCAACCAATCCTTAATAGCTTGGACCTTCTCTTGATCCACAAGGATACCCTTCTCACTAACAACAAAGCCTAGAAAAACCAACTTGTTAGTAGCAAAGGTGCAATTCTTCATGTTAGCATATAACTTTTCCGCTCTAAGAACACCTAAAGCCGCTCTAAGGTGTTCTACATGCTCCCTCATGTTCTTAGAGTATACTAAGATGTCATCAAAGTATACTACCACAAATTTGCCAATGAAATTCCTAAGAACATGATTCATGAACCTCATGAATGTAGTAGGTGCATTAGTTAAACCAAAAGGCATAGCCTCTTCATTCAATAATGTCTCCTTATACCGTACAAGAACCATCGACCGGTTTGCGAGCAATGCCTTCTTGGAACTCTTGGTGATGATGAACGACGTGTTGGGTTCCTCAACCTTCCTAGCTTGCTGCACGATGTGAAGGTGATCTTCATAGGCTTGCTTCGGTGACAAGGGCAGTAGGTTGATCTTCTTGCCCTTGTGTCGGGTGGAATATCGGTTGGTGTAACCGTCGTGCTACGCCTTTGCATCGTATTGCCAAGGACGGCCAAGCAAGAGGTGAGTTGCTTGCATGGGTACCACATCACATAGGATCTCATCCTCATATCTTCCAATCCGAAATGGTACCCGAACTTGCTTGGTGACCTTCGTCTCTCCGCTATCATTGGAACTTGTATGGCTTCGATGCTTGAGAGTGGTGAGTCCGAGCTTCTCCACAACAATGGTGCTCGCGATGTTGATACAGCCCCACTATCGATGATGATGCTGCATATCTTGTCGTGGATGTGACCACGAGTGTTGAAGATGTTCTCCCGCTGTTCGGCCGCATTGTCTTTAGGTTATGTACTAAGGACCCGTCGTGTCACCAAAAGTCTTCCAAGCGCTGGATCCTCGTCTATCTCCTCCTCGGAGCTTATCTCCTTTGCTTGTTGCTCTCCATCGGATGAATGATCAGACTCGATATCGCGGTTTTCGAGAATGATCATGGAGTGTCGGTTTGGGCAATCCCGCGCGTAATGCCCTCGTTCGAAACATAAAAAACAAGTGATGTCTCGGGTTTGATGTGTTTGTGGTTCGGTGCTCGGTCTCCTAGACTGTTGGAAGTCGGGTCTAGGGTCGGGCCTCGGTGCTCGGTCGCTTCCCCTTGGATTCTGCCCAAGTTGTGGTTCTGATCGTTGTGCCTGGTCCATGCTGGGTGGTGCCCGGTCTGGACGCACGTCTGTGCGTGCGGGTCCCTGCTCGGTTCGGTCCGAGCGGCTGTTTTGCGAAAAACTTTACCGCGTGTTGGAGTTGCTTCCTCCATACCATTGATGCCTCGACCTCCTTAGTGGTTGTCTCTCATACAAAATGACGAGATCCAACAGCTCATTGAGTGTTTGGCACCGATGTGGCTCCACTTGCTCCAAAATATTGATGTTGAGACCTCGTTTGAAGCGGTCCATGGTGGTCTGCACATCCTCTTGAGTTTGTGCTCTCACCATCAACTTTTGCATCTCCTTGTAATAATCCTCCTCGGATAAGGATCCATGCACAAGGAAATTCAAATTGTTACGCACTTCTCATAATAATATGAAGGTACGTATCGACTTCTTATGATTTGCTTGAGTTGCGGCCATGTGTTGACCGGTTGGTCACCATTCATCCTTCTGAAATGGATGATTTGATCCCACCAAATCAAAGCGTAGCCACTGAATTTAGCAGTGGCTAGTTTGATCTTTCGTTGCTCGGTGTACTCATGGAGATCAAACACCATCTCCGTGTGTCTTTCCCATTCCAAGTATGCCTCCGGATCGCTACCCCCGGTAAACATGGGAATGTCCACTCTCATACCACAGTTGTCATGGTCATGGAAGTCTCTATGTGGTGCTCTTCCCTCTTGCCTTCGTCTTTCCATGAAGGTAGGTCATCTTCGTCATCGGAGGGTGATGCATTATCAAAGTTAAACAAATAACCTAAACTACCCGCAAGTGCACGACACGTGTGTAGTACTTTAGGTGTCGATTCCACAGGGACTACGCAACACAACCTAAACTCAAACTACGAATCAAACTTGCAAACGAACGAAATATGGGAATTAAGAATGAAATACTAAAAACAAATAAACAAACTAGTTCTTAACAATGAGACAAACGTTCCAGGAATCCAGTTTCACCACAAGACTACCAAAACCAATAATCAACCTATCTATCATGCAATCCCAGTCAAGTTATCTAAGACAGACGATCCTAATATGATATCTACCATCTCCCAAGGCATAGACACGTGATCTAGTCAAGTTCCCCTACTTTCGTGGCTGACACCTTGAACTAAACCCATAAGATCGATGATTCATCCGTTTTACCCTCAACCGCTGCTATCCTATTTTCGTGGCCTAACCTCGGTTGTTCTAAACCTGATCTTCTAGGACTAGAATTCTCCTTTCGGTCCTTCTCCTAATCCCTAACACATGCATCTACTTGGCCTTCGTAAACACAAGTCATTTAAGCACTCAGATAAAGAATAGATAAACGAAAACTGGAAGATGCATTCAAAGATAAATCAAAAGTGGTTTCGGGATAGCCATGGGCTAATCTCTTCTCCTAGAACAAACAAACTACTCGCTCATGCGTCCATAAACAAACATAAACGAAATAGAAGGTCTATGGAACATGAAAACCAAACGAAGCCGAAGTTTGGGGTTGATCTCCAATGCTCCTTGTAAGTCTCCTCGCAAGAACCTCCTCCTTCTCTCTACTCTCTCTCTTCGATACCGAACTCAAAAACTGAGTGAATAAGCTCGACCTCTCACTCCTCTCTTCTTCTTTCCTTCCTCTTTTCTTTCCTTTTCTCCCTTTCTTTCCTTCTGGACATTCAGTTATTCTTTATGTTGCAGTAGCCACCGATTGTTGTCTTTTCATGAGTTTCCATTATTGAATAAGTTGGGTGACGTTTCCATTAGTTCCTCCAGCGAAATACCACTTATTCCTCTTCTTTAAAGTCGTTTTCCTTATAGTATAAGTCCCCAACAAACTCCGATTTGTTTTAATTCAAATTAACTTATTTGGAGTTGCAGGTGACGGTCGCGACCCGCGCGGACAGGGAAAGTCACCCGCTCGGGTACAGCGCGGAAGATCGCGCAAGAACGCGATGGAAAAGAGGCTGCCCGCTCGGGCTCAAGGGCTGCCCGCTCGGGCTCATGGTCTGCCCGCTCGGGCTCAAGCTCCGGGCGTGGTATTTCTTACCCGTAATTCGCTGGACAAAATCACCGTAACAAATGCCCGCTCAGACTAGGGAGTTACCCACGCGGGTAGTGGCTATTCCATGCCAATTCTCGTCCCGTTTGTCCCATGATGATCCTCGATGTTGGTACTTTGTCTCGTGCACGTCCTTTAGCTCTGAAATGAACTGAATACGCATAAAAAACTGTAAGAACATGAAAACACGAAAACAAGTTAAACGGATACGGAATCATACGTAAAGCATCGCATCTATATCATAAACATCTCTAAAATTGTGCAAGAAATACCTATGAAAACGAGATGATCAAAATCCCCCAGACTTGAATGTTTGCTTGTCCCTAAGCAAACGTAAACGTGGAACACGTGGGGTATACAAAATCCGAGAATTCCCTTTTCTCCTAGAAATACCGCTAAAGCGAACCTAACCGATCAACTAACACGTTGAGAGCAAATTTGGCCTAATTAAGTTTTCAGTCTGTATCCTAGGTTCACCAAGGCTACCCATGAGAAAGTAAATCAAAGGAAAACTAAACAAGCCACCGTAACTCTATCCACTAAGCAAGACTTCAGACAATGCTAAACCTAGAACAACCGAGGATACTTGTTTTTTTTCCGAGCTTCTTTCTTTCTCTATTCCTTTTTTTCTCTTTTTTCTTTCTTTTTATTTTCTTTTTATGTCCTCTTTTTCTTTTCCTATTTTTTTTCTTTTTCTTCGCATACACACTAGGCTTCTAGGACGTCGGATTTGATGGGTTCCAGCCTCTACTTAGACCCAGACTACCGATGACGGTATACTCATGCATCTCATTCAAGAGTGCAGCGGAGTAGGCGGCGTTTTATTTGTGCCATGCCCCTAGGACGTAGAAAGATAATTGCCAACCCACCACTTAGACCCAAGCCATCGAAAGGGAAAATGAAAGGGAAAATGAAGGAAAATGAAACGAAATCACCTGACAAACGTGAGCTGCTCTCCCAGACTTGAATTAAACGGTGTTCTCGACGTGAAGCTCCGATGGAGGGTAAGGGAAGTGAAGCACGTTTGTGGTGATATTTTTTTGTGTTTTCTGTTTTTTAACCGAAAACGAATAACCGAGTCTCAAACTAAAAACTAAGAAAAATAAAAGCAAACAGCTGGATTGCCTCCCAGAAAACGCTTATTTAACGTCTTTAAGTTTTGACGTCTCCATTCCTCATGCGCGTGCGATGGGTGGATTGGAAAGGGAAATGGAGTTTCCACTTTCGATAAGTTGAGCAGCTTGGTAGAGCTTTAGCCGCTGTCCATTAGCTTTGAATGTGCCACTCGAATCGTTCCATAGTTCCACGTCTCCATGTGCGAAGACTTCTCGTACCTGAAAAGAACCAAACCAACGAGAATGTAGGTTGCCCGAGAAAAGCTTAGGACGAGAATTGAAAAGTAGAACTAAATCACCTGATTGGAAGTCATGAGGTAGGATCTTTTCGTCGTGCCATCCCTTAGTCATTGCTTCTTTCTTTGGCACGTCATGCACGGGATTCACTCGTTCGCTGCCCGAGGTTGGATTAATGATTCCTGCATCAAAAAGTTTTATAACGTCTTTTTCCATTACCTCGTGCAAGTGCGGGTGCAGCCTGTTTTGAGTTTCGATGGAAGGTTTGTGGTTGTCTTCCGTATAAGTTCCGTGCGTACATGTTGAAGAGCTGACTCTTCTACGCTTCTTCACGCGTGTGGATTGTTTTCTCATCTCATCTGCACTCAAGTTAGCAGTCATAACAGCAGGATATATTTTATCGCACTGAACGTGCTCATACCAAAAAGAAGACGGAGGTGGCTCTAGCTCAGATTTGGACGTCTTCTCCATTGCGAAACCAGCATGCAATTCGTGTGGTATCTCCTCACGTGGGGCGTCTTCTAGTACTTCAATAGCACTCATGAATTTCGTGTACATCTTAGCTCCTTCATCCGTAAATCCTGCATATTCGCAAACTCGTGTTAGGCATTGGATAAGCGGATCGGAAACACTTACTTGATCATGCGTGTCTTTCTCTAACTCGTCCAGCGAATCAACTGTAAAGCAAGAATCCTTGGATAAGGGTTCCTTCAAGGGGCTGGACAGGTTGAATTCGACCGTTTTATCTCCGACACGTAAGGAAAGCTTTCTTTGTTGTACGTCTATCATGGCACCTGCAGTAGCTAGGAACGGTCTACCAAGAATAATGGCTATCCTAGCATCTTCTTTTATTTCAAGTACAACAAAATCAGTGGGAATGCAAAGCTTACCTACCATGGTGGGAACGTTTTCAACAATTCCCACCGGATATCTTACCGAACGATCCGCGAGGTGTGGAGACATCTTCGTAGGTTTCAGATTCCCGAAGCCCATCTGCTTAAAAACTGAGTGTGGCATGATGCTCACGCTTGCTCCTAAATCACACAAAGCATTATCAATATCGAGATTACCTATTGTGCACGGAATGGAGAAGCTTCCAGGATCCTTCAACTTTGGTGGCAGCTTGTTCTGAAGAACTACACTGCATTCCTCGGTGAGTGCTACTGTCTCGTTCTCTTCGATATTCCTCTCTTTGGAAAGTACCTCTTTGATGAGTGTGGCATGATTAGGCATATTTTGGAGGGCTTCCACGAATGGGATGTTGATGTCAAGCTTCTTGAGACCCTCTACGAATCTGCTCACTCTCTCTTCATTCTTGCTGCTCACTAACCGTTGAGGAAACGGTATGGGAGGTTTGTACGCCGGTGGAGCAATATATGGTTTATCTAAATCTGGTTCGACCCCTTCCATAATCGCAACCTTACCTCTGCCTCTTTTCATGGACGTACCAGCAGCTTGCCCTTGCTCTTTGGAGGGTGAATTCTCAACCACATCACCGCTGCACACAGAAATAGCATTCATGTACTCTCTTGGGTTCAATTCGGGTTTACCTGGGAGCTGTCCGGGATTTCGAGAGGATGAGGCATCCTGCCGTGCTACGGAATTCTCTAAACTCTTCACATGATTGTTCAAAGATTCCATCTGAGTTTTGAGCTCGTTGATCGCTGTCCCTACATCCGCATTGACTTTGGTTTGAGTCGATGTTTGCTGCCTTAGCTCCTTAATAAATTCGAGCAGTACCGCCTCAAGGTTGGACGAAGGGGCTTGAGGAGGTTGAGGAGCTTGCAGAACTTGCTGAGCGTGCTGAACTTGTTGGTTATTTTGCTGGTATGGCTGCTGTGATTGCTGAAATCCCGAATACTTCATCGGTTGAATCGTTCGGTAAGACAAGTTCGGCTGATTCCTCCAATTCGGGTTGTAGGTATTCCCGAATTGCGTGTTTCCTTGTTGCTGGGCATAATTCATGTATTCCACATTCTCTTGCAGCGTGCATTGATAAGCCACGTCTTCTGTATCTCCACAATTCGCGCAGTACATGGTGTTCGTTGTGTTTCCCGTTGCTCTGCTGTGATTCGGCTCATATAGGCATCGAGTGTTGTTAGGCATACCGGTGTTGACCACATGCTGTGGTTCATGGCAAGGTTATCGATCAGCTCGTATGCCTCCTCGACGCTCAGATCCATAAATGATCCTCTAGTAGTGTTATCCAATATCGTACGGTGATCATCTGAAATTCCGTTGTAAAAGGTTTGGATAACGTACCACTGCTCGAGACCATGGTGCGGACACATCTGTAGAAAATCCTTAAATCTGCCCCATGCCTCAAACAAGGTTTCTACATCTCTGCATCTAAACATTGTGATTTCCCCCTCATCTGAATCATCTTGCTCGGAGGAAAGAAGCATGATAAGAACAATGTGCAGAGCTGATCCCAAGTAGTGATAGATCCAGCGGGGAGCGATTGCAACTAAGTTTTCGCTCGTCCCCCAATTGAGAAGGGGAAGAGACGCAATAAGATCGCGTCCTCTGAGACTCCGTGTATCTTGAATGTACCAAAAAGCCCAAGGAAGTCTTTGAGGTGCTGATGGGGATCCTCGTGATTTCCACCCATGAATTGCTTCTGATAAAGCATGTTGATCATCACTGCATAATCTCAAACCGTTCTCTAGCAACAGCAGGCATCCTTATGGTTGTTTGCACGTTTTTCATGTTCCGCACCACATAATCTCTGAGGCAACGTGGTGGAGGAGCCTGTGGCTCTCGCGGTTGAGGCACAAGTTTCTGTTGCTGCATCTGTACATTGCCGTTCTGATTATCCAACACTCGTTGATCTGAAGGCTCTGAAAAGGATAAATAAAGAACGATTTACGTAGAAAGAACGAAAGAAAAGTAAACATTAACAAAGACAAACAAGAAAGACTCTAGGCTCGAATCTAAGACGTGTTGACAATAGTCTCCGGCAACGGCGCCAAAAACTTGATGCGTTATCAAAGTTAAACAAATAACCTAAACTACCCGCAAGTGCACGGCACGTGTGTAGTACTTCAGGTGTCGATCCCACAGGGACTACGCAACACAACCTAAACTCAAACTACGAATCAAACTTGCAAATGAACGAAATATGGGAATTAAGAATGAAATACTAAAAACAAATAAACAAACTAGTTCTTAACAATGAGACAAACGTTCCAGGAATCCAATTTCACCACAAGACTACCAAAACCAACAATCAACCTATCTATCATGCATTCCCAGTCAAGTTATCTAAGACAGACGATCCTAATATGATATCTACCCTCTATCAAGGCATAGACACATGATCTAGTCAAGTTATCCTCTACTTTCGTGGCTGACACCTTGAACTAAACCCATAAGATCTGTGATTCATCCGTTTTACCCTTAACCGTTGCTACCTTACTTACGTGACCTAACCTCGATTCTTCTAAACCTGATCTTATAGGTAGAATTCTCCTTTCGGTCCTTCTCATAATCCCTAACACATGCATCTACTTGGCCTTTGTAAACACAAGTCATTTAAGCACTCATATAAAGAATAGATAAACGAAAACGAGAAGATGCATTCAAAGATAAATCAAAAGTGGTTCCGGGATAGCCATGGGCTAATCCCTTCTCTTAGAACAAACAAACTACTCGTTCATGCATTCCTAAATAAACATAAACAAAATAGAAGGTCTAAGGAACATGAAAACCAAACGAAATCGAAGTTTGGGGTTGATCTCCAATGCTCCTTGTAAGTCTCCTCGCAAGAACATCCTCCTTCTCTCTACTCTCTCTCTTCGATACCGAACTCAAAAACTGAGTGAATGAGCTCGACCTCTCACTCCTCTCTTCTTCTTTCCTTCCTCTTTTCTTTCCTTTTCTCCTTTTCTTTCCTTCTGGACGTTCAGTTATTCCTTATGTTGCAGCAGCCACCGATTGTTGTCTTTTCATGAGTTGCCATTATTGAATAAGTTGGGTGACGTTCCATTAGTTCTCCAGCGAAATATCACTTATTCCTCTTCTCTAAAGTCGTTTTCCTTATTGTATAAGTCCCCAACAAACTTCTATTTGTTTTAAGTCAAATTAACTTATTTGGAGTTGCAGGTGACGGTTGCAAGAAAGTCACCCGCTCGGGTATGGCGCGGAAGATCACGCAAGAAAGCAACGGAAAAGAGGCTGCTCGCTCGGGCTCAAGGGCTGCCCGCTCGGTCTCATGGTCTGCCTGCTCGGGCTCATTGTCTGCCCGCGCAGGCTCAAGCCCCGGGCGTGGTATTTCTTGCCCGATTCGTGCTCAATTCACTGGACAAAATCACTGTAACAAATGTCCGCTCGGGCTAGGGAGTTACCCGTGCGGATAGTGGCTATTCCATGCCGATTCTCGTCCCGTTTGTCCCGTGATGATCCTCGATGTTGGTACTTTGTCTCGTGCACATCCTTTAGCTCCGAAATGAACCGAATACGTATAAAAATCTGTAAGTACATGAAAACACGAAAACAAGTAAAACGGATACGGAATCATATGTAAAGCATCACATCTATATCATAAACATCTCCGAAATTGTGCAAGAAATATGTATGAAAACGAGATGATCAGAGGGTCCGTTTGCACCTCCCCCATCGTGTCGGCCAAAATGCAAGTTTGCATTGTGATCTTCGTCCTTTCCTAGGTCAGCTCTAGGATGTGTTTCTTGGCCTCCCCTAGGTGGTATTCGAGGTCTGGATTGATCATGATTAGGGCTTTGATGAGTCGATTCTCCCCTTTCGAGTCGCAGTGGTTATTGTTGAACCGTGAGGAGACGAGTCAGATTCGCGATTATCTCTTGGAGAGCTTGAAACTCCTCTCGTGTCACTTGAGGCTCCAGTGTTCTATTCACTGGTCCTTCACTCTCGTTGGACATGATGAATCAAAGGAAATGCGACCGAAACAAGTTAGTCCTTACGCAAAACAAATTGAGAAATAACCTACGCACAAATGAATTCAAACGAAGATAATCACTCAACCTTCTTATCAAGCTTAGTCCCCGGTGATTGTGAGGTCTACTAGGTTCCTTTGGGATCCGTTGGTGGACTGATCTCAAGTTCCTTAGGACTCCCTATGTTCGAGTTCACGTTTTCAAAACGTGTTCGTCGTCAGGGTCCAAGTGCTTTGCCGCAAGTGGTGTGTTTCTCGTGTATTGAGTCGCTCTTTTATGATGAACTTAGGATGGTGTCTCCTTGGTTCAGCCTCTAAGGAGTGGCCCTTTGGGACCTTTGTTTCTACTTTTAGTTTTAGTTCTTTTTTTTTCTTTTCTTAGGCTCTTTGGCCATTTTCTTTGTTTTTCTTAGACTCTTTGGTCGTTTCTTTGTTTTTTTCTTAGGCTCTTTGGCCGTTTATTTTTTTTTTGTAACTCTAAACCCTAAATGACTACTTGGCTGAACCTACAAGGAGAGAACAACCAAATTCTTTAGGAATAAAATGAATAAGAATTGGATAGATACAACCGTGAGAACGTGGCTCTGATACCAACTCTAAACCCTTCAAATGATCTTGTTGTTCAATTTCTTGGACTTCTAAGATGTCTTGAATCTTCTCCTGTAGCCTCCTTGCCTTTGATATGGTCCAAGGCCCCTTCAACATGTTTGAAACCTCGGAATTTGGCTCTAAGTGTGCACTAGAGGTCTCATAAAAAAGTCGTCGGAGTGTCGCCAGAAAAGTGACGTTCCGGCAATGATCCGGTACTAATCTGAAAAATCTTTGAGTGTTGGTTCCAATGTTTTTGGTTTCATCGAACTTGGACTTCGGGAAGGCCTCCATTTAGGTGTTTTCGGACAAAGTCTCATATCTGAGTTAGCCGGTCCGTGAATATCGGACGCGAACGTTAGTCCGCAAGTCTCGTCAACGGTCCGCATATCTGCGTCCTCGTAAGCTTCACGCGCGTCCTCGTCAGCGTCCCACACGTCCTCATCAACGTCCCGTGCGTCCACGTGATTGCCTTTCCCATTCGACCCATCCGTTCCGTCCGTCCGTTCGAGGCTTGCTTTCTTTGTGATATCCTCATCATTTCTTCAAATGGGAACATGTAAATTCGTACTAGTATCTTTTGCTCAACTCCAAATCCAACGCTACAATATGTCGTGTTAAAATCGTGATATTTATCAGAAAATGCCAAGTAAGTAACCCTCTAACATAACGCCACGTGTCAGGAACCCAATTCAGACATAGATTTCACTGGATGACATTCGAGCTCCAGCAGCAGCCATCCACATTAACTAGTTATGCTATAAATCCATCAGTCACAGCCTCATCTTCTCACTCTATGATTCTGAAGCTAAACAACAGTGGCGGCCGAGATGGCTTTGTGAAAACCATTTCCAAACTCACCTCGTCCAAGTATTGAAGGATAGAATTTCTTTATTCGATTTCAAAATACGTTGTTATATTATCTGAAATATTTTTTTATATATAAATATTGTTATTTTATTTAAAAAGACTTTTTTTCTATATGGCGAGTATCTCAAAGTAATAGAATTAATGAAATCCATTCGATATTTTCTTTGATTTGAACTAGAAATCAACCAAAAAAACCAATCAAAACCTAAAATTCAAATCCTAAACCCGAAAAAAATATCGAAGATACCAGATTTGACCATAATGTAATAACATCGTATTGTCAAATATGGACTGGTCTAACTAATCCCAAAAGTTAGCTCAAGAATTTAGGATTGTCCAACACCATATATATGAGTCTCAAATTTCATGTCCTAACCGGTGTGGGACAACTTATCATAACATTCCCCCTCACGCCCAGGCTCGATCCTGGAGCGTGAACATCGCAATCGGGGGCCCAACATCGGTATATTCAAATTGGGACGAACTGGACTTTGATACCATGTCAAATATGGATTGGGCCTAACTAATCCCAAAAGCTAGCTCAAGAGTTTAGGGTTGCCCAACATCATATATATGAGTCTCAAAATTCATGTCCTAGCCGATTATTGATGGCTCTATATCTCCAAATTTAAATTATATCTCCCAATACGTATTAGATTATTGATGACTTTATATATGGGTATATAGGTGGTATAAGATGAACCCAATTGGATTATTGATGACCTTACATCTAGATATATATAGGCGTAAACTAACCCCCAATTGGGTTGTAGATGACTCGCATCTGGATATATATACGCAAGATTAGCTACAGTTAATTATATAGCTGACGAATATAACATTTGAATATATAACCATTTTTAATAAATTTGAAGAGCATGAGAGTTACTATAGAATTTTTCTCTTGTTACTCCTTGCATTCGACTCTATACATGATCTAGCTCCAATTGATGGAGATAAAAAAAATCCACCCGATTTATTTGACTCCGCCGTAAACAGTTTATTTATTGACGTTTTTCTTCCAAGTTGCATGTCTATGATTAGCATGCTCTAATTTTCAGATATTGAAGGATATAATATTTGATTAGATCTCGAGAATTTGTTCATAATATCCCGAGAATTCTTTCGTAATACTATCTAAGATATTTAATTTTCTTACACATATTGTTGCTTTATTTATGAAGATTATGTTTTCTTTTTTTATCCAACAACTAGGCTCTTGTACCATAAAAAATCCGTAACTATATCTTGAGAATAAAAAACGAATGAATTTAATTAATCTTATCATTGCGAAAAAAAACCCTCTAATACACAAATATATTATTGGGTAGAAAAGAAAACATAATCTAGTAAATAACATGTAAACACTAAATTAGGATCTAAAGACTTTATCCATCAAAGTCATCAAAACGCTACAATAAATTTATTATTATTATTAGATATTATAATTATTATTAGATGGAATATCAGATATACCCCTCATAGGACGGATCTAATAATCAATTACGTACGGATTTGGGAGGTAGATCTAAGACCCGTGAAACGCGGTAGCGCTAACATCACTAGGGATTGGATAAATTTTTGTCACAATCATAGACTTAACGTGGGTTTTACCCTTAAATTCGAACTGCACGTTGTTCGTGATGTACCTTGTCTACGATTTTCCCTTCTATCAGGCCAACAAACAAAATAGTTTGAATTCTGTTGTATTTTGATTGTTTTGAACCTCATTTGAACAACAACATTCCTTTGAACTTGAAATTCATGTTCGTATTTGGTTGGTTTTTTACTATTATTCAATAGAACGTATTATTTTTAGTATCACTATTTTCTGACAAGAGTCGCAAAGGGTCCAAGGGATGCAGAGGGGTAAATGTCGCAGGGTACAAGGGTCGAAGGGTGACAAGGGTCAAAGGGAGACAAGGGTCGCACAGGTCCAAGTGGTCGCAGAGGGCCAAGGTCGCACAGGTCTAAGGGTCGGAGGGGTCCAAGGGTCACTGAGAGATAAGGGTCAGAGAGGTCTAAGGGTCGGAGGGGGACAAGGGTCGCACGGTCCAAGGGTCTAAAAAATGCTTACTCTTTGATTATAGAAGATATAATTTGCTACATTGTTCTTTTTTAACAGTTTATTCATATTGTTTTTAAATAATTTTTATTTTTTGGGAATGGATAATTCAACTTTGTACATTGTTAATTTTTTAAAAATTATTTATATTATTTGTAAATAATTTTTTAATAATAAAGCGTAAAGGGTCACAGAGGTATAAGGGTCACACCATTTGTCCCTTGCGAATCTTTTGCTCATTTGACCCTTGACCCTGCGACCCTTTTACCCGTTTGACCCTTTTACCCCCTGCAACCCATGTGACCGTGTGGTCATGTCTTTTCGAATTCCATCTAACGTCGATTCAATGTCACGTCTTTACGAATTCTAGTCGTTTCTTTTTTTCCAATCCATTTTTTCCTCTCATTATCTTCCATCCATTTTTTCCGAAAATGCCACTCCCTCATTTCTTCCGAGAGATTCTTGTGCAGCATCTGTACTACCTTGTAATCTTCTTTAAAACACTCTCTGTCGGTATGTTACATGTAGAGAATGTACAGATTTGACTTTTTTTCGTTTTTTGTTACAGGACATTAAGATCTTCTTCTATGAGTATTTTACGGGAATACGAGGGACAACAAAACGACAATGCTTAAATCGAATGCGTCTAACATAACATGGGAAGTCAAGTTGGATGGCTCTAAATTCACTGATGGATGGAAAAATTTCTACAACGACCAAAACATTCATATTGGGGATGTCGTACTTTTCTGTCGCGAATGTGACATGGTCTTTAGACCCCTGCGGCCCTTTTACTCTTTCGACCCTTTTACCCTGTGACCCTATCCTAAACCCCGCAACCCTTTTACCCCTCGGCACTTGTACCCCTGCGACCCTTTGATCCCTTTGCAATCCCTTTTCCCATTGCGACCCTTAAGACTCTGTGATCTAATGTAAAAGTTTTTCTGCGGAACGTGCTTAATTGCAAGCTTCTTTGTTGACAACAAACAATTTCAATCTATTGGCAGTGAATGTGATGTTGATTTCAAGTACTTTCGCCGAATCTATTGTGGTGTAGGAGAACAGTTATTTTAACGTCACAGTAGAGCGAGAAATCGAGTTGCTCTGAAGGAGAGAAAAATTGTCGACAAAGATAATATGAGATTATCAATATTATTATTAATTATTACTGATAATAATAATTTTATTATTATTATATTTTATTATTATTACCATTATATTATTATTAATAATTATTATTGATGTTATTATTATTATTATTATTATTATTATTATTATTATTATTATTATTATTATTATTATTATTATTATTATTATTATTATTATTATTATTATTATTGTTAAACAAGGTGTACCACATTGTACCATGAGTTGTGCATAATGATAAACACATATAACATACGATATATATAACGTTGGACATACATTATCTCACATGCTGTGCATAACGTATGATAACTCTTCATAATAATAATAATAATAATAATAATAACATCAATAATAATTATTAATAAATTGATATCAATAAGAATATTAATATTAATCAAATCTAATAATAATAAAATAGTATCTAGTAATAATAACAATAACAATAATAATAATATCTAATGATAATAATAAAATTACTAATGAAATTAATAATAATAATTAATAGTAATCATATATATAAAAAGGAGGATTTTTTTCTCCCTTCTAGTATTGCCACGTCAGCACGGAGGAAAAATCTCCCTTGCACACGGGTACCATTTTCAATCGGCTACAATCCCTCTTTCGTGACTCTTGCTCTCCCACACACCCCGCATGATTTTCCTCGTTCATTCCATGCGTGTCTCTTCACCTCCCTCGCTCATGTTACACCCGCCCCGAGTTTCCCTCTGCTTCAACCCCCCTCGTGAAAGCATGCCTCCTTTCGTTCTATATTTCCTATTCATACGCCCCCTCCGTCGCTTTCCACGTGTTTCTTCGCCTTCGTCGCTCCTAGATATGCTAACCCTGTCATCTACCTAAATTTTTCCTAGGTATTGCCCATGTCGTCACATTTTTGTTTTTAGAGTTTATGTTCCCACGTTTCTAATTCTCGCAAGTTGCGGTTTTCAGGGTTGAATGAAGCTGTTTGGAACCATTGTCTATCCCAAGAACATGTATTTGAAACTCCAGTTGTCCAGAGGCAAGAACGTCACATGCGACGACTATTTTGAGAACATGGTCCATCTCTGGAAGCTTTGGTTTCGATTTACGCTCAGTTGCTCAACCTCATTAATTTGCGTCGGATATACTTATAAAAGGAAGGCCACTGAAGAAGGAATACTGCAGAGACAAGTATGAACATCATCTTTACGCGTTTCATAAAAAAGGTCTTATTTGACAGCATTACAGATATCTGAGTTTAGTTATTCTAGCTCTCATTCGCACAATAATATTAGGTATGCTATCTCACTTAGAAACTTGAAGGTATTGTTTATTATGTCTTAGTTGAGACATACGTTAGATCACTGGGGCAACCCAACTTGTTGGATTTGCTTGTCCATCCAACGGCTGAAGATGTGACCATGGAAGATGTTGATGATTCCAGACCTTCAAAGAGGGAAGTCGTATAACTGGAGGTAAGAGGTATAAGCATCCCAAATTTTCAGTCTCAAGTTTGAGTAAGTTCTCTCATTAAACTGTTGCCTCTTATACTTTAGTTTTTTTTTCTTCTCCATGCAGCATAAGCCCATGTCTAAGATTACTGTGGGCTTACATCGTGGAATATATCATCAAGGGAAACTCCTTGTTAATCGTTTCAATCCTTTTTAAGCTTATGTTGGAAGCGAGAGCATTGGTGAAGAGATAATAATTTATGAGTGTAAGAACATGAATAGGGCTTTTAACGGTTGATACTGTTGTTGTTGAACTCGTGCCTCGAGATCAATGGCAAGAGGATAAGGCATTATCTATAGTTGATGAATGTTTTATTCACTACCTTTATATGTATGTGTTTTTTCATGTGTGTATCTACTGACACGAATGGTAATTGTTATCATGTTTTACATGTTGAATTCAATGCAGACAAGGAAGAAGATGATAATGTTCATCTGGTTCCCAACAGTGATGATGATGGTCCAAGAACCTCTAATTTGGATACAATTCTACCCCTATTCGTCCATTACCTTAGGAGCTACAAGTCTTGAAGTCGAGGATTTGAATGCACTCTGTGTCTTAGTCTTGAAGTGGGATCATTCATGGCCGGTGTTATGGTGTTTATAACAGACTTTGCTCAACGCGCTCTAGAGCAGGTACCGATTTTAAAACTTTGGTTCCTTCAATGTGCTCTTTTAACAAATCAATTTCAGAAGAAACTTAGATAAATTATTGACCACCTTATGATAAATATCATGCCTTTGATGTTTGCAACATCTGCAATTGCGGTAACATCTGCTCCCGGTGGCTGGCCATGGTTTATCCATCTGTTCTAATATTTTCATTATAAGTTACATTATTTCCTTCATATTAGCATGACTCTCTTTGTCGTAAACAGGAAATCTACCTTGGAGGTTCAATGTCAACAAGCTCCAGTAACATCCCATTCTTCATGCAGAAAAAAGCTTTCCTGCAATTCCAGAATCTTAGCAAGGTCAAGCTCATTTAGGTATATCTGGGTAAGTAGAGTTTCTTGATCATTCAACAATCTGAAACTACACTAACATAATTCACCTTTGCATCACGAGAAACGACACCAGACTTTATTTGTTCTATTTCTCTATCCATATTTTGATTATATGTAGGCATGAATTCTACCCAAATTACATGTGAGTTCTCATTGAATTGCATCTGAAACGCCGAAGAATCATCAGAATAGCTAATCTAACTTATCAATCATGTTCTTTCTTATTCAGACCAATGTAGAAGCCATGTAACAATACATATTTTCAAAATGTAACTCGGTAATTAGATACGACTACAAATAGTATCTCAGTTTCTGATTAAAACATACTGTATTGTGTCTGGATCATTGTACCTGATACAGAGTTCCTGCCTCAGGCAAAGCAAGAATGGTTTGGTTGACGATAAACACAGCTATCGCTGGACCAACTGATTCTCGAAGATCATGAGGAGTAATCACCCAATGAAATCCATTCCAAAACCTCTCGTAGATCAACCCGCCTTTGCCAGTGATCCACAGAGATGTCGCAGGCATCTTTGTCGAGGAGATTCTTCTCCTCTAACGCAGAACGGTGTCTAAATTCTCCTTTTTCGCATAACTCCATTCATCACTAGCATTATTATCCCTCTTTTGCATGTGCTCCTTTTCTCCTCCTTGAACCCTTTTGACTGGCTTGATCGAACCCACCTTTGTGCAGTTACCGTTCACGCAAGAAACAACATCATCCTAATCGGGGAAACAAAGCTACTTAGATTTTGAGGTCTGTTTCTTTCTCCGCCAGCATGAATTTCATTACCATTACCTTTTAACATTATTCTTATGTATTTTTTTTTTGGAATTGTAAGTCATGATGTTTGTTTCTTCTCGGTTTAGCAAGGAAATGTTACCGTCAGGTTTTTTGGAGCTTATTCTAGGATATGATTGCTGACATTGCTGAGAGATTTGTTTCTAAGTCGTTCGCTTTGTGGCATAGTTTTTGAGGTTTGTTTCTTCCTTTTTTTCTAAATGTCTAAATGCAAATTCCTTGGAGAAATAAAAAACTAACATTTTTTCTATAGTTCATTTAGATAGGAATCTTGAAACAATTATTGATTTGTGCTCAATTTACATCATATTTTCTGCTTTAATCTGCTTCTGTGGTGCAAAGGGCAATAACAACATGGAGAATTTGAATAGTTTGCATTTTAGTGTCGTGACATGTTTTATGTATAGATTTGTATTTGTTTTAGAAATCTGATTTGATGGCAGCCATTGTTGTCCTTCTTATAAAGATGTAGTGATTGTCCAGAGAAAGTGATGAATGAAGGATATAATGGCTGCAAGGTTCAAATCTCTTTTGTCATTGCATTAGCATATTGGGTTTTTTCTCTTTATTTTGTTGTCATCTTCAAATTTTCCAGGTTAGTGTCCTCACTACCTCTAGATGGTCGTTTGTTTCTAACCCATTTGTTTTGAGGCTTAGATTTTGAGGTTTGTTCTTACTTTTTGTTTTAATTTTCTACATGCAACTTCCAAAGAGAAATATAAAAAAAACTTACATTTTTGTTCTATTTTCATTTAGATAGGAATCCTGGAACAATTATTGATAAGTGCTCAATTTATGCCATATTTCCTGCTTGAATATGGTTCTGTGGTGCAAAGGGCAATAACAACCTGTAGAATTTGAATAGTTTGATTTTAGTGTTGTGACATGTATTATGTATAGATTTTGTCTTGGTTTTGAAATCTTATTTGATGGCAACCATTATTACTTCTATCTTCTTCTTATCAGACTCAAACCATTTGTTCCCGAGTACAACGCGGATGATACGCGCAGAAAGCGATTCATGGTTATCTCGCTTTTTCGAGTCTTATTCAAGTGAAGGCCGAGCAGATTTTTATACTTTGTTTATGATCAGAACTAAAAGGAAGTAGCATCAGTGTTGTTCATTAGCTTCGGTTAAGGATTTGAAAGGTATGATGAGAGAAAGAGCATTTGGTTTCTGGATTTGTTTTATATGGATTTAGATGTTCCTTGAACTCTTTAGTGATGGTGTCAAAAGGTATTTAAATTTGTGTTATGATTAATAGAAAATTCCCTTCTATTAGATTTAATTATCAAACAATTTTTACATAACTTCTAATCATATAATATAACTAATGCACAATTTTATATAACTAAAAAGACTATATTATCATTTTAACATTATTATATCATGATTTAAATTTATAAAACGATTTAATTTTTAAAGAAAATGATAATTGTTACAAAATGGAAACGTCATTTTGTCTTAAATTGTACAGTCCATTTCTGTGGAAATGTATGTATGGATCATTGTATAAAAAAATATATTAAAATTTGTAAATACCACAAATATGTTTATTGAAATTCATAAGTTTCCCATTAATATATTATTCTTTATAAAGATGTATAGATAAGACAAACTAAATATTCCATCATTATAAATCCACTATTGATTATAGATTAATTTAAACATTGAAAAAATCTTTATAACAAGTTTATATAATCATTGATTACATTATATAAAGTTATATTGTTCTATTATTTTAAAATTAAATAGATAAAAATATTCAAATAAAATTTAAACTTCAAACAAATTTCGTGCAAATCGATTGAAGAGACTTTGGTTGAAAACAAATTGATTAGCTCATTAATAGATTCTTTTCTTTGTCTCTCCATTTCTGTGATCAATTAACATTTGTTACGAAGAAGACATAAGTGAATAAGGCTATCTGGATATCTATATTTTTGCAATAAGTGATCATTGGGATACTATGATACTTTGTAAAGTTGTGGCGAAAATTCTGTATTTGGAGAATAAACTTGATTCTTTAAGTAAAAGGGTCTCAATTTATATTTCTCGTATATTAGCTCGCTACTCTAGCTTCATTGAATATTTTTATTTTTTTACGTTTCTATTTTTTATTAAGTTTAATCATAAATATCTCGTACAAATATTAGACTACTTAGAAGTGGTGGAAACTGAATCACAATAAAAAAAACATATATCTAACACTTGATGTAGATTAATTAAATTTTGAAAAATATTGAAATGCACTATCAGTCGATTAATTATATCAAATTATATTGATTCATTGTTCTAAAATTAAATAAATTATCATATGCAAATAAAATCAATATTGATCCACGATAAGGAAGCATGTCATAACCCTAACATATCTTTTTTATATCACAATAATCAAGTGTTTGGGCAGACGCGAGAGTAGGTGCTGGTTCGGCCCTTGGTGGTGCAGACCCTGACCACTGGCTGATGTTCTTCAAAGGCTAGGAAAATGAGAGAAGATGAATAATGTTGGGATTATTTTTTACATGCCTATGTTCAATAGCTGGAAACAAGTCCATTGGAGTTAATTTAATTAGAATATGAACTTGAACGAGCTAGACACCACGTAAGCATAATCTATATTATGATAGGGTTATTTGAAATATTCTTTCACATGATGTCTTGTATCATCTTGCAACCACTTCCTATATTGTGAACCTTTGGATTCAATTTTCATCTACAAACATTATTCCTTTCAATCATGGCTTATATTATTCTCAATTGCAATTGGAATAATGAGAACAAGTTAGAAAAGAAGTGACTAAAGAAACTTGATAAGAAGCTAGAGAAGAGTGTTGAAAACAAGAGAAAGAGAGAAGCTAGCTTCATCCACCATGAGGTTTGTTTCTTTGTCTCGAGTATTCACGTCTCTTACTTCTTTCAAATAACAAAAACCTTAACATGAGATCTGATAATGTTTGTAGCAAGAACTTATAATGCATGATTCAAACAAATCTAAAGAGGAAGTGAGTGAAAATAAGAACTTTTGTGGATTAAAAAAAGGAATAAAGACAAAGCAAAAATTTTAGAACCCATTTGATGAACATATATAATCATAATGAGACTCTGAGATCCTATTTATTATTCTCTTAATTAATATTTTGTATTATTATGTTGTTTGTGTTATACATATATTGTTATTTTGCTTCTTGAAATAAATAAACAAATTCCTAAGGCGAAGAAATTGTTATTATTCAATAAGTTCTACAAAGTCAAATCATTATACTTATGTGATGACGTGTTCGTTTTGGTACTAATTTATGTATAAATTATCCAAAACATACAATCACTTTCTCCGAACAAACTACATTTTAAAATTTCAAATATATTATGAACAAATCTCAGTGTTAGTTTACATTACATCATATAAATCTATTGTTTAAACTTTTACATTGAAAATAATAACAACGTGTTTGTATTGGCTGATACATATATCAAATGTCATGAAAATATTTTAACTAATAATATTATACACAACATTTTAAAAAATAAAATTTAATTATCACAAAAGAGTAGGAGCTTTACATCTTGCATATGAAATCATGGCAGTGCCGAGGACAAATATCATTGTTAGTTTACATTACATCTTATAAATCTATTGTTTAAATTTTTACATTGAAAATTAGAATCCGTGTGTTTGTATTGACCGATACATATATCAAATGTCATAGTGAATTATGTATAACGTTTAAGAAACATACAATATAATTATCTCAAAATCGCGCAACGCAGGTATTATCTAGTGTTATTTAAAACTTTTATCTAACCTCATGTCTTTATGTTCTCATGCTCCTCTTTTGTTGTCTTCTTATATGAATTTGATATATAATAATCGACACTAACAATAAATATAATTGATAGATAGTGATTCGATTTAGATTTTATCTACAAGATTATATATTGTTAACTATCAATTTAATGATCATTCCGATATGTGAAAAATATTTATAGGGACATTTAGTTTAAATGTGCACAAATTTTTGTTTTTTGTTTATCAATTCTAATATAATTTAAAATGTTGAACAAAGAATGTCAGTTATCTATTGAAAATTGTACTAAGAGATACGAAACAAATTAGTTATCTTTAATTTATCAATAACATGTTTTATCGATACATTTGATGCATATTATTTTTATAACAATTATAATTAGTCATTAGTTTACATTAGATAAATTTCCAAAATCTTTGAGATAACCTATAAACAAATATAGAATTTATAGTTCAAACTCATGATCTTTAATTTAAAATCAATTTATATT
The DNA here is from genome assembly GCA_036759665.1 of Gynandropsis gynandra. Lineage (NCBI taxonomy): Eukaryota > Viridiplantae > Streptophyta > Magnoliopsida > Brassicales > Cleomaceae > Gynandropsis > Gynandropsis gynandra. The sequence continues at coordinate 26,891,280 of CM071861.1, read as the reverse complement.
TACCAATTGTAATATAGAATCATTTTTATAAACCACAAAACTCAAATCATATATATATATTAATTACATTTAATTTTTACGTTAAATTTTTTTAATTTTTTAATAGAACACAAAACTCAAGTAACAATACATATATTTTAAATGTAAGGTCACATAACACATGTTCATTAGGTCTAATAAGTTTTACTCTAACGATTATATTTTGATTAAATATTCTTTTTTCATTTAGGTGAGTTATATATACTCACAAATTTTAAACACCAAGTGAAACAAAAAAGAGAATGTTTTCACTATTTTAAATACATTATTCAAAATTTTAATATGACATTTCTATTAACTAATATCAATTTTTTACCGTTTGTACTGTTTTGATCGCTATAGTTCTTACCATTTCTATAAGAATATGATTGTCGTTGTGTGGGCCAGATCTGGGCCAAAACTAAAAAAGCCCGTAAAATAGCATATGAGAGCCTTATATTTATGATATTTTCACATTTATCCGAAACTCATTATTTTTACAATTTACACCCTGAGGCGAGTCCATTTTCCCCTTTACTGGGGCCTTTGTTGGGGGTTATACGTCATCAGTATTCGCTCCTCCTGTAGTGTGTTGCAGAAACCCCTGAGAAAGCCTTAAAACCCTAGAAGAATATGGTGAAGCTAACGGCTGATTTGATCTGGAAAAGCTCTCACTTCTTCAATTCCATCAAGGAGCGTGAATTAGATCTCCGAGGAAATGATTTTCCCCAAGTCTTGTTGTTGTTGTTGTATTTTTTTTGGGTTTTTGAAAACCCTAACTCTCGCTAATCCCCTTCTTTGCGTTGTTTGATTGCAGGTAACAAGATTTCGGTAATCGAGAACTTGGGTGGTACTGAGGTACTTTCATAATTTGTTCTGCGACTGTTTCTTAGGTTTTGTATTCTTCGCGGCTTTCTGGTTCAAATGTTTTTTCCCCTTTTGTTGTGTTATTGCTTGAAAAGTTATAGAAAGATACTATGCCGAATTGGACACTGTAATTTGGTGCTGTTTGTGTTTTCCCTTAGGTTTCATATTGTTCTACGTTTGCCGGCTTTGTTCCTCGGTTCTTGTTATGTGCATTTTCCCATCCATTCGTGCATAACTGTGTTGCGGTGTTTTCTTTTGGAAGCTATGAAATGGATACTTGTGTAGATTTTGGTCTTGATAATGGATTTATACTGTGGAATTCTGCCCCCAAAGAATCTCGGTGTGCTAGCACGATCATGTTTCTCGAGACTGTTATGGTGTTTCTTCTCTGAATTACATTTCGCTTTGTAATTTGATGGTGATATGCATGATATATGACTTATGCTGGTTTCTTTAAAGGACCAATTCGATACAATTGATTTGTCAGATTAGAGAACTTTCCGTACCTTAACCGCCTGGGCACTTTGCTCATAAATAACAATCGGATTACCTGAATAAACCCAATATTGGAGGTAAATTCTTGTGGGTTATGTAAAATATTTCGTTTTCTTTTTTGATTAAGCTTGTTACAGTTCTCATACAAATGAACTTTTGTAGAATTCCTACCAAAGCTACATACCTTGATTCTTACAAATAACAGGTTTGTGAACTTGGTCGAGATTGATCCACTTGCATCTATCCCAAAGCTGCAGGACCTCAGTTTATTGGATAATAACATCACCAAAAAGCCAAATTATTGCCTTTATGTGATTCACAAGCTAAAATCACTTCGAGTACTTGATTTCAAGAAAGTGAAGGTCGAGGTGAGGGCACTACTCTGCTTCATTATTTGTCTTGTTTAGCTAGCTCTAAGATTTCTTCTTCTTGAAGTTGTTAGTCTTGTATGATTTATCCTATTCGGTGAAAACAAACATCTCTGAGAGAGAAAGTGGGTGTTTCCTTTTTCTCTTTAGATTCTAATTATCAACCGTTTCTGTACAGTCGAAAATATATTGATGGTTTCTTTTACATCTTCATTAGATGGCTAACATGTCCCATGATGTCTAGATTTTGACATGAATGGTGGGGACATACTCTTAGCGGTTTAGATTTACTGGACATGGAACAAATTTATACTTGTGGTGGATCATATTATATTATTGAATCTATTTGGGTTATTTACATTAGGAAATCGCCTTTAAAAGATTGTTTCACTCTGAATCATGAGAAATGAGCATCTTCTTGATGGTTTAGATCCTTGGTGCTGATTCGCTTTTCCCGTTATCTCTCTATTCGTCAATTCCCCAACGGCTTTTCATATTGGGAAATAATACCAGGGAACGGGCTCAAGATGATAATGTTTATTATGAAAGACAAAGAAGCAAAGAAATCCATTCAAATAAAAATTCCGGCTCATTTCAGGAGAAGACTGAAGCAGCAAATATGTTTGCAACTAAAGAAGCTGAAGACGAGGTAAAGAAGGTAGCTGCAAGAACTCAAGAGAAGGTTCAGATAGCATCTGATGCTCCAGCAAAAAAGGCTCCAAAAGTGGTTGCCCCAACACCAGTGCAAATTATAACTATCAAGGTGTAATGATTTGATGTTTCCAACATGCCAAGGTACCCATGAAATAAGATTGATCCCAAGATGAAACCAAAATAAGCTCCAAAAAGTAACAGAGAAGTGGAAATGTAGATTGTATAACAACTTGGGATATGCTCCTACTATTCGATTATGTTGATAAGGACGTGAAGCCTTTATTGTTTCACAATAACAGTGATTATTTATTTCCATGATGTTCCAGGTTGCAATTGTTAACTCCCAGATGTTAGAAGAAGTTACAAGACTTGAACAGGTCCCTTCCTGCTTTCATCAAGCTATTGCCATGTTGTTTAACGTTAATTTTAATAATATTCTTTTTATTTGGCATGTGCACATGCATGCTTTGAAGTCTTACCAGCTTCATGCCGATCTAATTATTTCAGATGGTAACATTAACTCCAACAATGGCATAGAAAAAGGAAGTCCAGCTCCGATGATCAAAGCATGCATGACGCCTCTAAATGAAAAGACGGAGTAGAAAGAGAACGATAGATCTGGTTTTCGTGCAACTTGCAAGATGCCTTAGGATTGGGATCAATATGAGCTTACATTTAGCTATGTTGGCAAAATAGACATTTGCATACATAAGTAGGTACTTTCTTCTTTTGTAAGCTAAACTATGCAGCATACTAAACAATCACTTGCCAAACCACTTGAGTTTAGTAAGAGTCTAAACGTAGCCTCATATTGATCCCAATCCTAAGGCATCTTGCAAGTTGCACGGAAACCAGATCCATCGTTCTCTTTCTGTTCCGTATTTTCATTTAGAGCGTCAGGCATGCTTTGATCATCGGAACTGGACTTCCCACTCTCTATGCCATTGTTGGAGTTAATGTTACCATCTGAAATATTCTTTTTATTTGGCATGTGCACATGCAGGCTTTGAAGTCTGGCCAGCTTCCTGGTGATTTGATCATTTCAGATGGTAAAATTGACTCCAACAATGGCATAGAGAATGGGAAGTCCAGTTCCGATAATCAAAGGATGCATGACGCTCTAAATGAAAAGACATAACAGATAGAGAACGATGGATCTGATTTTCGTGCAACTTGCAAGATGCCTTAGGATTGGAATTATATGAGCTTACATTTAGACTTTTACTAAACTCAAGTGGTTTAGCAAGTGATGGTTTAGTATGTTGCATAATTTAGCTTCCAAAAGAAGAAAGTACCTATTTATGTATGAAAATATCTATTTTGCCAACATAGATGTGATAAGCTTTTACATTGCTTGGGACAGGGCCGTGCCTGAAGTATTGGAGGCCCCAAGCGGAGATAAAAAAATGGTGCCCCTGCTGCGGTTCGAACTCGGGACAAGCGGTATATGACGGCACGCAACAACCACTACACTACGATACATTCTTGTATCTGGTGCCCCTAAAATGGAATATTATTGTGGTGCCCTAGGCCTATGCTTGGGCTGCTTGTGCTCAAGCACGGCCCTGCTTGGGATTACAATTTGCAATTACATTGCTTGGGATTACAATTTGCAATGCAGTCTAGGTGATGGTAAAAATGTCTGTTATTGTAGGCATTGTTGAGTGCAAAAGTTGTGGAAAAAGCAACTAGGATAGGTGATATGTGATAAATTCTTGTCTTAATAGTCGACCATTGATTTTTCTGATATGTTTGGTTACTGTAATGGTTAAGTGGACTCAATCTTTTAGTTCTTTGGAGCTGTAACTGATTTAGTATTAATCATTTAAGAACTGTTATAGATCAGATTGGTCAACATTTTTCTTCTTAAATCCTACCGACCCACCTAATCATGGGGTTTGCTACTTAGTTTAGATGGTTTTGTGCATGCATTTGAGAACTACATAACTAACTCCCCAGAATAAGCCAAAGTTATTGTCTTGTTATTGTGATCTCGGAACTTGTGGTTCCACAGAAGTTACTATAACAGTTTATGCTATCGTACACAGTCAGGAATATTTTGATGAAATAAGAAAAGGTTCGACCATGGTTGCTGTCAGCGATAATTTTCTTTATGAATTATCTTTCGTGCTAAAGTTTCAGCCTTTCTTTTCTCTTTGTTCCTGGAATAGAAAATGTGGTGGTTGATCCTCAAAACCGCGGTATACACGACCAAGTTGTTATTATCAAGGGGAAAAACAACCTATTTTCCCCTTGAAAATCATACTTTAGTTTTATTCCCCCTCGATTTTGATCTTCATCCTATTCCCCCCTCGATTTTCAGTTTTCATCCTATACCTCCCTCAACTATTAAAAATCTGCCTATAACCCCTTCGTTATTTATCTGTTAATTATATGTTAACCGACCCGATTTTGACCCTATTGTGATTTTAAATTTTGAGCTAAATATGATTCAATTTTGACCTAATTTTGACTTAATTTTGACTCGATTTAATCCGAATTTTTACTTAATTTTGACAAGAATTTTTATTTAATTTTAACTCGAATTTTAACAATAAATCAGGTTAATTATTCAATTCAATAGACTTACTTGATTTAATTGATTTTGAATAAAATTAAGTACGGTTTTTTTTACTTTAAACCAATTTTAACCCAAAATCAACCCCAATTTTGACTCAATTTTAACCTAAAATCGATCTAATTTTGATTGAAATTGTGACCTCAATTTTGATTCGATTTAATCCGACTTTTTAATTTGACCAGAAATTTACTTAAATTAGATGTGAATTTACTACACACAAAGTTTAAATGTTAATTGTTAGATATTTTCATAAAAATCAAGTTACTTATTCGATTTAATTAATTTCGAATCAAAATTGAATATTGTTTTGTTAATTGTATCAGTTAAATCAAGTAATCAATTAACGGCCCGGTTAACTCGATGTGATCCAATTTTGATATAATTAACTAAATGGTATTCAACTTTGATTCGAAATCAACTAAATTGAATAATTAACTTGATTTATTGTTGATATTCGAGTTAAAATTGAGTAAATTTTAGGTCAAAATTAAGTACAAATTTGGGTTAAAATCGAGTCAAAATTGAAGTCACAATTCGGGTCAAAACTGGATCGGATTCGGGTCCAAATCGGGGCAAATTCGGGTCAAAATCGGTGCAATGTTAACCCCCGAATCCGATCCAGTTTTGACCCGAATTGTGACCTCAATTTTGACTCAATTTTAACCCGATCTTTTTACTTAATTTTGATCCAAAATTTACTTAATTTTAACTCGAATATCAACAATAACTTAAGTTAATTATTTAATTTAGTTGATTTCTAGTCAAAGTTGAATACCATTTTGTTAATTATATCAAAATTGGATCACATCAAGTTAATCACACCGTTTAATTGATTTACTTGATTTAACTGATATAATTAACAAAACAGTATTCAATTTTAATTCGAAATTAATTAAATCGAATAAGTAACTTGATTTTAATGAAAATATCTAAAAATTAACATTTATTGTTTATGCGTGTAGTAAATTCATATTTAATTTAAGTCAATTTTGGATCAAAATTAAGTAAAAATTCGGATTAAATCGGGTCAAAATTGAGTTCACAATTTGGATCAAAATTGGATCGAATTTGGGTTAAAATTGAGTCAAAATTGAGATAACAATTTGGGTCAAAACTGGATCGATTTTGGATCAAAATTGGGATCGATTTTGAGTTAAATTTGGTTTCAAGTAAAAAACCATTTTATTCGAAATCAATTAAATCAATTAAGTCGATTAAATTGAATAATTAACTTGATATATTGTTAAAATTTAATTTAAAATTAAGTAAATTTTTTTTGTCAAAATTAAGTACAAATTGGAATTAAATCGAGTCAAAATTAAGTACAAATTGGGATTAAATCGAGTCAAAATTAAGTACAAATTAGGTCAAAATTGAGCCATTTTTGGGTCAAAATTAAAATCAAAATTGGATCAAAATCGGGTCAAAATCGGGTGGGGTAACAGATAGTTAACAAACAAATAACGGATGGGGTTTTAGGCAGATTTTTGATAGTTGAAGGGGGAGAATAGGATGAAAATTGAAAATCGATGGGGAATATGATAAAGGTCAAAATCGAGGGGGGAATAGAACTAAAGCATGATTTTCCAGGGAGAATAGGCTCTTTTCCCTATCAAGGTTCAAGAAAAAATAAATAAAGGTTATATTATGGTCATTGATATAATTATGATAATTAAAATATATAATTATCATAATTATACTTGATTTAATAAATTATGTTTCGATCAAAATCCTTTATTTATTAAACAAATTATTGATTTCTAAAACTATATTAGAATGTTTTTTAAAAAATATTAAGTGGTCTTAATTGTTTAAATTAAATTACTAACTCTTCTAAAAATATCGCATAATTGTTCTTCACTGAAGAAACCTCGAACGTTATCTCATGTCTCATGTATCACTCATGAATGTTTTCCTCGATGTCTTGTTGTCTCGTCGCTTTGTTGCCTCGTGTCTCGCCGCTTCGGCGCAAAATAGACATCATTGCTCCTGACATGTCGCCTATCGATGTCGCTCCGCCACCTATTCCACATTGTCTTCTACCATGTGTGCCATTTGTCCTCCTTTGTTTTCATCTACACATGCCATTCATCTCATCATCTCTTTGTGCATGCCTTTCGTCTCAGATGTGTGTTGTACATCGCACACATCTTGTGTTGCTTATCGAAGCTGCCTCTCCTTTTCTCACATATTGTTTTCTTCTTTGTACAACTCTAGATTTGTGCTCATCGACACCCACCTCTGATTGGTCATCACCTAGAACGACCGATTACTGCAAGTTACGATCGTTGATCACCGACGAGTATTTAGACGATGCCTAAACGACCATCTAGACAGATTTCATGAACCTTTATTGTTATATATCAATCCGGATATCATCTAGTTATCCATATAGGTCACAAAGTTATCAATCCAACATGTGGAACTATTTTTTTGGGATTGAATTTTTTTCAATCAATAAGTTTGGCATATTTGAATATATAACCCTGTATCTAGGGAGAAAAAAGCCTCTAACACCCCCAGCTATCCTACTTTACGCCAATTCCCCCTGAATTATCCGACGCAGCCAATTCCTCCCCCATATTGCAAAATTCAGCCAATTCCTCCCTCAACTTTTTCAATTCAGCCGATTCCCCCCTCCGTTATATAAACCGTGTAATGGCGTTAACCGATCCAATTTTGATCCGATTTTGACCCGGATTTAACCCAATTCGAATACCCGATTTTGACCCATATTATACCCAGCGTTTAACCCGATTTCGATCCAATTTTAAGCCAATTTCATCCAAATTTAACCTGATTTCACCTATTTTAATCCGATTTCACATAATTTTTACTCGATTTCACCGAATTTCAACCCGATTTCACCCTATTTTAATCTAATTTCACCAAAATTTTAACACGATTTCACTCAATTTTTACTCGATTTCACCTAATTTCAAACCAATTTAAGTGAATTCTAACTCTATTTCACTCACATTAAACCCGATTTCACTCGATTTTAACCCAATTTAATCCAAATTTAACCCGATTTTACCTATTTTAATCCATCTCATCCAAATTTTACTCGATTTTACCGAAATTCAAGCCAATTCAACCGAATTTTAACTCCGTTTCACTCAAATTTAACCCAATTTCACCCAAATTTAACCCGATTTTATCCTATTTTAATCTGATTAAAATAGGTGAAATCGGGTTAAATTTGGATGAAATTGGATTAAAATTGGGTCGAAATCGGATTAAAAATTGGGTATAATATGGGTCAAAATCGAGTATTCAAATTGGGTTAAATCCAGGTCAAAATCGGGTCAGTTAACGTCATTACACGGTTTATATAACGGAGGGGAAATCGGCTGAATTGACAAAGTTGAGGAGAAAATTGATTGAATTTTGTAAGATGATGGGGGAAATTGGCTGAGTCGGATAGTTTAGAGGGGAATTGGCGTAAAACATGATAGTTAGGGGTGCTAGAGGCGTTTTTCTCCTGTATCTATCACTCATTTCAAAGTGATTTTTATGAGTAAGTTAATGAAATTAAATTACGGCCGCGTAAGAAATGATAAACAAGTTTTAGTCCATTAATAATAAAACAATTTATAGTGGCTCTTATCGTTTTGTCATATGCTTCGTCGTTAATCCTTTTTTAATTATTGTTTTGCACGCATAAAGGAAAAAACAGAGAGATTAATTAGGAGAATTACGGGAATGACCTCAGAGAAAGGGACACAACGGGAAAGTGGCTTAGGGGTAACTTCAAAAATACCCTCGTAGGGCTAAAACACTTCAAAAATACCTTTCCCGAAAAAGAAAATATTTCTAACTTCAAAAGTACCCGTATAAATGTTGATATTCCCAAAATACCCCTGCGACTTTACGACCCAGTTTGACCCAGCGACCCAGTTTGACCCTGCGACCCTTGTCCCTCTGCGACCCTTGTTCCTCTGCGACCCTTGGACCCCTACGACCCTTGTCCCTCTTCGACCCTTGTTCCTCTGCGATCCTTGGACCCCTGCGACCCTTGTCCCTCTTCGACCCTTGTTCCTCTGCGACCCTTGGACCCCTGCGACCCTTGTCCTTCTGCGACCCTTAGACCCCTGCGATACTAATTTATTATTTACAAATTATTTACACATAATATGAATAAAATTTGAAAATACAGCTCAAATCAAAATATGTTGGACCCGTGCGACCCCTCCGACCATTGCGACCCTTTTGACAATTGCGACCCTTCCGACCATTGCGACCCTTCCAACCATTGCGACCCTTCCGAC
>CM071861.1:26857983-26877060 GCA_036759665.1 Gynandropsis gynandra | reverse complement strand
TTAGGTTAAATGGCATATTTTTAATTACTTCAATATATATGACTAAATATATATATACCCGTCTAATGCACCGGGTACCCGCGGGTACCCGCGGGTACCCGAACCCGAATCTTAATTTAATTTTAAACCGAAGAAGCTGCCTTCGTAGCAATCGATCTGAACTTCGTAAAGAGAATATATCAAACCGCAGGCACACTTTTCTTTCTTGAATGCACTAAATCTTCTTCTTTCTGGTTTCTATTGGCAGAACGAGCTCGAGAAGAGCGGATGTTAAATTGGAGTGCTCGTTTGAGAATAGCACTGGGATCTGCTAGGGGATTAGCCTACTTGCATCATGATTGTAGTCCTAAAATAGTTCATCGCGACATAATTGGTCACTAAGCTTCCTACCAAATTCACTACAAGAACAAAAAAAAAGGAGAGGCAAAGAGATCAAACCGAAGAAGCTGCCTTCGTAGCAATCGATCTGAACATCTTCTATACGATCCTCGGGGAGGAGCAGGATCGACAATGGTGGTCCAACACAAGTCTTGAAAGCCGACAGTGAGGAGAGAGAGTTTGAAAGCACAACCGGCGGTGAGGAGCGAGGAGGGAGACGAGAGCAAAGCCGACGGTGAGGAGAGAGAGTTTGAAAGCCGACGACGGTGAGCACGGTGAGACGACGGTGAGAGAGAGCACGGTGAGCACGGTGAGACGAGAGCAAAGCCGACGACGGTGAGCACGGTGAGACAACGGTGAGAGACAGAGACAGCTTGGTGTGAGTGAGAGAGAGCACATGGACGAGAGGGAGGCGGTAGGAAGAAAAAAAGACATAAAAATTTAGGTTACATGGTATTTTTGTAATTAATTCAATATATATGACTAAATATATATATCGATATATATATATATACTCGGGTACCCGCGGGTACCCGTTGTAGTTATTTTGTAACCCGAACCCGAACCCGCGGGTTCGCGTAATTTTACGCGGGTTCGGGACGGGTTTCGGGTCGGGACGGGTTTTCCGGGTAATTTGCCCACCCCTATCCGTAGATAAAGAGGTCCCCACAGGAGAGACCTCATTCAGAACGGAATTGAAAAAAGTCCCCGACAACTTGGACCTTAATGTACGACTCTGCTCACCGAACATCTTCTTAAGATGCTCCATGATCTACTTGGCATCCATATGCTCATGTTTCTTGTGGAGTTCGCCACTAATTGACGCCAAGATGAGACACTTCACAGTGATGCACTTCTCCTCGTACTTTGTGAAGTCACTGAAAGCCTCATAATTCGCTAGATCTGGTATTAGAGGAGCTGGTTTGTCGATCACATCGATCAGATTCTCATGTGTCAGTACCAGACGCAAATTGCGTTGCCATTCGTCGAAGTTTTCACCAACCAGCTTGTTGGTCTCGAGAATTGGATGCAAGTTGAATCGAGAAATTCTCAAGAGATCTGAAAAACAAAGGAAAAATTGAACAACAGAGAGTTAGAATCGTAAATATCATTAAGACATAGACTTAATCTAAATGATATATTCGCTAATCAATGCTACAATAACATTAGGAATCTTATTTCTTATTAGCATTAATCTATAACTATATGTCTGAGCCCCTTGGTAGTCAAGACGTTTTCCAAACATATAAAATAGATTCTTTACAAAATTTAATCCCTATAAAATTCGTAATGAATTAAAAAAACCGACTCTATATCACATAGTCACCTGGTAGTCAAGTCGTTCCTATTGATACAGTTGAGTTCATCCTTCAACTCATGGTCGGATAACAATTTACTTCATGTCCCCAGGGTAGTCCAGGCGGTTACAAGAACTAATTGTTCCCTCCCACAAGACATCAAATGTCATAGACGTACAAATCAAATTCTTGAACTACATATCTCCTGGTAGTCAGGCTGTACCATGTAAACAAGAGCCTATTCAATACATCTACGATGAAGGAAAAGCCTAACAATAAACAATTTATCATTCTTACAACTCAATTAATTTTTATTTTTCCGGAACTACATGACCCGCGCGTGCTATCAAATTAGCGCACGCGGGTTACATTTCCAAAAAATTTTCGCACGAGCGGATTCGCTATGCAAGCCCGTTCGGGCCGAGCGCGTTCGCCCGCTCGGGTTTGCGAGGAGTGCTTGCTCGGGCTGTAGGGGAGGAGCTCGCTCGGGCTGGGCGAGACGAGCCCGCTCGGGCTAGGGGAGACGAGCCCGCTCGACCTAGGGAGATGAGCCGCTCGAACTAGGGGGACGAGCCCGCTCGGGCTAGGGTTTTCGAAACCCTTTGTGTCGCCGCCGTAACAGTTGCCCGCCCGGGCTGGAACGGAACCCCCCTCCACTCGGGCAGTCTCGGGCTCGAGTTAGGGTTCCTTCGACATTTTCGCCGCACCGTTCGCCCTTTTTTCGTCGAAACTCGCCCGCTCATGCCCGACGCCGCTCAAACCGCCTAATGCTTGAATCCCTTTCGTGCCTGCCGTCTCTCACCCACTCGCCTGCAGCAGGGTTTCTGTCTAGCGTCGAGCAATTGCGCACCGCTCGCTCGCGATCCCATCGCTTGCGTAGCGGTCACACAAAGCGTCGCCTCTTCGACCATTCCCAGGGTGTTTCCAGCGGCACCGTCCCTTGCCTTCGACCGACGATCCTCGTTAGGCCAGCTAGGGTTTTGGCCACTGCCCTTTGAGTTAGTTCTCACCTGCGGGCCGTTGAGGCGTCCGCGCGTTCGTTTGCGTGTGCGCGCGCGGCGTGCGCCGCCTTAGGTAATTTCGATTCGATTTTCACAAAAAATCCAAAAACTAATCCTGAACAGTTCGGGAATAGTTTTAGGGGTTTCAACGAAGAAAGAAATTAGAAACTATTTCAATGATACATGTTTCGTTGAATATGATGATAATCGGATGTAAGACTTCATTGTACAAGCCCTCTACCAATATCCACGGTGAGATCGAATTCCGCTATCAACCGTTGGTGTGGGTTTTGCGATGAACGAAAACTGTTTCATTCTTTGTTTCTTCTGGTGTTTAGGGTTTCAATTTTCGTGTTTATGAATTCTGTATTGAAAAACTTTTTTCGTTATTCATATATTATTGAACTTTTCAATAATTATACTTTGACCCAATTACTATTTAATATTACGCAAGAGGCATTAAACTTTCAAGAAATACTTACATGAGTTGTAGCACCAGAATCAATCCACTAAATATTACTAGGCACTGAAGCTAAATTGACTTCAGAACAAACTAAAATGAGAGTAAAACCTTTATTTGCACTCCAAGTATGATACTTCGTGCACGATTTCTTTATATGATCAGTCATGTGAGAAAAGAAATATTTTTTAACCTTAGTCTAATATGTATTTTGTTTCTTTTAGACATGAATTGATCTCAAATAAGCGGTTTCATAACTTTTCTTTCTTTTCTCGATCTTGCCCCTTGAGGTGGTGGCTTTATAAGCATTATATGTATTTTATTTCTTTAATCTTTGTTCCTCTTGCACACATCGGGAAATGAGTCCATTAAGAGTCTATTGTATTCACTACAAGAAAATCACGGATTAGGGACTGAAGAATCAGTCCCTAATCCGTCCGGAAACGCATTTAGCAACTGATTAGGGACTGGCACGAGCCGTCTGCAAATGAGCGTCGGCAATCAGTTCCAGTCCGCAAACCGTCCGCAATTTCGGATGTAACAGATAGTTCGAAAACCGTCGCAAAATTCCGGACGGAGGATGCCGTCGGGAAATTTCCGGACGGAGCTGCGCAGTCGGGAAATTTCCCAAAGCGAGAAGTCGTTCATACAATATCTCTTCGCCGGTCAAAATTGGAGGTGGAGATTTCCGCACAACAATATTCCTTCTGAAATTCCTCTTGTTGCGTCGTAATGTATCATCAGAAGGAAGAAACCGGCGATGACAATCAAACCAACTCGTCTTTCGTCCATACTTCAACTGAAAAGCATCTGTTTCCTCCATGCAATATGGACAAGCCAATCGACCATGCGTTGTCCACCCAGATAGCATACCATAAGCTGGAAAATCACTTATTGTCCACATTAGAGCACCTCGTAATATAAAATTTTGCCGTCTCGAAACATCATACGCTGGAACTCCTTTCCATAATTCATTCAATTCTTCAATCAGTGGTTGAAGAAATATATCCAAACTGCTTTTCGGATGATTAGGCCCGGGAATCAATATTGTTAAGAACAAAAACTCACGCTTCATGCACATATCTGGTGGTAAATTATACAGTGTCATAATAACTGGCCACAACGAATAATTTCTCCCAGACATCCCGAATGGATTAAAACCATCAGTGCAAAGGCCTAAATAAACATTTCGACTCTCAGCTGCAAAATCAGGATATACCTTGTTAAAATGTTTCCACGCCTCACCATCTGAGGGATGACACATTTCTCCATCAGGACTTAAATGCTCGGCATGCCATCTCATGTCGCTTGCAGTCTTCTCCGATTGATACAATCTTTTTATCATGTCTGTAATTGGTTTTCTACAAAATCGACAATTGATCAAGTCCGAAATTTCTTAACAAACATCAATCTTTTGATACGGCAATAAACCCAATGATCTCATCATCTTCTTTGTTTCATAATATGACTCGACTGCATTATTATCTTCGGGCAAATAATCTCTAACTAATTGCGATGTAGAATCCATGCAATTCTGAGAAAGATTATTTTCTATCTTCAAATTCATTAACCGTGTAGATAAAGACAACCGTGATAAACCACTTCTACAACCATCGTACAGTGGATGCCTAGCATTTTCTAACATTTCAAAAAATGTTTTTGCTTCTTCATTCGGATCTTCTTCAATATTTTCATATTCGTTTCTTTCAACGAACGCATTTTGCACCCTTTCTACATAAGGGTTTTCTATATCTTGAAAAGTCTGAGACACTTCATGATTTACGATACCCCTACTAAAATTTTCCACAACACCCCTCGGTCGTGGTGCAAAATTCTCTCCATGAGATAACCAAATAAAATAATTTGGAGTAAACCCTCTTAAATAGAGATGATTCCAAACGGTTTTCTCATTAACGAATTTTTCATTTTTGCATTTTATACATGGACAAACCAACTTACCGTTTTCTCTATAAACTTGTTGATTTGTCGCCACCGTCGTAAACTGTGTAAGGCCTTCTACAAACTCCTTCGATACACTTTGAGTTTTCGAATCAATTCTTCTATACACCCATTGTCTCGAAACGAAAATATTTGATCTCGACGACGATGCCATTACAAGTAGAAATGATAACAAGATATAAAGAGAAATATATGAGATTTGTGTGTGAGAAACGGGTAGAATAGAATAGATTAAATAAAAAAATTTTAAGACCGATTCGGGACGAATTGCGGACTGGAATGAATATTTCCCGACGAACCGTCCCTAACACGTCCGGAATTTGCGGACGGTTTGTTGACGGTAAGTCCCAAATTGCGGACGGAATATAGTAGTCTCTAAACCGTCCGCAATTTGCGACTTAGGGACTGCCCATCCGGACGACTTAGGGACTGGCCATCGGTCCCCAAATTTAGGGACTGATTCGGGACCGGTTTCTTAATCCGTCGTTAATTAGTCCCTAATCCGTCCCTAAATTTAGGAACGGATTAGTTAGTCCGCACATTCAGTCCTGAAATCCGAATTTTCTTGTAGTGATTGTGCAGACAGAGAGATAAAAATCAAGCACACTAGGACGTCTTCCGACAATCCAAGTCCAAGTGCATTTAACTTAGAAGCATTGTTTGAGATTTTATAATTTACTCTTGAATACTCTCGTTGCCCTTATACCTCGTGGAGATAATTTCTGCTAAAATATTCATTTGCCAATGTTACTTCATCGGGCACAAAGCCCCTGAAAACCAGAGGAATATAATGTTTGATAATCATCAAACGCATGCCATTTGAGGTTTTCCAGCGCTCGGGTTTGTTACGATCCTCAATAAAACTCGATTCCACTATCACTAGACGAACCTCCCTAGTCACAAGGTCGTGACCCATCAAAACAAGCACAATCAGTAAGTGCTCCTTCCATTCAATAAAGTTCGACCCATTCAACATAGGGAACGAACTAATGTTGGTATAGATATATTTGATGTCGATTGCACAACTCTAAACAAAAGATAGTTTGTGTGTTAGAAATACATTCAATAAAAACCCTATTTCAATGATAACACAAGATCCAATCCCATCACAAGACATCTACACAACATCAAAATTTAGTATTAGAACATTAATTTTGACTTGCAATAGATAACTCAACGCATTAAATAAATAGTGTAAATCAAACATAGGTAATAGTTAAATTTTGGGCACACCCAAACCCATCACAATTATGTAAAAAATACACACTAATTGATTTCCTTTTTTTCATTTAAAAAATTTGAACTGGGTCGAGCTATTTTTTAAATCTTTAACCAGGTCGAGCCCAAACATTTTGTTTTTTATATATATGGGCCACACTAATAAAAATTAATAATTAGGCCCAAATAAAAAATGACTAAGCACAAACCCTTATGTTTTCATTGTCGGACTTCTAAACCCAAAGTCCAATGTTAAACAAATCGGACAAGAAAATGAACGTTTTGAACCAAAGCCCAACGTTGAACAAATCGGGAAAAAAAATTGAACGTTTTGAACTGTTCAAAACAATTCTCATTTTTTCGGCCAGATTGGTTTTTCATAATGGTTTTTAATTTTTTTCTGATTTTTTTTCAAAAAATATCAAATAAGAAACAAAAAAAAATAGATTTGATAGTAATTCATCGTAATCAACCTTGTTTTTACAAAAAATTGTTGGATTTAAGAATATATAATTCCAAAATTTGACGTGAATGTAATGGATCGACTCTGATACTGATCGAAAGAATTCATTTTGTTCTTTATACGAATTTCAAATCTAAAATTATATTTTGAATTACATCAAAATTGAACAGAATATCATGATAAATACATATATCATAGAATAAGTAATGCGGCGGATGAGATGTGTAAAAAACAATGAGATTTTCTATAGTGGTTTTTAGATTTCATATGTATATACACGTGAAATAGAGACCGTAAACCGAAAGTTAACCGATTAATTACTCGGTTCTCAATTGTATCGTTTATTTTCGCTCATCGTAGAATTTAACGATATAACCAAAGGTCTTTACACATATAACCTTACACACTTAATTCAATATCGAAATCTAATAATATAAAATCGAATCCGATCAACTTTAATTTGGACTAAATCGAAATGATAAAACTATATTCCATAATTATACATGTACCGTCCACATCAAATACCAAAAATCTTACAAAAACAGTTGTGGGTTCAAGAGTTGTTCTTCTTCGTTCGATGTTGAATAAAGAAACCAAGAATTATGCGTCTTGTTTCATCTTTGTGTTATTCTTGAGCTTATCTTGATATGGATTTGGTGTTTAATGCAGAAAACAAACCCAATTGTGGCCGAGACTTCTCTCTTATGTCCAGAGATGAGGCAAGACACGCCGGGTATAAGCCCTGCCAAATCTATCTTCCTGTTTGCTCTTCCACAAAGCAAAATCGACAAGAAAAGATGAATTGATCTTTGTTTCAACTTGCAGGTTCTTGAACAAGGGTTTGACAGACTTCAACTTGACTCTTGATTTGGGTTTTCTGACAGACTTGGAAATACACCTTCTTTAAGCCTAATTTCATCGTCTACGCGACCTACGTGTCTAAGAAAATCGTGTACTGGAGGTACATCACCATCTACCACCTTAAGTCCCAATGCGACCCGATTTTCAACTACATTCAGAACTGGTGCCAAGATGAGAACCGCCATGGAGATTTCTTCTCAGCATTGCTCAAGGCTCAGCCTCAGTTCCTCAACGACTGGCAGGCCAAATTCTGGGCTCGCTTCTTCCGCCTCTCGGTGGCTAACGAGTACTTCCCTTTTGGTGTTGCTTTAGAGACATTGGTATTCGTTGGAAGAGACCACAGTTGTGTGTAATTGCAGGTCAATGCACCTCAACGACTGTCAACAGACATCGGATTGAACACTAAGGAGTTCAACATTCACGTCATCATCGAGGTAAGGCCACAAACCTTACCTCCAAGATTCAAGTTTTGTCCTTAAAATGCTGAACTACTTTTAACGTACAGACCAACCAGACAACAGCTAGAATATTCCCTGCGGTGCTGGATGTGGAGAATTCTGAGTTAAAGAGAAAAGTGGAGAGAAAGGTCGAGATCAACGAGAAATTGATGGCTGTCGGAGAGAGTGAAGATCCTTCATTCATCAAGAACCTCAAGAGGGTTCCTCCCATTACAGCTTTAGTCTCTAAACTCTTGGCTGCTTATCTGATGCCTCCTGTGGAGTCTGGATCTGTTGATGTTGCGGAATTCGAGCCCACGCTCTGTATTAATAAAGCCTTGAACGTCTTATTGGATCGAGTTTTGTAATCCTTGGAGCTGAATCCAAAGATCCTTTTGCCACCTAGAATTCTTGTTTAGACATGATAGAGAGATCAAACTTTAAATACACGACAGTCTAATGGCAATGGTGATCGATGTTAAACTTCACCACGTCTATTTCTTGCTACAATTTGAACAAGAAAACACTTGTTACTGAATCCGAAACTTATGCAGACATGATAGCTTGACGGTGGAAATGTTGAGACTGCCTTCATTCCGATTTAGCCTTCGACTTCTCTTGTTCTGCGGTCAGAGGTTTAACCACGAATCTGAAGATCCAAACAGCCAGCAAAGTAGCCTCTACCGGTGCAAGCCAGTACACGAATATGTGCTCTTTTGTTATATGTTCACCGCGTGCATATGCCCATCCCATCACCTGCAAAGCCATAATCAGAAGTGAACAAAGTGAGGAAGGGAAGCAAGATCTTCGCCTGAAAGAGAGAATCGGAAAGACTTTGAGACTTACGGCAGCTGGATTCATGCATCCACCGGTGAGATCAGAGCCAAGAATGTGTAGAGTCAACTTGGAAAGGCTTCCAATCCAAGTCTTCATGAAGAAACTTCCTGGGATTTTTCTCGACAGTCCTAAAGATATCGTAACAATGGCGAAGGTGAGCATCCCTTCTGTCAGGGCACCATGATGGATGGCTACATTCAGACGTGGCCCTCGTCCAATCTCTGGAAACGTATGAAGGATGTGCTTAACCCCGAGGATGGACCCTATCACCTGATAATCAAATCAATTTCCTTACTTTAAATCAAATCCCTCAGTTTAATCAGAGATGATGAGATAAAGATCAATTGATTATTCATGTCAGAAGAAGCCTAGTACGAAGCATGCCAGCGATTATTCGATTCTAAGATCCGACCTAACGAAGCAAACCACAGACTACCGTCAATGCAAAGCCAATTCTAGTCGAAGAACTCATGGTATCCCAAAATGATGGTCGAACCTCGACTGGGATTCTGATCGCGACGGCGAAGAGGAATCCGCCGACGCCACCGGAGACAGCGGAAGCCAGAGTGGTCAAAGGGTTGTAAAGTCCGCCATGGGTGAGCTTTTGGAAATAAGCGAACAAGAACATGTTAGCGAGGGAGAGAACATATCTGACGAGTTCACCAGTCGTGTCGCGCCCAAATCCCAGAACCCCATGAACCAAGATATTGACCAGAGCACCCGACCATAACCACGAGAAAGCCAAGACGAAATCAGCCATTACCAGAGAGATTCTACCCATTTATGACCAACGAAGAAGGAACCTCCAGAAATGGTTTCTTTTTTCTTCTTTAAACGGTTTATTTGGATTGGTTCTAACCTCAATGTTTAAAGGGTGATTGCATTAATGGAAGAGATAATGGGTCAGATTCTGACAACAAAGAACAAGGTTCGGTCGGGTCGTTGGTTTTTCTGCCGTCCGATCAGATTCTCTCCACGAGCTCAACCTAAAACAAAACGTGACTAAAATGTGAAGGCAATTTCTGACATTTAATATTCTGCTCCGATCAGTGATCGATCATAAATAATTGAATAATCTTTGCAAAAGCATCTATGGTGGCGTTATCCATGTTAACAAAAACAAAAATTTGTCACATGATGGATTGACAGTTCTGTAATAATACCACGTGGGTGTTCTGTTCATTCGCACAACGAATCATCTGACTTTTTGGGGAAGGTCAAACGAGTTGAAAGACAGTTTCAAAATGGAAACTTTACATTGAACACAATACAACGAATATAATCGATCACCCAATGAAGAACAGAATCTAAACATTTGAAAGACATGTACAGAATAAAGGTCGACTTCATAGGAACACAAAAAGAATGATCTTCTTCACACATTTCATTTCAGGTTTCTTGATTCCGTGGTAAGCTGAACATGCCTCATTGGCAGAGAGCTATGCTGGATCTTGGACCTTAAAACATAATACCCAAAAGAATGTCGGAAAGAAATCCGATGTTATTCAAGATTGAGCAATTTGGGAACCCTTTAATTCGTGGCGGCTCAAACTGAATAATATGCTTTTTGAAATCAAAGATTGATGGTTCTTAACCTGAGGTGGAGAGCCTGAATTCTCTGTGCATTGTTTAAAGGGCTTAGCCGGAAGTTTCAATCTCTTTTCCACGATCTTCTGCAACATTCCGCTTCAATCTTCGCAACCAAATATCATAATCCATGGGGTATGGCGTCCCACAGAGACTGTCAACATAGTCGGAAAAGGCCTTCAGAACCGTTGAGACATCCCCGAGCTTCTGCTGAATCAATCTCTTTGACCAAGAGGTCTCTCTCCATTCAAGAGCTCCTTCAACTGAATCTAAATCAGGAAAGTCTCCGGTGCAGCAGAAATAGAGCATGTAAATCAAGCTTTCTGCATCTGAGGCTGCACAAAGTTTCCCTTCCTGGAGTGCATATGTTGAAGAGAAGTGAAGATTCATTGCCGGTCGATCTCTATCTTCAAGAACTGCGTGACCCCAACCAATAAGTACAAAGTATGGATGCCTTACACCCCAAGTTACATAAATCATGTTTTCTGGACGTATGTCTCCGTGACGAATTCCAGCCGAAGACGCAGTAGAAAGTGCAGATAAGCAATCATGGCAGCATCTAATTGCCTCTTCGGGACCAAATTGTCCTCTGTTCACTAACTCAGCTACTGTCTCACCAACTGGACTGGTCACAAGAATAGGAGTCCCGCACCAAGGATGATCACACCGTCCACCTGAACTTGGTTTCTGACATTGGCCCGGATGAATGATCCGACCAGAGGCATGGAGCTGTGGCAAGTATTTGCTTGAAAGTCCTCTCTGTTTCATAATACTTAATATTTTAGTCTGTCTTTGGACCTGATACCATAAATTCATGTCTTCCCAAGCTGGCTCAAGTTGTGACGGAGGAGAACCAATATACAGAAAGACAGATTTTCCAGGGTCGTCCACTGGAGATGCAATATGATACGGAACTGCACTGTTACTCAATACTTCATTGATCCTATAGCCTTTTTGCCAGTTTGAATCCTCCAACCACAGAACAGATCCCACTTCCAGTTTCATCGATGGTTCGGACTCGACTTTGATTGTTTCTTCCGGAACTTCAACAATTTCAGGAGATACAGTACTGTGCTCGAACCTGAACAGACCATTTTCATAGAGCCTTGTATCCCCCAACTGTCTCTCTTGTCTTCTTGTTTGAAGCCGAGAACTATGATCAGCAGCTAAGTCTTCGATTGAGTTCCTTGGAGGTCCAAAGTATTGCATTATACTGTGGTAAGTGGCAAAAACTACTTGTAAAGCACCAATGTCTCCCCAGTTGGCATTTCCTAGTTTGTTCCATATTCTGTCAATTGGTGACACTGCTATCTTCGAGTGCTTCTTTATCCAGTCTGCAGCACAGTCATAGATGTTACTCATATCAAAATCTAGCTTATTTACATCCCCTTCAACTTTTACAACTCTACCGTATTGTGAATCAACAAGAAGAATGAAGACGCAGTTTGAGCTCTGAGAAAAATCTAAACGGCTCACGCTCCTTGATAGAAGTATGCGGAGAGCATAGAAAAGAGCCTCGCCTAAGACAGGCAGAGAAGGTGGACGGTCACTTTCCAGTGCAAAGCTTCCTACATCTGGCCTTAGAAGAGCAAGTTCAAGAATATGATCCCATTTGCCATGCGGATGTCTAGGGTTTTTAAGCAAAACACCAGTTGCAGAAAGACCTTCAAGCTTTCCATTAGCTAAAGCTTTCTCAGCCGGATAAAATTTCAAGTTTTGATTATATAGAGAGGCAACAGAGAAAGGAACTGGCTCATCCTGACTCCAAAATGCCTCCCATAAGCCCTTGACAGTGGCATGTAGAAAATCCTCCACGGCAAGAAATGTGGTTGCCTCCACAGCATTAGATGTTGAAGCATAAACAACATTTGGCATTCGAATTACCTGCTGGAAAGAAACCCCTTCCAACGCGTAGTCAAACTTTTGGAGTTCCACCAACTCAAAAGGAACCTCAAAGATCGGTCTTTCATTCCCTGATGTTACCAATGTTTCCTCAAACCAATCTTCGAGTCTTTCTATAAGATATTCACTATCAGTAAACCTGTTAAGGAAATCCCGACGGTTACGTGAACGACTTCCTGAGGAAACACTGGACCTCTTTGTACCAGACCCAACTGATTCCAAGTCTGGTGATTTTCCTGTCAGGCAAAAAATAATGTTGCAATCTTGATCAATCAAACCAATCTTCAGACTGCCAATGTCAGATTAAATCTTTATTTGACCCAGAAAACAGAGGTTAAATCACAGCCACTGACTTAAGACAGTAAAAAAGAAGAAGCCTAGCCATCTATCATGACACTGAGAAAAAAGAGTCATAGCAAACTAATAATTTTGCAGAGGAAAACGTCAAGAGCAAATTTTCAGTTTTAGATTGGTATGAGACTTACTTAAGCAGAATGAAAGATGACAACGGATGATAAACTTCAATATAGATTTGGAATCTTAACGTTCGATAAACCGTCTCAAAAGATCAATGGCATAACAGACAAAAGAAACATGGTGGATTAAACAAGCTATCAGAGAGGCTCCAAAAGAGCATTGAGGTGTCAGAGCTTGTAAATGATTCCCAGAAACAAAATTGTACGCTCGAAAAGAAATAAAGATCCAATCAAAAGAGTTCAAATCACTTTAAATTTGCTGAAAGGGTATATTTCCAGATATTAGAATGATTAACAACCAGCAAAATGGGAACAACAAAACAATCTTACAAGCAAACAGTTAGTGGAAGAACAAACAAATCTGGAAAAAACAAGAACAGATGCGCTAAGATATAGAAACTTGAGCTTCTGATAGAAGACAAGACAAGCCACAACAAGATTGTCTTCAAACACATGCAAATGAGAAACTAGAAAGGCACAAATATCAATACAGAGGCGGGTACCCTTGTACGGAACTTAACAGCTCACACACCCCCAAGGCCATCGACAACTACAGAAAAATTCAAGATGCCAAATTGAAGTTAATGGCAATACCGCAAACGTGAACTCAACAAATCAATTTCCCCTATCTCTGGTATACCGAAACTATCACAGCGCAAGTGCCACTAAATTCGAAATTAGGGTAAGTAAACCCCGAGACGACAATGCTTTACCGGTAGACGAATGGGGACGAATCAGAAAAAGTGAAACCAGTTCCCGCTGAGTAAAATCAAGTCAAATGCATAGAAGATGGAAAACTAGGGTTTCTGGGAGAGGATAAAAGAAACCCAAATCTGAGAGGAGTTAAGAAGAAGAACGCACCTTCCATTAGAGTGAATGCAGATGCAAACCCTCAGGTTCTTCCTCTTCTTTCTTCTTCTTCTTCTTCTTATTATTCTTTGACTCTCTGTAGTCACGAATTTCTTCGTCGTCGCGTATTCTCCGATTTCTTCCAGAGGCTGCGTCCGAGTCGCTGACCAGGGACCGACCGACCGCAGCTCCTTTTTTTATTACTTTTATTTTACAAAAATTATTTGGGTCTTTGTTTCTTCGTTAGGTATTTGATTAAAAAATAAAAAAAAAATAAAAAACAATTACAAGACAGGTCAAAAGTACGAAGAGATGAAAGAAGTTCGTACACATAAATATATTCTATCGCAGCTAATTCTTATGTCTTCGCATTTAGTTGTTGACTTCTGGATCGTTCCTTGTTTACTTCGTTTTCACTTACTCTATTCTTTCTTTTCTTTCTTTTTTTTTTTAAATAGAATAAGGGTATATATGTAAATATATAACTTGGGTTATGATGGAACTCACATTGAGATATATATTTTTCTTGAAAATTAATTTTAATATGGTATCAAAGCGGAAACCTGATTCCGTTCTTTGATTCACACGTTTTGATTCTTCGACAATTTTTGGGTACGTGGCGTGTCGGGCTCCGCTGTGTCGTGCTCGTGATTCCGCTGTGTCGTGCTCGTGATTCCACTGTGTCGTGCTCGCTTACTTCGCATCGTGTTGACTCTGGTTTCTGGAGGCGAATTTGTGCCGCACTACAGAGACACCACTGCGAGTCTGGCTGTTGCTGTGTTTTGTTAAACAGAATCGAATCGTGATTCTTGTTGTGTTTCTTGTCGTGTTCGTCTTCTACTAACAGAATCGTTGCCGTGTTCTACTGGTGGATTCTGGCGTGTTCGTGTCCTTGCCGTGATTATGTCGGGATTCTTGCCATCGTGCTTCGCTGAGTTTGTGGCCGTGATTCTGTCATCAGAATCTACTGGAATTTGTGCTCGTGTTCTGTTGGAATTTTGCCATCTGCACGTGCTTGTGTTCGTGTTCTGTTGGATTTGTGCTCGTGTTCTGCTGCTCGTGTGCCAGCGTCGTAATTCTGTCATCAGAATCTTGTTCGTGTTCTGCCGTGTTCTTGCTTTGTCGTGTTCTTGCTGGTGTTGTGACGTGTTCTTGCTGGTGTTGTGCCGTGTTCGTCTTCTTGTTGGTGCTGTGAACTCACGCTCGATTCCGCTGCCGTGTTGTTCGTGTCGTGTGCGGGGTCGTGCTGTGTTGTGACTTGTTGGTGCCGTGACTTGCCATTTGTATTGGTGCTGTGATTGATCGTACTGGTGCTGGTGACTTGCCGTTTGTACTGCTACTGTGTTGTGCTGGTGCTGTGATTCATCGTGTTCTTGCTGGTGTCGTGAACTCACACTCGATTCCGCTGCACGTGTTGTTCGTGTCGTGTCTTGTAGTTTGTGTTTTGCTCTCACTGTGAATCATGTTCGCTGAAACAAAGCTAACTGTTGCCCGGAGAACAATTTCGTCGTACGATCTTACCTCTGGAGATAATCCGGGGTGTATTATTTTTCAAGTGCCTTTGAATGATAACAATTATATTGAATGGGCACGTGAAATCCAGACTGCTTTGCGATCTCGTAAGAAGTTTGGATTCGTTGATGGGTCGATTCGGAAACCTGATGATGATGATGAGGTGTTGGAAGATTGGTGGACCAACAACTCTCGTTTGGTTTCGTGGATTCGGAATACAATTTCGACGGATCTATGATCAAATGTATCCCACATTGAGATAGCTAAGGATCTTTGGGATGAAATTAAGCAACATCACTCAATGTCTAATGGACCGAGGATTCTTAGATTGAAGAAGGAATTGTACTCGTGCAAACAAGGAGCGTTGTCCGTTAATGCTTACTGTACAAAGCTTAAGCGGCTTTGGGATGATCTTGAAGTTTTTGATCCCGTTCCGGTTTGCACGTGTGATTCGTGTACGTACGGCGGTTGCCAATGTATCTTGACGATGAAGTTTCAGAAGAAACGACAAGATGATTGAGTGCATCTCTTTCTTCTCGGTCTTGATGATGCATTATACAGTACTGTGCGGTCAAATCTTTTTGGCTCATGATCCTCTTCCGAGTCTGAAGAGAGTAGTGGTTATTGTGGTTCAAGACAAAGATGCTCATCCGGTTGTCAAGAGTAATGAAGAACGTCCGAAAACTATGGTTTTTGCAGTGCAGGCCGACGAAAAACCTCGCGATCATATTGAGGCTCGTGATCCTTCTGTGGTATATTCTCACTGCGGTCGAAAGGGCTATACTGTGGATCATTGTTTCAAATTCTTGGATATCCCGATTGGCGGCCGGAGAATACAGATACTCGAGGTTCTGGACGGGGCAATCAGAGTCGTGCTTCTAGTGGATGTGGTTGTGGAGCTGTTGTATGAGCTAATGTTGCCGTGACTCAATCCATGCCTTTGTCTGTAGTTTCCCCGGCACCTCTCACGGATTCGGATCGTACTGGTCTCAACGGCATCTCCAACGAACAATGGAAGACATTATTTGATCTTCTCACAAATAAGATAGGTGCCAATGAGACCTCTACGGATAAGAAACGATCGGTGTCTTGGATACTGGACTCCGGTTGTGGTAATCACATGACAGGTTGTATTGAGCTTCTTGCTAATCTTACGGTTATGCCTACATGATATGTTTGTTTGCCCAATGGGAAAACCACTCTTTCTACAAGAAAGGGAATGTGGCATTACTGATGTAATTATTCTACATAATGTATACTATGTGCCTGATTTGAGCTGTCATCTTATATCTATTTCTCAGTTAGTTGTTAAATGACATTGAGTGTATTATACAGTTTACTGACAAGTTGTGTCTTATTCAGGTCCGCATTACGAGGATGCTGATTGGAGTGAGTGAACAACGTGAAGGGCTCTATTACTTCAAGGATCTGGTACATGTGGCCTCGGTCTGGTCTTCGCAATCGTCTTTTGATTTGTAGAATTCTCGTCTTGGTCATCCATCGGCTCAAGTCCTCAGTCTAGTTCCTGGTGTTGGTGTTAAGTTTAGTTCAGTTTCTAAGGATTTCAGTACTAAGGCTTGTGATATCTATTATCGGGCCAAACAAACTCGTACCCATTTTCCTTTAAGTGATAATATAAGTGATCATATTTTTGAGTTGATCCATTGTGATGTGTGGGGACCATATCGTACACCGACGTTTTCAGGAGCAAAATATTTTTTTAACTATTGTGGTTGATTTTTCACGAGGTGTCTGGCTTTATCTCATGTATTCGAAGTCTGAGGTTTCTAAGTATCTGCAAGGTTTTGTGGCTAAGGTGGACCGTCAGTACAATACAAAAATCAAGACTATAAGGAGTGATAATGGGACCGAGTTTCTAGGTCTCTCCGATTACTTTTTCAGCAAGGGATTCGTCATGAGACATCTTGTGTAGGCACGCCTCAGCAAAACGGACGAGTAGAGCGCAAACACCGACTTATTCTTAATGTCGCGTGTGCACTGCTCTTTCAGTCAGGCTTCTCGATTGGTTTCTGGACTGAATGCGTGCTTACAGCTGGTTATCTCATCAACAGAACGCCCTCCTTGCTTCTCCATGGCAAAACACCCTTTGAAGTTATTAATGGTTCTCCCCCTCGTTGTCTCATCTGCGGATTTTTGATGCGTTGTGCTATGCTCATAATAGGAAACATGATGGTGATAAATTTGCATCTCGCAGTCGTCGTTGTGTATTTGTTGATATTCGCGAGGATAGAAAGGTTAGCGCTTATACGACCTCGATAGTAAGGTGTTTCTAGTCTCTCGGGACGTGGCCTTTGTTGAAACTAAACTTCCTTCTCGGAAAACACTAAGTTCTTTTGACGCCAACCCATTGGACCTAGACCCCGTGTTCATACCTGTCTCGACGTCGGATTATGCTCCTTTGCACGCGGCCAGGGGGGCTCTTCGTCTCCTTTGCCCGCGGCCAGGGGGGTTCTTCGTCCTCTCCTAGTTTACCTTTGCCCCCTGTGGGATCAGAGTCTTCACTTCCTCTTTCTCAGGAATAGGAAATCTCAGTTCTACCAGTGCCCGTACCTATGCCTCCTGCACAGATTTCTGTTAGCAACCCTGAACTTGTATCTCCGTGTTTGAACGCGACCGAGTCTGCTTCTGTTGTGTCTAGTCAGTCTGCTCTCGGCCGAGGCCATCGGACGATGCAACGATCGACTAGATTTCGTGATTATGTGACTAATACCTTTCGTATATTGAGCCCTTCACACGTTTTGCCTGCTCTGGTCACATCTCCAAGTACATTGTATCTGATCTCTCATTCTGTTTAATTTGGTAATTTTTCGATGGCACATTGTACTTTTCTTGCAGCAATGACGACACATGTAGAACTCTCTTTATATGTTGAGGTTATCAAAGACCCTAACTGGCGTGCCGTTATGCAAGCTGAAATAGATGCTCTACTCAACAATGGTACTTGGTCTTTGGAGTCGTTACCACCGAGAAAGAAGGCAATTGGTTGCAAGTGGGTTTATAAAATCAAATATCGTGCAGATGAATCTATTGAGCGATACAAAGCCTGCTTAGTCATTCTAGGAAATCGACAGGTCGAGGGATTGGACTACACTGAAACGTTTGCACTAGTGGCAAAGATGACAATGGTACGAGTTTTTCTTTCGGTTTCTATGAAGGATATTATTGTAATAAAGGCCTAATTGTAATTTTGTATTCCCTAATTAGGTTAACTCTTTAACCTCTTGTACATATAGCCGTTTAAGGCTTTGTTTTGAATCAATAATTCGAATTCATTATTCACATGGTATCAGAGCGGAAATCATCTCACAACGTAACCTTAGCCGCCTAATCTCTTTTCATTTCCGGCAAACCCAGCCGCCGCACCCCTTTGGCCCAGCCGCTGCTCCGTCGCCTCACAAGCGCAGCCGCCTCACAACCTTCGGTTCAGCTGCCGTTTCGTCGCCTCACCAACACGAAACCGCATCATCCCCCCATCATTCCAGCCATCGTTACCTCGCCCGCACGCAGCCGCCTCAACCGGTTTCGTCGCACGTCCTTGAACCCAACGAGCCGTGCCCTGCTGCAATGTTGCACGTCCCTGAATCGTCGAATCGCACCGAGTTTGTGAGCATGTTCGATCCAACACAGCCACAGAAACTCCTCTTCTCATGTAACATGTCAAGTGTTACAAAACTCACACCGACGAAATTACCTCACTTGGAGCATCCAGATCTGCTCCCTCCTTGAAGGATACAATCTCGAGTGTTTCATCACCGAAGACTCCATCGTGCCGCCTGCCACAATCCAAATCGATGGATTTCAACAATTCAATCCCGCCT
>CM071861.1:26836230-26857788 GCA_036759665.1 Gynandropsis gynandra | reverse complement strand
CCCTACCCGTCACGGCTCATCTTGCCGCTGCCAGACCTAAACCACGAAGCCCGAATCCTCACTAGAGTCGCAACAATAACAGGAGTTCCACGGGAGGTTACCGAGGCCGATGTCAAGCTTGCGGAACTCAAGGACACAGTGCGAAGTTTTGCAACCAATTTCGCCTCATATCCATGAGCTCATCCTCGGATCCGATCCAAAACCGGTGGACACCCCCTCAACGTCTATGGCCGCCCACTGCTCACGTTGCTACGTATCCCACCTATGACACCTCAAGTTGGCTTCTTGATAGTGGTGCCTCGCATCACATTACATCTGACTTGCAGAACCTGTCACTTCACAGCCCATATCACGGAGGCGAGGAAGTTATCCACTCATACGGGTTCCTTTTCGCTCTCTTTACCAACTTGTTCACTTACTTTTGATAGTGTGCTTTTTGTTCCCTCCATGCACAAGAACTTGGTCTCGGTTCATCGTTTATGCAAGTCTAATGGTGTTTCCGTGGAATTCTTTCCTCATATGTTTCAGGTGAAGGATCTAATCACGGGGGCGCCGGTTCTTCAAGGAAACACTAAAGATGGAGTTTACGTGTGGTCGTCTCTTATTACCAATGCCTCAACCACCGTTGCCTTCTCTAGTCTTAAGCCCACCGTTTCCACTTAGCATTCACGTCTAGGGCATCCATCACTACCCATCCTCAAACACGCCTTGTCCAAGGTTCAAATTCCGCTAGTTCGAGATTCTTTAGTTTCTCCGTGCAATTCTTGTCTTAGTAATAAGAGTCACAAACTCCCATTTCATGAGTCATCTATTGTTTCTTCTCGTCCACTTGAATTTATTTTCTCTGATTTATGGACATCTCCTATTATTTCAATGGATGGTTTCAAGTATTATGTTCTCTTTGTTGACCATTTTACGCGTTACTCTTAGCTTTATCCGCTCAAACAAAAATCACAAGTTCGAGCAACTTTCATTGTTTTCAAATCTCTGGTTGAAACCAAGTTTAACACTAAAATCGTCAACCTCTACACCGATTACGGTGGGGAATACATAGCCCTTGCATCTTTCCTTTCGGCCAATGTCATTTCACACTACACAACCCCTCCACACACCCCGAGCATAATGGAATATCCGAACGCCGACATCGTCACATTGTCGAGACCGGCTTATCTCTCCTTATGCATGCCTCCTTACCGCTACCCTATTGGTCCTATATCTTCACAGTCGCGGTTTATCTTATAAATCGAATGCCAACTCCTCTCCTTTCTTATGCCTCACCCTACGAAACTCTCTTCCAAACACCACCAAACCTCCATAAACATAAAATCTTTGGTGGTTTGTGCTATCCCTGGCTACGTCCTTATGCTTCTCACAAACTCGAACCCTAGATCCGCTCCTTGTGTCTTCCTTGGCTACTCCAACACTCAAAGTGCATACCTATGTCTTGACCTATCCAAACTCCGTGTCTTCGTCTCTCGTCATGTTGTCTTCCATGAATCCGTATTTCCCTTCGCTACCCTTTCCAAATACGTCACCCATCCTGAAATACCCGCCCCTCCCCATCCTCCAATGGTCCTTCTGTATCACCCATTCAACCACTTACCTTGTCACACGCTCCATATCCTCCGCCGATGCCCCCACGACTAGATTCTTCCCTGATCAATGTTGAGAGTGACACGGACACCAGCCAAGCTGTGGACTTCTCTCCGTCATCTACTCCTGTACTGCATTTAGAGGCGGCCCGTTCTCCTACCATGGGGGAATCAACCATTCAAACGTCCATCCAATGGTGACCCGCAGCAAGGCCAATGCTATTAGATCTAATCCACCGTTTGCTCATGTGTGTACAGGTTCTCTTGACAAAACCGAACCAGCAACAACAACACAAGCCCTCCGCAACACCAAATGGAGACAAGCTATGAGTAATGAATTCAATGCTCTTCTTCGAAACGAGACTTGGGAACTTGTACCTCCTCAAACCGCAAGCAATATTTTTGGATGCAAATGGGTTTTCCGAATCAAACGGAAACCAGATGGTTCCATCGATCGCTACAAAGCTCGCCCGGTTGCTAAAGGCTTTCATCAACGTCCGGGAGTGGATTTTCACGAGACTTTCAGCCCAGTGGTTAAGCCCGCACTAATCCGTACCGTGCTTAGCCTTGCGGTCTCCAACGGATGGCACATCATTCATCTTGATGTCAACAATGCCTTCCTCCAAGGCAAACTCACCGAAGATGTATACATGGAGCAACCACCTGGATTTATTGACAAGGATCACCCCCTTCATATATGCAAACTCCGGAAAGTTATTTATGGTCTCAAGCAGGCACCTCGTGCATGGTACTCTGAATTACTGAATTTTTTGCTTGGTAGTGGCTTCAAAAATTCTCTTGCGGATGCTTCACTCTTTGTTCTTCACACGCAAACCACCAAGCTTTATGTTCTCATCTATGTGGACGATATGATCATCACGGGTTCTTCCTCCACTCAAATTCAGACCTTCATCACCTTGTTGGCATCTCGATTCTCAATTAAAGATCTCGGTGCTCTCACCTTCTTTCTGGGAATTGAAGCCACAAGAACACCACAGGGTCTACACTTGCCGCAGCGGAAGTATATCACGGACCTCCTTATTCGGATAAACATGAATGACGCGAAATCTGTCTCTACACCATTGCCATCGACCTCACGGCTCACCATCTCCTCGGGCTCACCTCTTCCTGACCCAACCGAATTTCGACAAGTCATTGGGAGCCTACAGTATCTTTCCCTCACACGTCTGGACGTAAGCTATGCTGTCAACAAGCTGTCTCAGTTCATGCATCAACCCACGGATGAGCATTGGCTATGCGCCAAACGTGTGCTTCATTATCTTGCTGGCTCTCGTGCACAAGGTATCTTTCTTGCAGCTCAAAACCCTTTGTCTCTTCATGCTTTCAGCAATGCTGATTGGGCTGGAGACTCATCTGACTTCAAATCCACGGGAGCATAGATTGTTTATCTTGGCAAGCACACGATATCGTGGTCCTCCAAGAAACAAACCGGCCACTCAAGATCATCCACCAAGGCGGAATATCGATCTGTAGCCAACACCTCGGCGGAACTTTGTTGGCTAGGCAATCTCCTCACGGATCTTGGTGTTACCCTCACGTCGGCTCCGACTATTTATTATGATAATATTGGAGCTACTTATCTCGGCGCCAATCCGGTTTTTCACTCCCGTATGAAGCACCTAGCACTTGATTATTTCTTCGTACGTGGACAAATTGAAGCTGGTACCCTCCGTGTCTCTCATGTTCACTCCAAAGACCAACTCGCCGACATCCTCACCAAACCTCTAGCGCGGTTACAGTTTCACGAGTTATGTTCCAAGATTGGAATCACCTTGGGTGATTCATCTTGCGGGGGCGTATGAAGGATATTATTGTAATAAGAGCATAATTGTAATTTCGTATTCCTTAATTAGGTTAACTCTTTAACCTCTTGTACATATAGCCATTTAAGGCTTTGTTTTCAATCAATAATTCAAATTCATTATTCACAGTTTCTGCTTCGTTGAATTGGGAAATACATCAGATGGATGTTCATAATGATTTCTTGCACGGAGATCTTGTGGAACAAGTTTACATGAAACTTCCTCCTAGCTTCGAATCTTCGGGTATCGACCGTGTATGTCGTCTCAAGAAGTCTTTATATGGCTTAAAGTGAGCCCCGTGGTGCTGGTTTATGAAGCTTGCCTCGAAACTAGAAGAGTATGGTTTCATACAGTCGTATGCTGATTATTCTCTCTTCACGTTTCACTGGGGATGCATTCGGTTGCATATCTTGGTCTATGTCGATGATCTCATTGTGTCCGGTAATTCTCCGCATGTCATTCAACGCTTCAAAGATTACTTGAGCTCGTGCTTCCACATGAAGGACTTGGGGATTCTTAAGTATTTTCTCGGGATCGAAATCGCTCGAAGTCCAGCTGGAATTTTTCTCTCCCAACGTAAGTATACTCTTGATATCATTTCTGAGACAAGTCTTCTTGGTGCCAAACCTACGGTGTGCCCTATTGAGCAACATCATCGTCTTCCTTTGTCGGATTCGGACCCGTATCCTGATCCAAAAAAAAATATTGTCTCCTTGTTGGACGTCTTGTTTACCTTGGTGTTACTCGCTCGGACCTCTCTGATAGCATTCATACACTGTCCCAATTTATGCATCATCCTACTTGTGATCATTGGAACGCGGCTTTGCGGGTGGTACGTTATTTGAAACAAAATCCGTGACAAGATATTCTTCTTCGCACTTCGGGTGACCTTCGTCTTACGGCATGATGTGATTCTGATCGGGCGGGTTGTCCACTTGATCGTAAGTCACTCACGGGGTGGTTTGTGCAACTTGGTGCTTCTCCGGTTTCATGGAAGACTAAGAAGCAAGCTACTTTTTCTTCATCTTCTGCGGAAGCAGAGTACAGGACAATGGCAATGACTGTTCGTGAGCTGAAGTGGTTAAAGAATCTTCTTCATAGTCTTGGTATTGTACACATGCGACCTATGCATCTCTTATGTGATAGTCAAGCGGCATTGCATATAAATGTCGATCTGGTGTTCTACGAGCGTACAAAGCATATTGAGGTTGACTGTCACTATGTTCGCAACGAGATTGTTTCGGGTAATATTGCTACTCAGCATGTTTCTACAAAACGTCAACTTGCGAATTTGATACTTTGGTATCCAAGTTGGGCACGATTGATTTACATGCTCCAACTTGAGGGGTAATAGAATAAATGTATATATGTAAATATATACCTTGGAGTTATGTATATAAACAAGATGGAATTCACGTTTAAGATATATAGTATTATACTTTTCTTGAAAATTGGTTTTAATATTTGTACAACCGAAACAATTTACAAGTTTTTACATTAAATTACTAAAATGTTATATAAAAATTTTAATATCATAAATTTTATGTACTTTTTTTCTTTAAAATATATAACTTTATTTAAAAATCATGTTAAATATATACACTTTTATTACAATTGATATTATAGATAATTCACAAGATTATATAAATTATATAATTTAAATAACTTTTAATAAACACATGTATATTTATCAGGATTCATTATAAAACTGGATATAAATAGGATTTCTTTCCTCTCTTTTTTTTTCTACAAATGTAGGCAATCATTTCAGATCAAAATAAGATAAAAAAAAAAACAACCCGTCAAACCTTTTTATAGGAATTTGGTTTTTATTTTCTAATATCTAAAGTTGCATTGCATATTTTCAAACAAAATCCATTGATGCAAATGATTATTATTTTTGTTGTTTTTCTATAAAAATGTTTAAATAGAAAAAAAATTCGAATTTTGAATCATCCTCATTACTCTTATAAGAGATTCATAATTATGTGTCTTTTATGAATTTTTTTATATCAGTTGATATGATATTAGTGATAAAATGATAAAAAAAGCTAAGAGTTATGAATTGGAGCAAATATATGGGTATATGTGTTTTATAATGTATAAAATGTATAGTGTATTAGATGTATGGTATGGGTACTTTATTATTGTGTATTACATGTATGGTATGGGTACTTTATTATTTGTGTATTACATGTATAGTGTATGTATATAACTCAACAAACGCGAATATGGGCATCACATGGTTCATAAAATAAACATAATTATTCCCACTTAGACCAAAAAATAAACATAATTATCCACCTGAATGCCTCTTTCTTTTATATGTTTAAGGAGTACAAAGGTTTAAAACATGAAAAAATTAAAAGGCCACAATAAAAATTGTCTTATTATTATTAAAAAAAATAATTTCATAATGACCATTTTCTTTTTACTTTTTTGGTATTTGGTAACAGTTTTGAGAAAATGTTTCAGAGAGATGCAAAATGAGAGTTGAAGAACAATAAGAAATTTCTGTAAAAACATTTTCATTTCTGTATTTCTTCAACAACGTATAACCATGAGTATTTATACTCCCACTTTAATTCAAAAATACAACCATTTGAGCTAACACTCTATACCTTCCAGTATTGCAAATCTGTTACGTAACAAATTCAAGAACGCTCTACTTCTTCTTCCTTCACCAGTTCAGCTTTTAGTCTGTTACACGCGACAGACATAATGGGTGATGAGCGTTTGTTCTTCACTCGAGTAAAACCTTTAGAGTCATTGAGAGACTCTTTCTTCGTGAGACCTTCAGCATCAATGAAAGACTTTGCCTTTATTTTCCCTTGTAATTCCATAGGCTTAATACTCCCCCGCAAACTTATGCTTGGTGGCAAACCAACATAAATTTTGGATCGAAGAGCTCTGAACTGATGCTTAGGCAACGGCTTCATTAGAATATCAGCAACCTGTAAATGAGTTGGAACATGTTTGATGATGATAGACCCCAAAGCCACCTTCTCTCGAATGTAATGGTAGTCTAACTCAATATGCTTGGATTTGCTGTGAAAAATTGGATTAGCAGCAAAATAAACTGCAGATAAATTGTCACAATGTAACACTGCTGGAGTTGACTGAATTATTCCCAAATCTTTGAGTAAAAAGGATAACCATGTGAGTTCAGCAGCAGTAGTTGCCAGTGCCCTGTACTCGACTTCTGTGGATGAACGTGAGATAGCGGCTTGCCTTTTTGCGGACCAAGAAATGATATTTGATCCTAAGAATGTACTGAAACCTGTTGTTGATATCCTTGTCTCCTTGCATCCAGCCCAATCACTGTCACAAAATGCATGAAGCTACAAGTTGTTGTGAGCATGAATCTGTAATCCCAATACATATGTGCCTTTGATGTACCTTAAAACTCTCTTCAAAAATTTAAAATCATCAACTGTGGGGCTGTGCATTCTTTGACAGAGAATATTAACAGCAAAATTTATATCAGGGCGAGTGATAGTGAGGTATTGTAATGCTCCAGCAAGACTTCTAAAATAAGTGGGATCTTCAAACCTTTCTGGATTTTCAGGTTTCTTGTTTAGAGGTAGAGGTAATGGTGTGGAGATGGGATTCTTGCATCCCTGCTTTCATTAACAGATCTCAAATCTTGAGCATACTTTGATTGATGAATAAACAACCCTTATTTGTGGAATTCTGCTTGTATTCCGAGAAAATAATGCAGTAAACCCATATCTTTCATAGAAAATTTTGTTCCAAGAACAGCAATAAGCTGATCTATAAGTATTGATGAATTTCCTGTCAATATCATGTCATCAACATAAAGCAACAGAATGAGTATATTTGTTCCATCTCTGTAAATAAATGATGATGGATCTGCTGAGCTACATATGAATCCAAAATCCAGAAGGAAAGAGCTGAATTTATCAAACCAAGCTCTTGGAGCTTGTTTTAAACCATAGAGTGACTTATGTAGCTTGCAAACATGATTAGGAAACTGAGAATCCACAAATCTAGGAGGCTGACACATAAACACAGTTTCATGTAGATCACCGTGTAGCAATGCATTCTTAACATCTAGTTGATTTATTTTACATTGCGTGACAGTAGCTATACTCAGAACCAATCTCACAGTGGCTGTCTTGACTATAGGACTAAAGACTTCCAAGTAATCTATGCCCTCTTCTTGATGAAATCCTTTTGCAACCAATCTTGCCTTTAATATGTTTAGTGAGCCATCAGAATTAAGTTTGGTTTTGAATACCCATCTGCAGCCAAGAACATTCATATTTTCTTCTTCTGGAACCAAAGTCCAGGTTTTATTCTTCTGTAATGCCTCCATTTCAGTTGTCATTGCCTTATGCCAACCTTCATGCTGTAGAGCAGCCTTAACAGTTCTGGGTTCTGCTGTATCTCCTTTTGTAGAGATTAACACATATCTAGGATTTGGTTTGACAATTCCAGTTTTAGACCTTGTAATCATAGGATGATTATTTTGTGTATTCTGCTGAATAACTGGTTCAATAGCTGAAGTTGAGCCAATGATATCTTCTGACACTGAAACATTCTGATTCTCAAAACTTTCTGAAGTAGTTGAAGCAGCGTAATTAGATGAGGTGGTAGTTCATACCTAGGACTTTGTTCTGAAGTTTGAACTAGAACAGAAACTCCTTTAATCCATCCCTAAAAAACTGGAGAGAAAGGAAGAGATGAGTCTATTACTAAATGAAAATACTCCTTCTGGAATGGGAATAGATTTTCATCAAATAAAGCATGTCTTGTGATGAAAACCTTTCCAGTTGGTGGATATAAACATCTGTATCCTTTGTATTTGTCATTATAACCCATGAATACACACTTAAGAGACCGTGGCTCAAACTTGTGATGTGAATAAGGTCTTAAGCAGGGATAGCAACAGCTTCCAAAGAACCTTAATGAGAGTATACTCAGGCTCATTTCCAAATAATTTTGCATAAGGACTTTGATGATTTAAAACAGTTGTTGGCAGAAGATTGCTCAAAAAATTTGTTGTAAAGAAGGCTTCTAACCAATACTTGAGAGGTACCTTTGAGTGAAACAACATTGAAAGGCCAAGCTCTATAATTGTTCTGTGTCTTCTCTCAGCCAACCCATTCTGTTGAGGTGTTGTTGGACAGGAAATTTGATGTCTGATCCCTGAATCATTTAGATGTTGCTGAAATGATTTACTAATGAACTCTCCACCACCATCACTTTGAAAGATTTTTATCTTAGTTGAGAGTTGATTTTCAACCAGTTTCTGAAAACCAATGAATACATGTTGAAATTCTGATTTTCTTTTCAGTGGATATAGCCAACAAAATCTTGAAAAATGATCAACAAATACTGCATAATAACGGAATCCTTGAACTGATAAAATGGGAGCTGGTTCCCATAGGTCACAATGTATCTTTTCTAATGGTGAAGAAGCAGAATATTCAGAATCAGCAAAAGGCAGTTTAGTAGATTTGCTCATCTGACAGTGTTCACATAACAATGGTGACACATATTTAGAAATTGCTATTGATTTGTTCTTCTTCAGAAGTTGCAGAACTTGATTGTTTGGATGACCAAGTCTCTTGTGCCAAATTTCATCCGTTGTTGCTTGTTGTCTGATAGAATACAGGGCCTGATTCTTAACATTGTTCAAGAGATATATTCCATCATGTTTGCTTCCCTTTGCCACAGCCATCTGTGTTTGCTGATCCTTAATTGTGACACCATCATTGTCAAACAAAAAGTAACAAGGATTATCTGATGTAAATTTTGAAACAGACAATAAAGATTTCTTTATTGAGGGAACAACTAAAACATCCTTAAGTGGGATCATACCTGCAGAGGTTGAGACTGAGCTTGATCCAATATGAGAGATGGGTAAGAAGGTACCATCACCAATCATTATCCCATCTAATCCGGTATAAGGAGTTGCAGATTATAAATATTGTGTTGAAGCAGTGATGTGTGCAGAAGCTCTTGAGTCAAGAAACCATTCATCACCTGATTGGCTTGAAACCTGAAGAGCTGAAAGTGCCTGTGGAATATGACTACTTTGAAAAGAATTATCAAACCGATGCCAGCAACGAAGAGCATCATGACCAACTTTTCCACAAATCTGACAAGTAGATTTTGTAGAGTTGTTTTGTTGCTGCATATTTTGATTTCTTGATAGATTTTGAGAGAAAACTTGCTGGTGGAAACCTCTACCTTGAGTTGAATATGATTCATTACCTCATCCTCTATTATAACCTGATCTATTCCTTCTTCCATAATATCCATTTCCATTTCCTCTACCATAATTTCCATTTAGTTCATTATAGCCATAATCAGATTTCTGAGCTGTGTATGCCAAATGCGGAGATGCTTCAGAAATAAATGATGAAGGAGAATTCACAATCAAACTGGTTAGTTGAGAAACAACATCATCATAGGTAGGAAATGGTGGTTTATGCATAGAGGTTTGTATACATGTAAAGAATGCCTCATATTCTTTTCCCAGTCCATGTAATAAGCGAAAGATCTTCATAGGTTCTGCTACTGGTTTTCCAATAGAATTAAGCTTATCACAAATGCTTTTAAATTCCCTCAAGTATTCTGACATGGTTTTTCCGTCTTTAGTCAATAGTTGAAGTGATGCTAAAAGATCAAATTCCCGTGCAATAGACCTCTTGTTGAAGTGTGATATAAGAGAATTCCATACCTCAAGGGTGGAGTCTAATCCAATTACATAACTGAATACCTCTTCTGACAGAGTGCCAATGATCCAAGACTTAATTAGCTGATCAGTCTGTAGCCATGCGTCATAGCTTGGGTTTGGAGCTGTAGTGTTTATGCCATCTTGCTGAACAATAATTGTTTCAGATGGACGAACTGTGGTTCCATCAACGAATCCAAGAAATTTTTGGCTGCGTAAAAGTGATTCAACTTGTGCTTTCCAGAAAAGAAAATTTGAGTTTGTGAGTTTGAGTTGTAACAAAATTTGAAATGTTGACATGAATTCAAAATGGATATGTAGGTTCTGCAATTGCCATGATCATAGGTATGTGTTACCCTGATCTACAGCTCTGATACCATGAGAAAATGTTTCAGAGAGATGCAAAATGAGAGGAGAAGAACAATAAGAAATTTCTGTAAAAACATTTTTCATTTCTGTATTTCTTCAACAATGTGTAACCATGAGTATTTATACTCCCACTTTAATTCAAAAATACAACCATTTGAGCTAACACTCTATACCCTCCAATACTGCAAATCTGTTACGTAACAAATTCAAGAATGGCTCTGCTTCTTCTTCGTTCACCAGCTCGGCTTTTAGTCTGTTACACGCGCCAGACACAATGGGTGATGAGCGTTTGTTCTTCACTCGAGTAAAACCTTCAAAGTCATTGAGAGACTCTTTCTTCGTGAGACCTTCAGAATCAATGAAAGGCTTTGCCTTTATTTTCCCATGTAATTCCATAAGCTTAATAAGTTTAATAAAACTTATGCTATTAAATGTTGTCTAGATTTCTATAGCATCACAAAAAAAATGTAGTTTGATATTATAATAGTCAAAATAAACATATTCAATATATATTTTACTCCTTATATATGTATAATAAAAATAAATCATTACTGCATAGAAAAAAATTAATATCTTTTGGAAACAACAGTTGCAATCCGGTGGGATGTTAAATAAATGTTACTAAAATCGTCGATATTATATTCTCTTTGCCCGGACTTCACTAGTTGGACTTTTGGAAAGATTCTGTTGGTCAATTTTAAACAACTTTTTTTTGAATGTCCATCAATATTA
This sequence comes from Gynandropsis gynandra, assembly GCA_036759665.1. Lineage (NCBI taxonomy): Eukaryota > Viridiplantae > Streptophyta > Magnoliopsida > Brassicales > Cleomaceae > Gynandropsis > Gynandropsis gynandra. Next base: position 26,846,566 of record CM071861.1, on the reverse strand, counting down.
AAAGAAATTTCGGGGATGATGATGTTATGATTATGATGACGATGATGAAATGCTTATAGATAATGACTATAGATCATATATATATATATAATTTATTGTATTTACAAGCATCACAACCCTTCATGTCAGATTTAAAAAAAAATATTAAACAAATCGTTCTTGTTGGGTTGCTACGGTGGGTGCGGAAGCATGTTATAACAACCCGATTAGAGATCTAGTCATATTCGAGATTAGGTTTATATGGTTTCGACGAAAAATATGATTTAGAAACAATTCCATGTTACCTGTTATAGGCGAATTCGACTGCAAATGGATGTAAGACTTGAACGTACAAGCCCTCCACTCGTATCCACGCCGAGATCGAGATCTGTAATCAACCGTTGGTGCGGATTTTTTTCGGAAACGAAAAAACTGTTTTTCGTTCTTGGTTTCTCTTTGGGTGGTTAGGGTTTTAATTCGTGTGAATAATGAATTGTGTGAGAAAACCTGTTTTTCTCTGAATATATATATTACTGAACTTTTCAGTGATTATGCTTTGACCCATCAACTATTTAATATTACATAATAGACATTGAACTTTCAATCTCCCACTTGCCTTTACGAAATATCTCAAACAGTTGAAGTACATGTATCTCCATACACATACTTGCTCGTACATCTAATGTACAAACCCCAAAAGAGAACCAAGTACAATTATATTCTTCAATGCTAGCGGATGAATATAATTGTATTCCATACTGATTCTCTAACAATCACAAGCAAATACCGAGACACTCGTAAGCCTGTGACCTCGTAGGTTCATCAGTAAAGCGGTAGCCAATTAGTCTCCACTAATTAACTAATCGAGGTTGGCGTCTAGCAACACTCCTTGACGACCAGATACCGTGAAGCAACACACTTACTCATTTGAGTAACATTCTTACTCAAAACGAACCAGGGTGAAGTTGACTTTAGTATTTCCTTCCATCTTTATAGCTCCGAATGCATCCTAGGCATGGTCATAACTGTCAGCCTTATAGATCATCAACTATGTTTCATGTCAATCACAACTGACTGGTGAATGAACCTAAGAAACACCTTTCTTCATTCATTCAGTGTACTCTGGCCAGAGATTCGTACAGTCATTGTGATTACTGACAACATAGAGCTCAATTTCTTACCAAGAGTTGATGGATCCCATCTTGATCAGTCACCAACTACGCAAACATCTAATTATTCCCAATATCTATTCAACTAATACCCTAAGATACAATGTTTCTATAATCAAAGAATAATAGATAGAATGCTAGTTACTATATTGATCTCAGGTCTTAGGTAAAACTAACAATCTAATCTTCTGGAGAAATCTTAATGACAGTTCATTGGTGATTTAACTATTAAGCATTTCTCCCTTTAGGTTAGTTCAGTGATCACATCATTATCTGTATCATCCATATATGTGATTTAGTAAAAGAGATCCACTAATTTCTATCGACATAGAAACTTATCACATATATGTTGTTCTTTCTGGATTACTATAGTCCGAATAGTGATCTTACGAACAAGAACATTTCAGATCAAATCATACCAAAACTTGACTCTCTTTATTATGATCTCTATCATAATGTCAAGTTTTAGATTTAATCTCGGAATCTATCATACACCTATGAAATTCATCAAATGAAAAAAAAATAATGCCATATATTAATAAATGAAATCGATGTCTAAAAATTATATAACTCGCTAATAGTCTGTAAACTAATCCCAGCTTGTCATGTCTCTCAATCCGATCCTCAGCTTGTGTTTGTCAACTCTTTTGACCCATGCGCCTTCATGAATAAATCTGCTATGTTTTCATTTCCATCCACCTTTTGGATTTGAACGTCCCCACGCATAATGATCTCTGGTATCAGGTGATACTTCCGCAGAACATGTTTCGATTTTTTATGAGACCTTGGTTACTTCGCCTAGGCAATAGCCCCGGTGTTATCACACAATAAAGGAACGACTTCCTTTATCGAAGACACCACACCAAGTTCATCTATAAACTTTCTCATCCAAACTGCTTCTTTAGCTGCTTTACAAGCCACTATGTATTTTGCTTCAGTCACCGAATCGGTTATACTAGCCTGCTTGGAACTTTTTCAACTTACTGCTCCTCCATTTAGACAAAATGCATAGCATGAAATGGATTTGCTATGATCCTTGTCTGTCGACAAAACTCACATCAGTGAATCCTTCTAACTCCAAGTTAGAATTACCATAAATGAGAAACTGGTCCTTAGTCCTTCTCAAGTACTTAAGGATGTTCTTAACAACCTTCTAGTGTTTCTCACTAGGATCTGCCTGATATCTACTCACTACACTTAGCGTGTAGGCTACGTCAGGCCTAGTAGTTGTCATGGAGTACATGATGGCTCCCACTGTGCTAGCGTAGGGAAGCCGACTCATGTGCTCTCTTTCTTCCGGGGTCTTAGGACAATCTTCCCTAGAAAGAGAAATTTTAGTGTCTATCGGTAGATAGCCCTTCTTGGAATTTTCCGTGTTGTATCGTCTTACGATACTGTCAATGTATTGGGATTATGACAATCCAAGCAACCTCTGCGATCTATCCCTATAGATCTTTATTCCTAGAGTATAGGAGAACTGATCAGACAACCATGACTTTGTATCTTGCAACGCAGAAATATCATTCCCTTTGAGCAATATGTCATCCACATAAAGTACAAGGAAAACAACCGTGCTTTCACTAAACTTCTTGTACACACAAGATTCTTCATCGCATCTAACGAAGTTGAATTTTTCAACTGCCTTGTTAAAACGAATGTTCCAGCTACGAGAAGCTTGTTTAAGTCCATAAAGGACCTTTGAAGCTTGCATACCATATAACTTTGAGTCGGTAATGTGAAACCCTCGGGTTGAGCCATGAAAACCTTTTCCTGGAGCTCTCCATTAAGTAAAGTTGTTTTCACGTCTATTTGCCAAATCTCATAGACATAGTATTACGCTATCGCAAGCAGAATCCAAATAGATTTGAGCATTGCCACAGGGGAGAATGTTTCTTCATAATCAATACCTTCTCGTTGACTATACCCCTTGGCAACTAGACGAGCTTTATAGGTCTCTACATGCCCATCTGCTCCAATCTTCCTCTTGTAAACCCATTTACAACCAATTGGTCTGGAAGTCTCTGAAGGATAAACCAAAGTCCATACTTCATTGATCATCATAGATTCCATCTTGGATTCCATGGCTTTTCACAATTTCTCAGAATCTAGACCTTGTATAGCTTCTAAGAAAGTCAATGGGTTGTCATCTCTATGACCGATCATTTTCTCTTGTACCATCAGATTAAGTCTTTCAGGTGCACGTCTCTTAACGAAAGCTAGATAACCCCAAACGTTGATGTGTTTAGGTTAGGTTTACGTCCCTTCCATATCTCATATGGAGTCTTAGAGACTGCTTTAGTGGGAACTTTGTTTAAGATGTATGCAACTGCTTCTAAAGCATAACCCCACAAGTTGTTTGGAAGATCTGTGAACCCCATCATGGATCGGACCATATCCAATAAAGTCCGATTTCTCCTTTCAGACACACCATTAAGCTGTGGTCTTCCAGGATAAATCCACTGAGATAAAATCCCATTTTGCCTTAGATAATCGACAAACTCACGAATTAGATATTCACCACCCTAGTCTGATCTCAACACCTTGATACTCTTTCCGATTTATTTCTCCACTTCACTACGAAATCTCTTGAACATTTCAAAAGATTCGGATTTGTGTTTCATCAAGAACACAAATCCGTATCTTGACATATCATTAGTGAATGTGATGAAATACAAATATCCACCATTGGCTTGAACCTTCATATGTCCACATACATCAGTATGTATCAGCCCCAGAACTTCTGTAGCTCTCCCTCCGATTCCACTAAACGGAGATTTAGTCATCTTACCAGTGAGACAGGACTCACAAATTGCATAAGATTCGAAATCAAAATTGTCTAGAAAACCATCTTTATGCAACCTGTTAATTTTTTCTCACCGATGTGACCAAGTTTACAATGCTAAAGATACGTCTGATTTTGACGATCCTCTAGCTTTCTCTTTTGGTCTGAAAGATGCATGTTAAATAATTCAACATTAACATTAGGTAAGACGTCAATGCCTTTTTGTAGATAACCATTCACACATAAATCATCACCATGATAAAGAGAGCAAATGTTATTATTGAAAGATGTTCGAAATCCACGTCTATCAAGTATAGAAATAGAAATAATGTTCGAAACAAACTTCAGAACATAATAACAGTCATCCAATAACAAAGTCTTGCTTGTAGGCATAACAAGAAATTTATCCTACGGTTAGACCAGCAACACTTGCGTCATTTCCGACCTTGAGACTGAATTCTCCCTTCTTGAGTCTTTTACCGATCCTCAGCCCCTGCAATATGTTGCAGATGTTAAAACTACTACCGGTATCCAATACTCATCTAGACGAATCAATAGTAGTCAAGGAAACCATGAAAACATTTTTCATGGAAGTCTTACCTTGTTTCTTACTCTTAAGAGTCTGAAGGTATTCCTTGCAGTTCCTCTTCCAATGCCCTTTTTTTCTTGCAGAAGAAGCACTCAGCATCTGACTGGTCAGCCTTACCAGCACCACCCTTTGCCTTGGGCGTGCTCTGCCTGGTCTTGGGCCTTTTCTTGCCCTTCATCTTTCTGCTGAGAGGACTACCCAACCATCAGAACAGATTCTAATCTCTTCTTCCCGATGGACATCTGCTTTTCATACTCAGTGAACATGTTGTGCATCTCATGCAACTCGACATCCAGCTTGTTCATGTTGTAATTAACAACAAATGGGGAGAAGGAGTCTAGAAGTGAATGTAGGATCATCTCATGTTGCATCTCTTTGCAGAAGGTGCACCCCAACTTCTCAAGTTGTTCTATCAGACTTATCATTTTCAGAATATAAGGTCTTATAGGAGAGCCCTCACTCAGAGCGGACTTGAACAAAGTCTCCGACAAGTTAGACCTTACCGAGCGACTCTATTCTCCAAACATCTTCTTAAGATGCTCCATGATCTGTTTGGCAGTCATATGCTCATGCTGCTTGTGGAGTTCACCACTCATCGATGCCAAAATGAGGCACTTCACTGCGATTCATTTTTCCTCATACTTGGTGAAGTCACTAAAAGTTACATCATTTGCTGGATTTGGTGTCGGAGGAGCTGGCTTATCGATCACATCCATCGGGTTCTTATTCGTCAGCACCAGACGCAAGTTGCATTGCCATTCATCGAAGTTTTCCCCAACAAACATGTTGGTCTTGAGAATAGGACGTAGATTGAATTGAGACATTCTCGAGAGAGCTGAAAAATAAAGGAAAATAAACAGCAGAGAGTTAGACATCGTTAATATCATAAAGACATGGACTTTCACTACTAGAAAATTTAAGATTAGGGATGGAATTTGGGGACCGACATTTCCGTCCCTAAATTTAGAAACGGATTATACACGGATTAGGGACAAAAAATGAAATCCGTCACTAATCCGTCCCCAAATTTGGGTACAGAAGAGTCGTGCCTAATCCGTTTCTAAATGCGGACCAATTAGGGACGGCAGGTCATCCGTCTCCAAATTTGGAGACGGGCATGTCATCCGTCTCTAAATTTGGAGACGGGCAGGTCGTCCGTCTCCAAATTTGGAGGCGGATTTGGGACCGTCCCTAAATTTAGGACTTCAAAAACCGTTTTAGGGACGGTTTCGGGACGATTTTTCGGAAAATTAATCTCTTAGTCCCTAATCCGTTCCTATTTCGTGTATAAATAATCTATTTAATCCCTCAACCATTGATCTGTTTTTCATAAGCAACTCTCATATTTTTCACCTTATATCTTTTATAGTGTTTGCGATATAATGGAATCTTCATCAAGATCAAACATTTTCGATTCTAGACAATGGATGTACAAAAGAATTGATCCAAAATCTCAAAGCGTATCGAAAGAGTTTATAGAAGGCGTCACACAGTTTATGACAATGGCGATCGAATCAACAAGTTTACAAAGAAATGGGTACGTTGGTTTGTCCATGTGTCAAATGCAAGAATGAAAAATTTGTTAATGAGAGAACTGTTTGGAAGCATCTTTATTTAAGAGGATTTACCCCGAATTATTTCATGTGGTTATGTCATAGAGAAAAATTTGCATCACGACATAGTAATGTTGTGGAAAACTTTAGTAGGGGCACTATACATCATGATGAATTTGAGGGTTTATTTCCATATCAAAAGATTGATGTTTGTCAAGACAATTGCATGATTTTTTGGAGAGAGACATCGGAGATGAGTAATTGTCTATTTTGTGGAAAAGATCGGTTTTATTTAACAAAGAATGGAAAATCGGTTCCATGTCGTCGTATGTGGTATTTACCAATTACAGACAGATTAAAAAGATTGTATCAATCTGTGGAGACCGCAAGCGACATGAGATGGCATGCTGAGCATTCAAGTCGTGAAGGAGAGATGTGTCATCCCTCAGATGGTGAGGCGTGGAAACACTTTAACAAGGTATACCTTGATTTTGCGGCTGAGAGTCGAAATGTCTATTTAGGCCTTTGTATCGATGGTTTTAATCCATTAGGGATGTCTGAAAAGAATTATTCATTGTGGCCAGTTATAGTGACACCTTACAACTTACCACCGGATATGTGCATGAAACGGGAATTTTTGTTCTTAACAATAATGATTCATGGGCCTAATCATCCGAAAAGAAGTTTGGATATATTTTTTCAACCACTTATTGAAGAATTAAAAGAATTATGGAATGGAGTTCAAGCGTACGATGTCTCGACGAGACAAAATTTTATGTTACGAGGTGCTCTCATGTGGACAATAAGTTATTTTCCAGCTTATAGTATGTTATCTGGATGGACAACACATGATCGATTGGCTTGTCCATATTGCATGGAGGAAACATATGTTTTTCAGTTGAAACATGGAAGAAAGACGAGTTGGTTTGATTGTCATCGTCGTTTTCTTCCTGTTGATGATGCATTACGGCGCAACAAGAGAAATTTCAAAAGGAATGTAGTTGTGCGGAAATCTCCTCCTCCAGTTTTGACCGGCGAAGAGATTTTGTATGAACGACTTATTGCTTTAGGTATTCCGAGGAGTACTGGTACAAAAAGAGCATATTTTGGGATTTGCCGTATTGGAAAAATCTGAAACTTCGACATAATTTTGATGTGATGCACATAGAGAAGAATTTTTTTTTATAACATCATCAATACAATACTGAATGTCACGGGGAAGACGAAAGACAATATTAAATCACGCAAGGATCTAGAAGAATATTGCTCATGAAGGGAGTTACATATAGGTGATGACGGTAAAGTGCTAGTCCCGATATTCAGATTGTCAAATGATACTAAATATAAATTGTTGAAATGGATGAAAGAAGATGTGAAATTTCCCGATGGCTACGAGTCTAACATTGGAAGGTGCGTTGACATTCAAGGAGGAAAGTTATTAGGTATGAAAAGTCACGATTGTCATGTATTCATGCAAAGACTACTTCCGATATGTTTTTCTGAATTGATGGACAAACATGCACACGAAGCAATTGGAGGTATGTGGTTGATTTTATATTAATATGTAGTGTGAATATTTGTTAAATACACTAATAATACTTTAATGTTACAGGTATTGGCCTATTCTTCCGAGATTTATGTTCGAGAAATCTGAGTATGGATGTAGTTCGTCGACTGCAAAATAACATAGTTACTGTACTATGTAACTTGGAGAAGATTTTTCCACCATCATTCTTCGATGCTATGGAGCACTTGACAGTTCATTTACCGCACGAAGCCGCACTAGGAGGTCCAGTTCAATTTCGTTGGATGTATCCGTTCGAGCGATTTATGTTTCATCTGAAGAAAAAAAACCAAACAAAAACTCGACCGGAGGGTTCAATTGTGGAACAATACGGGAATGAGGAAATATCGTTCTTCACTTCATACTACTTCGAGCCACATGTTCAAACGCGGAGTAGAAATCCAGACAGATATTTTGATGGTGGTGTGGCGTATTCATATCCAGTACCAGATGTTCCGGACATATTTCGCGGAATTGGTCGAGCTGCTGGTAAGGCAAAAGATATATGGTTATCACAACGAGATCTCCATATCGCACATACATATGTTTTATTGAACTGCGAATATCTACAGCCTTTTGAAAGGTAAAATCCCATAATTAACTATGGTTATCACAATGACAATTTTGTTTATTGTTATAATATTTGTAGAATTTTGTTTCTTTTTATAGGACATTTGAGGATATATTGAAGAATACATATACGAACATTGATGATTCTCAGCTCCAAGAACTTAAAGAAAAAGATTTCTCGACATGGATGCGACAATATGTAAGTAATGAAATTTTACATAAATAACTTTTATAATATTCTGACGATGTGTATATGTACTGCAGGTTGAGATGGGCAATCACCCGTTGTGGCTACGAGATCTTGTCAAAGGACCGATTGTGAAAGTTATGAGTTGGCCTATGTATTTTACACGTGGTTATAATTTTCACTCTTACGATCATGGGACATTGAAGTCGACGATGAATTATGGTGTATGTGTGAAAGGTGAAAGCTATTGTGCATCGGTCGATGAACCAGATTTTTATGGGATTTTAAAGGAAATTTTGCAATTGGAATATCCAGGTATAGAAAATAAGTTTAAAACAATGTTATCCTTACCACATATGTCATTTTGGATATTGACTCATATTTTGATATTTTTTGTAGGTTATGTCGGTTTAAAAGTGATGTTATTTCGATGTGATTGGTTCGATCCAGTAATCTGTCGCGGAACAAGAGTAAACAAACTAGGCGTTGTAGAAGTTAACTCCACACGAAGATATGCAAAATACGAGCCTTTTATTCTTGCTTCACAAGCCGATCAAGTTTGTTAAGTTTCCTATCCGTATATCAGAAGATCTTCAGGTTGGCGTGTCGCAATGAAGATACTTCCGAGGGGAAAATTTATCGACAACACAGAACAACAACAATTGCCAATGCAACAACAAATGACCGAGATTATTGCTATTGACGATGTACGCATTGAAGAACTTACGCACGGTGAAATGGAGGAACTCGAAAGAAATGAAGATGATATTCATGAAGATATAGAAGAAAAAGAAGATGTGGAATTTGAATCAGATACAGAAGATTCGACGGAACAATTGTGTGACTCTGATGATAAATCATGTTAAAACGTTTACGAATTGTTTTTTATATACTTTTTAATGATTGTTTCTATTTTCTCAATGATTATATATTTACGAATTGTTTCTCAATACGTTTTTTGATGATTATCGTCCCGATCCCGTTCTATCGTCCCGATCCCGTTCTATCATCCCGATCCCGTTCTAATGTCTCGGGCTCAGTCCTCGGTCAATCGTCCCAATCCCGGTCCCGGTCAATCGTCCCAATCCCGGTCTCGGTCAATCGTCCCGATCAATCACCGATCCCGGAATTGGAGACAGAAGGTTGAACCATCCCCAATTGGGAACGAATGAGCCGTTCCCAATTGGAGACGGGCTGCAGCCGTCTCCAATTGGAGACGGATGGTTTCCTGCCGTCTCCAATTGGAGACGGATGATTTCTTGCCGTCTCCAATTGGAGACAGAATTTATCCACTCGTCTCCAATTGGAAACGGATTTTGTATACCGTCCCCAAATTTTTATAAATTCTCGCTCGACAGATCCATCCCCTTCCTCCTCACGCTCGACTTCATCCCCTTCCTAATGCGTCGCCGTCGCCGCGTTCCCCTCCCGCCGCGTTCCCCTCCCGTCGCTTCTCTCCGCGTTCCCCTCCCATCGCCTCTCTCCGCGTTCCCCTCCCGTCGCCTCTCGCCGCTGCCGCGTTCCCCTCCCGTCGCCTCTCTCCGTGTTCCCCTCCCGTCGAGGTGAGTATTCTGTTCCATACGAATGATATTTATCTTCGAGTTAGAGTTAACATAATGTTGAGTCGAGTTGTTGCTTTGAATTCTCTAAGGGAATGTGATAATTTTGTTTTGGTCGTTGTTTCTTACCGTTTTCTTCCACTGTTGTGATAATGTGATAATTCTCTAAGGGAATGTGATTATTTCTTACCGTGTTTGCCTCTGTGTCTGCGTCGAATCTCAGTTTTTATCGTGTTTGTGGTACCTTTTAGTGAATCGGGTAGAGATTTGGAACTTTTAGGAAGAATTGTAAATTATAGGGATTAGCTTTTCTATTTCTATTACTCATTGGTCATTCATATGTAGGATGATGATATTCATCGGCATGTTCGAGTTTAGGTTTCC
>CM071861.1:26820156-26834701 GCA_036759665.1 Gynandropsis gynandra | reverse complement strand
CTTTAGAGACCGAAAACAACCGTCCCCAATCTAGGGACTGTTTGGGGACTACATTTTTCGTCCCTAATTGGGGACGGATTGGGGATTGAGATTTTCGTCCCTAATTAGGAACGGATTGGGGACGGATAGAATTTGGAGTCGCGCGATTGGATACTACCTCTGTTCGTCCCTAATCCGTCCCTAAACAGGTTTAGGGACGGATTGGGAACCGATTTTTCAGTCCCTAAAACCTGATTTTCTTGTAGTGTTTATCTAAATGATATGCTCCCTAATGAATGTTACAATAACATCAGAAATCTGATTTTCCATTAGCATTAATCTACAACTATATGCTTGAGCCCCTTGGTAGTCAAGACGTTTTCCAACCATATAAAATAGATTCTTTACAAATTTTATCCCTATAAAACTCATAGTTCATTAAGTGTGGCTCCATATCACAAAGTCACCTGGTAGTCAAGTCGTTCCTATTGATATAGTTGAGTTCATCCTTCAACTCATGGTCGGATAACAATTAAGTTCATGTCTATTTTTCATTAAACATCAAATCCTAATCTAGAAATAGACGACCATACGCTCTGATACCACTGTTGGGTTGCTACGGTGGGTACGAACGCGTGTTTTAACAACCCGATTAGAGATCTAGTTATATTCGAGATTAGGTTCATATGGTTTCAACGAAAAATTAGATTTAGGAACAATTCCATATTACCTGCTATAGGCGAATTCGACTGCAGACGGATGTAAGACTTGAACGTACAAACTCTCTACTCGTATCCACGTCGAGATCGAGATCTGCAATCAACCGTTGGTGCGGATTTTTTGTCGGGAACGAAAAAACTGTTTTTCGTTCTTGGTTTCTCTCTGGGTGGCTAGTGTTTTGATTCATGTGAATAATGAATCATGTGAGAAAACATGCTTTTCTCCGAATATATATTACCGAACTTTTCAATAATTATGCTTTGACCCATCAACTATTTAATATTACATAATAGACATTAAACTTTCAGTTCTCAACAAAACTGAGTTTTCCAGCTATTGATTGTGGAACCGTTCTCAACAAAAAAAAATCAGCAATTGATTGTGGAAGAGGAAAGGTTATTTAGTATCTTTAAAGCCACTTTACATTCTGGTGTGAATTTAATCTCCTCTCTCTCACGTTCTCCTTCCCTTTCCCTCTCGCTTTCCGTTCGCTCTCTCTCCTCTTCGTTTCACATAAATCCTTCGCACTATGGTTCCCCACAAACCTCAGGTGATCGAAGCTCTCACATTCTCCTTTCTCCTTCCCTCTCGCTCTCTTACGTTGCCTCCGTGATAATCTGTTTTCTCTGTTTTGGATTTTTCTTTGCACTTCGCTGAGTCATTTTGATTTCAACGAGCTAAATGCCGGTGGTAATTGCTTCCTCGGTTCATCTCCCCATCGATCCAATGTCTTTCCCTCTCCTCGGTTTCTCACATCGAAGGATTTGAAATCATTCCCTTTTGGAGGATGTTCATCAAATTCCTATTATGTCCTCTTTGCATATTCCACTCGCTCTGGGCAGCTTTTATTTTCTGGTTGATTGATGGGTGTTTGCCCGCATTCATTTCTTGATGATTCTGATTGTTACCTCTAGAATTTATAGGTTTTCAACTCCAGGCACTGGTCGTTAATGACGAAATACAGTGCTGGTATGCGTACATAGTCCCGCACGGTTGACTAAGGCATTATCAGGTGAAGTTTTTGTTTATCGGTGGTTGTTTGAATTTTTCGTGTACCGTGTATCAGGTGAAGTTTACGTGTATCTACTCCTATTTGAAGGTTGTTTTCAACCTTGCGGGACTGTGTACGCACACCAGCTCTGTTTTTCGAGTATCAGGTGAAGTTTCCGTGTATATATCCCTATTTGAAGGTTGTTTTCCATTATGATTCTGCCAACAAATGTCTGAATGTGCTTTATATATTTCTATATTAATCTGTATTTATCTATTCGAATCCAACATCTCAGGGAGCTTTTGATTGATTTCTATCCGAGTTCAGGAAAGAGAAAACCGGATCACATTATCATTTTCAGGTATAATATATAATCTAATACATAATCTTGCAAACCATAGTAGGCAACTTGCTAACTCACCATGACTATGTACACTTAAGGGACGATGTAAGTGAATCTCAATTCAACCAAGTTCTGAATATAGAACTGGATCACATTATACAGGTAAAGCCTTTTGGTTTTGAACTAATCAATAGTTCTACAAGGGTTTTCACGTTAATCTATACAGCTCTTTCTTTAGGTTTTTGCATTTTAGGATTGCCAATTTCCTGATGAATCTTGGAACCATCATACCAAATTCTTTCAGTCTAATGCACCCGAGAACGTTCCTCCTGGTAAGAATCGTGGATGATCTTTTGTGGGCGAATGTATTTTAGGAGACAACACGCCCACCTGATTACCATATTTTGTAAGCCCAACTCACTATCTAATGATGATAACAGTTGCTTTTATCTTCTTTGATGATGATATGATTAGTTCATGGGGTGATAGTGCTAGGCTCGTCGTTGTTGTTATCTTCTTTGATGATGACATGCATAGCAAAGGATATTACTCCGGCGATGGTTTAGCTGTCTGAGATAGTGCTAGGCTCATCGAAGCCTGCTATTTTTAGAGAAAGGAAGCTTAAAGTTTGGATTCGGAAACCAATAATTTGAGGATAATGCCTGATACGTTCTTCGCTGTTGGGTTTTTTTTACAACGTAAAGGAACACGATGTTTTTCGTTAGGATTTTTTCACGTTTTAGTAGGTCTAATGTTTCGTATCGTTTGACTTTTGGAGTTTTAATGTTTCTACGAGTTTGAGCCAACTTTTATATCTTTAATACTTAATGTTTTGCTGTGTCAAATACAATATACTATGTTTTCGAGTTGCAATGGTGTTGTGCTAAACTTGACAAATATTTCTACTATAGTGTAACAGAAACCTATCTCGCTATGTTAACGTTTAATGGGATTAGTAAGTTTAATGGGATCAGTATGCTTAATTAGCAACTTATTTATGTGTTGAGGGAACATTTTTACAAAAAATTGTAAGTTTAATGGGATTTAAGTATTGAGGGAACAATATGTTTAATGGGATTACTAAGTTTAATAAGATCTATATTTTATTTTTACAAAAAATTACGAGATATTGATAACTATTCTATTACATTGAAACATCCTCACCAAGCGCTTCTTCAAACGACAGAATCCCCATTAAGACCCTCTTCTCTTTCTATTGTGGAATCCTTCATTGCATCTTTGCCTTTGATTCCTAATTTCTGTCAAACCCGCACATCATCGGCATGCGGTAAACAAAAGCATTCAACATCATCTCTCAGTCAACTTCATGCAACCTTATAAACAGTTCCAAAATGACGTTTACATACGAAACATTCACACGACAAGATAAACTCACCAATCAGGTGGTGTGACTGCAATATCACCAAGAATGATACAATCCAATTATCCTAAAAAAAGTTTAACTGTGTGTTTGGATATTTAAACGCATAATGGGCACATTATGCTTAATCATCCACTCATTATTTGGCTATGTGATGCTGCTCTGTGCACCGTACCCATTGTGGCTCCACAAAAACATCCTCACTAATCAAGTCTTAAAAGAACCCTACATCAGGATTTAAGTACAGGTTAATATGCATATTCCATATAAAATCAACTGTGAAGAAACTAATGATAAATTCCCACCATAGCACTTACACCACTTTAACTAATTCAATAACAACAGTTACAAAAAAATTCCATCCATAATTTTTCTTAACTACACCATTGTATACACATTTACTGTCATTATCTTTGCAATTCCACATTCCACGTCTGATACTGATACTAAGCATGTTTTTTTTCCAGTTGTAGATTCCTCCCATCACTTGCCTTTACTGCACCCTTAATACCACATTTTCCCTTTAATGTTTCAGCTGATATTCAACAAGCCACATTTTCCCGTTAATGATGAATTAACACCATTGCACTTACACCACACTTTAGCCTATTAAATAACATCAGTAACAGAAAAAACCATCCATAATTATTCTTTAATACACCTTTCAATACACATTTATTGCCATTATGCTTGTCATTCCACATTCCACGTCTGATACTAATGCAGTTTTTCTTTTAATTACAGATTCCTCCCATCATTTCCCTTTACTGCAGCCTTAAAGCCACATTATCTACATTTTATTTCTGCACTGTTTCAATTCCATTGTTTTTCCTTATTTAAATACCCAACTCTTTCCTACGATACACACAACAACCACTCCTAGAATCAAAAAAGAAATCAGTCCATTTTTTCTACATATTTCCCCATGGCTTGCACATCCACTTTGAACAAAACAAACACACCTATGCATACAACTTTCGACCAACTTATAGTCGATCGATCTTTGCAGAAGATTGTTGGTCGGGTTTTCCGTGTTTAGGAGGCTCATAATGTGAAGAAAGGTGGTCAAGTTATGTGGAGCGAATTCTTATTGACAAATGAAAAGGTATTTTCCCACCACATACAAATTCCCTCCTAATTCTATCAATTTCAGAAAATTTGTTCCATGGGAGTGTTGGTTGTGCTTTGTTTCCTCGGCTGAAGGACAAGCTCACCGAAGGCAATATTATATTGTTCGAAGAATTCGATGTCATTCGCAGCATCGATAATTTTAAATTGTCTGATTCTAAAATTTCTATTCGTTTGACGCCTAACTCTAGGCTGACAGATTTTACGGATAATTCAATTACCATTGAAAAAGAAATTTTTAGGCTAAAAACATATGAGAAGTTTCTATCGTTGGCAAACCAGAATCTCCAACTGTCAGGTTCTAATTCAATATCCACATAATTGCTCAATTCAAGTTAACTGTAGCAATTTTTTCCCAACGATATTTTTTCCCTGTATGTCAGATATTATTGGGCAGATTACTTCCATTAGAGACTCTCAATAAGATTTTTTCCCATCTACTGAACGTGTCATGTAAAGCCTCAAAATAGAAGGGTAAGTTATGTGTCCTTATATAAACCTATGGTTGCCCAATATATGTTAGATGTTGCTACGTTTTAATAACAAAAAAAATTAGATGCATGGAAATCAATGTTATAGCTTGGGATGCCAAAGCTGTCAAATTTCGCTCTAAATTAGAGCAACTTAGTGTCAAACCTTTGGTCTTGCTTGTGACTAGTGTCAACCCTAAAATAATTGGAGGTCAGATATAAGTTTCTAATTATTTGTATCAATACATCCATACCATATTTTTTAAAGTTGTTAACTTGTAGGCAACCTATATCTGAATACAACGTCCGCGACACGATTTTATTTTCATCTTGAAACAGACGTTGAAAGTGAATTCATATCGATAAGTTAAGCCAATTTTTCACACATTTATTTTCACATTGTACTATATAATTCATTTATCCATACACTATATACTGGTTCATTTGTTTTTTCTTCTAAAAAAATGTTGAGGAGGGCTTCCCTAATGGTGTTAAAGATGGTGTTATGGTTAAGAATGGAGATAAAATCGAAAAAGCTTCCGTTCTAGATTTATTCAACTATATTACAAATTCTAATCACCAGGTACTATCACTCACTTTGGTATGTATTTTCCAACCTCACCCTTTATCACTACGTCTAACCAAATTCCTTTGACCACTTCAGGAAGTTGTTTTTTATGTTTTGCTAAAGTTCGTGATATTTCACCAACCAATTGGTGGAATTACGTAATGTGTGAAATCTTCAAAAAAATTTAGGAAAACAACTCATTCTATGTCATGCAGCTTTTGCACTGATTCAAACACTATCGGAGTTATAAGGTTTATCTTTTCGTCATATTTTCCCCTAAATAAAACTGTCTCTTAAACGTTCAAACAGTTTATCAAATATTAGTAGCCTGGTTTTTGTTTTAATGCAATGCAATTTTAACAGGTTCAAGGTTGAATTGATCGTTGATGATGGATCGGATGTTGCAACTTTCGTTGCGTTTGGCCAAGAAATTTCGCGTCTAACTAACACACTGGCCTCCAATATTATTGATTCAGAGGTATAAACTTTTTAATCTTTTTAGTGCGATTGACTTATTGAATCTAATTTAACTTGTTGTTTTAAAATCTTTCTAACACAGGGAGATGTTAATGAAAACAAATTGCCTACATGTTTATTTCAACTTGTGGGGAAAACTTTTGTCTTTAATATCAAACTCTCTTCATACAATTTTAGCCAAATCATAGAATATTCACTGTGACACGAATGAGTCTCGAAAACCCTAGCAGCGATACAGAGGAAGGGAAAGTGGACGGTTGTGGTGAAGACTGCCCCGCATCAGCCGAGGAAGGAGAAAATGGGAAAAGGGCACGCCTTAGCTAGATGTGTGCTTTGTGTTTTCTAATTTGTCTGTTATGTTTTTTTAAGTTTGAAGATATTTTCATAGTATTTTCGGTTTGATTATGTGTTTTCACCCGAGAATTTCCCTATTATCAGCTATGTTTTTTTAATGCATTTGACCTTAACCTAACGACACTATAGGAAAAAACATCTTTGCAGTCAGTGTTACCTTTCATCAATGTTGTAAGTTCCTAATGTCACCAAACTTCCACAAACTCCCAATCTGCACATGGATGGCATCTTTCCTTATGCTCGTCTGCACGTAGGGAAATAAACCACGAATTAGGCAATGCAACGATAGAAAAAATATAGCATTTCATGTAAATTGGAAAGTTTCACCAAAACGGAAATGACATGCTTTAAATTGTAAATTTTCTATAACATAAATAAAGAAAGAAATTCGATTCGAACAATGCATAAATTTGGCATAGCATTTTCGTTCCAAGTCGATAGAAAACGATATACATAACTGCCGCAACCAAGAAATCAACAAATTGCCGGTGGAAAATTGGCACCGTAACAGGCAAAACCCACCGCACCCAAGTCATAAAATGTCACACGGGTTTTTGTGCCGCATTTTTCGATTGAAGGAAACTCGCGGTCATAAATTGTACGCTGTAAAAAGAGAAAACCGGCCGCACCAGGGGAAGAAACAAAGTTCCGACGGATAGATGGCAACGCTAAAAGAACAAACCGGCCGCACCCAAGGAATAAAAAAAGAAAACACATCGGCGTAGTCATGGCGTACCTGAGAGCCCACTGCTTTCTGTGGCCTTTACCTTACGATGCATCCTCGTCGGCCCATCGGTGAACCTTATGGCGGTGTTTTCATCCTATTTTCTAAACCCAATCGCTCGGCACCACCGGTGAGTCGATTTCTCCTTCTCGAAAATGTGATGGTTTTAGGATTTCATTTACTTAACCTTACTTAAAATTTCATCGGGTTTAAATTACCACATTACCCTATATTAATTTAATAGTTTAAAAATATTCAACAATTAATCATTTTTAAAAACAATTTCCGACCTTATAACATTGTATCTATCAAGCAGTTTGCCACTTTCTCATCGAGATCTATCAAGCAGTAATGTACGAGGCGAATCTAAGAATCCTGCAAATGCTATGTTATATTTTGCTTTGCCACGTCTACATTGGACGTTGTATGTTTGCGGTAAATGATGCATTTTGATTAATTCCTTTTTCATGCGTACAACCGTTAATCGACCTTGGTTTTCACTCATATACACGCCATCGACGGATGTACAGAAACGTATAAACCTCCTTGAGCAGAAAAGGTTAGCAAATACCAATGTAGTTTAACATGATGCTTTTAAAAAATATTATTGTCCTAAAAACATGGAAATGGTTAATGAATAATAAAGACATAGAGTTTTGAAAATTCGCTAAACTAGTTAAGTCATCTTAATTTTCTAAAAATCGTATATGTCATAACCATATAAAAAAATTATTATTCATTGAATTATTCCCAGCTAAGTACAAAGCTGCAGGAACCATGAGAAAAACATTGATGTTAAAGAAGAGGGTATTTCATCGTACTAGAGGTACATGATCGCTCTATCACAATTTTTTAATGCTAACAAGCCTCTTGACGAGCCTATCATTTTTTCCACAACTACCTAAACCAATCTCCTCTCAATCTAATGGAGCTTCGACATCATATCTTCAAGGTCTGGTTGATTTAAATTTAATTAAAAGTTATAATATTTCTTTTGTCTATTCTTAACTTAACTACCATAAATATAGAGATGATCTAGACAACACGCAACTATATATGGAAGAATGTATTCTCAACTGTCCATATTGTGATGCAATAGTTTGGCGGAACGAATGTGTTGGCTGATGCCCTAATAAGGGTAACATGCAATTTAATTTGTGTTGCATGCAAGGCCGCATACGTCTGCCAAAGGTGTTGGCAACGCTGCCTCAACTAGAAGAATAATATGCCAATTCATTGCATTTTCGCACGAACATCCGTGCTCACAATTCGATCTTTGCTTTCACACCGATCGGTGCGAAGATTGATAATTCTGTTGCTACAAGAAATGATCCTTATACGTTCCGTATTCATGGTCAAATCATCACAAAATTGGATCTTTGCTACCTTTGGACGGTTATCCTCCTGAGTTTGCTCAGCTTTATATATATGATACTGCAAACGAGATATCTAACTATATCAAAACGTTAAATAGGACACCATTTGCAAGAGATCTTGATGAACACATAGTGGAACAATTGATCAAAATGCTTGATGAACATAACCACTTTGCAAAATGCTTTCGTAAGGCACGAGACAGATTTGAGACATGAGATTATGCAGACTTCACTCTGAGATTGCTAACGCCTTGAAGGAAATATTATCAATATAATTTGCGTACAAGTGATGAGGTTGCTGGTTTTGATTGTCGGGGATCTCTCAACCACAACTTGTGAACTCAATGATATTTTACAGTTAAACCTTTCCGGAGAACTTTTTAGAATAAGTGACTTACATTTGTTATTCATGAGTCTTCAATATTCGTTGTTGTTTCCATATGGTGAATATGGATTTCATGAAGAAATCCTATACAATGATTCATGGATAAAGATCAAGCTAGCATTTGTAACAATGCATGAGTATTATGCTTACCAAATACAAACACGTCTATCAGAAGGTTTGACGATCATCAGAGGAGGACGTCTTTTCCAACAGTATATAGTTGATGCATACACTGCAATTGAACAAGAGCGGATACGTTGGGCTAGAATAACCAAAAGAAGCTTTGGTCTGATCTCTACAATAATGTTTTCTATACGGTCGGAAAGGGTGATCACAGTGGAAAGTTAATTGGTAAAAGGATTATATTGCCATCGTCTTTCACAGGAGGACCACGATACATGATTGAGAACTATCATGATGCAATGACCATATATAGATGGTATGGTAATCCTGATATGTTTATGACTATGACGGTTAATCCAAAATGGAACGAAATCTCTGATCATCTTGGATTGTATGGTGGTGGAGCTTCAAGTGATAGACCGAACATAGAAAGTTGAATATTTAAACTAAAATTGGTTTCATTCTTGGACAACATCAATGATGGATTTTTTCCCAAAGCCTATATCAGGTAATGATTTATCTAGCCTTAATCCATTTTTAATTTTTTTTAAATTTTCATATACACGATATTACCATATTACATTAACTAATTTGTATATAATGGAATATTTGCAGTCATATATACTATAGAGTTCCAAAAACGTGGCTTGTCTCATGCTCATATCTTGATATGGCTAGAACCATCGTTTAAGAATCTTACAACAATGGATATTGACAAGTACATCCAGTCGGAATTGCCTGCTAAAGAACGTGATGTAGAAGGATTCCTTTTAGTGGAAGAACATATGATGCATATTCTGTGTGAAATTGATAGACCATGTTCGCCCTGTATGGAAAACGGTATGTGCACAGAGAATTATCCTAGATCATACATGGAATACACTGAAGTTGAGCATTCATGATATGTTACATACAAGCAAACGAACAACACTTCGACATTTGTAATGAAAGGAGATATTAAATTGGATAATCGCCATGTTGTACCATATAACTTGGCAATTCTGAAGAAGTATAAAGCACATATCAACGTGGAGTGGTGCATCAAATCTCACGCAATTAAATATCTATTCAAGTACTTCACAAAGGGTGTGGATAAAGCATCACTGTTAAATTAAGAAGGAGTCACTTCTGAAGGTCAACAATCTTTGGATACATCACACATGAAAGAAATCAACGAAATATCTAATTACCTCGAGTGTAGGTATCTATCTTCGTGTGAAGCAGTCTGGAGAATCTTTGCCTTCCATATTCATAACCAAAAACCATCAGTCATGAGACTTTCGATTCATTTGGAAAATGAAAATTTCTTGACACTTGAGGATTCTAAAGATCTTGAAACAGTCTTAGCAAAACCCGGCTCCAAACAAACAATGTTTACATAATGGATAAAGACCACCAGATTGTATGAAGTTGCAAAGGAATTAACATACGTCCAGTTTTCAACAATGTTTGTTTGGCACAATACAGATAAATATTGATCTCTAAGGAAAAAAGGTTTTTGCTTGGGCCGAATTATTAACATACACCCAGCTGCAGGTGAATTGTATTATCTAAGGATGTTGTTGAATGTTGTTAAAGGCCCTTGCACCTGTAACGACATAAAAAACTGTTGCTTCTATTAGGTATACAACATATAAAGAAGCGTGGGTTGCTAGAGGGTTGATAGATAGTGATAATGAATGGAACATAGCCTTGACTTAAACTGCATGCTGGGCTATGCCAACACAATTGCGTCGCTTGTTTGCGACATTGTTGTTATATTGTGAGGTTAGCAGACCTGGTGATCTATGGAATAATTGTTGGAAATGGCTTTCTGATGACATACTCTACAAAAAAAGAGAAAAGAATTCCATTTTGATAGTCTGCAATTGTCTAACAAAGAACTTGAATAATATGTGCTGATAGAGATCGGAATCTTGTTGGTCGAAAACGATAAATCATTGACAAACTTTCCATACATGCCAAAACCAGACGAAAGCATCTTGCATGGAATTGCTAACACTATTTTACGTCAAGAAATGAATTTTGACCAAGAGTTAAAAAATATAGAGTATACGAAATTATTTCGATCCATCAACGATGAACAACTGAAGATCTATTCCGCTGTTAGGGATTCTGTTGAGAACAAACAAGGGAAGTTTTTTTCGTATATGGACCAGGTGGCACCGGGAAAACCTATTTGTATAGGATGCTAATTGCAAAGCTACGTTCAGAAGGTAGAATAGTCGTTCCAGTCGCATCATCTGGTATAGCATCACTACTACTTCCTGGGGGTAGAGCGGCGCATTATCGCTTCAAAATCCCTATTCACATTACTGATCAATCAACATGTGATATTAAACAAAAAGTATGTTAGCAGATTTATTGGTGAAAACAGACGTAAACATTTGGGATGAAGCTCCAATGGCACACCGACATACAATCGAAGATGTTGAACAAACTTTGTAAGATCTTATGTCTATTATCACTGAAGAAGCAGTTGGGAAGCCATTTGGAGGTAAAATCGTTTTACTTAGAGGTGATTCTAGACAAATTATTCCTGTAACACGAGGTTATCACGTTGAGACAATTCAAGCTACAATTAGTCGCTCTCATCTATGGCAAACATGTTGCATCTATACCCTAACACAAAACATACGACTGAATATGAACGAAGTCGATTTTTCCAAATGGCTATTAAAAGTTGGCGATGGGACTGCATCTACAATGCACACACAATCTGACAATCACAATGGGGAGCAAAAGATTATAGTCGATAAACAATTGATGCTTGATCTCTCTAACAATCAGTTACAGAATCTCGTCGATGCAACATACCCAAGTTTCATCGGACGTTACATGGATCGTGACTATCTTAAAGAAAGAACAATCTTGTCACCTACTAATGCATATGTTGATGAAGTCAAATGATTTTTTACTATCACAGCTCCCCGGTGACATGATGGAGTATTTTAGTTCAGACATGATTGGAATAGATAGCTCCCATAATAATGATTGACAGACGTTCTACCCAGTGGAATACCTAAATTCTTTGGAGTTTCATGGTATTCCAAAACACAAAATTTGCTTGAAGATTGGCGCTCCAATAATGTTGTTACGCAACATAAACCAAAAGGAAGGGTTATGTAATGACACACGTTTGGTTGTCACTCATTTGGCAACACGCGTCATAGAAGCATAGATTCTCACATGAATCCATGTTGGTAACAAAGTCCTTATACCAAAAGTTATTTTGTCGCCTTCTGATTTAGATCTTCCATTCACATTGAGAATAAGACAATTACCGGTTAGATTATGCTACGCAATGACAATCAACAAAAGCTAAGGACAAAGTCTTAAGCAAATCGCATTATATCTTCCAAAACCAGTTTTCAGCCACGACCAGTTTTATGTTGCATTTTCAAGAGTAACTTCAGCGAATTGACTAAAGATATTAGATATAGATGTTAGCTCAACGGACAGTTTCGAGGTGACAAATGTTGTATACCGATAAATTTTTAACGATCTCCCAAAATCACAAGGTATGTAGGTATATTTCTTTAAATTCACATTGATTATCTTCAATCATACATTATTATTCGTTACAAATCATATTGATCAAGGGCGTTTCTATGCAGGTTGACATCATATAAAAAATATTTCTCATTGATTTATTACAATTACTACTTACGGTTGGTCCTAATACCATTACAATTGTATGCATCACTACCTATACTTATATGTTTTTTCCATATTTTTTCTCTTAACATTTTCTTCATTTATAATATTTCAGGAGATATTGCACATCTGCATTCGTTTAATGGATCAATCCATCGTTATCTATCATTTTTAATGTTTCATGAGATATTGCAAATCTTTTCCTATCGTTACTGTCCACAGATGATATTTACATCTCTATTATCTATCATTTTTAATTATTTCCCCCCAATTTCTTCTTTAATCACTCTTTTCATATGATATCATTTATTTTCTCTATTCGTCCATATCTTCCACTATAAAAAACAAATTTATAACATAATTAAATTTTATAAGAAATTCGTATATGATTCCAAAACATTTATAAAGAAAACTATATCAAATTATCGTTCGCGCATCGCACGGAATTTTTTTAGTACCAATAATAATACTTAATGTAATCCGAATCACTTGCGTCTATATAAATAGAAACATACATGCCAAACTCGAATTGGAATATTAATGGCTCCCACCATCTCCCTATCCATAAACCTAAAAGGTTAACATTTTATTTTTTTATTTAATCATGAACTCAACTCCCACTCACTGCCCATTACCTCTTTTTATAATTATTATTACTATAATTAAATATTTTAAAAATAAGTAGTAATAATAATAATATTATGTATAATCCGGTGCTTGTGAAGTTTGCTTATATGTAAAGCTTAGCGGTAAATAATAGAAAAAAAGAGGATTTTCAAGTAACGGTGTCTAGAGGCACCTAGTATAATTACAATCCATGACTGCGCGTGGAATCTCACGCGTAATAGTATCGACGCGCAGGAAGAGAGCGTGAGAGACACTCGACACGTGAAAGGTCAAGAATCTTTCTGAAGCCGGAACTACGGACACATAAGACAATGACAGATCCTGACTGAAATATAAAACATCATCATTACGGATCTGAACTGTTCTTGTTTTCTTGCCCCCACTCCTTTTTTTTCTAAATACAATAAATTCCATTTTTTTAGTTTATATTCTCAATTATCATTATCCTTCCATCTCGGGGATATAAATATAAATTTCTTAAAAAAAACATGTTTGGTTGTTTGTTTCATATTTTCTTTGATCCACAAAATATTTTATTTATTCTTTTCCATAACCATGACCACATCCCCACAAATGATTATAAATATACAAACACAGAACGAAAATACGTAACAAAGAGAACCCTCAAAAGAGAAGAGATCAACCTCGATCCTGTCTGAACATTGTTCAATGAGAGAAGATAATTCGAATTGGTTCGGAAGATGGGAGGAAGAGCTTCCACCGCCTGAAGAACTCATGCCTCTCTCACAGACCCTAATCACTCCTCATCTAGCCCTAGCCTTCCATCTCCATCCTCATCACCCTTCCACTCCGCCGCCTCCGGATTTTGTCGGAGGGGAAGAGCAACCGAGGACGTTGAAGCGGCCGCGTCTTGTGTGGACGCCGCAGCTGCACAAACGCTTCGTGGACGCCGTGGCCCATCTAGGCATCAAAAACGCCGTCCCCAAGACGATAATGCAGCTCATGAGCGTCGAAGGCTTGACCAGAGAGAACGTTGCCAGTCATCTCCAGAAGTACCGTCTCTACCTCCGCCGGATGCAGGGGAACGCCGCCGTCCGCGGTGTCCACGTGTCCGATCCCGCGACGGATCACCTCTTTGCGAGTTCTCCGGTGCCGGCGCATTTGCTGGGCTCGCCGCAGAAGTATCACCCGCAAGCAAACAGTTTCTCTCCGTCCCATAGCCGATTAGAGCATCAAATTCACGGAAGACAGAGACAGCAGTATGAAGATTCAGAAAGTGGA
>CM071861.1:26785718-26820118 GCA_036759665.1 Gynandropsis gynandra | reverse complement strand
AACGATTGAATCGTTCGTTCCTTAGGGAATGCTAATGACGATGGGTGTCGTTAATTATCATTCATTTTTTATGGTTAGCGACTAATCCTTTGTGTAATCCGTCTATCTCATCGGTCACTGTAATTACCTGTCACATTCCACGGCTGAGTATTATTATAGACTCCCGATTTCATGGGAATCTTGTCACATCTTTCTCATTTCTTAATTCATTTTATTTACCAAAATTACAAAGTAATTAACAAACAAAAATAGTCACGAAGGAAATATGAATCATAGAGACAAGGGATTAGATAAGAAAATTCATTATTCGGTCGGTGTTGAAGATAAAAAACCTAACCCAAAGGGCTTGCATGATCGGATTTAGCCGACACTAACTATTATATAATTTTATTATTTTTGTCACCTTAATAACTAAATATTTAAACCCATAACTTCCATGTGAAGCCTACAAATGCAAAGGCTGTCATATTTACTATAATGCGTAATAATAGGAATAATACCAATGATGATGATGATGGTATAGGGTTTTAAAATAACCAAGCGAGAGCCTTGTGTCTCGAGCAACGCAACCCTAAAAGACAGGTATCTAGCGAGCATGAAGAGTAGGAGGATGATGACAAGAACAGACGAGAATCACATACATTGTTCAACAACACCCACTTTAAAGGGTTCTTTTCTATATATTTTGCTCATAATCCCCATAGACAAAAAAATCTGAAACCTAACAGAGTAAGATAATAAAACCATTGAATCTATCGAATCTTTCTGACATACAACCTAAAAGAATTGGATGATGGAAACCCTAAGCTCAATCAGACATCTGGCAATGGAGACACAAGCACCTATTGGTTCTGCCTGTACTTGAAGCTCAAGGGTTGTTGACAGAACTGCGCCTGTAGACAAAAAAAAAAAAAAATCAGAGATGCTTTTAGGCGAATTCAACAAGTGGAGAGTAGGAGAACCCTAGTTTCGCCTCGAGATTTGATCATAAAGAGAAAACTTTCAGTATAAAATCACTTAAATACACAGATTGAAATGGGAGTGTGCAAGGTTTTCTATGCTTGTTCCCTAATCTGCCCATAGTTTCTACTTGCATATAAGTAATGCCAAGAAAAAAAAAGAGGTGTGGGGATGATGTAAATTGTTATTTACCTGAAGACCAACATTTCTCAGCTGTTCATAAGAATGGGCATACATCATAGCTGCATTAGGTAACTGCATATACGTTGCATTCATAGATGGTTGATTCAAAACTGTGGTGCCATAAGGGCTCATAATTGAGCTTGAGGGCAGCCCAAAATTGAGAGAAGTGATAGAACTTGGGATCTGACTCAACCCGGGAAAACTCATATCGTACATTGGTGGTTGCAATTTCTGAATGTTGAAAGGCACCATGCAGAAGTTCTGATTGACCGGAAGGCTCCTAGGGTACCTGTGTCAGTCAAAAGGTTAAATGAAGGAACAAAAGCTCTGGACTTTGTACAGATAACTAGCATGAAGCTGAAATTTTCCAACAGTTACATTGATAGTTTAACAGCAAACTCCAAAAAGTTTTGACATACCTATTATAGTTGCGGTCATAATCAGGGTCAAAACGATCTTTCTCTCGATCTCTGAAAATTGCGACACGAGAAGTTGAACCGCTTTCCCTGATGCTAACATTCTTTTCTGCATCGGTGGTAGCATTCTTTGATAAGTGATAGTCATCTCTGCTCGTACTTGTATTCATCACATCCACATAAGCTTCCGATGAAGAATCATCAGAGTCCCAGCCTGAAAGACCATTAAAGATACGTGCTCGTGCCCGGTCATACTCTTCTTTTCTCTCTTCAACACTTCTAATAGGGCCACACTTCTTTTCCAATTCACCAGCTTCAGTTCCAGATCCTTTAGAGGGTCGAGGCTTGATGGCAATTTTCATGTGCTCAAATTTGCCACCTTCTGATTGCTTAGCTGGGATTTCAGATAGAAGGATAGCTGGAAATCTGCTCTCTGCTGTTTTTCTCACAAGAATTCTGTTCCCATTTCCATCTAAACCACTATCTTGAACCGATGTAATCAGCCCGTAATGGTGTGCAACACGATGAGCTGCAAGTCGAAGATATGAAGTCGGAAAATGCTGGAACTCAAATTGCTGTTGTTCAGGGTTTTGCAAGAACCTCTGAATGTCGAGTTCCATCCGAAGAACTGACACAATATAACAAAGGGGGTCTTAATAAATTGATAACAAACTTGACTGAAAGAAAAAAGGATGAGACAAGGAGATAGAGCCACAAGCCCGCATAACAATATAAAGCATCAACGTGCATCCATGGATCATAAATAGTACAGAGACTAAACAATTCATATAAAATCATTAATTCAGATCTACCATCTTCATATGAAACCCAAAATCTACTCGTACAAAACATGCTTATAAATTGGCGTCCTAATTGTGGTATTTAGAAATAAGAGAAAGAGGGCTCTTCAATAAATTGCAACACACGAATGCAGAAACCCCATCCAGGTTAGAGTTAAACAGGGACAGATCTAAATCCGCCAAATTTCCCGTGACATCAAAACCTATTTTCCATCCGAAGAAAGCCGCACGGAAGAATAAGCGAAGCTAACATTACATAAAATCATCGCCGAAATCCCTAACAACGATCTAAGCTAAGAACAGAGATACTTATATAATTCGATTCAAATTCTCCTCGAACACGCTTACACAAGAAGATATTGCATCGAAATTCAGGAAAATTAGGGCACCCTACACAAACCAGAGAGAAAAACCAAGCCGGGCAAATAAAGGTGCTTACTCGTTAGACGATGACGGGGGTTCTGCAGAGCCTCAACCAAGAAAGGATCCACCATGGATTCTCTATCGCCCGAAGCCAGAACCGGTGCTGCGGCAGCGGCGGCTGCCGTATGCGAAGGCAACGCTGCGTCCATGAAAAAATCTCCAAAAACTTCAGGATACTTTCTCAATCTCTCTCTCACTCCGGAAGTCTCGTTGCCTCTCTTGTCTTGTTTCGTCTCTCTCGCATCAAAGAGAAGAAATCAAAAGGAAGAGGAGATTCGAATTCGGAGCATTCGTCGAGAGAGCGAGATAAGATTCTCGACGAGGCGATAACAGGAGAGGGCAGCATATTTTATATCTCATTTATGGAAATTTTCTATATTTTATCGGTAAATAAAAAAAACCCCTTTTTTCACTTCATACTTCCATTTTTTTTGGGCAAATATATTTTACTTTAGTCCATATATGGTAATCATTACAATTATATTTAGAGAATTTTATTCGTATTTTATGAAATATTTAGTCCATAAATTTTAAATATAAATATATGTCTGAGAAGAAAAAATTCTTTCCCTAGCAATAGATAATAATAAATGATGTGGAGGAGTAGACATGCGTGACGGGGAGGAGACTCAAAAACAACACACAGTTTTAAAAGTCAAGTCCATATATACATATATGTATACATATATATATTGGATCGGTCGAAGTTTCGCGATATCTGTAGAAAAAGGCCAACCTAAAAGCATAAACCTCTCTTATCCCTAATAATAACAATACCGTCAACGTGTTCTATACGCATTTTGGAAAACCCAATTCGCTTAAGCTCCTTCCACGGCGCGTTTTCGCCACTCGCCACTGACGTTGGAGAGCCATAATAATGCCATCATGTTGATGATAATTGAAGATCTATATATTGTACTGATGCATCTGATATATGATGATGGATGATATTGATTTTCTATCGATTTTCCTATAACTTTATGTATATAGACACACATATATCTATATGATTATCCCAGTGCCAGTAGATGTGAAATAACACTTTATTGTAAGCAAATTTATATAAAAACATAAATAAACAAATTATCAATTTTTTATTGATAATTAATTTTGTATGTATACAATATATATTTTAATAATTTAATAAAAATATCAAAATTTAAATCTTATTATTTTATAATATAAATTAAAATTAACGATATTAATAATTAATATATATGAACTTGTAATAAATTTTAAAAATTGATGTTTTATTACTTTATGAAATATATATTTTTTAATAATATAAAAAATAATTGATTTATTATTAATTTTAAATAATTGATATTTTTGTAATTTTTTATATATTTTATAAACTATATATAATAATTTTCATTAATTTTATTTTTAATAAAAATATTTAAAAAAATGGGGGAAGATATCATATGAGACAACCCCATGATTTGAAAATAAATAAGTGTAACTTATATAGATTAGAATCCAAGTGCGAATATGAAATATAAATTATTTTCTATTTATATACGATTTCCTTTTAAAAAAAATGGCATTCGAATAAAGGCAAACCATAAATTATGATTAGGAAAATAATTAATATATGTTAGATTTGGTAACCAAGGTTATTATTATGCATAGTTTTAATTACAATTTGCAAATAAGCAACCTAATACATAGAAAATAAATTTGACATATACTATAATAATCTTGATGATGGCGCGTGAGCCACGCGCTGAAGACGGAGAAGAAAGCAGCGTCCTTCGTCTTAAAACCCCGTCTTTCCCGTGTTCTACACATAACCCCTTCTGGACAATTTTCTCGGCGTTTTCCAGGGAAATTTATTCTCACTCTTCTTCACGATTGGGAAACCCTAACCCTAGCTCGTCGTCACGATGATCGATTCGGTTATGGAGGAGCCTCCTCCGACGACCGAACCCAATCCTAATTTGATTTCCGAGTCTGACTCAGTCGCAATCCCTCCATTCGATCACCTGTTCGTCACCGGCTCCG
The DNA here is from genome assembly GCA_036759665.1 of Gynandropsis gynandra. Taxonomy (NCBI): domain Eukaryota; kingdom Viridiplantae; phylum Streptophyta; class Magnoliopsida; order Brassicales; family Cleomaceae; genus Gynandropsis; species Gynandropsis gynandra. The sequence goes on along the minus strand of CM071861.1, from coordinate 26,815,332 downwards.
ATCGGGACCCAATTGGAAATCTGTCCTCCGATCTTGGGTTTTCGCTTGATGGAGATGACGAATTCGAGCTCACTTTTGACGGTGTCGACGATCTCTACTTTCCTGCTGCTTACACCTCTGCGGACCAAGAGCAGTTTGGAGATTTTACGCCGGAATCCGAGGGCTCTGGAATTTCTGGAGATCGCGTTCAGGGAGATGAGGATAAGAACATGCATTGCTTGTCATCTTCGTCAGGCTGCTCCGACCGGGAATCGCCCAGGGATTCCAGCTACCGGTGCTCCGTTGCAGAGAGAAGCTTGAATTCACCTTCGCCAGTGTCATCTGAGGGCTCGGGTAACTGCGGGTCCGGTGTTTCGGTGACCATGAACGCGCCATCCCCTGAATCAGGAAACTTGGCGGTGGAGCAGAAGGTTAAGGTGGAAGACGGAGGTAGCACGTCCATTGCCAAGAGGAAGAAAGAGAGCGAAGAGGATACGAGTGGAGACTCGAGGACCAGTAAGTACAGGAGGTCGGCCGATAATGCCTCTGACAGTGCTGTGACCATTGAAGAAGATGAGAAGAGGAAGGCGAGATTGATGAGAAACCGTGAAAGCGCGCAGCTTTCAAGGCAGAGGAAGAAACATTACGTCGAGGAGCTGGAAGAAAAGGTCAGGAATTTGCATTCTACTATCGCGGATCTGAATAGTAAGATGTCTTACTTCTTGGCTGAGAATGCCACATTGAGGCAACAGTTGGGCGCTGGTGCCGGAATGTGCCCACCATCACATCATCCGCCGCCGATGCCGGGAATGTATCCGCCTATGGCTCCGATTCATTACCCATGGATGCCGTGTCCACCGTATATGGTCAAGCCTCAAGGGTCACAAGTGCCTTTGATTCCCATCCCTAGGTTAAAATCACAGCATCCTGTCTCAGCGTCTAAGGCAAAGAAGTCGGAGAGTAAGAAAAGTGAAACAAAAACCAAGAAGGTTGCTAGTATTAGTTTTTTGGGTCTTTTGTTGTGTCTCTTTTTGTTTGGTGCATTAGCTCCTATTGTGAACGTCAACTATGGAGGGATTAGTGGAGCTTTATATGGGGAGTATAGATCTAACTACATCACTGATCGACATAGAGGAAGAGTTTTGGATGTCAATGGCCATTTGAATGGATCTGGCGATGGTAGTGGTATGGGGTGTTCTCATAATAATAGGCCAAAATGCGGGAGAAATGCTGATGGAGGAGCAGGAAAGAGCATGTCTGCGACAGACCATGTCGTGCCTGCAGGAAATGGTAGCGAACCGTTAGTTGCGTCACTGTTTGTTCCGAGGAATGACAAGCTTGTGAAGATCGATGGTAACTTGATTATTCATTCTATTATGGCGAGTGAGAAAGCCATGGCTTCGCAAAAGGCTTCCGAAAAGAACAATGAGAAGAAAACAGATTTGGCAATTCCGGAAGATTTTGCTCCTGCACTGCCTATGTCTGATGTGGGAAAGACTGGGGACATGGCCAAGCACTTGTATAGAACTAACACTGAGAAGCAGAAAGCTCTTTCTTCTGGCTCTGCTGATAATCTAAAAGACCATTTCAAGTCAACCGCAGACAGTGGTACAATGCAGCAATGGTTCCGTGAAGGTCTTGCAGGTAATAATGGGTTTCTAATGTTATTCTCCATTATCTTATATTCAAGTAGCACATACCAATCCATAAATACCCATATTTTCCTCCCTCGTGTTTAGTACTGATTTTGGATAGATTAGCAGTAATTCACCCATCTTTGGTCTGAAAATAGAATGCCTTTGAGGAGATTCAACTTACTTACAAATTACAATCGATGCTTTGATAAGCAGAACTTTGCAACGCATATCTCAGGTAAATACCAAATGCCAACATAAACAAGTAGTTCTATCCAAAGGTTCATCAAGATCTTTTATCCTTTGATCTATTTGACATCCCCTCTGACCTGCCTAAGCACTCATCAGACTAGTTGTATCATAGCTGGAATAGTTAATTGTATGCACCACTTGATACTTCCTTCATTGGGAATCCGCTAATCCTCTAGTTTACAAATTGGTTGGTTTTACTCAATTTCATGAGCATTGTGTAACTCTTGTTATATGCTTCTGTTGTAGGACCACTGTTAAGTTCTGGGATGTGCACAGAAGTGTTTCAGTTCGATGTCTCATCAACCTCGGGTGCCATCATTCCCAGGTAGGAATAGTTTTTTGCCATCATCCCTGCTTCCCCAGCCTCCAATGTCTCCACGGAACACCATATGAACACGACTAGCACAAACAGGGGAAAAAAGAACAGACGAATCCTTCGTGGCCTTCCAGTTCCACTTCCAGGATCTGATTTTAACCTTACAAAAAATCCCTCACAGAACAGTTCTAACAAAGATAGCTTCAGAGAAACCAAAACCGCCTCATCAATGGTTGTATCCGTGCTTGTTGATCCCAGAGAAGGGGGTGATGGGGACATTGATGGGATGATGGGACCAAAATCATTGTCCCGAGTTTTTGTTGTCGTGCTTATGGACAGCGTGAAGTATGTAACATACTCCTGCGTGCTCCCGCGACCAGGAGGACCTCATCTTGTGACCACTTAAGTTGAAGGTTAGCATTTACAACGCAAAAGCTGTCCACAGGTATTTAACATAATAAGAAGCTGCAGCAGCAGTAGTAGTCGTAGTTTGGCCTTGCCTTTTAGTTTTTCCGGCAACTATGCACTCCTGTTTGCCCTTTTTGGTTAAGATATGTAAACGTAACGCTGTAATACTTTAATCTTTTGATATACCACACCTTAGAGACTTGACCACATCTTGCCAACTGACCTAATTCTCTGATTCATATCATCCAAGCATTCGTCCATACACATGACAACAGAAAACTTGTAGTTAATGTGTATTTCTTACGCCATTCGAGAGTGGCATTAGTGAATAACAGAGGCTGTACTCTTGTCGTGATCAATGAGCCGACTTATTCTGAGGAAGCTGATTCCATCGTCTGAATTGTTGGTGCGGTGACAGTAGTCATCTTCATGTCTTGAGGATTGGAACCACTGGCTCGTTCACGAATCTCTCTGTACTCTTGGCAGAGAGCGCACAAGTGACAGAAGAAATGTGTTACAAAATCGCCACACGGAACCTCCTGCATCAAGAAACTCGTAAAAAACCAGCAATGAGAAATTCATGGATGTGCCATTCCAGGCTTACAACAAATACCTGCAAATTGTACTTTGCTCTCAATGCTCTCCGGTAACCATATGCATAACAAGAAACGAAGCATCCGGGTAAAGTCAGCAGCACACCATCAGTTGCCAAGCAGCATATCGTGTTGACAAAAGCCCACAAAATAAAGTGAGTTAGGCACGATCCCATGAACGTTCCAGACCCCAGAAACTCCGCGTTTTTGCCAAAGACGTAGCACGGACATAGTAGACCTACAACACCTGTGCAAGCAAAACACATACTGCAAACTCTTTTAGCTTCAGAATCAGATGATCGCCGTAATCTTCACATAATGAAGGTACAGTTTGTGACATTTCCCATCCTTATAAAGTGAAAAGCTTTGCCAACACAAGACATGGTGTTCAACAGGAGTAGCATAAAAAAAAACTAAGAATCTACACAAAACCATTGAATCATTAGCTTCAACGAACTACAACACTCACAGTGCATTTTCAGTTTTAAAGCTTTACACACATGCTCCCTAACTTCTCCAAGTTCATAAAACAATGGCCGGTATGCTCTTCTACCTAAAGCCTTAGCGAAAAATCACTACAGAATCAAACTTATCTTCCAAAATGATTAATCTGACACACTTTACTACAGTAAATCCAGATTAGCAACATAGATATATCACAGCTCTTATTCAAAGAGGTTCGCCTTCAGCAATTTATTTTCGTTAACCTGTTAACCACCTTTAACAATTTGGGTTCCTGAAATATGGAGGATTGGGGAGCAGAGAGTAGCATACAGCTCTGGATGTCGTCGAAGCACGCACATATACCCGATGTCCATTGTTTCGCCTCTTCTCTGATGCTTCCGGCGACAGCAACTTCTCTGTCCTGACCTACCTCCGCATCGCTATCAGATTGTCCTAATGGGATATAAGGTGGTGGCACATAGCTTCCCTGTTCTTTCATCCTAGTGCAACACTCTCTTCGAATCCAAGTTCCAGACCTATCTCGCTACTCCACAGAAAAAAAACCCTAGGTCGGACCAAATCTGTAAACATAAACAACATATGAAAGCGAACATGAGTATACGGATATCCGTTTACAGAGTCAAAGGATCGACATCAAAAGGTACGACAAGAGCAACGTCAAGAAGAGAAGACTGTGAACGAGAAGGGAAGAAGATCGGGGAGTTTTCCGCGATTGGCGTGAGGTGTGAAGGATGATGAAATGAAATCAATTAAATGGAAGAGAAAACGAGAAAGAACCCTAGGAAGTCCGATTTCCGGCGAATCAAGCTGAAGTTTACCTGAACACGTGTGCTCGGATTCACCGGCGGAGAAAGAGGGAAGCTCCGACGACGGTTGAAACACAGATTCACAACCTCGCTGTAGTTGTGCTGGAAGCTTGTTCACATGGAGACGCACCCTAATTTACATTGTTACAAATTTAAGAAAACACAATTTAATTAATTTTTTATAAATGATAATACGAACTTCTAAATTTTTTGTCATTTTTATCTGCGTGGAAAAATAGCTATTCAAATTTATTAATCAATCAAATTCAAATTTATTAAATCTATTATCATTAATAAATTAGTTTTTTTATCACAGCAATGTATAAATCTCCAAATTTTTATTGTAAATATTCTGCACAAAAAACACTTACAAATTGAAGGATTCAAAATTATAACAAATTTAATCAACATATAATCCACTCTTTATATTTATTTATATATTGATTAAAATTGTTATAGTATTGTATATTACATTTACAATAATAAATTTATCGGAAAAAAATAAAAGGCAAATTCAAATAAGAGATAATAAAAATTAGATTATAATAAACAATCTCATATAAATTCCTAATTCTTGTATGCAAAACAATAGGGCTAACGTTGTTTGAATAAAATCGTAAATCTTGGAGAAAATTTTAAATGTTAATTTAATTAAATATTTTGATTTCGTATTCCAAAGGAATTGTTTGACGCGGAGAGTTAACTGGTGCGACCCGACAATCGTAGTTGTTCTTGTTAGAGGAGAATTAATTACTTCTTGTACCCAAACAAGCTGTTAGGGTTTTGCCCTAACAACCATCGCAGCACCGCCTTGAACTCCCCGGAGGCCCACGTTTTCGGATGGTGTCTCACTCCTACCCGGCGTAACACCGACCATAATCTTCCCACTTTCCCTGGATTCTCCGACGCATCGTCTAGTTTCTCTTTGCATACCCCTCTTGATCTCGGAAGAGAGCCATTCATGGCGGAGGTCTCGATGGGAAGCAGCAGTAGCAGTACGGAGCTTTCTCCAGAGGAGGAGAGGGTTTTGATCAGAGACATTGCCATTGCCGCCGAGTCTAACAGCAAAGAAGGAGAAACATTTTATCTCATCACCCAAAGGTAGGGCTAGATTTCGTTTGATGTATCTTTTTGAGAGCTTGTTCCCTCCGAAATTACTGTGTTTAAGTGGGCCATTGTTGATCTTCCGAGTGAAACCCTGTCCTGAGTTTCTTTAGATTAAAATGTGTAGTGTTAAAGAGTTAGCAGGGGACTAGTCGTTGATCTGTTTGTTGAGTGATTTGGAGGTTTCGCTCATGGGAATTATTTGTAGAAGTTATTGTAGGAGTGTTTTCGGTAGAGCTGTCCTTGTGATTACAAGTTGTTTGGTTGTGTAACTATGGTTCGCTGAGTTATGGTTATTCACCAATTACTATTTAAGAGGGCCTTCTACTCGCCATGATATTCTTTTACCCTGCTGCAGCAGTTTAGTATCTAGTTTGAAGACAGACATTTTGTTACATTTTCTCCGCAGATGGTGGCAAGAGTGGATTGATTATGTTAACCAAGACCAACCATGCAACACAAATGATGGGTCTTCATTGTCAGAGCATTGTGATTCAGCTGGTTCAAGCACCTTAAAGAAGCCTTCTAGGATTGATAACTCTGATTTGATCTATGATGCTATGTCAGAGGATTCTGGTAATGCCATTGAGATTCTTGACACATTGCAGGAAGGCCGTGACTATGTTTTGCTGCCACAAGAAGTGTGGAACCAACTGCATTCATGGTGAGTCGTATGGGGAAACCCTACAGCAAATGAAAATTTCTGATCTTCCTCTGTGTCCTGGTTATAGTTGTTCCTTCTTTGGTGGGTTATCTGTACATAATTTACCTACAATGTGTGAGAACTAGTTCAAGATGGATGTATAACTTTATGAAGGACAAAACGAAATACTTGATCTGGTTTATTCTTTTATTTGATGATGCTGCATTATATGGTTGAGATAGTCATAACGTTGGTTTATTTAGGTATGGAGGTGGTCCAACTTTGCCACGGAGAGTCATTAGCTCTGGTCTCTCTCAAACAGAGTTAGCCGTGGAGGTGTATCCTCTGCGTCTTCAGCTACTTCTGATGCCTAAAGGTGACCGCTGTGCCATAAGAATAAGCAAAAAGGTAATCCTTTTTTTCCCTATGATTCTCTATTTTAAGAATCTGTGTTCATATGCTGCTTGCTTATCTCACTACTACATTTGGTACAGGAAACTATCAGAGAGCTCCACCGCAGGGCCTGTGAAATATTTGATCTCAATTTAGAACATGTATGGATCCTATATAAATAGACACCCGTTCTCATGATCTTGTTTTAAATCATGTTTTATTCTATTATTATGAGAATATTTTAATCATGTAGGTACGCATTTGGGATTACTTTGGGCACCAAAAATATACTTTGATGAATGATCTAGAAAAGACGCTGGATGATGCCAACCTACAAATGGATCAGGATGTGAGTTCATCTCTTCTGTTTTATTTCTTACATCTAAATGTGGCACTAATCTCATGTTCTTTGTATCTGTTATTTATGTATCACGTTAATGTTAATGATATTTCTGATTAGTCTTGCACTTATTTATAGAGTTACAAACATTTAAGTGAATAGCAGTGACATTTGAGGGCACAAAATGGAAAGAGCGTTTTTGTTCTGTTGCTTCAGTACTAGGTTTGGTGTAGGTTGAAATGTTACTTATTAGCTCATGGTTAAGTGTTAAAGCTTTTGACAGGTAGGAATAGGTTTTGTAAAGAAATTTTTCACGCTGGTACCGTTCGTTTAGTCAGGCTAGGTGACTGGGGTTCTTTGGTTCCCATGATTAGTCTTTTACTTAGGCTTTTCTGATACTGTGATTTTCTATTTCTACTGATCAAACAGATTTTGGTGGAGGTCCTTCACATCAATGGTACTAGTGGTCGTGGTCGCATGCAATCAGTTAAAGAGAATGGATTTATAGATGAAGATGCTACTTCTGTTCTCAGTGAGCCATCTAAGTCATCAACTGCAGCTGCAGGAGGTTTCACTTCAAGGAGGAATGCTTTCAGAAGTGGCAACATTGAAGTTTCACAATCTCAGGCCCAAACATCTTTGGATAATACATTTGGTAGCAGTGGTGTCACCACAAGGGGCTCCACTGCTGGCTTGACAGGGCTTCTGAATCTCGGGAATACATGCTTCATGAATAGTGCGATACAGTGTCTGGTTCATACCCCTGAATTCGCTAGATATTTCCAAGAAGATTACCATCAAGAAATAAATTGGCAAAACCCTCTTGGGATGGTTGTAAGTTTCTTTTCTGTGTTCCTTGTTACCATATCTATATTGCATACACCTTTGTGTGGATTTGACCGGACAGGTATTGTTGTTTGTTTATTATTTTTCTTATTCTTTCCTGCTGTATGTCAATTTTTTTTTTCTATTCATGTTTATTGGGGAGTGAGAATGTGCTTGAGAGCATGCCAGCCTAGGTTCTGTGTTAGAATGGGACCTTACATGGAAAGCATTCTTGGATGGGTTAAATTAACTTCGCCTAGGATGGGCACATGTGTACTTTGTGGCTAAATAGTTGACATCTAGGTTGAATCCATTTCTTAAATAGTTATCAATCTTGTAATGTATGTGAGATATTATTAGTTTAGATTTTCTCATTTTGGTTTTAGGGTATTGTTTCAAGTGAACTCGATTGAATTCATTTTTCTTCCGGTAGAATTTCTTCAAATAATTTCCAGATTTGCTTCTCTGAAATTGATGGTGCCTGATCGGCAATTTATTTTTGTAATGCATAGGGAGAATTAGCTCTTGCATTTGGTAACTTGCTCCGAAAGCTATGGGCTCCTGGGCGCACTCCAATTGCACCTCGTCCATTCAAAGCGAAACTTGCCCGATTTGCTCCTCAGTTTAGTGGATACAATCAACATGATTCACAGGTTTGCTGTAGCACATACATTTTTATACGCTGCACTGACATTGCAACACAAAAACGCTTTAATGATGTCTCTGCAGGAGCTTTTGGCATTTCTGCTGGATGGTCTCCACGAAGATCTAAATCGTGTTAAACACAAACCATATATAAAGTCTCGAGATACAGATGGTCGTCCGGATGAAGAAGTTGCTGACGAGTTTTGGGCTAATCACATTGCTCGTAATGACTCCATAATTGTTGATGTATGCCAAGTGAGTAGATCTGTTTTCTTGATGATCTTTTATATGAGTTGCCTCTCTTCTGACGCTTTTATATACAAAATGGGTCAGCTCGATACCTCTTTATGTTTATTTTTTAGACACGAAATCTACTCTATGGTCCTCAAAGGTTGGCACGAGTAAAATGTAATTCAGACTCTTTCTTTTTCTTCATTTAAATTATATTACTGGTGGATGATATGCTTATGCTAAGCATTTCTGTTATTTTACAAAGATGTTTCGTTCAATGGTGTTAGTCTTGAGGCATTATGTGAGTTTCGGTTTTATGAATGCTCTAACTTTGATTTATCAACTACTCTTGTCAGTCATACGAAAAATAAAGGAATTCTTCTGGTTACAAACAAGGGCAAAAGAACAAGAATTTGCTATTTTTTCTTTAACTTCAAATTTGAAAATCAGAATTCGATTCTTAGCATCTCCTGTTTTGTATCATCTCGCAGGGGCAATACAAGTCAACTTTGGTGTGTCCAGTCTGTAACAAAGTATCTGTAATGTTTGATCCCTTCATGTACCTGTCTTTACCTCTTCAGTTCAACACAACTCGTGCAATGACAGTCACAGTTATTCCTGGTGATGGTGGTGCTTCACCTTCTGTAGTTACTGTGAATGTTCCAAAGCAGGGGCGTTGCAGAGACTTGCTTCAGGCATTGGCAAGTGCGTGTTCGTTGAAACAAACTGAAGAGTTAAAACTTGCAGAGGTTTGTGGCCCTGGGCACTTCTATTTTAAGCTTTCCAGACTTTTTCTCTTGTTTAACCAGGTTCAATTTGTGTAAACAGATTTGCAATCATTTAATCCAAAGATTTTTTGAAGACCCTTTAATCTCATTATCCACAATCAAGGACGATGACCACCTTGCTGCTTACAAAGTTCCAAAGTCTTCAAAGAGTACGGTTCTACTTAGATTGATAACCCGTCGTAGAGACCAGTAAGTATATCTCACACAACTGTGTTAGTAATTAAAAGTAGAAATTAGTTAGAGGCAAGTAGTATTCTTCTCCGACACTCGACTTTTTCCTTCTCGAAAAACTTTCGGCATTTTCTATATGCTGTCATCTTTCTTTTCGTTCTATGATCTCAATTAAACATCAGTGAGGAATGTTTTTGTACTACATCGAGTAAGGTTTACGTGTTACCTTCTGTTGTTTTCTTCTCAGTGCTGTTGGATAATATATCCACATATGTCAGTCCTCCTTAACAGGAATATCCTATATTTCAGGAAAGCTGGCGGAAGTCAAAGTGCAGCTCAGTTGAAATCTTATGGAGCACCTCTTCTCTCATTGATGTCAATTGAACATGCTATCACAAAGGGAAAATTGCATTCCATTGTCCGAACTATGCTTTCGCCTTTTATAAGGAAAGAATATTTGGTGGAAAATGAAACGTCAGATCATGACATCTCTGAGGAAAGATCAGGCCGAAGTAATATGACTAAGGCTGACAATACAAATGGTCCGCAGGAAATTGTCAAGGAGAGTGCTTCATCTAAAGTGAGCTCGTCAAAGTTACTCCTACAATTTATAGATGAAAGTAATAAAAGCATTGATGTACAGGAGGATGAGGAGGTTATTAAACTTCCCACTTCAGCTTCAGTAACTATTTGTTTGGATTGGTCGCAAGAACTTTCGGGTATTTATGATATTAGTTGCTTGGAGAGCTTGCCTGAAGTGCTCAAATATGGACCTGCCACAAAGAAGAGTCGTACCGAACCCCTCTCACTATATGCATGTCTGGAAGCATTTCTACGCGAAGAGCCATTGGTCCCTGAAGACATGTGGTGAGCAATATTTTGTTTTTGTTCTCTCCTATTATTTCCTTTAGGTCTGTACTGAATTGGTGCATGATGTTAAAAAGTATCTGTAGGAACATATTGCTAGTGTTTGAACGTGGTACCTTTACAACATGCCATGTATCTTAAACCCTAGTTGGTAATCATTTTAGGTCTGGTTTTTCTTCTGTGAAGGTACTGTCCAAAATGCAAAGAACGGAGGCAAGCAAGCAAAAAGCTTGATCTATGGAGGCTTCCCGAAGTTTTGGTCATTCATCTAAAGAGATTTTCATATAGCAGGTCTATGAAACATAAACTAGAAACATTCGTAAACTTCCCCGTTCATGACCTCGATTTAACCAAATATGTAGCTAACAAAAACCTTTCTCGACCACAACTGTATGAGCTATATGCCCTAACTAACCATTATGGCGGGATGGGCAGCGGCCACTACACTGCTCATATCAAGGTGATTTTGAGAACCACATACTCTTCTTGTACCTATATTTCTCATAAGCATGCAACACGAGTTGAAGTATATCTCTGTTCTGTCTGGATCAATGCATTCATATCGGATATTCTTGTGTCTGTGCTGCAGCTTTTGGACGAGAATAAGTGGTACAATTTCGATGATAGTCATATATCGCCTATAAACGAGGATGATGTGAAGTCAGCTGCTGCCTATGTGCTCTTTTACCGGAGGGTAAAGACTGCTGCAGATTGGGAGAACAAACCCTCGCAATAGTTAGAGATTCAGATACATTATTATGACATGTCCCAGGTAACATACACAAGCTCAATGATTTAACTCAATGCTCTCTCGTTTACCGTCCACCTTCAGAATATAATGCACTTCATTTACCATTAAACGCAGTATATTCTCACCTTGAAGGTCTCGGAATCTCGGTTGACCAAATTCACAGATTAGCCATCAGTAGAGCCATGAATCCGAACTCCTAACCGAGCACTCCTAACCGAGCTTTGAACGTAATCTTGTATATAAATCTCTTCGGGTTTGTTGTTTTCAACTAATTTTAAAGATGCGGGGATGACTTTGGTCTCTCCCTGCATCAACCCCATCCGTTTCAACCTCTCCGTTCTGTATAGTTATTTCCCATGACATTTTTTACTGTTCCATAGACTTCAAAAGGGCAGAGTTATTTTTACATATCGAACCCAATGCAAGTTTACTCATTTCTCTCTTTAACATTCACATGTAAACCTCCTTTGATCCTCAGGGTCATCGACACCAGGTACTGGGGATGCTCATTCTTATTGTTGAACTCGATTGCAAACCTCTCCAAGACAGCTGCGGCTATCGATTTCATCTGAATGTAAGCCATCTCCTTCCCCATACAGATCCGGGTACCCGCTTGGAACACCGGGAACTTGAATGGACTCTCCGCCTTGAAAACTCCATTCTCGATCCATCTCTCGGGGTAAAACTGATCACATTCCTCCCCCCGCAAGCTCATCGTTTGTCCCATTGCATATGCCTCGTATCTCATGAGCCATCCTTTTCCCACGAATGTCCCATCCTGTATAGTACGTCATCGTCCAAACAGGTCTTAGTGTCCATGGGAACAGGTGGATACAGTCACAAATATTCTGTTATCGAAGCCTGTAGATAATTCATTTCATTGAGATCCTCGAAACTGTAAGTTTCTATGATTTTCTTATCGGTTCATTTCCTGATCGATTCTAGCTCTGGGACGATCTTCTGTTCATCGTGTGGGTGCAGTGAAAGTAACCAGAAGAATCAAATTAATGCAGCGGACGTGGTGTCTCGTCCCGCAAGCATGAAGTTGATGGCACTGTTCCTCAACGACTCGGGTGAGTTTATTTTATCGATCCTGAGAAATCGGGACAACAAATCCTCGCCTTTATTCCCAGATTCGCCCTCCATCTTGCTCCGGATGATCTCATCTACAAACCTATGAACAACGGCGATCCGTTCTCCCAAGAGTTTCTCTGATCCTAAATTCAGGTTCCTTTTCAACTTCCAGATGTTTGGATTGATATACATAAACCTCTCCAAACTAAGCATAGTGGCCGTGTCAAACGCACGGATGAGCTCATCGCCGAAGGCTCCTTGGCCACCGAGCGGCGCTGGGTCCACGTCAAAAGCCAGTTTGCAGATGTTATCAAACGCATATATTTCCAACACTTCTCCAGCTGCCGCAGCCTTTGCCAACACCGGAATCAACCTGAAGAACCATATAACATTAACATCATAAACCCTTGTAAAACAATAGGCAAGTACAAGATCTATAACACTTGTACCTTGTAGTGATTTCGAAAGCCACGTTGTCAATAATGAAGTGGCGAAGCAACCTCGTAACTCGCAGTCTTCCTCTGTATCCGCCACATCTCACCGTCCGAGTTAAAGATACCACTCCCAAGCATATCCTCCAGATGTCATATCAACCCTTCTCCTCTCGGAAAATTCTCCAACATTCTCTGGATTTGCCGTTATAACTCCGTGAAGTTTTCCCGGTGTCCTGAAAACCGCCGTGTGGCTCGGACAACGGGACAGCACCTCGTTTGTCCACTCGAGAATGTGAACATATTACAGAATACAGAGAAGGGAGGAGACAACATGAGGAATGCTATGGCATCAAAGGAGCTCAAATTGAGTGAAGGTTGCAGAATTACAAAAGGAAGGAAAACAGAGTCTGAAAACAGTATGAGAGTACACGAAACATCAACAACTCGAGGTGCAAGGATTGGTTATTCAGGAGGAGCTTCTTCTCTTTCTTCTGAGCTGTCAGATGATGAAAGAGCCCCTGAACAACCTCGGCTGATGGCTATAAATTCTGTTATCAAAACTGCAAATAGATTTTTTTGTTGGCATAGGACTAACGGTTTTTCTTCCTCTTTTACCCTTAGATTCTTCTCTATAAATTGATGTATTGATGTATTGAGCAGAATGTAAGCATCGAGAAAAATATGAAATACAAATGAATTTCTTAAGTTTTTGAGTTCTCGGCATTTCTTGTTTTCTGGTTTATCTCTTTATTCACTCTTTTCAGATTGTTTTCAGAGAAACCAGTGGCGGTTTCTGGTGAAACCCGGCAAGCTTCCGATGACCGATAAGACTTAAAGCTGGTCTCAGGCGAGTTACGACGGCGAGAACCTATGTGAAAGACGAAGAAGATGATAAGTAAGTAGAATAAGAAGAGCTCCATTTTCTGGGTTATGGAAATTAATCTTTTCCCTTCTTTTTTGTACAAGACTTAAAAGGTTGCAAGATGTGTCGCATAAATATACGCACACGTGTGTGTGTCCCAAGTAAGGCCTAAACTGATCCCCGAATTCTGAACTAATAAATTACTACTCCACATTCATATATACTATAAACTATTAGAATTTAATGCAAGCGACTTAGTTATTTCCTTTGATGAACAGACAAAATCCTAATATTATATAGACCGTTGCATATGTCTACATTCGTGTGACACAAGATAAAAAAATGGAATATTTATTGAGCAATGATTATTTGGGTTACTTATTTTTTTTTTCTATCGAAATAAAAAAACCCATTATTTTAGTGTCTTCAGACTTGAACAATGTCCCAAATTAAGTTTGATATTTCAAACTTGAACAATTCTTAAACACGTATTCATTGTCTCTCTCTGATCTTCACACTCAGACCTCCTTTGATCCTCAGTGTTACTGACATTAGAAACTCCGGACGCTCCTCCTTCTCCGGAACATCGATCACAAACCTCTCCAGGACGGCCGCAACTATGGATTTCATCTGAATATAGGCCATTTCCTTCCCCAAACACGCCCTCGGCCCAGCGTGGAACACCGGCAACTTAAACGAACTCTCCGGCCTGAAAACTCCGTCAAGGATCCATCTCTCTGGATAAAACCTCTCGCAGTCCTTCCCCCATATGCTCTCCATCCTCCCCATCGCGTATGCGTTGTAACTTATGCCCCATCCACTTCCTACGAACGTTCCATCGGGTAACTCTATGTCTTTCAGACAACTCAATGTGTCCACATGTACCGGTGGATACAACCGCATTGACTCTGTTATCGAAGCCTGCAGATAGTTCATCTGTTTAAGATCCTCGAATCCGTAATTATCTCCCATTTTCTTACACCCTTGTGCTCGGATTGAATCTAGCTCTTCGAGGATCTTTTGTTCCACGTGTGGATGTAATGAGAGTAACCAGAAGAACCAGCTCAAAGCAGAGGATGTCGTGTCTCTTCCTGCGAGAATGAAACTGATGACAATGTCCCGAAGCAAATCCGGAGAGTTCATCTCGTCGATCTTGATGAACCGGGACAATAAATCTTCGTTATTGTTTCCCGATTTTCCTTCCATCCTTGCACGGACGATATCATCCGCAAACTTATGGATGGTCTTTATAGATTTGTTCAAGATCCTCTCCGACCCGATATTGAATTTCCTCTTCAACTTCCATCCATGAGGGCTCAAGGACATGAACCGTTGTGAAATAAGTGTGGTGGCCGTGTCGAAGGCACGCATGAACTCAGCACCGGAGGTTGCATTGCTGCCAAGGCAAGCAAGGTCGATGTTGAAAGCCAACTTGCAGATGTTATCGAAGGCGAATCGCTCCAGTACGTCCTGAAAGTCCAACACTTTCTTGGCTTTCGCAGCCTCTGATAACATCGGAACCAGCCTGCGAAATCTCCACTGATGAGACGCAAAAGATATACGTAAGCGATGCTGTGCTGAATAATAATAATAATAATCAGCATCATCATCATCACCTGGTGTTGATTTCGACGGCGACGTTGCTTAAGACGAAGTCACGAAGCGACCTTGTGCTGAACTCGTAGCTCGCCGTCTTCCTCTGTTTCAACCACATCTCTCCGTCTGAATTGAAGATGCCACGCCCAAGCAGATCCTCCAAATGAGCGATGAGGCGTTCACCTTTGGGAAAGTTTTCGAATTTTGTCTTCAACATAAACTCCACGTTCGCAGGATTCGCCGTCATAACGAAGTGTATCTTCCCCGGTCGCCGAAAAACCGCTGTCTGAGAGGGACATCGAGCAAGAATCTCCGTTGTCCAGTCCAGGAACCGGTGCCGATTCTTCAACAGCCCCGGCAAGCTGCCGAGGATCGGATAAGAGTTGAAACTTGTCTCCGGCGATATATTTCGATGTGAAGTTGTGTAGATGATGAAGAAGAAACTGAAGAGAGGGAGAAGAAGCAGAAGAAGGAGGAAGAAGGAGGAGGAGAAGATCTCCATTGTTGTTATCATTGTGAAACGCTGTGGTTCTTTAGATGTGTGTCTGAAAAGATGAAAAGCATTTGTCTGCTTCTACGTGTGTCCGCGATCGTAGTTGGAAAGTAGTGGTCGGCAATTACGAACATGATCAGATTTTATGATATTCATACATATCTTCCAACCTTTTATTTTTAGTCCTATATAATCTTTGAGAAAAATCGCCTATGTTTTTTAGTTGATTTTAACAACATGTAAGTTGTTTTATTCGATCAACATTTTTCTTATTATCTTTTCTAATTGTGCAAATACAAAATTGAATAAAGATTGTAACTAGAATGGATGTGAATCAAAAGAAAAATGTTTGTGAAGTTTGCAAGATGAACACTCGAAATTGGTTTTCTGCAATATGTCTTCCATTTAATTCTTTCAGGTTCTTATCTGCCAAAGGCATGATAAAATTCAACAAACAAAAATTTTAGAACCAAATTTCACATAATTGTTCTCTAAGTATGAAAATAATTTACTTAGTTTGATTAATATATGAACTACATTCATATAAAAAACAGAAACTATGGCTAATGCTTCTGATGTGTCTTCTCTAACGGATTCCGAGATTGTCCCTTCCTCTTTTGTTTCCTTTCTTCATTCATATTCAGACCTGCATCCTTGTTCTGAGTTCTCGACATCAGGTGTAGCTTCTTCTATTAGTTCTTCCTTGTCTTCTTGAACTCCAAACCTAGCAACTTCGTTTTGTCCTGCTCTATTTTCCTCTCTTTCATTGCTCAAGTTTGTTGGATGTTTGTTCTTGCATTTGTGAAAAAACGTGATCAACATCTTCAGTCTCCTTCTTGGTCAGCTTGTTCACCACTCCTAGTTTGTTTCTCAATTCTTCAAACCACCTTGTGCCTAAAGACTTAGTAAATATGAGTGCAACTTGTCCATCTCCTTAAATATTCTCCAGCTTGATAATACCATTGCTCACTGCTTCCCTCACAAAATAGAACTTGATTTGTATATTGAAATCTTGTAGAAGATGACTAATAAGTAAATAATCGATCGGACACGAATTTATCAAACAGTATATGTTTATTTACTTATCAATCTTTAAGTACACTTGTTGTTTTCTACAATGTACTAAAGATTCCCAAACATTTAACTCCCCCTGAGTTAAATGTGTAAATACAACTCACACTGTTTCCCTTTTTCAACCCAGTATCTATTTAAGTGCACCTAAAAACTCTGAACTTTTCTGTTCTCTGTTTCGTGCACTCGCCCGATACTCCACAGACTTCTTGATCTTCATTTTCAACTTCAGATCAATTTACCTGTCATCCTCACGGCTCAGCAACCACCTCCTGGTCTTCAGCTGCGCCGTTGTGCTGAAAATCTTCAGCTTTGAATCCGGTCGATTCAAATCATCCTTATTCTTCTCCTAGTTCTTCTAGTTGACTCGTTCCAGCCTTCTCCATTTTAAATTTAAGCTCCCTCAATATTCTCAACCACCTGAAACACAATACATAAAACTCGATCCAATTTTTACTGCATTAACAATATCAATGAGATCAATATCTAATAACCAAATATGTATTTAATTACGAAAAAAAACAAAAATCACGATTTCAACGGATATGTATACGGATTTGTATATTAACACATAAATGCATTGTATATTTGTAAATCTATCATATGTATCTTCCCTCAAACTATAAATTCATTACATTTTATATTTAAATCTTTTGTAGGTCATAATTGTTTTTTCTGTTTATCTTTTCATTAATCCTTGATACGAAATATTCTCGAAATCTTATTAAATATTTTTTAAATATCTTTATATCGATCAATTAAAATTTTGTGAAGATTAGAAATGAACCCGTACAATGCACGAACAATTAATATATGATATTACTTTGAAATTTTATTGTTTTCTAATAACATATTATATATGATTACATGATATTATTTTTTATTTATTATATTTTTAGATATTATATGATAGATGTTAGATGTAATATTACCATTTACACAATTACTTTTAGCATTATATTAGCAAACATTGAATGTAAATTGTAAAATTTTAAACCGGTAAAATATTCGATCCAAGTGTTAGAATTAATTAAATATTATGACCCATGTAACTTGGGCTTTTGGGCTTTAATATTAAAGTAGATCACTTTGATGGTTAGGTATCTATTAAAAAATTAAAGCCCGTGTGCAATTATCTAATTAAGGCCCATCTCTCCTTACCCATATAATATTAGGGTTTAGGGTTTCCTAAACCTATAAAAAGGGAGACCTTACCGTCTACGCTTTTATCCATCAAAAGACAAATCACAGAAAGGGTAAAAGGAGAGAGAACAAACCCTAGTTTCAGAGTTTTCTTTCAATTTTTGTATACAAACAAAAGAAAGTGAATCTTGTAGATTTTGAAAAGAAATGCAGAAAGTTTGTTGGCCATACTTCGATCCTGAATTCGACACCCTTGGTGAACGCCTATACGGTCCCCCGTAAGCTCTCTTTCTCTCTTTTCTTCGTGTGTTCTTTGATTCATATCTCAGTAGTACATATATGTGCGTGTACGTAGGTTCAGACATAAATATGATTGTTTTTGCCTTTTCCTTTCTCATTTGGTATATATATTTTGTAGATGCAGGGTCTACATTGACAACGACAGTATCCAGGATTGCACCGTTGTGAAGGTATGCAAGTGTAATGTAATGGTTAATATATTGAAGGCTTGGTATTGCATTTCCCTCATCAAATTCTTTGATGAACGTGTAATGTAATGGTTAATATATTGAAGGTGAATAGTGAGAACAAACAGGGGCTTCTTCTTGAAGTGGTGCAGATTCTGACAGACATGAACCTTATCATCAATAGAAGTTACATCTCATCCGATGGTGAATGGTTCATGGATGGTGCGTACGTATCCCCAAATTTCATACCCATATCAGTAACCCATTCATTCTTCTAGTTACTTATATATTAAATTAACATCCATCTACATGTATATATATATTCATCCGATATTTGTCAGTTTTCCACGTGAAAGACGAACATGGCAATAAAGTCACTGACCAACGAGTCATTAACCATATCGAACAGGTTAGTTCAATATTGGCATTTTTTTTAGTTTTATATTTTGCCACAGATTACGACTAATTTTCCTATCATGAGTTCTGTCGCACATAACAATTTATCTCGTAGTGATGGTCTAGTACATTCCACCTGAATTTACTTAAAAAAGACTGATGATTTTTTTTTTTTCAAATTTAGGCTATTGGTACAAGTAGGAAAAAATCATCAAGCCCTATTGCCAAGGCTGACAAGACGAACAACGCGACCAGTTCCTTGGAACACACGACCATAGAGTTAACTGGAACCGACCGACCAGGTCTCTTCTCGGAGATATCAGCCGCTTTAGCCGATTTGCATTGCAAGGTACTCGAGGCTCATGCTTGGAGCCACAATGCTCGTTTGGCTTGCATTGCCTATGTCTCGGACGACTCCACCCACACCCCCATTGACGACCCAGCCCGCTTGGCCACCATCGAGGACCACCTGACCACGGTTCTGTGCGCCACAGCTGATCCCTCCTCGAACGCCACACACGTAGGACACAAGGAGAACGAGGACAACGGGTTTCTGGCGGGGCAAGGCACCACGTGTATGAACACTAACGTGGAGAGACGTTTGCATCAGCTCATGCTATCCGTGAGGGACTTTGAAGCGCCTTTACTGCCACCAGCATCTCCTTCCGTGTCACCGTCTACAAGGAGAGGAGGGTTTGAGATGAAGGGCTGTGATCGCAAGGAGAGGAAGACAACAATGGTTTCGATCGAGAATTGCGAGGAGAGAGGGTATTCTATAGTGACAGTGAAGTGTAAGGATCGGCGAAGGCTCATGTTCGACACGGTTTGCACGTTGGTTGACATGCAGTATGTGATCTTCCACGCCTCCATCTATTCCAATGGAGCCGATGCTTTTCAGGTATGCCAAAATTTCACGTTATTCACACAAAAAGAGTGTTCTGCGTATGACTCTCTCAGAGCATTGTTCATAAGAGAAATCATTTTTGTAATCTTGTAGAAGATGACTAATACGTGAATAATCGATCGGTCACGAAATTATCAAACAGTATATGTTTATTTACTTATCAATCTTTAAGTACACTTGTTGTTTTCTACAATGTACTAAAGATTCCCAAACATTTAACTCCCCCTGAGTTAAATGTGTAAATACAACTCACACTGTTTCCCTTTTTCAACCCAGTATCTATTTAAGTGCACCTAAAACTCTGAACTTTTCTGTTCTCTGTTTTGTGCACTCGCCCGATACTCCACAGACTTCTTGATCTTCATTTTCAACTTCAGATCAATTTATCTGTCATCCTCACGGCTCAGCAACCACCTCCTGGTCTTCAGCTGCGCCGTTGTGCTGAAAATCTTCAGCTTTGAATCCGGTCGATTCAAATCATCCTTATTCTTCTCCTAGTTCTTCTAGTTGACTCGTTCCAGCCTTCTTCATTTTAAATTTAAGCTCCCTCAATATTCTCAACCACCTGAAACACAATACATAAAACTCGATCCAATTTTTACTGCATTAACATATATGTTTAGTCCACTTATGATATACTGAATTTCTCCCAATAGAAATTGCAACCGTGTTGTCACAATGAATCAACAAACTCCCACTCATATCAAAACAAAATTCTGTAAACAACCTATTCAACAATAGAGCATGGTTTGTGGTTGTACAAAGGGTTGCGTATTCAGTCACTTCAGTTGATTGCCCAATGATAGATTGCTTCTGAGTTCTCCAGCTAAACATTACACTTCCAATGGTGAAACAAAATCCAGTAGTGCTTCTTGAATCCACCATACTCCCAACTAAGTTAGAATCCACATATCCAACAAGTCTAGCTTCTTGTATCCTCTTAAATATCAGTCCATAATCAACACTTCCAGCTATGTACCTCATCACTCTTTTGGCTTCTTGGAGACTCTTCTCTATAGGCTTGACATTGCTCCTTGATAGATATGATGCTGAAAATGCCAAGTCAGGCCTCGTTGCCGCCAAATAGAGCAAACCACTAACCATACTTCTGTATTTGGTTGGATCAGCAAGCTCAACTCCATCTTCAAAATTCTTACCATAAGGTGACAATGGTGTGCTCAAACTTTTAGAATTCTGCATCCCAAACTTCTTCAGCAACTAGTTTGCATATTTGGACTGATTTAGAAATATTCCATCTGCGACATTGCTGATCTCAAAACCCAAAAGTACCTCAACTTGCTAAGGTCACTCATCTCAAATTCCTTGTTCAATTTACCCTTGAATTCCTTGATCCGCTCCTCATCATTTTCTGATAAGCCTGGCCAAATCAATTCTTGGTTCGGTTATGATGGGTACGAGTTATTCGGATTTCTATAAATAATAATCAAAATTATGATCAAATTTAAATCGGTTCGGTTTTATAATGGTTCGGTTCAGTTCGGTTATATGTATAAAAAAGGATAACCAAAATAAAACTTGGAACTCTAATTAAGTCGGTTTGGTTCGGTTATTATTCGGATTTGGTCCAGTTTCTTCACATCTAAGATGAAATCACTCTTGTATAAGAAAAAAATGTATATATAAAAAATAGAAAAAAGTAGAAAAAATGAACATAATTGAATATCACAGTGAAAATAACTTGAAAAAAAATAACTTATTTAATTCTAAAAATGTATCATTCACTAAAAATAACTCTAAATTTCTCCACAATTATATGGAAAAACATAAGCAAAGATGACATAAACCTGAAGAATAACCACCAAGGAATTTGAAGTTTCCTTGAAGAAAGTGATGGGTGAAGTGAAGGAGAAAGCCAAGTGAAAAAGGAAAAAAAGATCACGTGAAGAGAAGAAACAAATGGAGGCTAGTGTTTTTCTAATAATATATTTCAATAACCATTTGGTTAACCGATAATTTTCGATTATTACCCGAACCGAACCAAACCTAACGGGTTTTACATATTCATACTCGATCGGGTATTTTAAGTATACCCAAACCGAACCGAAATACTATAATTCGGTTCAGTTTGGTTCGGTTTGGTTATTAAAACCCGAACCATAATATCCAGACCTATTCCCTGAGATGATGAGATCATCAATATATAGACAAATAACCTGAATATCCTGATTTTTCTCATGCAAATTCATTGCAGCATCACAATCACTCATCTTGCATCCTTCACCAATGAAAAATGAGTTGATTATGCTATACCTCTAGGAGCTTGTTTTAATCCATACAAGGTCTTCTTCAATCTCAAGACCTTGTCCTCTGCTCCATCAATCACATGTCTAGGTGGTTGTTCAATGTAAACGTCTTCTATAATTTCTACATTAAAAATTGCAAACTTTACGTCCATTTGATAAAGATTCCACCCCTTTTGTGCTAGTACTGCAATCAAGGTCCGAATTTTACCATGTCTAGACATAGGAGCAAATGTTTCTCCATAGTCCATACCTGAGTTTGAGTGAATCTCCTTGCAACTACCTTTGCTTTCAGCTTTTTTTTGAATATGTCCAACCTCATCAGTCTTCACCTTATATATCCACTTAACATTGACGATTTTGTGATCTTTTGGTAGCTCAGGAAGTTTCCATGTTTCATTCTTGTTGATCATAAAAATTTCAACATCCTTAGCATTTCTCCATCTCTTGTCTGCAATAGCCTCCTCAAGGGTTGCAGGCTCCTTAACTGACACATAACAACATTCCTAAACTTGGTTTGATTTCCCACCACTGGTTCAACATCTTCATAAATATCAGCAAGTCCCCTCATCCTGTGAACCAACTTAGATGAACCTTTTCTATTGCCCCTGCTTCCCCTTGTGCTTGGCTGGCTTAGTCTGAAGATATAAGTGAGAATTTAGGCAATGAACATCGGATCCC
This sequence comes from Gynandropsis gynandra, assembly GCA_036759665.1. Lineage (NCBI taxonomy): Eukaryota > Viridiplantae > Streptophyta > Magnoliopsida > Brassicales > Cleomaceae > Gynandropsis > Gynandropsis gynandra. The sequence continues at coordinate 26,792,739 of CM071861.1, read as the reverse complement.
TTTAGACCCTTGTCCTTCCTCCACTGTCACTGCAGAAGTCCCCAAATATGTTGGTTTCCTTACGCTTGATTGGTATGTTTAGACTGAAACTAAGAATCACAACATGTTTCCAAGTTTCAGATTGTGTCTTCTAATTTCAACCCTTATTTCTTCAAAAATCAATCCCTTGCCACATCCACCCTTCCAGTGCTCAGCTTATACATTATGTATCCTTTTTTCTCATGCTGCTATATCCCACAAATATAGTTTTTTCAGATCTTGCATCCAATTTCTATCCTTGTTGTGCTGAAACTAACACATGACAAAGACTTCCAAACACCATGAGATGGCTCACACTTGGCTTGTGACCACTCCAAGCTTCCAATGGCATCTTGTTGTCCAATGTTCTTGTAGGTAGTCTGTTCCAAATGTAGGCTATAGTAAACATCCCTTCAACCCAAATTTGTTTGGTAGTCCCTTGTCCTTGAGCATGCTTCTTGTCATCTCCACAAGTGTCTTATTTCTCCTCCGACTACTCCATTTTGATGAAGAGAGTAGACCACACTTAGTTTTCTCTGAATCCCATGTTCCTTTAGAAAATCTGTTAAATTCTTGGAGTTAAACTCCCCTCCTATGTCTGACCTCAACTTCTTCACCCTCTTTCCAGTTTGAGTTTCCACCAAGCGCTTGAACTTCTTAAACATGGTGAATGCGTCTGATTCGAGTCTTAGAAAATAGATCAAAAGCATGTGAGAGTAGTCGACTATGAGTGTCAACAGATACACACTCCTATCTCGAGATGGGGTTTGTATAAGAGCACAAAGGTCTGTATGCATAAGCTCTAGAATTTCCTTAGTCTTAGCTTCTGAATGTTTGGAAAATTCATCTATGGGTTGCTTCCCTTGCATGTAGGCCTCACACACCTTCTTGACGACCTTGATCTACCGACCACGCCCTTCATTGACCGTTCATCAGCATTATCTTACATCGTCTACTGCTAAGAGCGTTCGTCCTCGCAACCCTATCGGAAGGGTCTGCACCATGACCCAAGTTAATCAAAAGAAATGATTAAAAATCGAATAAATAACAAAAATGATATATGATGAATTAGTTTGAGGCCAGTTGCCAATGCATCTACGACCATATTTGAAAGCGTGGCGATTACCGTGAAAAATGTCTGAGCAGATAAATATGACCCTGCTTCTGCGTTTGATGATGATGATGATGCTTATTGCATATTTCACAAATTTTCTCCAAAACTGGTGACGTTAAAAACCATGTCACCTTTGTGAAAGAAAACTATGAAATCCCCAATACGAAAATCATGGTCCTTGGAGAAATCTTTTCATCCATCAGTGAATCTAGAGCAATCCAACTTGACTTCCCATGTTCTGTAAGACACATCTGATTTAAGCGTTGTTGTCCCTCGTTTTCTCGTCAATATGCTCATCGAAGAACTTCCTTAGAATGTCTTGTAACAAAAAATAAAAACAAAATCAAATCTGTACATTTTCTAGATGTAACATACCGACAGAGAGACAGATGAAGAAAATTACACGGTAGTTCTCTAGAAAGCTCGGAAGAATGATTTGGACGAAATAAGAGAAATTTGGCATTTTCGAAGCTGGGAGGTTGTGAGTGTTAGGGAGATAGATGGGTGGAAGATGATGAGAATTAGAGAGAGTGTGTCGTTATTCGAAAAAAGGGAAAACTGGAATTCGAAAAGACATGACCTTGACATCGAACCGACGGAAGAGAAAGGTTGTGACCAACTTTGACCACACTGTTATATTTTTTGAAATTTTGGTGAAAAGTTCGACGAGAATTTTGGTGAAAGTAATACATTTACGGTGCCAAACTAATTTATCAGTCGGTGAAAATAATACATTTACAGCGTCAAACTAATTAATGTCAAATGAGGGTCGCATGGGTCGATTGGTCACAATATATGGATCAATAGATGCTAACTCGACGAATTTATGGATTTTTAAGGATTAAAGGACAAAAACCAATAATAATAATAATAATAATAATAATAATAATAATAATACATTTACAACGTCAAACTAATTAATGCCAATTGAGGATCGCATGAGTCGCCTGGGTCGTTTGGTCACATAAATTGATCAATAGATGCTAACTCGACAAAATTATGGATTTGTAAGGATTAAAGGACAAAAACCAATCAAAATAATACATTTACAACGTCAAACTAATTAATGCCAATTGAGGGTCGCATGGGTCGCTTGGTAGCATATATGGATCAATAGATGCTAACTCGACAAATTTATAGATTTTTAAGGATTAAAGGACAAAAACTAATCAAAATAATACATTTACAACGTCAAATTAATTAATGCCAATTGAGGATCACATGGGTCTGGATTCGCTTGGTCGCATAAAGGGATCAATAGATGTTATCTCTACCAATTTATGGATTTTTAAGGATTAAAGGATAAAAACCAATCAAAATAATACATTACAACATCAATCAATGGTTAAAATGGATTTTGACCCATGTGTCCCAAGAAGTGTAGAATGAATGCTTGTGTTTCAAAAGTGATAGCAGTGTTTTAAGAACTCGTCGGATGAGTGAGACAATTTTTAAAAAATACACTTAACATTTGTTCAAATGTTGATATTATTGATATTATTGTCTACATTGATTCTTAATTAGACATCTACAACTCAAATATTTTGATAATGACATTTTAAAAAAGAAACGCATGGGTTGCATGAGTCGTTTGGTCGCATATATGGATTAATAGATGTGAACTCGATGAATTTTTGGATTTAAAAGGATGAAAAGACAAAAACCAATCAAAAGAATACATTTCAAATTTGTTTAAATGTTTATATTATTGATATTATTGTCTACATTGATTCTTAATACCGATAACTGAAACATGAGGCAAAGACTCTACACACATTCTATTTCCACTTGAGAGATAGTTCATTAGGCGAGAGTTATCTCCTGCCATGTACTCTGTCTTCCAGTCTTCTGTTTTTTTCTTGTTTGGTATTGCAGTCCAGAGTTATCTACTGCCATGTACTTCGTCTTCCAGTCACATTTCAAGAGTGATCCAACACCGTCACCTAGGTCACCAATGCAACTCGTGAGTGACTGCATAGAGACCGAATCTGTCGATTACCAAGACATTGAGTAACACATAGACATCATGATGCTCTATGTCTACCATGTCACCTTCGTGACGAAGGTCACAAAGGTCACAAAGATTTTTCATAGAATTTGAGGTTAGAGACACGAACTAAGAAGGAGACATAGATGTTGAGTTCTAGACATGGGTCAGAAGACAAGAGTCTAACAACAAAACGATGAGTCACATGGGTCAGAAGATAGGGCCTGACATCGAAACGACGAGTCAAAAGAGTCACACGGGTCGCATAATTTGCATGGGTTGCAGAAGTCGCATGAGTCGTATGGGTCGCATTGCATGAGTCTTTCTAATTTATTCCAATTGAAAGGGTCGCATTGGGTCGGATGGGTTCCCGTTTAAACTTGATTCTAATTCAATCTAATTGAGGGTCGTACAAGGGTCATATTGGGTCGCATGATTCGGATGAGTTCCCGCTTAAACTTGATTCTAATTTAATCCAATTGAGGGTCGCACAAGGGTCATATTAGGTCGCATGATTAGTATGGGTTCCCATTTAAACTTGATTCTAATTTAATCCAATTGAAGGTCGCACAAGGGTCATATTGGGTCGCATGAGTCGGATGGACTCTCGTTTAAACTTGATTCTAATTAGTTTCAATTGAGGTCGACGATTTTATGAATTTCACGTAATTACGAATAATAGATATAAAATTAAGACATTTTCAACATTTAAATATGGATTTATTTATAATGATTGACAAAGGTTACAAAAAGATAACTAAAAAAGAAGGTTGTAAAATTTCACAAAGGTTAAAAAAAGTAAAGAAAAAGGTTATATAAGAACTCAAAGGTCACAAAGGTCAAATTTGGTAGAGACACATCAGAGCCCTCCCCGGTAAATAATTAGAGACATTCGTGTGTGACTCAACGCCATCTCCAAGTTAACCTCCAACCATAACCTTAAGTATCACAGATACAATACGATGTTTGAGTCTATTGATTACCAAGACCTTATATAATGCAAATACAACACAATGTCCTCCATCCAGGTTGTAAGCACTTGTATGTATCTGCATAGAGACCGAATCTGATGATTACCAAGACCTTGAGTAACACATAGATAGCACGATGCCTTGCGTCCACCATGTGACCTTTGCGATGAAGGTCACAAAGGTTACAAAGGTCACAAAGATTTTTCAGAGAATTTAGGGTTAGAGACTTAGACAAAGAGAAGAGAGAGATAGGATGCTTCTGATTTAATCTCATCTCAAATGGATGAAATGGTGAGACATAGAAAATTTGATGAACCTTTTAATATAGGGGTAACAGAGATGGAAGGACATAGAGTGTCGAAAAGATAGGAGTTTGACATCAAAACAACGAGTCGCAGGGTCACATGGGTCATGAGTGTGGAATTCGAAAAAAAGGCATAGCTGGCGTTGGAAAAGCCAGGAGTTCGACATCGAAATGACTATTCAAAGAGTCACATGGGTCACATGAGTCGCAAGGGTCGTGATGCTTGCCTAGTATGTGTGGTTAAATGAAGTTTCAATTCCTAGACCACTCCAAATATATGGATCGTGTAATGCAAGGTTGAATTCAAGGAACTAGTGCGAACATCAAAACTGAGACTCAAGAGAAGAAGATCGATCAACATATGATTTTCAAGCTAGAAAATAAAAGCAAAACATAAAGAGAACAGAAAATGAAAACAATGCAGGGAATAGAAGATTATCAAGCCAGAAAACTAAGACATAAAAGAATAACAAGATTAAATTCGATAAGATAAAACACCACGGGTTTCGGAAATACCGAGACTTGTAATGGGCGTTTCTATGAATCATGAAATCGGATTAAATCACTCAAGTTCAAATATCGAAAGTGACTCTCTCAATGCCTAAATCCACTACCTAGGAAATCAAACTACTCATCTCTCGATGTGGAAAATCAACAACCTAGATGCATGAGGAACACTATCACGGTTCCTAAATAGATTATCCGACATGTTAGATTCTCATTAATCTAATTCATTCTAGCGTTAAATCCAAGAACTTAATCTATTTTCTCAGCCAAGACAAGCCTCTAAACTCATTAAGTCAAGGGATTAACAATGATGAAAGCATTAAGAACAACACATTAAACCAATTAAGAGAACAATCCGAAATCAAGCATTAAAACACAAACAAATCCATTACAAAGACATCCCTAACCCATGGCAAAGAGGTTTACTCACAAATCATAGATACCAACACAAAACCTTAGATGAATGTCATACAAAATTACAAATCATGGAGAATAGCAAAGAGATGAAGTTTCAATCTTCCCTATACCCAATACTAGCCTTGAATCGAGTTCTTGAGCTCCCAAAATCACCTCTCCCGATTTCTCCCTCTACAAACAGAGTCCTCTGGTCTAAACTTCATCCTCCCCAAGCTTCATTTCTTCTTTCCTTTTATTTTGCGTGAAAATACATTAGGTTTCTTCTACGCCCAATTGGGCACAAATCACCCGGTCGGACAGTCTTCAAAAAGGGCGATCGGGCTGTCTAAGGCATCCGATCGGGCACTTCTAAATCTATGGTATTTCTGATTAATGAGACCGACCGGGCTGTCTAAGGCACTTGATCGGGAACTTCCGAATCCAGAGTAGTTATGCGGCATTTGCTTGTGTTTGCATCCCGATATCTTCGTTTCCTACGAAACACGAGAAAACAATAGAAGAAGCCTCAATTCTGCTTAATATATCGGTAAATTCCAAAATCATAATAAAACTAATCCTATAAAGAGATGAAAATCCTAAGACAAATTATGTGTTATCAGGTTGCAATGGTCGCAAGGGTCACAATGGTCGCAATGATCGCAAGGGTCGTACGGGTCGCATGGGTTGGTTGAGTTACGAAGGTCACAATTGTTCTTAAACGTCAATGAGGAAAAATAGATGCGAAATTGAAGAATTATCTATTTATAATGATGAAAGTCACCAAGTTTTCGTCTAAATAATACAAATAATATAATATTATAAAGTAATAACACAAATAATATAATATTACAAAATAATAAACCTTATTTAAGTTGGCGTTGCCTCGGTTGTCACGTTCCAAACACTGTCAGTGATGTTGGCATTTGAACTCGTTTATCTCGACAAAGATTGAGTTTGTCTTGACAAAGATGAGGTATTTCTCCGAGCCTCACCGGATCCAGGATAACGATTCTCTTTTGGACTCCCTCTTTGCCTTTTCTCAGCCAACATAGTAGGTAGAACCGTAACTGTAGAATATTGAGGAGGAATGTTCCAATCATTGCAATCAGGAACCGGATACACGGTTTCTCGGTAAGCCAAACGCCATATCTCCTGGAGGTAGTATGTTGAACATAGTTCTGGTATCTTGTGATCTTTACCAACTTTATGTACAGCTGCAATTGCGTGACTACATGGATACGTTATCCATATCAAACATTTTTTAGTTGCACGTTCTTTTTTGAAGAGTCACTCCAAATCTTCTACCCATCTCATTTCTCACCTCATACTCATCACTCAACCTGTTCAATTCAATGAACTCATACTTGGATGCCTATCCAAACCGTTCATGTAACGTTTTCTCAACGTAATGTGTTAACTTTTGAGAATCATCACCAGTAGCTGCTTCCAACCTATACATATTGAACCATTCCAATTTCATTCCCAAACAAATATCTAAAAGCCTTAGGATCATAAACTTTTTTTATGTCTTCAACATTGAACTTATTGACTCGGCCTCATTAGTGGTTGATCATCTCGTTTTCATACGTATTTCTTGTTCGATTTAGGAGACGTTTTTGATATATATGTGATGTTTTACGTATGATTTCGTTTCCGTTTTGCTTGTTTTCGTGTTTTCATGTTCTTATAGGTCTTTACGCGTATTTGGATCATTTTGGAGCTAA
>CM071861.1:26758767-26780380 GCA_036759665.1 Gynandropsis gynandra | reverse complement strand
TGCTTAAATTTACTTGTGTTTGCGCTGATCACGTAGATGCATGTGTTAGGGGTTAGGAGAAGGAATGAAAGGAGAATTCTAGTCCTAGAAGATCAGGTTTAGAACAACCGAGGTTAGGCCACGAAAGTAGGGTAACAACGGTTGAGGGTGAACGGGTGAATCATAGAGTCTATGGGTTTAGTTCAAGGTGTCAGCCACGAAAGTAGGGGGCAGCTTGTCTAGATCACGTGTCTATGCCTCGAGATAGGGTAAATATCATATTAGGATCATCCGCCTTAGATAGCTTTAACTGGGATTGCATGATAGATAGGTTGATCGTTGGTTTCGGTAGTCTTGTGGTGAAACCGGTTTCCTAGGACGTTTGTCTTATTGTTAGAACCCGAGTAGTTTATTTACTTTCAGTATTTCATTCCTCATCCACATTCTTTCGTTAGCAAGTTTGATTCCTAGTTCGAGTTTAGGTAGTGTTGCGTAGTCTCTGTGGGATCGACACCTAAAATACTACACACGTGCCGTGCACTTGCGGGTAGTTTAGGTTATTTTATTTAACTCTGATACGCATCAGTGGTTAATAAGTTGTACTTTTCACCCTTAAATTTGCATCTTACCCACTTAACGGGCTCAAGTTCCTCTTTCTCCAAATACTTTGCAACATTAAGTTACATACGAAAAGGTCACAAAAGTCAAAATGGTCACAAAGGTCACAATAGTCACAAAAATCACAAAGATCATATTTGTACTTAGCCTTCAAATCATTAAATAGCACTTCAAATTTGTTCACTGTGTATATTTCTGCACATTTGAAGAACATTTCCGCCATAATATCACCCTTTGAACTCTTTCTACCTTGTCATTTACTGACGTGGCTTTTTATGTTTTACGACACGCACAAAAACCATGACCAGCTTGTTTGTACACTTGTTTGACTGCTTTTATCAAGTTTTTGTAGCGATCAGATATCACCACAACATCACGTCCATCCGGTATCACCTCTTTCAACCTTGACAGAATAACATTCATGATTCGTCCTTCTCTTTGTCTACTATTCCCATGCATGAGGATATTGATGATGTTCACCATCTTGCGTGGTTGCCACGATCAATGCTCGCTTGTACACTCTTGTCAAAAATGTTGTATCCACATCAACCACTTTACGAATGTATTTCCATCCTCTTATAGCCGCTTCGACAACCATAAAAAGGTTTGAAGCTTTTTCCATCGTTTTCCAGCTGAAGATTTGCGACAGATCCGAAATTTTTTTCTCTAAACATGTGCAACCACCGTGGAAGCCTCGTATAATGTTCAAAGTCATCACCACGAATCTCCTTTTGAGCACTGCATTTGCCTCTTAATGCCATCAAATACGATACATTGTCACTGTACTTTGCTTTTACACGAGCCATCAATATTTTTCTAGAGGTGTTTCATATTTTCTGACATATTCCTCATTCAAATAATCCTTATCCAATTGCGTTGTGCCCTTTGTAGCTTCTATTGATTTAGATACAGGTGAATAGTTATGAATGGGATAGTGTGTTTTCACACTAAACCGTTTGGAATTTGGGATTCCTACCACGTGTAATTTCCATTTACAACCACTTCCGGCAAACTTGCATCGTACTTTCCATAACTTCAAATTAGAAATCAATGTTATATATCTAAAACAAACTTCAATTGAACCCTTCCTTACAAATGCTCGTGCATCCTTCTTGCTATCAAACTCTTGTCCAATTTTAAGTTGCAATCCATCTTCGAACTCGAAGATATTGTTTTCAATGCTTGCCTTCTTGTAAACTATAATTTCCAATTGTCACCATCACCATCCTTATGCTTTGTTGGCACATTAGAATCAACTTTACGACTGCCACAAACAACTTCATCAACTACCACATTCATAGAACACCCACAATCTTCTCGTAACCCGCTGGTATGTTCACCTATCAAAATTATCCGATTCCAAAATATTTACCGTTTTCGTCGGATTACTCCCAACTCTACTTTTGTTATTTGAACCTAAAATAACACAATCATCATAATCTACAACATCTCCATCCTCACCTTCTCTAGCAATGCTGCCAAAAGCAGGAATTAGAGGTTCAACTTCCCTCTCAATTTTCATTTCACACTTCATACTTGTCAATTCTATCTCCACATACAACAGTGTTTGAATTCATCTAATGGATCGAACAGATAAAAAATAAGATGTTTTTCATTCATTATATATGTCGGCTTCCCATTTTCGCAGATATTGGGCAAATAGCTTAACTGCAAATTTGTTTTATGTTTTTCAACTTCATCTGTGTGCATAACTCATCAATAAGTTGATGGTATGTCAGAATAATTAGTGGAAAATAGAAAAAATACTCTCTAATTTTTCTGAACTCTACCAACCCATTTAGATTCTCCATTTACTTTTGTTTCCCATTTACAATCATACAAAAATAAATCAATGTGATTTTCGCATCCACCGAATCCATTACACTTGTAACAAAAACATAAAAAAGAGGGTAAAATTTTGTGACCCACTGCGACATGTGTTTCAAATTCAAAATAACTCTGTGACCCAATGCGATAGTGCGTTTCGATGAGACTCTGTGACCCAGAGCGACCGTACGACTCGATGAGACTCTGTGACCTAGTGCGACCGCGCGACTCGATGAGACTCTGTGACCCAATGCGACCATGTGTTTCAATATGAATCTATGACCTAGTGCGATTCGATGAGACTCTGTGAACAAGTGCGATCGTGCGACTCGACGAGACTCTGTGACCCAGTGCGACCGTGTTACTCGATGAGACATTGTGACCCATTGTGACCATGTGTTTCAATATGACTCTGTGACCCAGTGCGACCGTGCGGCTCGAAGATACTGTCACTCATTGCGATCATTTAATATTTCAATAAATATGACTCCTTTTGATTACATCAATATAAGACTTGTTTTGACAAAGGGAGAATCGAATCTGTACGTATTAGTCATTATTCACTTGGGTTATCCAATTCACAAAAAAATACGAAAAACACAAGAGAAACACAGAAAACTCACTATACATACCTGGTTTTTCTGCGAAACGTGCTTAATTGCAAGCTTCTTTGTTGACAACAAACGATTTCAACTTATTCGCGGCGAATCTGATGTTGATTTCAAGGTACCCACGATGATTTGATGCGAATTTCAAGCTACTCGTCCCGAATCTGATGTGGTGTGGGAGAACAGTAATTTTCGCGCCACATGAGAAAGAGAAATTGATGTGCTTTAGAGGAGAGAGAAAAATTATCGATTAATTAAAGGAAAATGGTTATCAATATTCTAAAGGTAGATTTGAAGTTGAAATAAGGAAGGTAAGGATTGAAGTCAAAATAGTAGTTGAAAGATATTTTTGAAGTTACCCGTTTATGTTTAATTCGGTTATATTTCTTCAAATTGAAAAGAAAAAGAAAAAGAAAGAGTAGTATCTATTTTGACGCTATTCCCACCATACCCTCAATGTTTATGTCACTAAGGAATACATATCTTTGCGTTATGATTCGGGGCAAAATCTTAAGAGGGACATTGTTTTCCATCATTCCCAGCAGACTCTTTATATGATTCAAGACATGAACAAGGAACAAAAAGGGTCTATGTTTGCTACAGTAAAAAAAAACCCTTTTGTGCTACCATTCAAGTAACATTCCGCATAATTCCCAATGGACCTTACGTGTCTCGTTCAAATATACCACAGTAATTTGCACCACAATTGGAGGCATCTCATGTAGGTATGTTTCATCGCTATTCACAACATACTCGATTTGCACCTCACTAGGGAATACAAATCAAATCATCACGTTATAATGAGGGCATCATTCCCTAAAGGCCATCTTCTTTGTACCTTATTTCACAATATGTATCAGCCTAACGGTTCATTAAAGGGACCAAATATGGTCTCCTTGTATTCACAAGAGATGCTATTGTGTATCCCATTTGTGAGGAAAAGAAGGAAAAAAGAAAGAGGAAGAAAGGGGGCAAAGAGGAAGGAGTTCAATTTGGATAGAAGACACACAACAAGAGAGGGAGTAGAGAGAGAGCATAATGTAGACGAGGATAGAGATGGGGTGACGAACATGGAGCGCGGAGGAGCTGTTGAAGACATCGGTAATAGAATAGGGAGGGATCTCGTTCTTTATCCATGTTGAATATAGTTATCTTTTGTGTTTCGTTTTCTAAGTCCATGTTCGAGTAGATCTATAACCATGGGTTAGAGAGTCTTTTCGGTATGTAATGAAGTCTTGTTCTTAATGCTTGGTGGTTCTTAACTATTTTATTCTTGTACGCCACTTGAATGAATGATTATGGTATTTGATTGTTTTCAGAATGATTGGTTGTTCTTAATGCTTTCGTTCTTGCATGCTACTTGAATGAATGCTTGTAGAAGTCAAATGAATATACGCCAGGGGATTAGAGTTTGGAACTTATCCATGATTTAGGATTTAATCAATTTAGAATCTACGCCAGATCGGTTTATTGAATCTAGTGATTAGGATAGCGGTCTTAATGCATCTAGTGGATGAGATTACGCAATCGGGAGATTGGTAGTACGCACGCTAGGTAGTGGACAAGTCTACACCAGTCAATTCCTATATTAGAGCTTGAATTTCCTGAAATCGTGATAATATCTAAGACCAATGATCATGTTAGAACTTTAGTGCATCATCGTGCATCACTCGACACTTGTGGTATTTAGTTAATTGAATTTAATTCGTTTATTAGTTAGTTTAGCTTTATTCGCATTCCAAACACTTATTGACTTTAACTGTCCTATACATTAGTTTACTAGCTTTAGAGTTGCATCGATTCTCTTCTGTTCGACCCTGGTACTACACGATCCGTATTCTTGCGGAAGCATTAGTCTAGGTGTTTTTCATATTTTTTTGAATTAGAACACTGCCCTTTCCGGAGTCTTTAGGATACTTTTGAATTAGAATACTGTCCTTTCTGGAGTCTTTAGTTGTTTTTCATATTTTTTGTTTTCTTTTCTTTTTGAGTCAATTTTTTTAACCTCTCGGAGCTTAATCGACTTTTGTGTTTTTTATTTTGTGAGCTAACATGAATGAGGTGCATTCTTTGTATGCATGTATAGCTGAAGTAAATGATCAAGTTGCGGGAATTTATCATATGCTATCTAAATTACGTCGTCCACACTATTCAGAGCAATCATGAGAACAAGAAGTTCGGGGGTATGAGGAAGTGCACTACCTATCGGGAAACTTTCAGCCACGAGTGATGCAAAGAAACCAGAACTTTCATCCATGGACGCACCCCGAACTCAGAATTATCAATCATGTGTGCCCCCTCGTCCGCATCAAGAAGCTAACACCGATATCATGTCTATGCTCCCCCGACTCTTACAAAGAGAGAAAGATCAATACGCCGAACTTACAGGGATGAGAGCAGATTATGATGATATAAAGAATCAAGTTGTGGGAATTCAAAAGCACCTAAAGATCTTAGACAAACAGGTTGCACAACTTGCTGCGAACTCCTCTAAACCGCAAGGAGCTCTATCGGGGAGACCGTAAGCAAAGTTTCATGAGCATGTCAACGAAATTTACCTAAGGAATGGTAAGATGATGGATCAGCCCTTTCCTTCGATGTTTGAAAGGGGTGAAGCATCTATCACAACAGTGGAAAAGAGCAAAAACGTTGAAGAGCACAAGAAGAAAACCGAAGATGAAGAAGAGCCAAAATACGTAAAACCTGAACCAAGACCGCCTCCTTTGCCTTTTCGACAACGTCAACACAAGAAAATGGTAGATCAACCCACTCCTTCAACATTTGAAAAGGATGAAACGTCTAATACAACAATAGGAAAGGGCAATAACGTTGAAGAGCACAAATTGAAACCCGAGAAAGAAGAGGAACCAAAGAATGTAAAACCAGATCCGAGGCCGCCTCCATTGCCATTCTCACAACGTCAATGCAAGAAAACGGTGGATCAGTCAACTTCTTCGATATTTGAAAAAAGGGAAGCATATAACACAGCAGCGGATAAGGCTATGGTTATTAATGAGCATAAGAAGAAAGCCAAGGAGGAAGGAGTTCAACTTGAATGACATACTTAAGCAACCATGCATGATCAATTCGGTGTTCCACGACGACGTCTTGGGAAAATTAGCCGAGGAAGTTCTTGAAGAAGCTAGGAATATGGATTCCCTAGAAACGACTCTCTTAGCAGTTAGAGAAGAATTATATAAGGACCCAAACGAGCTGCTGGACAACAAAAATAAGAAGGAACCCACGACCGAGATTTCAGCACGACCTGAGCTAAATGCAACGCAGATTAGTACATAAACAATCCCGAGATGCCGAAAAGCTACACCAAACGCCCAACACACAAATGGAACATCGACAAAGAACCCAAGGTGAAGATGAAACCTTCAACACAAAGATTCACACACCAACAAATTCTGGAGACGTTGATGGAAACTCCAGCCGCTGGACAAGAAGGGAATGACCAGCCAAAGAGGAAAAGAAGGAAAAAGAAAAGAGGAAGAAATGGGGCAAAGAGGAAGGAGTTCAATTCGGATAGAAGACACACAACAAGAGAGGGAGAAACATAGCACACCTAGAGAGGGAGTAGAGAGAGAGCAGAACGCAGACGAGGATAGAGACGGGGTGACAAAATCGGAGCGCAGGGGGGTTGTTGAACACATCGATAATAGAATAGGGAGGGATCTTGTTCTTTATCCATTTTGAATATAGTTAACTTTCGTGTTTCGTTTTATAAGTCCATGTCTGAGTAGATCCATAACCATGGGTTAAAGAGTCTTGCCGATATGTAATGAAGTCTTGTTCTTAATGCTAGGTGGTTCTTAATGCTTTTATTCTTGTACGCCACTTGAATGAATGATTATGGTATTTGATCGTTTTCGAAATGATTGGTTTTTCTTAGTGCGTTCGTTCTTGCAAGCTACTTGAATGAATGATTGTAGAAGTCTAATGAATCTACGCCACGACATTAGACTTTGGAACTTAGCCATGATTTAGGATTTAATCAATTTATAATTTATGCCAGTTAGATTGAATCTAGGGATTAGGATAGCGGTCTTAATGCATCTAGTGGATGAGATTACGCAATTGGGAGATTGGTAGTATGCACGCTAGGTAGTGGACAAGTCTACGCCAGTGAGTTCTTTGCATTAGAGCTTGAATTCCCTAAACTCGTGAAATATCGAATACCAATGATCATGTTAGAACTTCATTGCATCATCGTGTATCTCTAAAAACCTGTGGTGTTTAGTTAATTGAATTTAATCAATTGATTAGTTAGTTTAGCTTTATTTGCATTCCAAACACTTATTGATTTTAACCGTCCTATACATTAGTTTATTAGCTTTAGAGTTGCATCTATTCTCTTGTGTTCGACCCTGGTACTACACGATCCGTATTCTTGCAGAAGCGTTAGTCTAGGTAATTATTACTTGAGATTAATAATAACATGTAATCCGTCATAGTATTTTCATGATTCTTAGGTTTAGTTTTGATTAGATTTCTCGGACTTTACCGAGTTATTGAGTATATTCGAGGACTTCTTCTACGTTTTCGTGTTTTGTGTAGGAAACGAAGACATGAAGCAAACACGAGTGATTACGGCAAATCTACCCCAAAAACGTGATCAAGTGATAAGATGCAATATATGCACGGCCACGGAACCAAACATAACACCCTAGCATCGAGCGGATGGAGCAAAAACAACAAGATAACATAGCCCACTCGGGCTTGGAAGAGGCCCCGTGCGGGTTGCAACTCCAGCAAATTTTGCACGAGTTGGGGAGCTGATCAGCACGCACGGATTTGGCTGAATAACCTAACCCCGCGCGGGCTTCCATGACCAGAAATGTTTGCACGGGTCGGGCTGATGAAGAGCCCGCTCGGGATGTGGAGAAGCACTCACCCCGTGTGGGTTGAGCATGAGCCCGTGCGGGCCACCTTTCTCTCAACAACCTGTTTTAAATTTCAAACATGAATTAGAAAGAGAAGGGGTGATCCCAACAGAGGAGGACGAAGCACAGACTGGAAAAAGGAGAACAAGGAGACGAACCAGACCAAAAGAGAAGAGGGAGAGCATGGCTGAAGAAGGAGACTTCGGGAAATCGAAGGATTCATTGGAAGCCACGCTCATAGGATAGAGAAGATGCATACTTTACTGTTTGTATTTGTTTCTCTATGATTTCTGAGTAGTTCTCATTATCATGGGTTAGGGATGTCATTGTAATGGATAGTTTGATTCGTTAATGCTTTATTTCGGTTTTGTTCAATTGTATGGTTCAATAGGTTATACATATGTGCGTAATGCCTTCATACGTTGTTGATTTCATGCTTGAATGAGACTAGATCTATTCGAATGAGATTAAATATGTTTGAATGATATTAGAGATTCCTCTGGGCATCGAGAGAGTCAGACTTGAGTCTCGGGAATTAACTTTTGAATGAATTAGATTAATGAGAATTTGACCGATCGGTTAATCTATTTAAGAATGGTAATAATCGAGGTAGAACCCCCATTGTTCATCATGCATTGAGGTTGTAGATTTACTGCATCGGAAGGTGAGTACGTTTATATCTTAGATAGAAGATTTAGGCTCGGGAGAGTCATTTTCGTTTATAGAGGTTGAGTTTCCATCCGACATTAGAGGTCGAATTCCCTATTGTTCTTCATGCATCTAGACGTTCCACGCTACATCGGAAGATGAGTGACGTTGATTTCCTAGGTAGAGGATTTAGGCTCGGAAGAGTCATTTCCAGCATTAGAGGTTGAATTCCCTATCGTTCTTCATGCATCTAGATGTTCCACGCTACATCGGAAGATGAGTGACATTGATTTCCTAGATAGAGGATTAGATTTTAGTTCCTCATCGATTCATATAAACCGATTTCATGTTCCATAGAAACATCCATTGCATGTTCCGGTATTCCCGAAGCCCGTGATACTCTATCTTGTTGAGTCTAATTCTTCATCCTTTATTATCTTTAATTTCTAGTTTCATAACCATATATTGATCGATCTTCTTCTCGTGATTTCTTGATTCTAACCTTGCACTCAGTCCCCAGAGTTCGACCCTAGTACTACATGAACAGTATACTTGCGGTAGAGTGGTCTAGGAAATTTAAAACTCTGATTCCGACCATCAATTAACCACATCACCGTACAATCACATAGTGATTTAATAAGACAGAAATTTGAACCTTCGTCTGTAGAATTTGTAGAACAAAGATGAATTAGCGGAAGCAAGATAGAAAGAGTAAGAGCGAGCAAAAGATCGAGAGAATTAGAGAGAATAAGAATAAGTATTCTCTTATGTATTTCATTAGAACTAAAGGTACCTATTTATACAAGTAAAAAGGGTGAAAAACAAGGAAAATACAAGTACACATGCAAGGCACAAGTTTAGATGTAACATGCATGAGTTGGAGCGGTCAACAAGGCATAGGAGACCATATAGGTTATAAATAGGCTTGACCAGGTCGCAGGACGTGGGACGCGGGACGCAACTCAGGACACGGAGAATAGCAGGATGCGGCCCAGGACGCTGAGAGGAGCAGGACGCGGCTCGGGATGCAGAGAAGAGCAGGACACGTCTCAGGACTCGGAGAAGAGCGGGACACGGCTCTTCTTCTTAACATTCCCTTCAAGCTTAGGCGTTCAAAAGAAACATAAGTGAAGCCTCATTGAATGCGATGCCTTGGGATTGAAGATATCAATGAGGCCGATCCGATAATGGAGATCTTTGCAGACTTTTTAACTTCTGGCTTTGGTGAAAACATCGACGAACTGATATGCGCTTCTTGTGTATAGAATTCAATGATGCCATCTTCGAGATTCTCTCGAACAAAATGACAGTCAACTTCAATATGTTTTGTTCGTTCGTGGAACATCGAGTTGGATGCAATGTGAATTGCCGCCTGATTGTCGCAATGAAGCACCGTGTCATGTGATCGTCTCATTTTAATATGTATTTCTCGCATGATTTTAGAGATGATTACGATATACTGCAATGTTTACGTATAATTTTGTATTCGTTTTACTCGTTTTCATGTTTTCGTGTTCTTATAAGTTTTAATGCGAATTTGGCTCATTTTGAAGCTAAGGAACGTACACGGGACAAAGTGCTATCATCAAGGACTGTAACGGATCAAACGCAAACGAGGCAAGATAACAAAGTGCACGGCCAACACAATGCATAGCACAACCGGGCTGAGTAAACAAACACATGTCCGACCATGCATAAGCTAATGCCCGACGGTGCTCAATGGGAAACACCAATGCCCGACCGTGCACTAATTCCAACACGACCGTGCTTGGCATTTGACATGCATGCCCGACCGAACAACACCCCTTTGCATGACCGGGCTCATCATCCACAACCCCTGTACGACCGAGCACCCCTTCCTGCACGACCGGGCTGCTCAACCAGCAACCTACTACATGACCGTGCACCCATTCCTACATGACTGGGCGTTTGAAAAAGAAACTTCCCCGAACCTCATGCACGACCCCGGCTCCTAAGGTGCACAGTCATGCACTCTTCAAGGGATATGCCCGGTCGGGCTCACCATCTTGCACGGTCGGGCATGGACGCACACGGACCTGAAACGCAGAAAAGGAAACGTTCAGCCGTGGAGAAGAAAAGGAAGAAGACGAGATAAGAATGGAAAAACATGGAAAAAAGGTGAAAGAGGAAGAAAAGGAAAAACAATAGAAGAGGAAATAAGACCTATTCAATTGTTTTACAGAGAATTACACACGTTACAGATGGACTGAAGACAAAAACAAAGAGGACGAAGACAAAGACTTGCAAGAGACATTCAAGGGGCATCGAACATGGACTTCGGTTTCGTTTTGATTTTCATGTTCCTTAAACTATCTATTTCGATTATGTTTGTTTACGAAACCATGAGCGAGTAGTCGTTTTGTTCTAGGAGAATTGATTAGCCCTTGGCTATCCCAAACCACTTTAATTTATCTTTGAATGCAATTTCTCATTTTCGTTTATCTATTCTTTGTCTGAGTGCTTGAATGACTTGTATTTACGAAGGCCAAGTAGATGCATATGTTAGGGATTAGGAGAAGGATCGAAGGGAGAATTATAGTCCTAGAAGATCAGGTTTAGAACAACCGAGGTTAGGCCACGAAAATAGGGTAGCAGCAGTTGAGGGTAAAACGGATGAATCACGGAACTTATGGGTTTAGCTTAAGGCGTCAGCCACGAAAGTAGGGGATAACTTGACCAAATCAAGTGTCTATGCCTTAAGAGAGGGTAGATATCATATTAGGATCGTCTGCCTTAGATAACTTGATCGGGATTGCATGATTACATAGGTTGATTGTTGGTTTCGGTAGTCTTGTAGTGAAACCGGATTCCTAAAACGTTTGTCTCACTGTTAAGAAATCGTAGTTTATTTTTTTAGTATTTAAATCTTAAGACCAATATTCATTCGTTTCCAAGTTTGATTCGTAACTTGAGTTTAAATTGTGTTGCGTAGTCTCTGTGGGATCGAAACCTAGAGTACTACACCCGTGTCGTGCACTTGCGGGTAGTTTAGATTAATATTTGTTTAACTTTGAATCGCATCAGTCTGCGAAGGTTTGAGGCAAAAATCTTTAAGAAGAGCTCGGATCCAAATGAGCTCACATGTTGTATTTTCCATAGCTCGATACTTAGCCTCAGCGCTGGAACGAGAGACCACCGATTGCTTTTTGCTTCTCCAAGTGACAAGGTTCCCCACGACAAAGGTACAGAACCACATCGTTGATTTCCTGTCTATGTCGTCATCGGCCCAATCTGCATCACAGTATCCAATTAGACTAGTGTCATTGTTTTTACTCATTAGTATACGTTTTCTTGGTGTGTTCTTGATGTATCGGAGGATTCGGTCCACCATTTTCCAATGTTGTTCCTTTGGAGCATGCATATGCTGGCTGACCTGATTCACAGTATAACACAAGTTACGTCTTGTTATCGTGAGATATATTAGCTTACTGACAAGGCGACTATATTGTTTTATATCATGAAATGGTTCCCCCTCACGCAAGTCTTTGTATTTTTCTTCAATGGGGGTCTTGGCCGGCTTAGATCCGAGTTTACCTATTTCATTCAAAAGGTCCAAAACATATTTTCGTTGAGAAAGAAATAAAGTATCATTAGATCTAGTTACTTCAATTCCAAGAAAGTACTTTAAGTTCACCTAGATCCTTTATATCAAATGTGTATTTTAGAAAACGTTTAACACTTTCTATTCCTTTATTATCATCACCTGTTATGATGGTATCATCAACATAAACAAAGAGAACGATAATATCAGAATTTTTTCGAATGATGAACATGGAATGATCAGCCTCACTCCTCTTAAAATCATACTTTCGAACATCATCATAAAGCCTAGTGTACCAAGCTCGTGGGACTGTTTGAGTCCATAGAGAGCTCCCTTTAGTTTGCATACAATTCCTTTTTCGGTTTGGAGGCCCATGGGAGGTTTCATATAGATCTCTTCCTTTATTTCCCTCTGAAGGAAAGCGTTTTTAACATCCATCTGCCACAAACTCCAATTAAGGTTAATAGAAATAGAAAGATAATGAGAACAAAATGAAGTTTAGCAACATGAGCAAAAGTCTCAGTATAATCTTCCCCATACTTCTGATTATACCCTTGCGCTACAAGGCGAGCCTTGTAACGTTCTACCTCACCATTACTTTTATATTTGATTTTGTATACCCATTTGCTTCCAATGGGCTACTTTTCTTTTGGAATGGGGACAAGGTCCCATGTTTTATTCTTTTCGAAGGCTGCTAGCGCCTCAGCCATGGTTTCCTCCCATTTTGGCTTCTCTTCGGCTTCTCTATAGGTTTGTGGCTCGATATCCCTGTTAATTTTACTAAGAAAAGCTTTATGATCAGTATAGATAAATTCCAAAGAGACAAAATTTTGAATAGGATGTTCGGTTGCCATGCCATTGAAATAGGATGTTTGGTTGCGACGCCATTGAATAGGATTGTGAATCCATTTCGAGATTGGTCGCCTTATTCTAGTACTTCTCCGAGGCACTATCTCATTTAGAATCCTTCCTTCAACTTCATCGACGTCCTGGTCTTCATTTTGGTTATGATCATGGCTTTGATCTTCATTCTCATGATTTGAGGTCTGAATTTCCTCCTCATGATTTTTCTCAGAATATACATCATGGCTTTCTTGTTCTTCATTTTCTGATATTTCTTGATCATTTTGGTCTTCATGACGTTCAGGTACACTTGGTAGAGGACATGTTTCATTATTAGTTTTCAAAATTGAATTTACTAATTTTCTAAGGGACAAACCTATATCATTTGGTTCCGGGATTCCTTTAATCTCTTCCCAATTGATTTTATCATGAAAGCTCTTATCTTCGAGAAACATAACATCTCGAGACACTATTACATGTTGAGATTTTGGATCGAAACACTTGTAGCCTTTTTTTATTTACTGAGTTTCCGATGAACATGGCTTTAGTGCTCCTTGGTTCCAACTTGTTTCGCTGTGAGTCAGGAACAAGAACGAAACATACACAACCGAAAGTTGTAAAATACTCAATATCAGGTTTTGTAGAGTTTAATACCTCATAAGGTGATTTTTCCTTTACAACCTTTGTAGGAATTCTATTAATGATGTGACATGTGGTCATGACTGCATCGGACCAAAAACTTTTAGGAACATCTCGATCGAACATAATAGTTCTCGAGACTTCCATTAGGTGTTTGTTCTTCCTCTCGGCCTCTCTGTTTTGTTGCAGAGTATAGGGACACGAGGTTTGGTGTGTAATCCCTTGTTCTTCAAGGTACCTGTGAAACTGAAGACTAGTATACTCTCCACCATTGTCAGTCCTTAGACATTTTATTTTAGCATCATATTGAGTTAAAATATGTTTATGAAACTTTACAAACACATCATAAACACAACTCTTAGATGAGAGATCATAAAGCCATGTAAACTTTGATTTTTCATCGATGAAGGTTACAAAATATTTCTTTTGATCACGAGAAACACATGGAGCTGTCCAAACATCAGACTGGATTAGTTCAAAATAGTTTTTATAAACTGAAACAGAGTTTGGAAAAATTTGTTTTACGTGTTTTCCGAAAATGCAAGCTTCACATGTTTCATGTTTATCTTTAAGATCGGGAAAAATGATACTTAGAACTTTGCTATGAGAGTGTCCAAGTCTCGCATGTTATATAAAAACTTCATTAATATTTGAATTTGATAGAAACATGGACTCAGGATCACAATACATAGACTCAAGAACATAAAGACCATTGAGGAGCTTTCCTTTACCAATTACTTGTTTGCTTTTAATATCCTGCATCCAGAATGAGTTAGAATCGAAACAAACATAGCAATTAAGGTCTTTTGCAAGCTTTTGGACAGAAATAAGATTATTAGAAAGCTTTGGAACAAAGAGAGCCCTTGTATCATGACCGAGAAGCTTAAGCTTCCCTGTTCCTTTAATTGGAATACTCTCCCCATTCGCAATAGGAACGGAGCCACTATGAGGTTTTATATCTTTTAAGCTAGTCATGATTTTTTATCATATGATTTGTAGCTCCAGAATATATTATAATATGGTTTCGAAAAATAGAGAGAGAAATGGTACATTACCTCCCACTTTATCTACTTTGTTTGTTTGATTTCCTGACTTAAAAATTTGGAAAAACTCATCAAGGTCTGTCTTAGTGACAAACTCGGACTCAAAGGCCATATTAGCATTACCTTGGCCGTCACGACTTTTGTTCTTCAAATGGGGGTGAAGGATCCAACAACGATCCTTTGTATGACCTTTTTTTCAATGCTCACAAGAGAACTGCTTTTTGAAAGGCTTGATAGAAGTGGCTTGCCCAGAGGTGCTTTTAGAGACATTAGCATCCTCGGTCATTTCTTTAAAGATACAGTTTCCCCCTTCCTCCCTTTTAATCATCGTACAAACTTCATTAAATGAGAGAAACTCATTTTGGCGAAGTATGTGATGAATAAGGTCGTTGTATTTATCGCCGAGGGAGAATAAAAGATAAAAGACTTGATCCTAGTTCGCTCTTAAAGCGATTTCCATAGGATCCACAGTATGAGGCCTTAGAGAATCAAGTTCAGACCATAATTCCTTAAAATCACCCAAAGCCTGGCTAAAAGGCTTTTCCTCGTGCCTTAGATTATTAAGGTCTTCCTTTACTTCATGCACATGGCTAAGATTAGATTCATGCCAAAAACTTGTTTCAACTCGTCCCAAATCTCCTTAGGAGAATCTATGTGCCCATATGTACGAAGTATATGAGATTCGAGGGAATTTTGTAAGACAACCAAGGCAGTGAATTTATTTTGTTCCCATTTTTATGTTCGACACTTGAATCTACCGGTTTCACATCCGAACCTGTCACAAAACCCCAAAGACCTTGCATGCCAAGATTGGCCTTAGCAATCTTTCTCCAAATGGAATAATTGTTTCCATTGAATGAGATTGATATGCTTATCGAGTCCATGACAAGAGATCCGAGCAAATAAAGGGAAACAAAAACAAAGAGAGATTAAAAAAATTTGACCGAAAACAACTTTTGAAAGAGAATAGATTTCAAAAGAAATAAATCGATCAAAACATTTTCAGAGATTCGATCACAGCTCTGATACCATGTAGAATTTGTAAAACAAAGATGAATCAGCGGAAGCAAGATAGAAAGAGTAAGAGCGAGCGAAATATCGAGAGAATTAGAGAGAATAAGAATAAGTATTCTCTTATGTATTTCATTAGAACTAAATGTACCTATTTATACAAGTAGAAAGGGTGAAAACAAGGAAAATAAAAGTACACATGCAAGACACAAGTTTAGATATAAAATGCATGAGCTGGAGCGTTCAACAAGGCATAGGAGACCGCAGATGTCATAAATAGGCTTGACCAGGTCGCAGGATACGGGATGCGACTCAAGACGCGGAGAAGAGCAGGACGCGGCCCGGGACGCAGAGAAGAGCGGGACTCGACTCTTCTTCTTAACATCGTCAATATTGACTCACATTGGAAATGGAATAAATACCTAAATTGTGACTCATTGTTGAATTAATGCAACTAATATTAATCTAAGATTGCTCTCAACTTCTTTATTAGATAACACTTGATGGTGATCTTTAGCATTCTGTCCATGTGCTTGAATTCATACAGAAACTTTGGCTTTGGCGGCACCTGCAAAATGACCAATTAAGAATATATTAGACTTTTGCCGACTCAAGCGACTCTTGTGACTCAATTGGCCCTTGCGACTCAATTGGCCCTTGCGACTTAAGCGACCCATGCGACTCAAACGACCTTTGCAATTCAAGTGCCCCTTACAACTCAATCAACCCTCGCGACTTAAGCGACCCATGTCACTCAAGCGACCCTTGCGACTCAATGAGACTCAAACAACCCTTGTGAATCAAGCGACCCAAGCGACTCAAACGATCCTTGCAATTCAAGCGGCCCTTACAACTCAATCAACCCTCGTGACTTAAGCAACCCATGCCACTCAAGCGACCCTTGCAACTCAATGAGACTCAAGCAACCCTTGCGACTCAAGCGAAACTTGTGATCCTATGAGTCGCTGAAGTTGAAGAGGGTCATGAGTCTCAAGTGACTCACTAAGATTCATGACCCTCTTCGACTCAAGCAACTCAGTGAGACTCAAGCGACTCACTGAGACTCAAGCAACTCATTGAGACTCACAGACATTTCAAATTAACAAACAATTTTTCTTTCAATAGCCTGCAACGTAAAACCCTAGAAATCGATCCACTTACAGACACCATTGAAGATTGACTTGTACTCTCTTCTTCACTACTGATTCTTTTCATTTCTTTCTGACTTCAAAATCTACTTGGTCTCAACTTGAATTTTCCTTCTTGCTTACTTTGAACTCGATCCTTGCTCTCAACTTCAAAATCCCTCTCGCTCCTTGCTCTAAACTTTGAAACAGTTTTTCATTTCGAAGAACTGCTAGAACGTGTGTTTTTTCACGTGCGGAAATTTAAGGCAAATTTGTCTTTCTCCAATTTTTTTCTATTTAATAATTATTTTTATGATGGAAGACGTGCCTGGAGGATGGAGGGTGTCTCTGATATTCTCCCGAATTAAACTAAAAGTAAATAAAAAACCTTTAGAAACGCCCTTAAACATCTTTTAAAACCAAATAAAACATTTTTTTTCTACTACGAAAAGTCCAGCATGGAACTTCTACACTACTACACTTGAAATTTTAAATATTAATGAATTTTTTATTTGAATGAATAATTTCATCCTAATCCTTTCAATATGATATCAATTACAAGTAATTCATAGTTAATTTTATAATTATATCGTGCACAAATTCGTATTACTATGGTTAGACTAATTATTGAAAGAAATTAAGTTCAGATATTGATTTGTAGAATACTTTTTATACTATATCCAATAATTAATTATAAATATATTGGATGAATTGTTTTAGTTGCTAATAACATGAGTTTATTTTCATTACATATTCTATTATAACA
This sequence comes from Gynandropsis gynandra, assembly GCA_036759665.1. Lineage (NCBI taxonomy): Eukaryota > Viridiplantae > Streptophyta > Magnoliopsida > Brassicales > Cleomaceae > Gynandropsis > Gynandropsis gynandra. Next base: position 26,762,820 of record CM071861.1, on the reverse strand, counting down.
TAAATGATTTAAACGAAATTATTATTATTTTTAATTAAAATCATCTAGAAATTTCAATTTTCGAGCATGAGAAATAAATGTTCTATAAAGTGAATGCTTTCATTTTTTCCCCTAACATTGCATTTGATTATAGACTTTTTAGGTTTTAGGAATTAGGTTAGAATGGATGTTTTTAGCTTTCATTATAAATATTTAATGCTTTTATGAAATTAAAATGATATATAGATATATAATAACTAGATAAATTTTTATTTAATTTTTAGTTTTTTATAATACAATTGAACCATAAAATTCATTCGAATTTTGAAATTTAGAATTGAACATGATAATGCGAATTATCTGTTATAATTGATATTGGTTTTCCAAATATATTCTCCATAGTCATATTTTGAGGATTAAAAAAAATATCATTTATAGATTTTTTTCATCATTTTATATCTAAGTTACAGACTTACTATTCAACAAATATTATTTTATTTTTTACCCATTTTTAATTTTTTAGTTATTGTTATAACATAAAAATAAATCGTATAAATAATTATTATCTATTTTATTAGTTTGTTATTTATTTATTATTCGATATAATATTTAATACGGGTATTAAAATTCGCAAGTATTTAAATAATTTTTAAAGTAATCGAATTTAGATATCTATAATGAATAAATTCCAACAGCATATAGATAATAAGTACTATTGTTTGGAATAAATACAAATACTGTGGAGAGTGGCTAATCGATCATTTTATACAAGTCGGTCTATATATAAACACTTGACGTCGAAGGGAAAACACCATTACGGGTAGGGTTGGCAAAATATTCGAAGTATTCGTATTCAAAGCGAAAATTCGAATATTCGTGGATACAAATACAAATACAAATATTAGAATCAGATATCCGACAAATACAAATACAAATACAAATAGTAGACTCAATTATTTGAACTATTCGTATCCGTAAATACTAAATAGAAAATGTAGTTAATATATATATATATACATATATAAAAAATTGATTTTAATAATCAAATTGGAAATAAAAAAAACATTATTAATCTTATTTAAACACTTATTGCATAAATATGTAGTTAAATATGTAATATATTTATGATTGGAGTACTAAAATATCAAATATTTTAAAATAACTAATATTGTTGAAGATTTAATTTACACTCGAGAATGGTTCTAATCTAAATGAGTTGGATAATGTTATAGAGACACTACAATATATGAAAAAAATTCACTAAATATATAATTTTTTTGCAAGTTTTATTTTAGTGTATAATCTAACAATTTGTTTCATTATTTTAGATTAATTGACGATATTCGCAGAATTATAGACAAAACTAAATTTAAATGACTGATGTGGAGATGTTTGTGAAGATTTGGTACTTTGTTTTATTTATATTATGTATCTTTGCATCTTTGTGCGATTTGAATTTTAGTTTTAGATTATAGTTGATAATTATTGGTTTTTTCATTAACATTTTTTTATATATATTTTTTACGTTAAAAAATTTAGGTTCGTATACGAATATCCGTATATCCGACGGATATCCGTATATCCGACAAATATCCGTATTTACAAATACAAATACAAATATAAAATTTGAATATTCACCGGATACAAATATAAATACAAATAATTAGATATTTACAAATATCCATTATTTGTCCAGTTCTAACGAGAACCAAATACCCCGAATATGCGGCAGCGGAAAAAATACCAAATATAGATATATATATATAATTATTGGTATTTAATGGCGTTAGGCCCATTAAGATACGTAAATATGGATGTATGAATGTACTTTGCAAGTCTTTCGGAGGCCGAAAGGGCCAAGGTCCAATAGTAACTAAACATACGCCTACCCACTAAGTTCAACGAGTCACAATCTATTTTCTATTCTGATTTTATTTCTTTTACGCAATTTATTTATTATAAATTTAATTATACATATAAGTACCAAACTCTTATTTCCTCAAATTTACACGCTTTGGTTATTTTTTGGTATTTCATACTTATCATATTCTCCATTATATTTTGGTTATAATGTTATTTTCTCCTCATATTTAACTATTCTCCATATAACCCTTTCATTTAACTTAATGTTCTATTAAATCTTTCGATTATTTAAATCCCCAAAAACTCATAAATTGTAACCCGATTTTTGATCCAATTTCGATTTTAACCGATTGAAAGCTGATTTTGAACTGATTAAGGGTTAATTTTCATTAGCATTTGGTTCAATTTTGACTCGAATTAAACCTAATTTGGACCCAATTTGGATTCGATTTTGATCTGATTTCGATTTTCACTTGATTAAAACCCAAATCAATCTAAAATTTCAATCGAAAAAACCGAAATTTAAACAGAAACCAATTATTATTTATTGTTCTATTTTGACCCCAATTGAGTATAATTTTTACTCGATTTCAGTACAATATTGATCCGATTTTGATCCAATTTTACTTTTCATCCGATTAAAACCCTAATGAATCTAAAATTTCTACCGAACTAACTCGAAACAAAAATGAGTTTTATCCGTTTATACAATTTTGACCCGATTTAGGTCCAATTTTGACTCGATTTCACAACAATTTTGGCCACATTTTGATCTAATTTATTTTCACCCGATTAAAACTTAAAATCAATCTCAAATTTCAACCGAACTAAATCAAAATATAAATAAAAACAAAATTTTATCTCTTTGTTGATTTTGAAATGAATTCTATTACTTTTTAGCTTGATGCGTGTCAAGTTAAACAAGTTAACCTAAGACTACCTGCAAGTGCACGACACGTGTGTAGTAGTTAAGGTGTCGATCCCATGAGGACTAATGTAACACGATCTAAGAATTAAAACTAGAATCAATGCTTGCTGCAAAAGAATAAGGATGATGAGATGCAATGATGAAGTGATTAATATGCAGTGGATAAACGAGCTCTAAACAAAGAGACAAACGCCCTAGGATCCAATTTCACCGCATGACTTTCGAAACCCACCTCTGATCTATCTAATCGTGCATTTTCTATCAACATATCTAAGAAAGACGATCCTAATGTAGAACCTCCCCTCTCTCAAGGCATAGGAATGTGGCTAGATTGAGTCATCCCCTACTTTTGTGGTTTACACTCCAACTAAACCCCATTACGATTCATGATTCGCCCGATTCAACCCTCAACCGTTACTATCCTACTTTCGTGACCTAGTCTTGGTTGTTCTAAGTCCGATCTTCTAGGACTAGAATTCACCTTTCAGTCCTTCTCCTAATCCCTAGAAAATGCATATACGTGGCCACCATAAACACAAGACAGTAAGCGCTCAGACAAAGAATAGATAAACGAAATGGAGAAATGCATTCATAAACAAATCAAAGATAGTTCCAGTATAGCTATGGGCTAATCCCTTCTCCTAGAAAAAATCTACTACTCGTTCATGAGTCTAAACAACATAAAAGAAATCAGTAGAGTAAAGATAATAGAGATAATAAACAAGCGATGATCCCAAATCAAGCTCTGACTCCTTGTGCGCCTCCCGTCAAGGGGACTCTATGGATAGATGGTGGCTGTGAATTGTGTGTTCTAGATGGTGGATGGATTTCTTTTGTCTTCAGTCCTTGAGGCTTTATAAATTGAATTGGAAGCTCTTGGCCGACTGATTTCCACCAAATTCATCGGTGAGGGTTGCTGTTAGGTCGTGCATTTGATCATGCTCGACCGGGCTGTGTCCTTTGATGCATGCTCGGTCGTGCACTTGATCATTCTCGGCCATGACTTATCCATTTTTCGTTCTGTTCCATCTGTTGTGACCTTCAATGTCGAATTATGTCATGTGTATGCTCGTTAGCTTTGAAATGAATCGAATACGCATTAAAAGCTATAAGAACACGAAAACACGGAAACAAGTAAAACAGATACAAAATCACACGTACACATCGCAACTATGGTCATAGACATCTCTAAAATCATGCGAGTAACGTGTACGAAAAACGAGATGATCAAAATCCTCTAGACTTGAATGTTTGCTTGTCCCTAAGCAAACATAAACATGGAA
>CM071861.1:26681225-26739631 GCA_036759665.1 Gynandropsis gynandra | reverse complement strand
CCATTGTCACGGATCGGATTATGGAGGTCACTTCAGCAAGTCCAAAACCGCTTCAAAGGTGCTGCAAGCAGGATTTTATTGGCCGAACCTCTTCAAGGATCCCATAGGTATGTTTTCTCTTGTGATAGATGTCAAAGAACGGGAAATATAGGTAAGAGGAACGAGATGCCACATAACTACATCCTCGAGGTAGAATTGTTTGATGTTTGGGGTGTAGATTTCATGGGACCTTTTCCCTCGTCGTATGACAACCAATATATTTTGGTAGGTGTAGATTATGTGTCTAAGTGGTTAGAAGCTATAACAACGCCGACTAATGACGCTATGGTAGTGATGAAATTTTTTAAGAAGATCATATTCCCTCGTTTAGGAGTTCCTAGATTAGTCATTAGTGACGGAGGTTCACATTTCATTGCAAGAAAATTTGAGTCCCTCCTTAAGCATTATGGCGTGAAACATAGGTTAGCTACACCGTACCACCCACAAACTAGCGGACAAGTGGAGGTTTCGAATAGGGAGATTAAGAGCATACTAGAGAAAACCGTGTCTAGGTCCCGTAGAGATTGGTCGATGAAATTAGATGATGCGTTATGGGCCTATAGGACTGCATTTAAAACTCCCATTGGCATGACTCCTTTTCAGCTTGTTTATGGCAAGTCTTGTCACCTACCTGTCGAGCTAGAGCATCGCGCCTATTGGGCGACAAGGCTCCTTAACTTTGATCTTAAGAGTGCAGGTGAGAAACGACTTTTGCAGGTGAAAGAACTCGACGAGCTTCGTCTTGATGCATACGAGAACTCTAAGATCTACAAGGAGCATGCTAAGAGATGGCATGACAAGAAAATCCTACCTCATGACTTTCAGCCAGGTAACTTGGTTCTACTATTTAATTCTCGTCTTAAGATTTTCCCGGGCAAACTACGGTCCCGTTGGTCTGGTCCTTTTCATGTATGAGAGGTATTCCCGTATGGAGAAGTAGAACTTTGGAGCGAGACGAGTGGCACATACAAAGCTAATGGACAACAATTAAAACTCTACCAAGTCGCTCACCGTTCGAAAGTGGAAACTCCATTTCCCTTTAAGATCCACCTGTCGCGTGGGCATGAGGAATGGAGACGTCAAAGCTTAAAGACGTTAAATAAACGCTTTCTGGGAGGCAACTGATGTGTGGAATCAGAGGTTTTAATTTTTCCAAGACCACTCTACCGCAAGTATACGGTTCGTGTAGTATAAGGGTCGAACTCTGGGGACTGAATGCATCGTTAGAACTAAGATATCACGAGAAGAAGATCGATCAATATAAGATTATGAAACGGGAAAGTAAAGATAATAAAGGATGACGAAGCTAGACTGAAAAGATAGAGTACTATGGGTTTCGGGAATACCGGAACATGCAATGGATGTTTCTAAGGATCATGAAGTCGGTTTGTATCAATCGATGGGGAACTAATATCTAATCCTCTACCTAGGAAATCAACGTCACTCATCTCCCGATGTAGCGCGGAACGTCCAGATGCATGAAGAACAATAGGAAACTCTACCCCTAATGCTAGAAATGACTTGGCATGAGCCTAAATCTCCTACCTAGGAAATCAACGTCACCCATATTCCTATGTAGTGCGGAACTTCTAGATGCATGAAGAACTATGGGGAATTCAACCTTTAATGTCGGATGGGAACTCGACCTCTATAAACGGAAATGACTCTCTCAAGCCTAAATCCTCTATCTAGGAAATCAACGACACTCATATCCCTATGTAGTGCGGAACTTCTAGATGCATTAAGAACAATGGGAATTCTACCTCGATTATTACCGTTCCTAAATAGATTAACCGATTGGCCAAATTCTCGTTAACCTAATTCATTCGAAGGTTCATCCACGAGACTCAAATCTGACTCTCCCAAGCCTAGAAGAATCTCTAATCTCCCTCAAACATGCATAATCTCAGTAGAAAAGATCTAGTCTTATTCAAGCATGAAATCAACAATGTATGAAGGCATTACTCACAAATCGAACCACTCAATTGAACAAAACCGAAATCAAGCATTAATAACTAAACGATCCAATACAATGGCATCCCTAACCCATGGCAACGAGAACTACTCAGAATACATAGAGAAGCAAACAAAAACGAAGTAAGTGTTCGACTCCCCTATCATCCTGAGCGTAACCTCCGACGAATCCTTCGGTTCCCCGAAGTCTCCTTCTTCGGCCGTGCTCTCTCTCTTCTCCTTTTCTTGGTTCGTTCCCCTTGTTCTCTTGCCTTTTCCAGTCTGATCTTGGCTTCCCCCTTCTGTTCCTTTTAAATTCAGGCCGTTAAAAATTCAAGGTAGGTTATTGAGAAAAAGGTGGACCCGCGTGGGCACATAATGCACCCGCTCATGTAGTCCATCAGCCCGTGCGTGCACCACATTCAGCCCGTGCGGGCTGGCTTGCCCGAGCGTGCATCCTATGAGCCCGAGTCGGGCTTGCTCTCGGTGATTTTCTGGTTTAATTACACAACCTGAGCCCGAGCGAGCTCACTTCTCAACCCGAGCGTGCACATTTCAAATGTTGTTTCCGCTCCTTTCGCTCGGTGCTTGAGTGTTTCATTTGGATCCATGGTCGTGCACATGTTGTATCTTGACATTCAATCACGTTTCCGGGGTGAAATTACCGTAATCACTCGTGTTTTCCTTCATATCTTCGTTTCCTACACAAAACACGAAATGTAGATAAAATCCTCGAATATGCTCAATAACTCGGTAATGTCCAAGAAATCTAATAAAAACTAAACCTAAGAATCATAAAAATACTACGACGGATTACGTGTTATCAGCAACCCAGCTGTTGTTTTCTATTTTTTTCTTAGTTTTTAGTTTGAGACTCAGTTATTCGTTTAAAAAATAACAAAACACAAAAAAACCACCACAAACGTGACTTCACTTCCCTTACCCTCCATCGGAGCTTCACGTCGAGGATGCCGTTCAATTCAAGTCTGGGGGAGCAGCTCACGTTTGTTAAGTGATTTCGTCTCATTTTCTCTTTGATTTTGTAGTTTTTAGTTTGTTTTTTCTTTCGTGAGTCAGAGTCGTCCTAGGCACTTGTCCGGTGCCACGTTTTGAGATGAACCCAGAACCTAGGATGCTTAAGGAGTTGGCCTTTTTCGTGAGATTTTGCATGTTTGAGCTAGGTTTTCCCTAAGCGTTAGAGTTTATTCGTCGGCTGAAAAACAATAGGTCGTAATTCTTTGGGAATCCTAGTGTTGCTTGTGGGGGTTTAGACGAGGTTGCGAGGCTAGTTTATCGTTTATTCTCTCTATCCAGATGGCCATACTTCGTGTAGACGATGCTTTACTTCACTTTTTTATGAGGATTACTATATCGTATAAATCGAGCTTATTTTGCAGATTAAAAGCGCACACTAACACTCCGTTGTCGACTTATTTTGCAGATTAAGAGCGCACACTAACACTCCGTTGTCGATAGAAATAATACCTAAAAAGCATGATCTAAAATAGATATGAGTGCATCGACCTTGTTACTCTTTCGATGGTTCGGGTCTAAGTGGTGGGTTGGCGATCATCTTTCTACGTCCTAAGGGCATGGCACAAATAAAACGCCGCCTACTCCGCTGCACTCTTGAACGAGATGCATGAGTATACCGTCATCGGTATCTGGGTCTAAGTAGAGGCTGGATCTCTTCAAATCCGACGTCTTAAAAGCCTAGTGTGTATGAAAAGAAAGAAAGAAAAAAGAAAAAACATAAGACATAAAAGCAAAAAGAAAAGAAAAAGAAAAAACGAAAGAAAAAGCTCGGAAAAGAAACAAGTATCCACGGTTGTTCTAGGTTTAGCATTTGTCTGAAGTCTTGTTTGGTGGAGAGAGTTATGGTGGCTTGTTTAGTTTGCCTTTGATTTACTTTCTCATGGGTAGCCTTGATGAACCTAGGATGAAGACTGAAAACTTAATTAGGCCGAATTTGCTCTCTACATGCTAGTTGATCGGTTAGGTTCGCATTAGCGGCATTTCTAGGAGAGAGGGGAATTCTCGGATTTTGTAAACCCCACGTGTTCCACGTTTACGTTTGCTTAGGCACAAGCAAACATTCAAGTCTGGGGGATTTTGATCATCTCGTTTTCATACGTATTTCTTGCACGATTTTAGAGATGTTTATGATATAGATGCGATGCTTTACATATGATTCTGTATCCGTTTTGCTTGTTTTCGTGTTTTCTTGTTCTTACAGGTTTTTATGCGTATTCGGTTCATTTCGGAGCAAAAGGACGTGCACGAGACAAAGTACTAACATCGAGGATCATCACGGAACAAATGGGACGAGAATCGACAAAAAACACACACTACCCGCGCGGGTAACTCCCTAGCCCGAGCGGACATTTATTACGGTGATTTTGTCCGGCAAATTGAGCACGAGTTGGGCAAGAACTACCACGCCTGGGGCCTCAGCCCGAGCGGGCAACAGCACAGCCGGACTAGGGCACCTTCTAGCCCGAGCGGGTTGCCTCGTTCTCCATCGCGTTCTTGCGCGATCTTTCGCGCCGTACCCGGGCGGGTCACTTACCCAGCCCGCGCGGGTCGCGTCCGTCATCTGCAACTCCAAATAAGTTAATTTTTCTTAAAACAAATGGGATTTTTTTGGGGACTTATACAATAAGGAAAACGACTTTAGAGAAGAGGAATAAATGATATTTTGCTGGAGAAAGTAATGGAAATGTCGCCCAAATTGTTCAAGAATGGAAACTCATGAAAAGACAACAACTGGTGGCTGCTGCAACAAAAGGAAGAACTGTACGGCCGAAAGGGAAAGAAAGGAGAAAAGAAAAGAAAAGAGTAAGAAAAGAAGAAGAGAGGAGTGAGAGGTCAAGCTCATTCACTCAGTTTCAGTTCTGGATCGAGGAGAGAGAGTAGAGAGAAAGAGGAGGTTCTTGCGAAGGAGACTTACAAGGAGCATTGGAGATCAACCCCACACTTCGATTTCGTTTGGTTTTCATGTTCCTTAGACCTTCTATTTTGTTTATAATTATTTACGGATGCATGAGCGAGTAGTTTGTTTGTTCTAGGAGAAGGGATTAGCCCATGGCTATCCCGGAACCACTTTTGATTTATCTTTGAATGCATCTTCCCATTTTCGTTTATCTATTCTTTATCTGAGTGCTTAAGTTACTTGTGTTTGCGATGGCCACGTAGATGCATGTGTTAGGAATTAGGGGAAGGACCGAAAGGAGAATTCTAGTCCTAGAAGATCAGGTTTAGAACAACCGAGGTTAGGCCCTAGAAGATCAGGTTTTGAACAACCGAGGTTAGGCCACGAAAGTAGGGTAGCAGCGGTTGAGTTTAAAACGGATGAATCAGAGGTCTTATGGGTTTAGATCAAGGTGTCAGCCATGAAAGTAGGGGGTAACTTGACTAGATCACGTGTCTATGCCTCGAGAGAGGGTAGATATCATATTAGGATCGTCTGCCTTAGATAACTTGACTGGGATTGCATGATAGATAGGTTGATTGTTGGTTTCGGTAGTCTTGTGGTGAAACTGGTTTCCTGGAAGTTTGTCTCATTCTTAATAACTAGCTTGTTTATTTGTTTTTAGTATTTCATTCTTAAAACCATATTTCGTTCGTTAGCAAGTTTGATTCGTAATTTGAGTTTAGTTTGTGTTGCGTAGTCCCTGTGGGATCGACACCTGAAGTACTACACACGTGCCGTGCACTTGCGGATAGTTTAGGTTATTTGTTTAACTTTGATAACGCATCAATAATGCGTTTATTTTTATCATCATAGAGTAATAGAATAATTGTTAATTGTAACACCACGTTTTGGTTATTACCTGCAATAAATTTTGGAAAGAATACTATGACATTTAAATCTGTCACAAAATCATCCAATTCATCTTGAAAACGCGACATTCAATATCCGATCTATCATTTGCACTTAACTCGCCGTATGTTTCAAGATGAGCTGAGATCTCCATCCATTTAAGATTTGTTGTCATTGTTACAAAAAGTTCAAGGTTACCATACCATCTGTATATATACATGTGACAATCACCTCTACAAATTATAAAAGCTATATATCACCTCAATTGTGATCATTCAAATTTTAATTATATTTTTCATATGGGCGAACAACAACAACAACAACAAAAATTTGCAATTCATATTATAAATCTTATATAAATAATTAACATCATAATGTATAAAATGACATATAGTACTAATAATAATAATATTATTATGATTGATATATTACTCGGTCGATAAAAATATTATATATAAAATTAATGAGTAATAATAATATGCAATTCATATTACAAATCTTATATAAATCATTAACATCATAAGATTTAAATTTACATTTAATAATAATAATAATAATAATAATAATAATAATAATAATAATAATAATAATAATAATAATAATAATAATAATAATAATAATAATAATAATAATAATAATAATAATAATAATAATAATAATAATAATAATAATACTATTATTATGGATATAATTTTTTATTGATAATAATAAATTGATATATAATATTTTCATATTTATTGGATATAATTATTTAATTCAATATATATTATATAATATATTTGAATTTAGATTTATTGACTGAAATACCATATTATTGTTGAGGTGATTTCATCACATCACAATAAAACTAACTTTTAATATAAGATTTAATAATAATTAAAAAATGAAATGAATTGTTAGATTTTTTTCCTTTTAATTGTTTTCTCTTTTATAATAATTTATTTTTTGTTTGTTTAATATTATATTAGGTAAACGATGAGGAGTAAACCCTTCTAAAAGAAATTTAAAAACTGTATAACTTTTACCTTTTATTATCTTCTCTTTTACTTTCTTTTTTTTCAAATTGATTATTTTAATTTTAGTTTTAAAAAAAACGTAAAACGAACAAATGAACCCCATATAAAGAGTGACAAATTAATATTTTTTCAGTTATTTATATAATTATTTATTATTATAACAAACTTTTGAAATTATTTTTTTGCACACTTTTCAACCAAAAATGTAATTTTGAATTGAATTTTACAGAGATTTTTCCTTTCTAAATATAAAATAAAAATTGTGTTATTTAAGATATATAACAAAAGGATTAATTATAAAATTATTTATTTTTAATGTGAAATTTTATAGTATTTCTAATATTAAATTAAATGTATTATAATGACAAAAATCTTATATATTAAAAGGTTTGAAGCATTTACTAATGATGTCGTCATATTGATATGGCATTCCAATCATCAAATCTAACATTATAATATTTTATATAAATTATTTAAAATTTTTATTTAAATTTATTATATTTAATCAAACATCGATATATTATTTATAATAGTTAATAATTTATTTAGAGAATATATGTGTATATTTACAGATTTTTTTATTTTTTAAATAAAGATGTTATAATAATACTAAATTAAAGTTATAAATAAATTTAAAATTTTATAATCATTTAATTTTATTTATATTATTAGTTTAAAATTGATATAAATTTATATTTTTGTATAATTAATAAAATTTAAAAATTATCTATATACAATTTGAAAATTAATATATTTATTCTTCAAATCGTAAAAATTAATAAAATCTATATATACAAATAAAGAAAATATTTTTCATATCACAAAAATAAAGAAAATATTTTACATATCATTATGAGTTTTATTTTATTGGTTAATTCTTTTATTTTTTTAATTTAAAACTCAAAATTATAAATATATTAATCATAATGAGGAATTCATTTTTTTATTTAAGAATTTAATATTTAGTATTCACAATATTCTTTATTAATTAGAATGTGTAACATATTAAATCTACCAATCAAATTTTTATTAATTATAAACGTTATTTAAATTATATACATATTTATTTAATAAGATATATATATTAATATATATATATATTGAATGTAATACAATTATTAAATTAATATATATTGATATATATTTATATATATTCTATATATTTCTTCACATTCAGAATTTATTATATTATTTAAAATAGCACAATGGAAATACATTTTCATACATAATTTTATATATTTAATAAAAAATATATAAAAATACTATTCTAATATTTTTCTAATATTATTTAAAAATAATTAACAATTATCTTTGTAATATATATTTTTTTAATAATTAAATAATATAATATTAATATATTAAAATTAAAAATTCAAAGAAAATTGAATTTCTTTTTTCTAAAAAAATATTCGATAATAAAGTGTTAATAAAGTTGATAACATATTATCTTGAATGTTCACTTTCTAATGTTCTTCAATGCAAACTATTGGGTTGCTTCGAATATAATATTATTGATATTATGTTGAATGCTCCAATTTCAAATCTCCTTCAATGTGAACTCTTTGTTACTTCGATCAATGGAATTTCAAAAGACCTTATCAATTTCCTTTAAATCCATCAATTTGTTCATCCGTCGATTACAGTTTTGTTATTTCCCTCTCTGATTCTCAGGCCTCCAGCTTTCATTGTCTCTCCATTATATTCAAAAGTCATTTTTTCTCCGTTGTACTCAAGATACCTTATTGATTTTTTTTAAATCCATCAGATTGTTCATCCGCCGATAAATGGATGTAACTGTTTCTCTACTGATCGAAGATGGCCTACATGCTTCCTGAGATGATTTTGTTTATCGATCTTTTTGGCTCTTTCGATCCGATCCTGAATCTGCATGTTAGTTTACTTCCATCTCGGTCGCTTGATTCTCTGTTGGTTCGCAGCTTTTTATTATAATCCATTACAATAAGGAGAAGAAGGAGATTGGGATTTAGATTGGGAGACTGGAGAATCAAAAGCGAAAGAGAAGGGAGGAGTAAGGATACAAGGAAGAGGAGATTGCGGTTGCATATGAAAATTGCAAAGGGTTAGAGATGGCAAAGAAGAATGGGAAGAGATAGAATGAGGAAACAATACCTTTGATTTGGATCGTGACTCTAGAGTTCCAATGGAGGGAGAAGGAAAGAGGGCTTAACTTTTCTAGAATCTTCCTTCCAAATATCATAACAAATCGAATGGTTTCCATGAAAGGGAACAATATTATGAAACAAGATAAAAAATAAAAGATAATATTATATATATATACGAAAATATGTATAAATTGAGAGGAAAAGAAAGAGGAGTGATGGAAGGAGGTGGCTTGAAAGAAAAAAAATTGGTTTCAACAAAAATTCCAACGGTGGCAGTGCATTGGTGGTTTTGAAATTGCGGTGCAAAAGAAGGGTAAGAGCGAGAGCTAAATGGAAAAATGTAGGCAAAAAAGGGTAAAGAAGTGTGCGAACGAAAGCAATAAGAAAAGGTGATGTCAAGGATGAAGATAGTGGGGATAATAAGGTAAAATCAGGTCATAATAATGAGATTTGTAATTTTGAAAATGGGTCTAAAAATGACAATAATGATCGAGATAATGATATATACAAGCTCATGAAGCAAGTGAATGGAGATAACAAATGCACTAATCATAAAAAATGGCAATAAAGGTTTCGACTATAAAATTGAAAAAATATAAAAAATTTATTTCACCTTTGATTTAAAAAGATTTCTATATAAAAATAATTGAAAATAATAAAATTACAAAATATAAAAAATACCTCTATAGCATATCTTAAAAAATCCAATAATTAAGTGTAGTGGTATATATATATATACATATATATTATCTTTTTGTGTGTTTATTCGATAGACACATCACATATACTTTCTATATATTTGATGTTATGTTAGATTTCTTTACCAAAAGTGGTATCAACTCTATTTTAGTTTCACACAAGTAATTATTTTTAAAAAAATAACCAAAACATTTGTACAATTTATACATATTCATATTATTCAATCTTATATTTCATTATATTATATCAATATAAATAAATATATTATTACTAGAAGTCGGATATTTACAGATATTCGCTATTTGTCCACCACTAATTGTATAAATATTATTTTTTAATGTTAAATATAAATATATAATATTATATTATATAAAAATACTATTATTTTAATCTATTATGATTCAGTGCATTGACACAAAATAATTTATCATATACAAAGATTTATACATGTGAAAATTTAAGATAATAAAAAAATTTGAATTCACACGTTATAATTTATCATATACAAAAATTTATATATGTGAAATTTATGCTAATAAACAAATTTGTACGTTGAAAAAAATATTTTATGTTATAATATCTTTCAAACTAAATTTCTATTTTCTTTCTAATTATTGATATGGAAAACACATAATTAACAAAAATAAATTACACCATCAAAAATCCATTATAAAATATTTGTAAATTAGCTATAATAATAAATATTTACGGAGTTATAATATTGGATAATTTTGGTAATAATTTGAATAATTTTTTTGTGATAGAAAGTGATTTTCATAACAAAAATTTGGATATTGATGTGTTTGAAGATATTGATTTCAACTAAAATTATTACAGTTTCAGTTTAAGTAATTCAATATATCATTGTAAATTTTTTTATCATCAATTAAAATATATTTCGTATTTAAAAATAAATATTTTTTTAAGAACACCAACTTTTCTATTTATCTTTTATTACTGCATCAGTTTAGTTGCATCCATTTATTTCGTGAAAAACATGTTTTTCCCAAACATTCATTACTTTTATCATTTATAAAAGTTCTAAATATCATCGGATTATTAAAAAATACAACATTTCTTTATCTTTGTTTTTATTATTTATGTGTTTAAAAGTGTCTTTTATAACATATAACAATTATAAAACCTTTTAAAATGATTCAAAATAAACATTATTTTTTATGATCGTTTTTTTAGTTATGTTGACAAAATTTTATTAACTTAGATGTAATACACAAAAATTTTAATTTTAAAATTATATAAATAACTCAAATTTCGTGCATCGTGCGGGTTTAATTACTACTTTAATATTACAAAACTAAGCTCATAAATATTATACATTAAATTAAAATTTAGATTTGATTAAATAAAATTTATTATTTGTTTAATTATAACGTTTACAATTATTTTCATATTTATTTATGTTTGTTATTGTGGACGTAACATTTATTTATTTTAATTTATAGCATTTGATTTCAATAAAACTTTATAACATTTATTTATTTTTAATTTAATTTTAATGTTTATTACAATAGAATTTTATTATTCATTTATTTTCATAGTTATTTTATGTTAATTATATTGGATGTAACATTTATTTAAGCTTAATTAATGAGGGTGTAATTTTTATTAATTTTTAAGTGTTTAATTTTAATTGTAATGTTTATGTGGGTGTAACATTTATTTATTTTTAATTGACGGTGGTGTAACTTTTTTTAAAAATATCAAGAATATTAATAATAATAAGAAAAAAAGTAATTGTAAGATTCATTTATTTTAAATTTATGAGTATTTAACCTTATTAAAATAACAAAAATATTATTAACTAATCGATTACATTCATATCAATCAATGTCCATTTTTTCCGTAAATTTCAACTTTTTTATTATTAATAATAATGATTTTACGATCATGAAAATTATATATAATTTGTAAGTTAAAAACTCATTTTTATGGATCAAGTCGTCATCTTTACTTCAGTTTAATCCACCACAACAATCCCCACAAGATAAAGCTCGATGCAATACGCATATGTAACCTCATGCTCGAATCATTGTGATTGGTCATAAAAGGCGAGCAACTAATCCACCAGCAAACATATTTATCATTGGTATCTCAACTTGAAAAAGTTTAGACTATTTTTTTCACTACAAAAAAACACGTCATTTCCAACGGACGGGGCAACAGATCCGTCCGTTGATACGAAATGGCAATGGATTATAACGGATTTGTGAGCATTTTCAATGGGCGTAAATCTGTTGGAATCCGTTAAAAATTTCAATGGAGGTTTAATGGATACTGTCCGTTGTCCCTTCCGTTGCAATCCGTCGCAATTTTTAACGGAATGTTAACGGATTTCTTCTGTTGGTCATTTCGGTTGGAAGTCCGTTAGAAGCCGGGAAAAAAATTCAACGGGCATCCATTGCTAAATGTAACAAATGTCTGTTACAAATGGCAACGAATGACCATTGAAATTTTAATTTCGAGGTTCACCGGTGGAAATAAATTCATGTGATCTTGCAACGGTCATCCGTTGCAATTTCCAACGGATGTCCGTTGGAAATTTCACTATTTAGATCAAAACCAAATATTGTATCAAACCATCAATAAAAAACATATTTTCAACAAAATATCGTCTTCTTCAAATCGAGATATATATAGATCGAGAGAGTGGATGTATAGAAGAAAAGATCATATAACCGAAAAGATTATGCAAGAATTCTTACACGGATTGGAGCAATTCATGAGTTTTGTATCGATGCAACATTTGTGTCAAGAACGCGAGATAATTTTATGTCCATGCAAAAGATGAAAAAAGATAAAGTATCGAAGTCAAGAAAATATTTGCAAACATCTTTATAAGGTGGGTTTCATTGAAAATTACGAAATTTGGTTTTTTCACGGCGAAAATTGCGGTGTTAGAGATATTGTGCAAGATGCACAAGTAGAAAGAAATGAAGAAGTCATTTATGAAGTATCAACGACCAATCTATATGTGGACATGGTGTCAGATGTTTTTCCTGGAGTTGTTAATGAACAAACGCATGAAGAGATACCGAACATCGATGCACGTCGATACTTTAACCTATTGGATTCGGCAAAACAGCCTATATATGAAGGTTGTCGTGAAGGTTAGTCTCGTTTATCTTTATCTTCAAGATTGATGAGTATTAAAACAGACTACAATGTGGTTGAAAAATTGCATAGATTCATTTTGCAAAACAATGCATGAATATTTAATGAAAAATAATCAAGATTGTCTGGTCTGGCGAAAATGGTATTATTAAAGTGGTTAAAAGAGGACATTAAGTTTCCATATGGATATGCATCGAACATTGCTCGGTGTGTGGATATTGTTGGTTCGAGACTGATCGGGTTGAAAAGTCACGATTGTCACGTTTCATGCAGCGACTCATTCCAATTGCATTTGTTGAGCTCTTACCACGGAATGCAACGGACGTTCGTTGCTCTTTCCCGCCAGTTTCCAACGGATGCACGTTGGAAATTTTAAAATCCCGCTCATTTTTCCCGCCTCAGTGGCATCGGTCGTCCGTTGCAAATTTGTAACGGGCATCCGTTACAAAATCTTTAACAGGCATCCGTTATAAAATTTCAACGGCTTTATCTGTTGGTCCTCCCGGTTCAATTTTGTAACGGATATTATCCGTTGTAATTCCGTTGCGAATTAAAACGGATCCCGATTTGCAACGAGCGATTCCCAACGACCGCAGATCTGTTGTCGTCCGTTGGGAAACGCCTTTTCCAACGGATTTGTCCGTTGGAAAACGCATGTTTTTTGTAGTGTTTGTAAAATCTTTAAAATTTTATTGTACAATAAAAAGTCATGTTATTTTATCAAATTTTCATTATATAATATGTTTTGATATATATGTGTTAGTCATCTTTCCAAGATGTCATTAGTATGCAAATAAGAAAGTTTTTTTATCTTATTTTTCAAAATTTTAAAATACACATGCACCTGGATGTTTGGAAAAATGAACATCTATCACAAAAAGAAGAGATGCAAAATTGATCTGGATATACAATAGAATTTGGAATTGAGTATTTAATAATGTATAAAAACTATTAGTTTAAAAGAGAATGGAGAGATCTTGCTTGAAATGAAACGTTGTTCCATATGAACCAACCGTTGTTAGACTCAAATCTGTTCGATTGGAGACCTTTGATTGATGAATACCGTCTTTGAGATGTTTATGATGTAGGAATGTCGCATAAATAATCAGAGAGCAAAGGAGAGAGTATGTTAAAAATTCTTTAAGGTTGAGAAAATAAATTGGTTAGGATTTGTTAATAGATTATATCATTTAAAATATATGAAATTTCTGTTTTAATTTTTTTATTTAGGTAATGATTTATAAAAAATGATGAAATTGATTTTTTCTATTATGTATGTATATATGCATATAAATAGTAATTTTTCATTTGTTTAAAATAATACATTATTATTTTTATTTATTTTATATATTATTGAACAAATAATCATTAAAACTAAATATAGAGAACACATATTTTTTATTTATTTATAAAAAAAGTTTATGGATTTAAATATATTTTAACAATTAAAGATTATTTTAGACTAAGTGAATAATATTTCTTAAGCAAGAGAACCAAATATCAAATAATATTTAATCAATGCATTCGTTAATATGATATCATCTCAAACATTGGAGAAGTGTATAGAGACAACTATACAACTAATATAATTTGATCGAAGTTTAGAATTTACTACTAATATCTTTCATGTAGTGTTTTCTATATATATGTATATACGTGTATGTATATTAATGTTTTAAATTTATTAAAAGATATTATGCAACTTTTTTGCTCTTCATATGTACATATGTATGAATATATAACAATTTTTTGATTAATTAATAAATAATAAATTTGTTAATTTTTTAGGTATGTATATATATTAATATTTAAATTTATTAATGTTCAAAATTTATTTTCTAAACAAAATATTGCTAATAAAAGATTTATAAAATAATATTGTTCTGTCATATTTTTTAAACAAATGTTTATAAAATTTTCTTCCATAAACATTAGAGTTGTTGTCATCTCAACTTTTGTTTAAATAAATTTATAGTGTATGTTAAACGTTACCAACAATTAGAAAAAATATCAAAATTCTTTTCAAATTAAATGATAATTATAAATGTTACAGTAAATGTTAATAACACATTAACTCATTAACAACAACAAAAAATATATGACTAAAAAATAGTTTTCTTCAAATATAATTTTTTGGTGAACTATTTTTTAGAATGTAAGTATTCTTAATATCTATATAAATTTAATTTTTTTATAAAATAATTTATAAATATATGAATTATATTTAAATAAAAAATTAATTTATAATCAATATTTGCTCAAATAAGATAAATAGATAATTTATGTAAGTAATAATGCTATTGTAATTTGATATTATTTCTAAATAAAAAAAATAACATAATTAGACAAGACTTATCTTTATCATAAATATTTTCAAATATTAACAAAATGATTCAAACATATTAATTATTTATAAAAAAATATATTATGTTATGACATTTTTTATTACGTATTTTTACATAAAATGATATATGATTTTATTATCAATTTTTCAGTTCTCTAATATGTACATATATTTTGTGATAAATTAATCATAAATGTATGATTAAAATATTTTAAAAGGTCACACGTAAGGCGAGTTCCTTTTTTAGTTAATTGTAATGATGAAGGGGAAATATAAAATATTGATATGGTGAGACCTAGCTTGAAACCACTAATCAATTAGGCTTCACCCAAATCATATTATATAGTTAGTTTATTTAATTAACTCCGTATACCAAATCGTACTACTACGATTATTTAGCCCATGTTTTCGACGTGGAAAAACGTAGCCGTTTTAGGTTTTGTCACTGTTGCATGGCGCCTCCACGTCAACCATTTACGTTGGCCCCATTCGTTCTTTTTTTTTTCTTTTGCATTATATTAGTTGCTTCCCGTACAACAATTTTTTTTCTTAAGTATATATGCATGAGTATTAATTTTTATATTTATTTTCTCAATCGATCGGTTTCGTCTATAAAGATTGATAGTTCATGAGTTACCAAACAGAAGTTCTTTATGATCTAATTAAAAGATCCTCTTTGTTTTCTGCTACTTACCCGCTGAGGTTTTTTGTTTTCTTTTGCGGTTTTATAATTTTTTTATTTTAGATTCGAATGCCATTATTATTCCAAACAAAAATTACATTTAAAAAGCTTTCCGTTTTCATTAACAATATGTACATCAGAATATGGAATGGTATTGAATAGTGATTCTATTCATTATCTTTTGGTGTATCCTACCAAAAACATTTGTTATAAGTAAACTATCTGACATGTGTCTAGTGTTATATCTATATATAAAAATAATGATAAATTGGTGTATTTTCTTTGCGCCACATCAACAACATTTAAAAAAAATTATTTTAAGTTTTATTTATAATTTAATTAAATATTTCAACAATTAATATCCATTACTATTATTTTCAATAGCCAACAACTTTATCTTCACGTCACTATCCTAAAATTAATATCCATTGCTATCATTTTTTTAGCCACTATCTTTATATTCACCCGTTACTATTGTAAATTTTTTGTTCATGTGAGAGAATCCACCTTATTACCCCTCTCTTCGCTCGCCAAATTTTATACGCCTACCCTGAATCTCTCTCTCTCTCAAGGTTCTCTTAAATCCTTCCTTCGTATATATATTTAATAAGTATCTCCTGGTATCTATTTTTACGCTTTTTATTATCCGGGTCTTATTAAATTCGTGGGGAAGATAGAGAATAATTGAGAATATTGGTGTTGGAATGTCGTTGGTCGCTGATTTTCCGCAGAAGAGCTTTTACTCGTATGTCACAAATGGAACAAGTCGTGAATTTGGAGAGAAATCTGAGAAGAGAGAGAGAAGACGCCATGGATGAAGAAGAGATCCCTCAATGGTATGAATGGTTTCTGAAGAAAACACCAGCTGAATAGAAATAAGATCCCTGCAATCAACTTGAAACCAAGACAACAAACACATGTTCAAAGACATGTTTAGAAACAGAAATCATGGTTACATGAAGAAGACTAAATAAGGCAACAAAATATTGAAGTACCCTTATGACAGTTGTGTTCTTGTAGGATTCACTATTAATCACAATCATTAAAACGTAGGTTTTTATTAAATATGTCATAATGAAGCAAGAATGAGATGAAACGGAATCTAACCCATAAAAAATATTTACATATTCACAAACGAATTAAATATTTTTTTTACATTTTTTTCCTTGATATATCAAACACATATCAAATATTTAAAAACCATTTCACCAGAACCAACCTAATTGGAAAACTATGCACAACATTTAATTTGCAATTAATAAATATTAAAATTGACATCCCATACCCTTTAAAAATAGAATGAATGCTTGACAAAGTAAATAAATGTGCATAATGACCTACAATCCTTAACAACGTTTCTGTCTTAAAATTCATGTTTTAATGCATTCCACTGACTATCAATTTCACTTGCCTTTCTGTTTTGATAATATTACATTAAATCATTAAAACCAGCCACAAACTTAAAAGTAATGGTCACAAAACTTCAACATTAAGTTATTTACTGCATTAAAGCATTAAAATACGCCATTAACCTAAAAGTCTATTACTTTGACAGATTTTATCTGCATCAAATAGTTACCAGTTATGAAAATTTATAAAGCATTAAAAACGATTTTTACTATAGAATGAATTTATGAAACTTATGCAGCAATCTTTAATGAAAATTTATAAAAGATTTTCATTAAAGCATTAAAATCAACCACTAACCTAAAAGTTAATATCTATTAACATTAATTTATATAATCCACTAACCTTATCTCTTGGTCTTTATTGCTTCTATGTTTTTGCCCGTTATTTTGACATATTTATTAATGCATCAAAACAACACAATGGTCACGACATAAATCACAATAAACTCACCATTAATCTATTTTATTAAAATATTAAAACAACCCAAGAATCAAATTAAACACGAAATTAAGAATAAGACCCGTCAAGACAACTATTTATTTTATATTTACAACAGCATTAACTACTACCCTATATTTTACAGGATAAATACTACCCCATTCACATAAAAAAATCACATAGTAGAATTCTAACCATTCTCCAAACAGCCCATCAACCTTATTCTATTGATAAATGTATCAGTTTCAAATTCCAAACACATCTATGCTCAAACAACACCTTACCTTTAATGAGTTGAATGTGGAACGATGTCTACAGCGGATTGTTGCACGAGTTTTCTGCGTTTGAGAAGCCCGCAACGCTAAAAAATGGACAGCTCATGTTGGATTAAATTTTTGCGCATTGCATAAATAGGTCAGTTTATTCTCTTATGAATCTATCTCATCTTTACATTAATTTAAAACCAATTAAATATAAAATGAATCATGTTGTTTTTTCTCCTATGAATCTATCTCATCTTTATATTACTTTTGCAGTCATCTATGCTACCAGGAATGTTGAGTTGCATGTTGTTTACCCAATTCAATTGTTTCTTAATCGAAGGAAGTATTGTTCAATTTGAATGTTTTGATGTGATTAAAGGGAATGAAACCTTCAAGTTGACAGATTCCCCCATTGCAATACCCATAACAGTAGCCACAAAAATAATGTCACTTTCTGAAAAGTTTGTTACCACTCCAAAGGAACTTTTCCATTTCAAGACCTATGATGAGATAACATCCTTAGCAAACACAAATATTCTGCTTCCAAGTTGTGTTTTTTTTAATAAGAAATTAAGATTAAATCGACGCCTACAATGGATTTCCTTGATTGAACCATGAATTCGATGTTTAGTCTAATCATTTACATAATATGAAAAATTTCAGATGTTATTAGACGTGTAAGTTCAATCAAGGATCCGTATGTCAACGATTTATCAAGGACAAAACGTCTAACTTTACGACTACAACTTTCAGGGTAAGTTGTATACCCACAAAAGACTTTGTACGACATTGTATCTAATGAAACCATTGCTGCTTACTAAACCTATTATGATCGATTATATAAGGGGAATGGATGTGACCATCACAGCTTGGGACCAAAAAGCCATTGAGTTGTGCGCAAAATTAGAGTCTTATAGTTTCCACCCATCTGTTATTTTAGTAACAAGTGTTAATCCAAAATTCGTTGCAGGTTCGTTACCTCACTTTTTTTTTTTTTGCATTATATATGATATATTAAATCATATGCCAAATTTGAAAAAACTCTTTTTCTCACTAATTTTTTTATCTTTTCTAGGTAACCTCTATCTGAATACTACATATGCAAGTCGCTTCTATTTTAATGGAGATTGCAATGTTGTTGTTCAATTTGTTTATATGTAAAAATTTCCATTTATTTTGTTAGTATATATAGAAATATGTTAAATTTAGTTTTCCATACAATTTTTTCATGATATATATATAACATATTTGCTTTATATACAAGAAAAGGTAATTTTATATCTACATAGGTAGTTGTAAAAATTTTTTTTTCAGATCATAATGAATAGCATTGAAGATGGGTTTGATGCTAGTAACAACATTGAAAAAATCAACAATCTTGTTAAAATCGAGACCATATCACTATTGGAGTTGCACGAATATGTAACGAAGTCCGGTCATAAGGTAAATTCTCAACATTATCAAGTTTTCAAAAACATTACCTACATTGTGTATTTTTTTATCTACATTATAGGAAGCAGAATTTTCTTGCAATGCATAAGTTGTTGATATGCTAACCAACAATGGTTGGAGCTACATTGGATGTTAACAAAAATTGAAACTTCAACTTTTGCCAATACAGAATTATTGTTGAAGTGATGAGGTTATTGTTAAATATCTGATCTTAAGTTGAAAATTTTTTTGTCTCATGAAGTATTAGATTGATATCTACATTTAACCTTTCTTTCATACTTTTTTTTCATATTCCGAGTTGATTTGATTGTTGATGATGCTGCAGAAATTGCACATTATGTTGCTTTTGACCATAAAATCACAAAGTTTACCAATACAAAGGCTTCTAACTTGAAAAAAAATCTGGTACGATTTATTACTTACACAATTTTTGAGATGCAATTTGTTGGAATTTTAATACACTTTAATATTATATAGGATGAAAGAAGTGTTGTTGTTGTCATTTAATGTCTATTGGACATTGTTGGAAAGAGTTTTATGTTTGAAATAAGAGTAACCTCTTACAATTTCACCCCCTAACCACCAATCATTCACGATTTCACGGATGATTGCAGATAAACCAACAAACTTAAAAGGCAAAGATATTGGCGAGGTATTATCCATAAATTCACATTATTGGTATCATTGTGTAGCTTAATTAATTTAAATTTGGCCAACAATTTTCTCTAGATTCCTACTTTAGGTGACAGTACATTAAGTTGCAATAATGATTGTTTGGATACTAATGCAGTTGAGAATACAGAAAATCGTGGCAAGAGGATACGGATTAACGTTTGAGTATTATGTCTACTAAAGATTTTTATGGTATTTGAATATTATGTTTGCATTTCTTATAACTTTTTTGGGTTGTTTTAATGTTGAAAATTACATTTAACTTTTCTTTTATAGTTTTATGTTTGTTGGACTATTTTAGTTTTAAGAAATTAACGTTTGAATATAATAATCAAATTTTCCACATACCATCATGCATCATCCCCATAGAAAGAATGTTTTTCACCATTTGCAAATGTCACTCAGCAAGGCTATAGAAAAACATAACCGACGTGAGCTGATAGACACGAGATAGAGCAAATGGGGAAGAAACTTGAATGACACCAACGGTGAGCATTTCATAGGAAGAGGAATGGAAACAAGTAAATGAATGAAGAGTAGAATGAGTAAACAGGAGGAGCCATTGTACCATGTGATACTCGTAGATGCAACAACTACCCAAAGTTCCAGAAGGTAAATCAAGAGGGTATCCAATTCGGAAAAAATATATGTACAAAACTATTGACACTATTTAATAACTCCAAGCAAAAAAACAGAATCCGTCTCTAAAGCTTAAGTCTTCACCATGTCTAAGATACGCGTCAAAAGGAACTGAAAAAGAAGAAACTCCAATAAACAAAGGCATTTTAACCTCTGGATTTTTCTCCCTCTCCGTCGTGAGGACTCCAATGGTTCCCTGGTGCAGTCTAACATCGTCATCCAAAAATAGCACATATTTGGTATCTTTGTACATTTGCTCGACCCCAACCTTCATAGCGAGAGAAAAATTAAAAAACAAAATAATAAAGTGGGTTCATTCTGCTAAAGAATAGAGGCTACTCTAATTCCAATAATATTCTAGCTTTTCACTCCCAAGAATTATGATTACATAACAAACATGAAAAGCCATTGATTCAATTCAGTTTACATATCTATAAGTAAGGAAAATGGTTGGATATAAATTTTGAATAAAAGGAAACTTTCTGTTATACTTTATAGTTTAAAAACTACTTAAGGAAACCATATACACGCCAAAATACTAGACACACACAAGCAACCCTAAGAAATCTTTATATCACTCGTGCCGCAGACCAAAGAAAAACTACACAAACCCCCAAAATCTCATCTCAGTTAACCAAACTTGCACAATCAATACTAACAAAGGTTTTCCTCCACAGACAGTCATTCACACCCTTGGTCAAAACACCATTCCCATACCATAAAATCACCAATTACCCCGAGGTTGAAAACCTCCAATCGTACTGAAAAAAATGTTTCACAGCCAATAAAAACTGCAGCTCCATAACTAACCTCCTTAGAAACACCTGATGGGTTTAGCACAAACCTATATCGAATGAGATTCGATGGAACGTACCCCTTTGAAATCCTCCATATTTATATTCCGCTCGTTAATCGTATTGTAGCCCATCTTTGTGTGCTTCGTTTCGCTGGTTAAAAGGTATCCCGCCTGTCAGTCGTTGTGTAGCCCATCGTGGTGTGATTTGTTTTGCCGGTTAGAAGGTATACCGCTATCGTCAATCGCTCAGGGTTCCATCGGTGAATCTTCCTGTCAGAGTGATTTTGGGTTTTCTTTTTTAAAGCGGCGTCTATGACAATTCCTCTCCAAGAACTTCCAGCTTCTCCACCTCAATTTAGGTTTTTTAAAATTTCCATCCACGATGGGTTAAAGAGAACACATTTACTATTTTGTTTGATTATTCATAAATTTTGTGTTTATAATTTATAATATAAACCAACCAATATATTATTATGAAGGTTCACATTTATTTAGTTTTTTATTCCATAATATATAGAACATGAATGTAATTCAATTTACCAATATAAATTAAATATCTCGCGGCATCATATTATATGTATTATTTTTACTAACATTTGGTTAATATTTAGGTTTTCATTGATCTCAAAAGTGCAAGCCGAAACAACGTCAACATGATAAAGCCTAAACGTCTTGAGTTTGAAAAAAAAAGTAGAATTTAGAGAGAAATCAAATGATTCAATAAACGGTAAGTGTATAGAGATGTAATTTTAATTTATATTCATATTTACTAAAATTTACTCATTTTAAAGATTTTTAATTAATCATATTCATCTTGATATTTATCTCCAGAAAGTAGACCATGGTTTTTATACAAATATACGTCACATGCAAAGTCAATACAAATTAATTCAATAGATGAATTGAAGACAAAAGGTTTCCACTTTTCCTGATCGTTTATATGTTATCAACTTTCAATTTATGAATAATTTTTTTCCTGATGCACACATGGGTGGTGTTTTTGATATGTCAGAAAAATATAAATCCGCTCGAAACATACGAAAATCTCTTATGTTGGAAAAGAAATTGCGTAATTGAGTTAGAGATATGTTCAACATATGTAACATTTATAAGATATATGCAGGATAACTCCATTTTCAAACACTATATACAATTATATATTGTGAAAGTTTTGCAAGATCGTGCAAATTAGGTTAAATCAAACTTTTGTTTTAAACGTATGATTTAACCTGCAATACAGATAGTACTACATCATCTTTTGTGAGAGTTCCAAGGATACAACAGAGAGGTTTGTTTTAGCCGATGAATCCAACTTATTTATCACATATTATATATTCTAATTTATGGAGTAACCCTTTCAATAATTAGGCTTGACCACCACGCAACTTCATAGTGATGAAGAATTCTTCATTGCAAACATTGTGATGCATTAGTTTGGCAATCCGAAAGTGTTACGCGAGATTCTAATAAGTTTGATTTTCTATTTAGTTTATGTTGCATGCAAGAACGTATTCGCTTAACAAAGGTACCTGAACCTCTAGCTTTACTAGAAGAGCTCTACAAAAAATCGCTTTCATTTCGGAAAAACACTAGAGCTTACAATTCTATCCTAGCATTCACATCCATGGCTGCTAAGATAGACCATTCTGTTACATCGGAAAGTGGGCCTTTCACCTTTAGAATCCATGGGCAAAATCATCATCAAATAGGATAGCTTCTACCAATTGAAGGAGAGACGCCAAAATTTGTACAACTCTATATATATGATATAGCTAATGAGGTTCATAACAGTATAAGTACGCTAAGTGGTACTGCATGCTGGAAATCTTGACGAACACAACGTTGCTGATCTGATTCAAATGGTTGAAAATCATAACCATCTATCAAAGATTTTCCAAAAGGCACGTGACTAATATGAAAGAGGTGATTTTGTTGATTTTACATTACCATTGGTCGAGCCATATAAGAAAGGAAAACAATATGAGCTACCCGCAGGAGATGAAGTTGCAGGTTTGATTGTCGGAGATCTATCAACAACAATCGGTGAAAGAGATGTCATTTCACAATTGAAGCCATCAGACGAACTATAGAATTAGTGATCTCCATCCGTTTTCTATGAGCTTGCAGTATCCGTTGTGTTTTCCTTATGTTCAGAGCGGATTTCACGAGGAGATACCATATTGTGACTCTCGAAACAAAACGAGACAATCTTATGTAACAATGCGAGAGTTTTATGCTTATCTACTCCAGGCACGACTATCGGAAGGCAAAACAATCATCAGAGGTGGTTGTCTATTCCAACAGTATGTTGTAGATGCATACACTGTCATTGAGCAAGAAAAGATCCGTTGGGTTAGAAATAACCAAAAGAATTTAAGATCTGATATGTACAACAATGTTTTTAGTGCAGTTGGAAAGGTTGATAAATGCGGTAAAGTTATAGGTAAGAGGATTATACTGCGACCTTCATTTACGAGAGGACCTAGATATATGGTTGAAAATTACTACGACGCAATGGCTATTTGTAGATGGTATGGTAACCCATATCCATTTGTGACAATGACTACGAATCCAAAATGGCAAGAGATCACGAATCATCTCGAAATGTATGGTGGAGGACTCGCATCTGACCGGCTTGATATAGAATGTCGAGTGTTTAAGATTAAATTGGATGGCCTTTTGGAAAATTTCAATGCTGGTGTTTTCTTCCCTAAACCTATATCAGGTACGAAATCGGGATGTCTTTGGAATATTTATATTTAATACTTTACTACAAATTATACCAACTAACACATATATTTTTCTACTTTTTCTCCAGTATATATACACTATAGAGTTTCAAAAATGTGGACTGCCACATGCTCATATACGGATTTGTCTAATCTTTCACTTGAGACGTCGATAAGTTAATCCAAGCAGAATTGCCTGATAAAGTAATAGACCCTAAAAGATTCAACTTGGTTGCATAACATATAATGCATGATCCATGTGGTTTAGACAGATCATGTTCGCCATGTATGGAAAATCATGTTTGCACGAAGAAGTATCCTAGTATATACACCGGTACAACGAATGTGGATAATTCAGGTTATTTAATATACAAACATAGGGAAGATGAAACAAATTTTGCAATGAAAAGTGATATAAAATTGCACAAACGTTATGTTGTTCCCCGTGACCTACAAATCCTGAAGAATAGGGCTCATATCAATGTTGAATGGTGCAGCAGATCAAACGCAATAAAGTATCTTTTCAAATACATCACAAAAGGAATGGATAAAGCATCTTTTTTATTGAAAGATGGACTAATGTTGCCAGGACTTCAAGGATGGAACAAGTACCCATTACGGAGATAAATGAAATCACAAATTACCTCGAATATCAGTATATGTCATCGTGTGAAGTAGTTTGGCGTATCTTAGTTTTCCATATACACCACCAAAAGCCCCCGTCATGAGGTTATCATTGCATTTGAAAAAAATGAACAGATTTGAACTTTTGAAGACTCGACAGATCTAGATAGAATCATCACAAAACCAAGTATTGAAGCTACAATGTTTACGGAGTGGATGAAGATGAATAAAATATCAAGTGATGCAAGGGGATTGACCTACATTGAGTTTCCAACCATGTTTCTGTGGCATAATTCAGATAAGTTTTGGTCTTGCCGAAAGAAAGGATTCTCACTTAGCAGAATTGTCAACATCCATCCAGCGTCAGGGGAATTATACTATCTTAGGATGTTGCTTAACATTGTCAAAGGGCCAACTGGTTATGATGATTTAAAGAAGGTTGAAAATGTGAAATATAAAAGTTATAAAGAGGTGTGCATTGTAAGGGGTCTGTTGGATGGAGATAATGAGTGGCGACACAGTTACGACAATTGTTCGATACTCTATTGGTATATTGTGAGGTTAGCCATCCATTTGAACTTCGGAACAATTTTTGGAATATCTAGCGGATGACGTAATATATATGAAAAGGAAGGAGTTTAGATTTAACACTCTACATTTGTCAGAGAATCAAATTAAGCAATACACTCTTATAGAGATGGAGAAACTACGAGAAAGTGAAAAGTCGTTGTCTGATTTTCCGAGCATGGCGACACTAGATAAAAGCATTCTCGATGAAATCTCTAATAGTCTTTTAAAGCAAGAAATTAATTTTAATCAGGAAGCAGAAGAGGAAGAGCATAAGAAATTATTTACAACGATAAATGAAGAACAACGTGTGATATATGTGTCAGTTATAAAATCGGTGGAACAAAACGAAGGCAAATTATTTTTTATTTATGGACCAAGAGGGATAGGGAAAACTTAGTTGTATGGGATAATTATTTGAAAAATCCGATTGGAAGGTCGCGTTGTAATACCAGTTGCATCATCGGGTATAGCAGCTCTACTTCTTCCGGGAGGTAGAACTACACATTCTCGCTTCAAAATTCCCCTTAATGTCCATGAAGAGTCAACGTGTGACATCAAGCAAGGTAGCATATTAGCTGATTTACTTAAACAATCAGATTTAATTATATCAGATGAAGCTCCAACGGCACACCGGCATACGTTTGAAGCGTTGGATCGAATGTTGAAGGATATTATGGCTACGATTGATGAAGACACAACTAATAAACCCTTTGGTGGTAAGACTACTATCTTAGGTGGCGAATTCCAGAAAATCCTTCTAGATAATCGTGGAGGACGAACCGATACTGTGTTAGCATCAATTAGTCGTTCTCATCTTTGGCGATCATAATATGTTTATAAATTAACATAGAACATGCGACTACACCCACAAGAAATTCAATTTTCGCAATGCTTATTCGATGTTGAAAATGGAAAGGCACGTCAAAAGAGTATGAGATCTGATAAGTATACTGATGGTGATAAAATCCTTATCAATAAAAACATTATGCTTCCAGTTACAAAAGATCTCATGCAAACACTAGCGACTGTGACATATCTACAATTTAGTGAATTTTTCCAAGTCCATGGATATCTAACAGAAAGGGCAATTTTTACACCAAGGAATGAGCACGTCGATGAAATTAATGATTTCCTATTGTCATAACTTCCTGGTAATGATACAAAATACTTAAGCTCAGATACCATCGGAATTGATAGTGCACCAACTACAGATTGGCATTTTTTCTATCGAGTTAAATACCTAAACTCTCTTGAATTTCTCAGTTTTCCAAAACATGTTGTTTCTTTGAAGGTTCGTGCCCCCATAATGATGCTAAGAAATATCAACAAAAAATAAGGTCTTTGTAATGGCACACGGTTAGTTTTCACTCAATTAGCATCAAGAGTATTGGAAGAAGAGATTATCATGAGCACCCATGTTGGAAACAAGGTTTTTATACCAAGGAT
The DNA here is from genome assembly GCA_036759665.1 of Gynandropsis gynandra. Taxonomy (NCBI): domain Eukaryota; kingdom Viridiplantae; phylum Streptophyta; class Magnoliopsida; order Brassicales; family Cleomaceae; genus Gynandropsis; species Gynandropsis gynandra. Next base: position 26,712,781 of record CM071861.1, on the reverse strand, counting down.
TATTCTATCCCCATGTGAATCTAGTCTTCCGTTCACTCTACGAAGGAGTCAATTTCCAATTTGATTGTGCCATGCAATGACAATTAATAAAAGTCAAGGACAAAGTTCGAAGCAAATTGATTTATATCTTTCTAGACCTGTATTCACCCACGGACAAATGTATGTTGCGCTTTCATGCGTAACTTCTACCAATGGACTAAAAATTTTGGATCTAAATGAGGTGGACACAGTAGAAACATACATAACAAATGTTGTTTACAAGGAAATATTTATTGGTCTTTCTGACCCACCTGGAAACACTGACAATAGGTAACCACTTTTTTATTTTAAAATTTTATCATATTTGCAAGATTAATTTACTACTATATTAATAACTTTTACAGTTCAGTGTTTCATTGACAAAAACATTCTCAGATATTCTATGAACAATTGGATTAAATACATCATCAACGTTAGCGATAATTAATATTGCATTTCAACTGTTATACAAATTTTTCTAATATAAAAAGAAAATGAAGTTATCTAAGTTAAAATGTTACATTATTTTTTCACGTTTTTTTACTAAATTAATATACTATGGAATTTTTAAAATCTTTTATCCAAAACAAATCATTTTGGTTATATAATTTTAACCGCACAAAATTATCCGATTATTATCATTAGACAGTTGGCCTACTAGACTTATCCGACCATACTGCAAATATGTAACTAAATCTTATATTTGTCAATCATGTCATATGCATAATTAATTTCCTAATGTTTGATACTTTGTTCTCTTTTATTGTGCAGTATTAATCCATAACAATCGGATCAAGTGTATTATGAACATCAATTATACATTTATTGAAGGTATTTGATAATGTGTTATAACCACTTAATGTTTTTTCATCTTATTTCATCTTTTAAAAATTTAGCAACTCAACAACATTAATTTTAGTTATTAACATTTTATTTTCTATATTTATATGCTACAGAATTTCTACATATTTATCAAATGAAAAATTATTATTTTAAATAAATATTACACAATATTTTCAAATATTTAACAAATTAATCATATCTCGTGCAATGCCCGTATCCTTCCCAGTTTACATTGATAACAAGATTAAATTAAAGGATTATAACCTTCTAATAACTCTATAAAAGAACATATAACATTTTCGACGAAAGATGAACATTCCACATCTCGTTATAACCCGATTAGAGAACTATAAATATAGTGTTCATAAATTGATTAACACTCTAATCTACAATTCCTTCTTAGACATGCCTTAAGTTTATAACGCAAAACCTAAAGAAATGAATTCAAAATACAAAGAAAATGGTGAATCTAAGTATGTTCTCGAGAAACTAAATGATTGCTCGATCGAGTGTTATTTAAAAGATTTTGATTCTTAAAACAAAGAACTTGATCGGCCGAATGTCATTTAATGATTTTCATTCTCGAAAAAGAGAATTTTATCGACCGAGCATTGCAGAAACAACTATGATTGAGCTGCACAAAAAGTTTTTCGGTCGAGTTTTTCACATAAAAATTTGGAAAATGGAAAAGTATCAATGAACGAAATCCATTGTAATATGTTGGTATTTTCAACGGACGATCAACGGATAACATTTTTTGCAAATTTGTTAGTGTATCCATTGGAAGACCATTGAAAGCTGAAAATTGATTCCAATAAATGTGTGTTGGAAAAGTTAGAATTTCGATGTGACCGTTGGAATAAATGAACATTATATTTCAAAAAGCATCCATTGGTGTTTCTAAAAGATATCCGTTGGAATTTTCACTAGTTATATAATAAACTTAAATTGCTTACCACCAAGCCATCAACACAAAATATATTCAAAAAATGACGTCTTCTTCAAAAAGAGATATATAAAGATCAAGAGAGTGGATGTATAGAAGAAAAGCTCTCATAACCGAGGAAGTTGTCCAAGAATTATTACACGGATTGGAGCAGTTCATGAGTTTTGCGTCGATGTACTTTTGTGCAAAAAACGCGGGACAATGTTATAATCTGGGAAGTATAAACATGATTGGATTGGGTTGTAGCTTTATATCCCTGCAAAAGACACAAAAACATGAATTATCGAGTAAAGAAATTATTTCCAAATACCTTTACAAGGTGGATTTTCGTAGAGAATTATGAAACTTGGTTTTTTTCACAGTAAAATTTATGGCGCTAGAGATAGTGTGCAAGAAGCACAAAAAATGAAAAAAATGAAGATGTTTATTGTGAAACATCGACGACTAATCCATATGTGAAAATGGTGTCAAATGTTTCTCCTGGATTTGTTGAGCAAAACCATTAAGAGATATCGAACAATGAGTGACGTTATGGTATGGTAAGCTACTATTTATTTATACAAAAAGATATTTCAATTAATTATAAATATTTTATAATGATTTTGTTTACACGTGTAGGTTTGAAGTGAATGATGTTTTTAAACACACAAACAACAACAACATCCAAGTTTCTTTACAAGATCTACTATATTATTCTTGACAGGTGATGCGAGAGGTTATACATCACCGATGGTGATGTCCATGTATGGTAAATGTGTTTAAATATAATATTTAATTTAATATTATTATCGAATTAGATTATTAACTTAATAAATTTAAATTTACTTCTGCAGCGCATATAGATGGCGAAAGAAAGAAACATCACGCATCTATACTGTTTGAATGCACGATATACAAGCTCGATCGCATTTAATGATAAATAACGTCAAGCGCAGCTATTACAACAAAAACGTCAAATCGATATGGGCAACAAACGAGATATTCAACCAACTCGTCCAGCATTGCGAGTCGAAGGATTTCAAGGCCAATGTGAAAAGGCTAAAAATATTGATACGGTGAGAAAGTTCTCAGGGATGGTCTACATCGCCATACCTCGGGATCAAAGTTGTTTTTGAAAAAAAATGGTAAGAAATTTACATTTATAATTTTTTTGTATGTAAAACTTTTAACTAATCATATTATTATAATGTTGCAAATGCAGAGGATGAGAAGAGAATCGACTCTTCTTAAGTTGGTCGTGGAGACTCACGCCAAAAAGAAGTCTGTCGTTGGAAGATAACGACGAACCTGAACTTGTTGACCCTGGGGCATAGCGGACGGTGAAACCTGTGACGGAGAAGATCACATAGTAATCACAAATTACCGGTTCATTTTCTGACGACATTAGTCCTTTACAAAATTAGAAAATTTATTTAGAGGTATATAATAACATTATTGTTATTAATTTTTTAATTATATAAAATAATTTAAATCGGTATGTTAACTTTAATATGTTTTAAATTGCAGTTTGTTATAAGGGACATTTATACGGTCAAAGTTCTATATAAAAAGATATCGTCGAGGATGCCACGACAGTACCCCACGGTGCAAGAGACTTTTACGAAGAAAAACGCATCGAGCAGCTTGAGACTACTTGTCGAGTATCTTCAAGAAACACAATCTACGCTTCGAGAAATGTGAACGCATATACATCATATGGAGAGTATCATCAAGTTGATGATCAGTCGAGCGTATCAGCAACCACCACCGACGGAGGCAACAACACCGAGATACGAACTGATCATTGACTCTGATGCAACCCCTTCATGAGGCGGTGGCGAGCATGAGGATGAAGACGACGGGGCTGGTTTAGATGAAATATTGTAAATCAGTTTATTAATTTTGTATAAAAGTTGTATATATTTAAAACTTTTTTATTTTTTATTTTAAAAATCATCAAATTATCAGTGGATGATTGTTGATAAAAGAAAAACATTTCAACGGGCATCCGTTGAAATATTTAAAATTTTTCATTCCAAATATAACGGGTATTCGTTGCTAAGTTCAGCCAACACATTCAACGGATGCCCGGTGCAGTATCCAATAGAAATATCTATTACAATCCCTTGATAATTCTCAACGGATATTATCCGTTGAAATGTTGTTGCAAATCACAATGGATGTGGTTTTTCATTATCGATTCTCAACGGACAACAATCCATTGAAATTAGTTGGCAAAGGTAATTTTCAGCGCACAACTAATTGTTTTCAACAGATATTACTGTTGGAAATAGCATGTTTTTATGTGGTGCGAGCACCCTTCAAATGTGGTGCATTCGAGTCATTTTGGATGATCGTTGGGTCATTTTAGTTTAAACGATAGGTTTTCTCAGACTCAACATATACTTGCTTGGACTAAATAGGTAGTTGATCACGCTAAGTAGATACTAGCTCATACTGAACAAAAGGTTGCTCAGAATGAGTACATTGCCAAATAAAAAACGTATGCAATTCGTTCGCAAATACGAACAAAAACCTCAGTTCGTAAACCGCCCATAATTTCGGATTGCAAGGTCGTCCACAAATCGACGAGAAAGGCGACCAATATGTGGACGGAAGAGTCGTCGGAAAAACTTCGCAAATTTACAAACAGACATCTGTCCTTAAACTTTGCAGACGGGTCGCAGACGGTATCTCCCTTCCGGATTTCTTTAAGAAAATAAAAATAAATAAAAATTATAATTATAATTATAATTAAACTTTATAATTTTAAAAGATAATAATAATTAATTCATCTTTACACATAATTAACGTATATTATAAATTTTTCGATGGTATTTCTAAATTATCGTCATCAAAATCATCGTTCTTGCACGCAGTCCAATCGATAGAAGGCATTTGCTCCTTCAGCATGTTCATCAACCGTTGATGTCGTCTTTCTGACCGTTGTTGCGACTTGAGCAATTGAGATACGGTATTTCGCATCTCGTGGTCAGTCGCTTTTGCCTTACCTTTGGAGGAACTTAAATCTACCCATGAACTGTCGGATTTCTTAATGTGCATACGTTCCAGCAATTCTGCATATGACGGTTCAGATCATTTCTCTTTCGTGTAAAACAAATTTCAAATATAATATTTTTAATATTAATCAAATGTCAATTGTATAAAATCCTAAACAAAGTTATAAATCTTACCAAATCTTCGTAAACTTCCATGAAAGAACGAGAACCAGCGGTATGCGCACTCATCTCATATCCTTCTCTATCAGAACGGCGAGATTGATTTGCTCGTTCGCTTCTTTTGATTAAAATTGGGATCATCCTAATAAGCGCACATTTGTTCCCAGACATTGTCTGTCATCCAAACGGGTTTCACTTTCTTCTCTCGATCTTTTTTACAATCGTTTACGAGAGTTTTGAGACGAACTATCGTAACATGTTCAAATTCAGACTTTACTTATCTCGGGGTCCCAATAAAATTTTTGCTGAAATAATCAAATGATTATATTATTTAAATTTGAAATTTTGATTAAAATAAATATTATAAAAGTGTACCACAAAAGATTTCCACCAACGTTTCTGGACCTAATCCACAACGGTCCTCGAATCTGTCTCCAATCCGTCCCCAAATACGGACGATTTCTGGACTGTATTTCCGTTTGAAAATTTGCGAATAGATTATGGATGGAATTATCTTGTCGTCCCTATTTTGTCCGGAATCCATCAGTAAATTTCCGAACGGATTACTTCAACCGTAAATTTTGTTTAGAATGTTTAAATTTCTAACCGTGAAAACGATTGTTACTTGAACTAAACTCTAAAACTTCTTCACTTTTGTCTTTGTGATCTATCCGTATATGTTTTGAATAGCGTCTCGGTTTCATTATCATCATCAGAATTTTAAAATAAATGACTATCCAAGTTATTATTAAAATACTAATTAAGTTCGCCTTTATGATACGTGAAATTGTGCATCACCATTAATTTCATATTTGAAAGAACAAAGGCTATAATAAAGCTTGATAATACATTGGCTAAATTATTGGACATGAAATAAAGATTTGGGAATGTTTTTTATCGAAAAAAAAAAGAGATTCTTTGACCAAAATGCTTTATGGAATGAGCTGATGATCGCACCTCTCCTTCAATTATAATCTTTTGTTTTTTCCTTTTCTTTTATCTTTATCGTCGTATTTTTTAAATGAAAATAGAAATATTATTACAAAATATATGAAACAAGCACGAGAAAATGATCCAAAAAATCGATTTCTGCGAAGAAGAAAAGACGTTGCTTTTGAAGTGTTTTCTTGGCACACGCATGTGTATCAATTTTCAATTTCGTATCCTTTACGTTAAATAATATGTTTACAACCTCTTATTTTATCCAAATATATTAATTAAATATTTTGCATGCTCCCTCTTCATATATATATATATATATATAATATTTTCCGGTTGACCGACATTGCCACGTAAATGGTGCAGATTTAATCATATTTGGTTTGGTGAGTTACTATTACAACACGAGTAACTTAGAAAGAAAAATATCATAAAAATAAAGTGTTTTGGGATTTAGAGAAAAAAATATCAATATATGATAAATATAAAGAAATGAAATTATTATTATTATTATTATTATTATTATTATTATTATTATTATTATTATTATTATTATACAACAAGAAAATGTACATGTATAATACATGTTTGAGAAATGCATGTAAGGGTCAAAACTCCTCGTTCTCAAAGCAAACTTCTTTCAAACTTTTACATATTTTCATAACTTCTTTTTTAATTAATCAACATATTTGCTTTCTTTCTGATATAATATTGTATAACGTTTTTTCATGTTTGACCACCAACTATTCATTCTATGAATTACATATTTTATTTTGAATAACTTTTCTTATTATATATACTGTGTGTGTGAGTAATTTTTATCTTAGCTAAATCATTCAAAAGCAGAACCTATTTTTAATTACTAAATATGGTCCCACAGTTTTAAAGTACACCATGTAAATCTTAGTATCTACATATATATTAAATTTTCCTGACTACTAGGATGTTTTGTTACACCAAAATTATATTATTGTTTTAAATGATATACCATTTCTAGAAAGTTTTCTATTTTTGAATCATACACCAAAAATTTTAATGATATTTCAATAATACATCTATTTTTTTCTTTTACAATGATAGTGACTATAATAATGTTTTTTTGACCAAAAATATATTTTTAGAATTTTCAATTTTATTCTAAAGCCTTTGATTGTTAAAATTTAAATGGTATTATAATATCGCAAATAACATTTTGAAATAAATACTTTCGAAAATTTAATCGTCTTATTAATATTATAATAGCATTTGAGAACCCGCTAATATTTACGTATTATAATCATTTTAGTTTTGTTTTAAAAATTGTATTCATAATATTATGTCGTTGTTTTCTATCTATGCCTATGGATATAATTTTTCAATAACAATTTTCATTTTAAACTTCTTATATTTTGTACCAATAATATATTTAAAATAAAAAAATGATATTAAACATACGTATTTGTAAATTGTAACACATAAATGTATGAATACAAATAATTTAAATTTTAAAATTCAAAAAAGTAACTTCACCTGAGGAAGCGACAAAGGAAAGAGAGATGGAAGAGGAGACGCAAAATACTACTGTCCCCATAAAGCTTTTAATTCCATAATTTTATCTTTTTCCTTCATTTTCCCAACTTTTGCAGTGGGGAGGAATCTAGGGTTTAGCCTTTTCTTTCCTCTCTATTTCTTTTTTCTATTTTTAATTTTTTGTATTTATTTTCCAAGTCTTTATCGTATCAATTTATGGGATTTTGACACAACAAATAAAATCGTAGTGTTTTCTATTTATATACATCAAACTTCCACTACCGTATATACATATCTTCTTCTATATTGTTTTTTTTTTTGGCATATTTATTTAGCATTTTAGCTTTTATAATTTATAACATAACATAAATGGATATAGTGGAAATGAACCCATCCAATGGATGGTAAAAGACATACCGCATTATATGTTTGAAAATAAAATAAGTATTAATTGTGCAATACAATTTTCAACACAAATACTTTAGAAAAGGAGCGACTAGTCTGTGTTTTTTTTTTTTTTTTTTGCTAATCTCGCCAACTCATTCGTGTATTGATGCAAGCAAATAATTCACATATGGGTCACACCGTAAGTACCATGACTTGCGATCAAAATAATTGGAGCAAGTGGATATATATGTATATCCAAGATTTGTCCCCAAATATTAAAAATATTTATTTATATATATATATAATTTTTATATTGTCGACCTCAATTCTTAAAATGTCAGTAGTATTATTCAAATAATTTTATATAAAATTTATTATTCATATCCATCCACTATAACAACCTATCATATTAAGATTCAATTTTAAAACATATATATTATGAATAAATATTCAACATTTAATTTTAAATATTTAAATTATGATAGATCTGATATCATGAGTTTGAATCTAATTCTATAAAAACGTCATACAATAATTAAGTATTGTTCACTATTATATATGAATCTTAAATTACGTTTTAATTGATCTATAATGAGATATATATATATATATAAAAATATAATAAATAATATAAAAAGAAATAAGATGAGACCAGAGATAGTTGCATAAAAGATGAATAGAAAATTGTCGGTCTAAATATTTAGATAGGTTGAGAGTTGCTGGGAGGTGATTAGATGCCCATTTGGCTTTGTTTTCCCCTCTTCTTTTCTATTTATTTCAATATCTTTTTGATAGTACCCTAAAACCCCACCCACATTTGGTCCCCCATTGGTCGCCTTATGAACCATTACAAACTTTCTAATCATTATTTCGGAAATATTTCTAATCATATTCAGAATCGCATATTTTATATTTTATTTGTGCGGTTAATATATGAAAGTATATATGTAGATATCATCAAGACAGTTCATTCGATCTAGAATGTTCATGTTTATACGTCATCAATAATATTTATGTCATTATTTTCAATTATTAATATTCACCCGTTATAATTCACTATGAATTAGTTTATCTGATAAATAAAATGATATAAAATAATTCTTCAATCCAGATTTGAATTGTCATTTTAGGAGAATGGTTAATGTTTATCGGAATATATATTATAAAAAGATTGTAGAAATGATCGTATCAAAGATTTGATTATTTTATGAACAAAGAATGAGTTCTATGATTGTGAATTTATGTATATATATATATATATATATTCATAGATATGCATTTTGGGTTATTAATAATTGTCGCTTTTGGATATGATGGACAATATGAATATGCCAATATACATTGATATTGGTGTATACTGTATATGTTGGTGTGCTGCATTAATTGTTTTCAATTAAGTATATGACTTTTTAAAGCTAATCAATTCATTATCAGTTTTATTTATGGAATGTATTGTAATAGATATTATAATAGAGGTAGATTCTCACACGTAGATATATATATATATATATAATTCGAAAATGCATGAAATATACGTACCAAAATATCAATCTATTATGGTAAGCATGTAATTTCATGAGACCAGAGATGTCTTCTAGCAATTAGATTACTCACGTGAGCCACGTTCCCATTATTATTTCAACATTGCATTTTGTATAACATTTATTGGTTGTAAATATACGTACCGATGTGATGGCCGGTGTGTGCGTTTGTAATATGTATTTTGTAGTTACTGTTTATATATGTCATATGGTTTGAAATTATCTTTTTTTTCAACGCATCATCGGATTGGAATAAATTCAAAAGATATTCATTTTTTCCAATGAATTTTATCGTTTAAAATGTTTTTTAATATTTAATAATTTACAATCACTATAAAAAATAAATCCATAACCAACTGGAAGATATCGACATACCTAGACGAATAATCCTTGTTAACATGTTGAAGGAAATGACTCAAGTTTTATCAGTACCCGAGCGGGTTGATTTTCAGTGTCCGAACGGGCTGATTTTCAATACCCAGCGGGCTGAATGTTAGTGCTCGTGCGGGCTAAGAGTGTGAAATACAGTAAGAAAAGAAAATGGTTTCAAGGGCAAAGAAGTAAAATGTAAGACCGTTAGGTCGTTATAAGGCGGAAGGGTATTTCTGTCTTTCTTCAGTTAAGGTGTTTTTTGTTTAAAAACAGAGGAGCAGAGATGTTTTCTGAGTGTACTTCTAGTCATTGTTGTAGAGTTAAAGCTTAGATTTTGATACTCTTTCTTTTCTAATTTTCTTGTATCAAACATGTGGAATAAGATCTTTCTTTCTCTTGAGACGTAGGACGATCACACTGATCAGTCTAAACTCGTAAACATCGTGTGTCGACTATTTTCTTATTTCGTGTTCTCGTTTCTTTTTCACAAAACTTGAAGCCACAACTGATTTAATCGATATAAGGAGAAGTATTGTTTCTAAACACTACAAGTGGTATCAGAGCTCGGTTTGAAGGGCAAGTTAGATCGAAGGTTCGAGTCAAGATTCATTGCAAGAAAGATCTGTCATATTGTTGAGGATGGCTTTCCAAATGCAGAAACTCGAGGTAGAGAAATTCGATGGAAAAGGTGACTTCATTATGTGGAAAGAAAAGGTGGTTGCAAACCTAGAGATCATGAGACTCCATATGGTTTTAGAAGATGATCCAGAAACATAGGAGAAAGTGAAAGATTCAGAAGATATTGACGAGATGTCAATGCCTACACCAAAGAAGGTAATTTCTACGGCTGATTCTTCAAATACACCTGGTATAGCCTCTGTCCTCACTACAAGTTCAGAAGTTATGTTGCCTTCCAAGATTGATGAAGGTATTTCTATTGGTGTTCGGAAAGAAAGAAGCAGAAAGGTAAGGAACATGATTGTTCTGTGCTTATCAGATCAAATCTTAAGGAAAGTTGTTCATGAGAAATCGGATTTTGGAATTTGGAGATTGCTGGACAAGATGTATGTGGAGCAGTCTCTGCTAAATCGCATGTATCTCATGCAAAGGCTCTCTGGTTTTAGAATGGATGAAATTAAGCCAATGGAAGAAAACCTGGATGTTTTTCAGAAGATGTTATCTGATTTACAGATGCTCCAAGTGAAGGTGGATGAGGAGTATCAAGCAGTATATCTCCTAAATGCTCTTCCTTCTCCATATAAACAACTTAGAGAGGTCCTGAAATATTCAAGATCGACCATTTCAGTTGAAGAGGTCAAAGCAGCTGCTAGATCTAAGGAACTGGAATTGTTGTCACAAGGAAAAGGATATAAGGCTGCTGGAGAAGGCCTAGTTGTTCGTGGGAGATCTGAGACTAGAGACAACAATGGTGGAGGAAAGGGTTCAAGATCTAGATCAAGATCAAAGTCTAGGTCAAAGAAAAAGGCTGAGTGTTGGCACTGCGGTAAAAAGGGGCATTTCAAGAAGGACTGTTATGCCAAGAAAAACCAGCACAAGGATTCTCAGTTTGAGAAAGGTGAAGCTGCATTGTCAAAGGGGAATACACAAGATTCTGAAGTCTTGACAATCTTGAGTTGTGATGCTCTAGCAGTAGCTGAGGGAAATATTCAAGATGAGTGGATTCTGGACTCAAGATGTACGTTTCATATGACTCCAAGAAAGGAGTGGTTTGCATCCTTGGAATTATCAGATGGTGGAAAGGTAAAAATGGGAAATGATACTTATTGTGAAGTAAAAGGTTGTGGCAGTGTAAAACTAGTAACACATGATGGTTCAACCGTGATACTTACACAGGTAAGGTATATTCCTGATCTTAAGAGAAATTTGATTTCTCTTGGTGCCTTAGAGAGATTAGATTGTTGGTATAAATCTCAAGCAGGTTCACTCAAGATAATCAAGGGTTGCAGGTTAATGATGAGGGGTGAATTGAAGAATGGACTTTATGTTCTTCAAGGGCACACAAGCACAGGGGAAGTCTGTCAAATAAACACTGATCCAGTGGGTTTATGGCATTGCAGGCTCGGCCATATGAGTCAGAAAGGTTTGGAGATATTAGCAAAGAAAGGATCTATTCCAGGAAATGATGTAACATCATTGGATTCTTGTGAAGATTGTGTTTATGGTAAGGCACATAGACTGTCATTTGCAACTGGTAAACATATTTCTACAGGTCCTCTTGACTATATTCATAGTGATTTATAGGGTTCTCCAAATGTGCCTTACTCACTGTCTAAGTGTCAATATTTTGTGAGCTTTATTGATGATTTTACCAGGAAAGTTTGGATCTACTTTCTAAAGAAGAAGGATGAAGTCTTTGCTAAGTTTGTAGAATGGAGAAATCTGGTAGAGAATTTTACTGGAAGGAAGGTGAAGACTCTCAGGACAGACAATGGGCTGAAATATTGTAATCAAGAGTTTGACAGTTTCTGTAAGAAGGAGGGTATTCAGAGACATAGAACATGCGTTTACACACCACAACAAAATGGTGTTGCCGAGAGAATGAATCGAACTACCATGGATAAAGTGAGGAGTTTGTTAAGTCATTCAGGAATTCCTTCTAAGTTCTGGGCAAAAGCAGCAGCAACAAATATCTACTTGATTAACAGAGCTCCATCTACGGCAATAGACATGTCAATTCCAGAACATAAGTGGTTAGGTGCAGAGGTGATGTATAATCACCTCAAGAAGTTTGGATGTGTGGCTTACATCCATACAAACCAAGGAAAGTTACTACCAAGAGCTAAGAAAGGGGTGTTTATTGGATACCCGCATGGCATTAAAGGGTATAAAATTTGGTTGTTGGATGATAAAAAGGTTGTGATAAGTCGAGATGTGATCTTCAATGAGGTGTAGACATACAAGGACATTACTAAAGGAATATCAGAGTTGGTAAATTCCCAAACTTCAAATTCAGTAAATGACAGGGTTCATGTTAATATTCCTATAAGTTTGAATCAAGGTGAAGTTATGAAGAAGCAGTATCAAAAGGAATTTGGCTCTATGGATCAAAGACTGGAACATGAAAAGGAAAAAAAGAATCTCTGAACTCAGACTATGTTGAAGAAACTGAAAATCAAGATGAAGTGCAAAAGGATCAAGAAGACCTATCTGATTATCAGTTAGCCAGGGATAGAGTAAGAAGGAATATAAACATTCCTTCAAGATTTAATGAAACTGATATTGTGGCCTTTGCTTTCTTGTCAGCAGAGGAAATAGAACTTGAAGAACCAAAGACTTATGTTGAAGCAAAAGGAAGTAAAGATTGGAAGCTATGGAAATCTGCTATGCAAGAAGAGAAAGAGTCACTCAGGCAAAATAAAACCTGGATATTGACTGGAAAACCTGCAGACAAGAAAGTCATAGGGTGTAAATGGGTTCTGAAACGAAAACCTGGAATACCAGCTGTTGAAGAACCAAGATACAAAGCTAGACTTGTTGCAAAGGGTTTCTCACAAGTTGAAGGGGTGGATTATTCCGAGATTTTTTCACATGTGGTGAAGCATGTTTCCATCAAAGTTCTCTTATCACTAGTAGTTTATCAGGATTTAGAGCTAGAACAGATGGATGTAAAGATAGCTGTTTTGCATGGAATATTGCATGAGCAGATTTACATGAAGCAGCCAGAAGGTTTTGAGGAAAAGGGTAAAGAAAACCTGGTGTGTTTATTGCAAAAATCTTTGTATGGATTGAAACAGTCACCAAGGTGTTGGAATCAAAAGTTTAACTCTTTTATGCAGGAAAATGGATTCACAAGGAGTAAGTTTGACTCTTGTGTTTATTACAGGAAACTTAGAGATCAAACTTATGTCTACTTGATGATCTATGCAAATGATATGCTAATAGTTGCCAAGGATCAAGCTGAGATTAAAAATCTGAAGGATTTGCTGGGATCTGAATTCAAAATGAAGGATTTAGGTAGAGCAAGAAGGATTTTGGGAATGGACATTGTAAGGGACAAAACACCAGGTGTACTCTGGTTATCTCAAAAGGATTACTTGAGAAAGGTGGTATCAATGTTTGGAATGGATCAGGTTAAGATGGTTGCAACACCTTTAGGAGGTCACTTCAAGTTGTGTTCCCTAGGAGATTCAGATGAATCTTTTGGAGAATGTATACCATATGCTAATTCCGTTAGAAGTCTCATGTATGGGATGATTGGTTCAAGACCTGATTTAGTCTATTCAATTGGAGTTATTAGTAGGTTCATGGGAAAACCTGGCAAAGATCACTGAGAGGCTGTTAAGTGGGTATTGAGGTATGTAAAAGGAACACAGGATCTAAGACTAAACTACTCCGAGGAACTAATCTGAAGGTGAAGGGCTTCTGTGATTCAGATTATGCAGCTGATCTTGATAGAAGAAGTCAGTTTCTGGTTTTGTGTTTACAATTGGATGTAATGTGGTGAGTTGGAAGTCAAATCTTCAACATGTTGTTGCACTATCCACAACGGAAGCTGAATATATCTCATTGACAGAATCAATTAAAGAATGTATTTGGCTTCGTGGTTTGTTGGGTGAGTTGGGTTTTAAACAAGAATCAGTAAATGTTTTATGTGATTCTCAAAGTGCAATTAATTTGTCTAAAAACAATGCACACCATGAGAGCACTAAGCATATTGATGTGAGGTTGCATTTTATGAGAGATATTATTGCACAAGGACTGGATAAGGTTCTGAAAATCCACACTGATGTAAACCCTGCAGATGCACTTATAAAAGTGCTTCAAGTAAGCAAGTTCAAAGGAGCAATGAACTTGCTTAAACTGACAGGACACTGAACAAGTGTCAGGATTGAAGAATAAGATCTCGGTCGTGTTTGATTGAACAAGGTCAGAACTATGAGTCAAGGTGAAGATTGAAGGAAATAACTCAAGTTCTATCAGTACCCAAGCGGGCTGATTTTCAATACCCAGCGGGCCGAATGTTAGTGCTCGTGCGAGCTAAGAGTGTGAAATACACTAAGAAAAGAAAATAGTTTCAAGGGCAAAGAAGTAAAATGTAAGACCGTTAGGTCGTTATAAAGTGGAAGGGTATTTATGTCTTTCTTCAGCTCAGGTGTTTTTGGTTTAAAAACAGAGCAGAGATGTTTTCGAGTGTACTTCTAGCCATTGTTGCAGAGCTAAAGCTTAGATTTTGATGCTCTTTCTTTTCTAATTTTCTTGTATCAAACACGTGGAATAAAATCTTTCTTTCTCCCGAGACGTAAGACGATCACACTAATCAATCTGAACTCGTAAACATCGCGTGTCGACCATTTTCTTATTTTGTGTTCTTGTTTCTTTTTCACAAAACTTGAAGCCACATTGATTTAATCGATCTAAGGAGAAGTATTGTTTCTAAACACTACACATGTCTTGACCTATCATTATATATATTCTCCAAGTTTTTCTATGGACGTATAAATGTTAAATAATCAATTAATCACATACGTAATTAATTGCAATTGATATGCTGAAACCGCTAATAAATACATTATATATTTATATATATACACACACATATCTTCTATCCAGATAAAACTTAAGAGATGATTGGCCAAAAACCTTCCCCAACTTTGTAAAGTAAGGCGGTATTTAAAAAAAACAATTATAATGCATATTATATATATATATATATGATATAATGGAAGCCCAACTAAATTATAAAATTGGAATGAAACTTTTGCAACATAAAGAGTCACTTGGGGCGCAAAAGAAGAAACAATCCATTGAATTATTGAGATCTGAATAGCTTTTATTTTTTATTTGATTATCATTATTTTTTCATTTTGTGGTTTATATTTAAATAAGCATTTTAATGCACAAATAATATCCTTATATTTATATACACAGCATTTTTGTTCTTTGAGTTTAGATTTCATTCGAGCGACAAATTATAAATCACGTTGAATATTTAATATTTGATATCAAAGACAATCAAAATGCTCCTAACGGAATTTATTGTGATTTATTACAACATATACTAATTCAAATCAAAGATGAAAAACTAAAGTTAATATGTTTAACTAAGGTGAACATACACAAATAGTTTAAATTTGAATCTTTATCTGAAAAAATATCCAAATTAGTTAGGACAAAAAAATATGATGAATTATAAAATTCATAAATTTTATAGAAAATAGAGAACTACGTATAAATGGGTATGAGAATCTATCCTATGAAACCTCTAAAAAATTGAATATTATTATTATTTAATATTAAAGGCAAGTAAAATGTTCTTAACGGAATTTTTCGTAATTTATTATAATAATATTTTAATTCATTTAAGGATGAAAAACTGAATTAATTCAATTGACGAATATATCATACAAAATATTTAAAGTTGAACTTTTATCTTAGAAAATAATATCCGACTTAGTTATGATTAAAATAGAAGAAAATATATAATGAATTATAAATTTTATATAGAAAATGAAAACTGCACATTATATGAATTCATCGAAACCTCTAAAAAAATTTGTAGATAAAAGCTGCCATTGTATGATATTAAATTTAGGAAATCATATTGTCATAAAAATAACATAAAAAATAAAAAAGTTAAATACTAATTCTTTTTGCTATTGAGTATCCGTTTGAATTCAAATTATTTTATGAGTAATGTATCTTATAATTAGTAGTAATGTCTGATTCTAATGCATTATTTCACACATGATATATATAATGATTCTAATGAGTGAATATATAATATAACTTATAACACCGGTTTCTACGGAGGCTGGAGAAGCGGTGGCGCGTGGAACTCACGAGTTGTGGTGGGGTTAGGGAAGGGTCCTTAAATATATATATTTTTTTGTTCCAATCCATTTGATGGCATCTTCATCATTGACACATCACATGGACCTTAAGGCACTCACCATTAGCATTTGACACACATTGACATCTTTTTCCTTTCCTACAAAATAATAATAATAATAATAATAATAATTGGTCAAATTACAAGTTACATTTGTGGAAATAAATGAAACAAAATTCACATTCAACCGCAAAAGGAAAAGATAAACAAAATAAAAAAAGGTAAATAAACCAATTTGAAAGGATAAATATAAACAAAAATAAAGAGAGAATATCAAATTTCGACCAAAGAAAATCAATAAAAAATAGCTACCTTTCTGAAAAGAAAATACAATAGAAACATAGAAGCATAATTTTTACATCGCTAGAGTATAAAAAGTAAACTTTTGGACAAATTTAAAAAGAAAAAGGAAAACCGAAACTGTTTTTGTATGAACCATTATACTAAACCATCCTAAAAGAAAATTCACAAAAAGTTTTTAAAAAAGTTGACTAAAATTTTAAATTTGACTTTGTGAAAATCTTTTTTCCCATTGCGATTTAAATTGTATGGAAAATATATTTTCCTGTTTTATTTTTATCTGTTAGGTTATTATAGAAAAATAAATGGTTTTTAATCGTATATTGTTCTAAATTATATGTTAGTATGAAGGCCTATTAATACTGATAAGATTCGGATTACATGTTTGGAATGGAATATATATATAAGTGGAGAAGTATGTACATATGCATATAGTTACTGTTGACTATGTGACATTCTCATTTTCCCACTACTTCGTTACATATGTACAACGCTGCATACTTTAAAAACAAACTATATCATTGTTGTTTACTTTTTTTTATATAAAAATATAATATAATTTGAATAACATATTTACATTATAAAAAATTACATTAAAAATTATGTGGAGAATTGGAGTATCTACAAACATATTCATTCACTCCAAAAGTGAAATTATGTGGTATAAATTTATTTTTTGAAAATTTTGCTATTTTATATCGAATCAATTGTAAATTTTAAAAATCTTATGCATAACGATTCAATATACTAAATAAATTCCATTCCCTTATTTATATATACATATTAAAAAGTAATATCGTCATTGGTATATATCCGAACCTAACACGGAGGTTAAACTAGTAATAACAGAAGATACTTTAGTACGACGGTCCCACCCCACGTAATCTGGGCCCCACTTGATTGCTGCCACGTGTGACTCACTCTGTCCACTTATTTCCTGCTTGCTTTTGTTAGAAAGCTTAAGATGCCAAACCTGAGTAGAATAATATCCCAAGGCACTCTATTAATTAATTATTAAGCATTTTTATTTTCTTTTCATAAAATTATCCGGTTCCCTTTCACTCATCCTTTTGATAAAAAAAAGTTTACATCTTTCGAATATTTTAGGAAGAAATTTATAACTAATTTAGCATATTCATATTTAAAAGTTTAAAATTAGAAAGAGAAAGGAAAAAAATTTTAAAATAAAGAAACCTAATTAATATAAATATATTAACATTATCTCATTACTATGTTTAAAATAAGTAAAAGAAATGAAACCAACTTTAAAATATAAGAAACCTAATTAATATAAGTAGATTACCATTATATATTGGTACGTGACACTCGTGTCAAAATAATATACAACAAGATTACTTTCGATACAAAATTTAATAAATCTGACGAATTCGGTAAAAAAATTGTGTATATTTTTACATATGGATAGATAAATCTAGAATATATTCGCTCGAACTATGTCCCAAGATATAATATAATATAATATTCGGACAAATGGATATGGATATTGAGCCTCAAATATCATTAGTTTCTGTGTGGTTCCATAATAATCTCGCAATGAATTTGAATACGGGCGAATATTGCATCCACCTAATTTAGATATTTGTTTGCAAGATATAAGATTTTTATTACTGTTCGAAATGGAATAGTTAAGGCTAAGCGTCACTCCAAAACCACAAATAATAATAATAATAATAATAATAATAATAATAATAATAATAATAATAATAATAAATATTATTATTATTATTAAAACGAAAACAAAAACGAAAAGGGACAAAACCGAGGAGTCATCCTAAGATTATTGTGCTATAAATTGAAGAACATGTCCTCACTTTGTCCTTAGGAAACACAAACCCCAAAGTGTTTTTCCTCTCTTCATAAAGAATTCTAACCCTTTTCTCTCACAACACAAAATATTTAACATTTTTATATCCTCAGCTAATTAATTAACCCCAAAAATTTAATTATTCGAAATCCCTCCAAAGAAAAAAAAGAAATGGGTGTGAGGATGTCGGAATCGGTCAAGCCCTACTTCGCCATGGTGTGCCTTCAGTTCGGCTACGCAGGCATGAACCTTATCACCAAGGTCGTGCTTGACCGTGGCATGAGCCATTACGTTCTCGTAGTCTATCGCCAGGCCTTTGCCACCGCCGCTTTGGCTCCCTTCGCTCTTCTCTCTGAGAGGTACTTTTCTCTTTTTAATCTCAAAAACAATATTCGATTTTAATATCCCCTAAGAACACTTATGTTACATGTTTTTTTGGTGAAATGTTAATATATAGTACATGTTTATGTTACATCTCTTTGTGTTTTTCAACCATTTTCTCGTTTGTTTTTGTTAGGAAAGTGAGGCCAAAGATGACGTTTCCGATCTTCTTGCAAATTTTTGTGCTCAGTCTTCTCGGGTTAGTCCCTGTTGAACAGCTACTTATAATATTTGATATATACGAAGTTGGTTTGATGTTCATATATACATATATATGTATATGATCATATATATGAAGATCATATATGGAGTTAAGAATTAGAAGAAATTGTTGTATGTTTGCAGGCCAGTGATTGATCAGAACTTGTACTACGCCGGTCTAAAACTCACCTCGCCAACGTTTTCCTGCGCCGTGAGCAACATCGTGCCTGCGGTAACCTTCATCCTCGCCATTTTCTGCAGGTATACACATATACATCGAATGCTCACATATATTTGCATAACTTTTGTCTCGTCTTTACTCGTTACGTATGCGTACAGTATAGGAAGATATATATATATATATTTATGCGTGTATATACTGATGTGAGATTGTTTTCTGTACATGAAAAAATGTGGATGAAAAAGGATGGAGAAGGTGGAGATGAAGAAAGTAAGATGCCAAGCAAAAGTGGTGGGGACGGTTGCAACAGTGGTTGGAGGCATGGTGATGGTATTGTATAAAGGTCCTTTAATCAACTTCTTTTGGTCCCATCTCCTCAACCCTCAGCCGGAAACCGCCGCCTTGGCCGCCGCTGACTGGATCAGGGCCTGCGTCTTCCTCGTCCTCGCCACACTCTCTTGGTCTTCCTTCTTCATTCTTCAGGTATATTTTTCTTATATCTGAAGTGACCATGTGAAAACTACGGATCACCATAACAAACCAATAAAAATGATAGGGAAACAATCACTTAATGTGTTTATATTTATTTGACAACGTAGGCGGTGACGCTGAAGAGATACTCAGCTCACATGTCACTATCCACTATGGTATGTTTCTTGGGAACGTTGAATTCTGCGGCCATGGCTCTTGTAATGGAAAGCAATCAATCGGCATGGATCATCGGATTCGACATGAACTTTCTCGCGTCTGCATACTCGGTACGTCGACCTCTTTCCAACCCTAGTTAATTCTACGCGCATGCATGCGATTTAGTCATGACATGGGAATGAATCTTGGACGAAAACAGGGTCTAGTGTCGTCGAGCATAGCTTACTACGTCCAAGGGCTAATGGTGAAGCAAAAGGGCCCTGCTTTTGTCACTGCTTTTAACCCTCTTGTGCTCATCATCGTCGCAATCATGAGCTCCTTCATCCTCGGCGACAGAATTTACCTTGGCGGGTACGTATCCCTTCACCAAGCACCCGGTTATGGCTTCAAACCGAAACCAAACTGATTTCTTATGATGTTTCTTTTTTTAGGGTTCTTGGAATGGTTCTGTCAATGGTTGGACTCTGCACTGTGCTATGGGGCAAACACAAAGAAAGCAAAGAGGCGGAGCAAGAGATTCTTGAAACCATCAAGTGTTGTGGCCCCAATACTCAAAACACTCGTCTTTCGGTAATGCCACGAATCGAAGAAGGCGATGAAGACGACGTCGAAAAGCAGTCCAAGGCGGCGGTAACGGCGGTGAAATTATCGGCTCCGGTGGTGGTTTTTTGTTGTCAAAATGTGCAGACGGCGATGGTGGTAACGAAGGAAGCATCACGAGCTTAGACTTTGTTTGAGCCACAGACACAAAAATGGAGAGATCAAAGATGATAAATACATAGAAGATTTGAAACATTATAAATACAGAGATTTCGACAAGAGAAAACTCTGTTTTTTTTCTGGGTTTCTTTGTTATGTTTTTTTTTTCGGTCTAGAGAATTTTTGTCCCTTCTTTTTCTTTTTTTTAGTAGATTAATATTGTTGAAGGGGGTGATTAGTATAGTGAGAAGCTTCGATTTTGACTGAGACCCCTTTTTTCCCCTATAAATTACTGTAAATTGACATTTGGATAATAAATTTCTTCCAAAAATAAAGAAAATGCAATTTATCCTTGAAAATTGTAGTATGTTTTTTATTAAGCAGCAGTATGATTAGCATTTTACAAAATATAGATTGATTTATACACAAAGTTGAATGTTAAAAGATATTATTTAATGCCCTAATAGCAAAAGTTGCATGGACTTGAC
The DNA here is from genome assembly GCA_036759665.1 of Gynandropsis gynandra. Lineage (NCBI taxonomy): Eukaryota > Viridiplantae > Streptophyta > Magnoliopsida > Brassicales > Cleomaceae > Gynandropsis > Gynandropsis gynandra. The sequence continues at coordinate 26,691,495 of CM071861.1, read as the reverse complement.
ATGAGAAGCAACAATGCATTGAATGGGCCGGAATAACGTTTTATATTAAGCCCATTAAAGGCCTATTTAATGAAATTCAATCCATAAATTATAAAACCGACACAGTAGCTTTGGTAACGCAAACAAATCAATACCAATACCAAGCCGTTGCAAGTACTTATTACTATAATAGATTTACCTTTTCTTTCACCGGAGAAACCAAATCTGAGGGAAAAAAATATGGCATCGAAATCTAAAAATGGTTTTATGATCGTTGTGATCACAATCTTATCGAATGTCTTAGTCTTGGCAGATCAAATCAAACCACCGGAATCACACAATTTCATAGATTCTTGTTTGACGAAAATGTCATCTCGATGTGCAATGTATGTCACCGGCAAAGTGTTGAGCAAAGTACGGACAAATCAACGAGATTGTTGTCTGGAGATTTATCATATGGGAAAAACATGTCTAAGTGTATTGGTGAAGGATATAGTGAAGGCATTCATGCAGAAGGATGGTCAAGTCGATTATGTGCAAAAGGTTGATCAGTTATGGTACTTTTGTGTTCCTGTATTACCATGAATATCAATATTGAATTTTGCTCATTTATAATCAATCACTCTTCTCTGATTTATAACATTTTTATGAAAAAAAACCATATTATAACATTATATTATCATTCTAGTTATAATTATAGGTGTTGATTAACTCCTCTGTCCAAAATACAGTTATCAAATAATAAAAATTAATTATTTATGTATAATCTAAAAAATATTATAACTCTATTAAGTTCAACCGTCAAAAATAATTATCATTATAAAAATATTCAATATTTTCTAAATTTTTAAAGAGAAAAACAAAAGAAAAAATATATTTGATTTCCCATCATGTTAAATTGATCTTGGTATGAACGTTCGAAATTACGTCTTTTATCTTTCTCAATCGTCTAAATATTAGTGCATTCAAACTAATAATTATTTATTTAATAAATAAACCATGATACCAACTTTTTTAAAAAAGTAGGCTATATTTTATATTAAGATTATTAAAAACATGATTTTCAGAAATAAGATTACATTGATTACAACTATTATGATATCAACATTTTTTAACTAAACTAACAAAAATATTAACGTGGTAAAAAAAACTAATTGAAATTTTTGGAATACCACAATTTGTTGTTGTTGTAAAAACTAAAAAAAAAGAAAGTTTAAATTCAGTGCGACAGATTTGAATAATTTTGTAAAAGTTTTAGAATTATTCAATTGTGGTGAAGTTTTGTTAAATATAGTATAATTATGGTAACATTCAAGTAACAGACCTTTGAAATCAATGAATTTTGGCCCTACACAGTCACATAAAGACAAAGTGATCAGAGTAACACGAACCAACCACCATTATGGAGAACCATTACTAACCACACCAACCACTTGGAGTAGAACCATTGCACCCACCTTTTCATTTTCATTCTTCTCAATATAACTACATTTTTTAGCCTTATATATATATAAATCAAAATGTCTTACACCTTTTTTTATTGTTGGGAGTTTAATTATGTATTATATGATAAAACAGTTTTAATCTTCTCTAATTTTTGTAACATAATTCATTAAAATCCATTAACTCATTGAAGTATGATTTTTTATTATTATTGTCTTTATTTGAAACTCTCACAAATAACCAAAAATAAAATAAAATAAATGATTGAAGAAAAAAAAATATAGAAAGAATTGGAGGAAAGAAATGACAGTCAACTTCTTACCAAACCCACCTACCACCGATGGGCCCCACGTCGGCCCACCAACGCCACAGTCCCCTTTCTTTTTATTTTTAATTTATAGAGCAAAGGATCAGCTCATCCCAATTCGATTAGCACATTTTTAATATTCTCAATTTCGTTATGAAATAATTTTTACATTAAGGATATTCGATTACATTATAACAGCACAGGTGAGCTTATTTAGTAACTAACCATACCACATTCTTACAATACATACCAACCACATAAATTTATTTGATAATTTATATTTGAAACGTAGAAATACTAAAAATGGTGGGTAAGATATCGAGACTAAAGCGAACTAAATACAATTTATTAAAAATATAGTCTTAAATCGAATCCTATTAAATTTAAATCTATAAATTTTAAAATTATTATATTAATCAATTAGCTATCCTGTCTACTTTTAAAAAATTGTTGCCAAAATACTACATTATGAATAAGTAATTGTTTTTTAACTTTAAAGACACTCATTCAAATCTCAATATTGATTAATCTTTAGATTTTGGGCCACGGACTAAACCTATGGGCCATTGACACACACCAACCCCACTCTAAATGCCGACGTGTCACAAACTCACCAACCCCAACAAGATTACTCACTCGCGGTCCCGACGATTGAGAGGTACGCGCCCTGGACGTACGTAGGGTATGAACCATCCCCATCCCACACGTAAAACCAAAACAGTGAGGCAATGACTTATTATTATTAAAAAGTGTTTTTTCTAATAAAAAGTATTCTTTTCCAATAAAAAGTATTTTAAAGTGTTTTTTATATTATCTCTAAAAATTATGTATAACGTCTGTAGAAAGCATAACGGATGAAATGAAACTCTATTGGCCCTTTAGCTGAGGTAAATCATTATTTCTCGCACTAAGTCATTCACATTTTTATATCTATAGAACATAAATTGAGCCATATAGTATTCTTTTAGCATTAGTTTCTATTTGATAGGAAAACAAATGAGTTAATTAATTGATGGAATCTGGATATAGTTTTCCCCATTGTTAGAAAAATATTTAGTTAAGACTTTATTATATTAAATATATTCACACACATGTCTTTGTATTCGTTTATAAATCATACAAATCGCATATGATGTGAATATCTAATAATACATAAAACATTGAACATTCATCGCTTACTTAATTAATACTTGTCTATCTATGAATACATATTTTAACCATATATAGGCTATTTTGGTGGCCAAAACTCATTTTATAAGCAATTACCAATTTCTAAAAAAATGGGAAAATAGGAAAAAACACGCATACACACACATAGCATGCATGTTAATAATTATCAATAATGACTCATGGAATTTTCAAGATTTATTTCTATTTGTAAAAAATCACAAAAAATATTCTGTTTTTTGTTTCTAGAAAAGATTTTTGCTCAAAAATTATTATTTTCTTGGGCTAAAATAGCCTATTTCTTAATATAATTTAAAACTTCTTAAAAAGTCATATAACAAAACGTAAAATTAAATGTGACAATTGTCTTTCTTTCTTAAATCACATTATTTCATGAATGGAAAGAACAATTTATCAATAATAATTCATGGAATTTTAAATATTTTATTATTATTATTTATATAAAGTGATTTTAAAAAATCGGTTCACCAACTCCCTCCCTAATATAAATCAAATCTCCACTCGATTTCACCAGAAACCTAAAAGAACACCAAATTTTTTGCTTTTTTCCAATCTCATTTCTACAACTAAAAAGGAAATAATAAGAATCAAAACCCAAACATGTCTTGGTTCCTCGTAGCGGCGTCGATCATCGCCGCCGTCGCGTCCTACAAGTTAATCCAACGACTGAGGTTCAAGCTTCCACCGGGCCCACGTCCATGGCCGGTCGTCGGAAACCTCTACGACATCAAACCTGTCCGGTTCAGGTGTTACGCCGAGTGGGCCCAGTCGTACGGACCGATCATCTCGGTCTGGATCGGTTCGACCCTAAACGTTATTGTTTCGAGCGCCGAGCTGGCTAGGGAGGTGTTGAAGGAGAACGACCAGCAACTGGCCAACCGGCACCGCAGCAGATCGGCGGCGAAGTTTAGCCGCGACGGTAAGGATCTGATATGGGCCGATTATGGGCCTCATTACGTAAAGGTGAGGAAGGTTTGCACGCTCGAGCTCTTCACTCCGAAGCGGCTCGAGGCCCTGAGACCGATCCGTGAAGATGAAGTCACCGCCATGGTTGAATCCTTGTTCAAAGACTGTAACCTCCCTGGTACGTCGTCGTTCTGATCCCATCTTTAAAGGGCAAAAGTGGAACTTTCCAATTATCATTATTATTTAATTCTTTATGATACGGATATATGGGTATGACATTGGGTGGTCAAGAATGTTACCGAATCTGGTTAACGTGGAGAAGCAAATCTTGTGAAGTGTTCAAAAGTGGTAAAAATAAAAAATAAAAATTTACTTAGGGAGGTAACAAATTGTGTCGGGTTTTGTCGTTATTACCAAAGGATAGAAATTGGAATTATAGATTATTTTTTTTAATAATTTTATATAGGAATTTCAAAAACGTCACATTTATTGTTTTGGCCGTGGTACATTTATTTCAGAAAAAAAAATGTTTCGTAGGTACAATCGAGTTCGCAAACCATTGGTAAGAGAAGCCACGTCAATCGTGTAGTGAATCCTATCCAAAGGCGTGCAATAAGATTCGTAACATTCATATGCAAACTTTTAATTAGACGATATTAAATTAAAGCATATCTAACGAGATTGACATATTTGTGTGTATTTATGCTGTATCAAACCTAGAAAAAATGGGTAGACGGATATTTATTTATTTATTTATTTATTTTCATATCGAGAATAGTAGGTGCAAGGTAGACACATAGGGCTTTATAAAAAATATAATTATGTATATATCCATTAAATTTATGGTTCATTACGATTCTATTTGACGTTTTTAAACTGAAAGTAATTTTATGTCTTTCATCAGTTGATTTAATAGATTATCTTGGTTTTGGTTATATATACATGTTAATATTATTGACACGCATGATATTAATTCAAATTCAATAATCCGACTTTCATAAAGCAGAAATCTAGAGAGAAAACAAATATTTATTTAAATGTATTTAGATTATATAATCCAATGAAAAATCAAGAGCACATTGCTGGTGATCAGATGGAAATGTAAGAACACTAAAAACTATTTCTCTTGGGTTTAATTATATAACGTTGATGCAGATGACAAAGCCAAGGAGGGGCTGCAGCTTCGGAAGTACATAGGAGCGGTTGCGTTCAACAATATAACGCGTTTAGCGTTCGGGAAGCGGTTCGTTAACGCGGAAGGCATAATGGACGAACAAGGACTAGAGTTCAAAGCCATTGTCGCAAACGGTCTAAAGCTAGGAGCCTCACTTTCAATATCAGAGCACATCTCCTGGCTCCGGTGGATGTTCCCGTTGGAAGAAGAGGCTTTTTCCAAGCACGGTGCACGACGCGACCGCCTCACCAGGGCCATCATGGAGGAGCACACCCTCGCCAGGGAGAAAACCGGCGGTGCTAAGCAGCATTTCGTCGACGCTTTGCTCACGTTGAAAGATCAGTATGATCTGAGCGAAGATACCATCATTGGTCTACTTTGGGTACGTTAAATGTCGAGCATTTCATCTATTGGGATCGTTGTTCCTTTGGTACGAGGTTTTTTTGACTGTCCATGGGATAGAAAAACAAGTCTAAAATATGTCTTTGTGCAGGACATGATCACGGCAGGGATGGACACGACTGCGATTTCGACGGAGTGGGCCATGGCGGAGATTATAAAGAACCCGAGGGTGCAGCAGAAGGTGCAAGAGGAGCTGGACCGTGTTGTAGGATACGAACGAATCCTGACCGAGTCTGATTTCTCAAGCCTCCCGTACCTGCAATGCGTGGTCAAGGAGTCCATGAGGCTCCACCCACCGACCCCTCTTATGCTCCCTCACCGAGCCAGTGCTGATGTTAAAGTCGGAGGCTACCACATCCCCAAGGGATCCAACGTCCTCGTGAACGTTTGGGCCGTGGCTCGTGATCCAACGGTATGGAAAGACCCATTGGAGTTTCGGCCTGAGAGGTTCTTGGAAGAGGATGTGGACATGAAAGGCCATGACTTTAGGCTTCTTCCATTTGGGGCGGGGAGACGGGTGTGCCCTGGTGCGCAGCTCGGTATCAACCTGGTGACATCAATGTTAGGTCATCTGCTTCACCATTTCGTCTGGACGCCACCTGAAGGGAAAAAACCAGAGGACATTGACATGTCTGAAAGCCCTGGACTCGTCACTTATATGCGCACACCACTGCAGGCTGTGGTCACGCCCAGGTTGCCAGCGGAGCTGTATCAACGCGTTGCTGTGGATATGTAAGAGTCACTTATATATACCTTCCATTGCCGCAACTATTGTTGCTGTTGCTGTTATGTGTAGAATTTGTCTTTGGGGATTTTTTGAACTTTTTCATGAGAGTAGTTGTCGAGGGCTGCCAAATAAACCAAGCTTCTTCGCCATCTTCTACAGAGGATCTGTGCAATCTTTGATCTCTTCCTTGAGCATTGCGTCTAGGTAGATGTGTTCAAGTTCAAGTAATGATGTAAAAAAGATGTAAGATTGATCAGGAACACCAAGGAAGATCATTCATGTTGGATTCTAGAGATGTGTCTGAAAAACAATGCAGGAAAGATCATAATTTTCCTCCATAGCATAACCATTCATCTTTGGTTTAAAAGAACACACTACAAGCATTCGTCTGAAGTTGTCAAATTATTTGACATTACACAATCAAATGATGATTTTGATATCTGTAATTCAGACAGAATGATCTTGAACAATGACCATAGATTGATTGGTAGCTATTACCATCACTTGTGGGTTCTTTCAACTCTTGCAACTGCTTCAAGTTCATCCATTCCGCGACCACTTCCTCTCCAGCCTTCACTCCCTTGCTGAAGTAACATTGTGCTGTATTTACCAAGAAAGAAATGGTTTATTCAGAAGAGATTTTAGTATGAGAAGTCATGCGGATGAAATCAGTAAGTAATGTTGAAGAATCACCCTCTAATCATAATGTTTGATGCTACAACTGCGGACAGGCCACACTGCTCTTGATCCTAAATAGACAATGTGAAAAAAGCGTCCTCTGTTTTGTTTTCTAACGTCTCGATGTTACAAGCACCACACCTATGTCTGAAAACTCTTAATCCTCACATGGGTTTGTAAGAGATCTTGAAGAATCCATTGGGAAAATACACAGACAAGAATACTTGGAATCAAGAACAAGGAGTCAACACATCCAACATCCATATTTAAAGAGCATCAACAGGAATTCGTTTGTTGCATTCTTCATTGACGAATCGAGCGTCAATCTCGATCTCACGGCGGTTCTGTCCGATGCGGAGAACACAGATTCCTCGGGCCAACATCACCATGTCTTCGCAGCAAATCTCTAACCGAACTGTCCCACGGAGAAGAACACCGTGACCAGAAATACACAGGAGAAGATTCTTATGATTTGCTTGTCCTTGATTACCCTTTTGGGTTCATCTTGTTCTTGATTACTCTTCGGGCGGATACTTTAAGATTCCTATGATTGTTTGATTTCATCTCTTCATCTTTCTAGGTATCACTGAAGATTCGCTGGTTGCTTTAACATTAAGGAAAACGGCACGATGTTTTAGTGAAAACGGAATGCAGTTTCAGATTCCGTATGAGGCTCTTCGTCTTTGTACTGCTGAGAAGGGCGAAAGAAGTCATAAATAAAAAAGTAATATTAAATATAATTATTTGATCGTTCCTTTGGCTTGGTCGATAGCCGTTGGTTGTGTTCTCTCTTCTTTTTCTGGTGCGAAAATGGCGATGAATATTGTGGAGCCAAACACCTGCGTAAGAGGATGTTGTAGCAGAAAATCCATTCCTCTGCATCTCTCTCTTTCTTCCTTCACTCTCCTCTCCCAAATAGCTAGAGGTAAGGGGGTACTCTCTTTCTCTCTCCTCCTCACTTTACAGTCTGAATTCGATTCAATTTTCTGTGTGTTTGTGTGTGTTAGGATCGGAAAATGTTGTGTACGAAGCGATCCTCGATGGGCCGCCAAAAACCTGTGTTGTCTACTTCCGATGATCTCAACAAGTTCCATAAGCACTTGCAGCTTCTATGGTCTCGCTCTCTCTCTTTACACACACACACACACACACATATATATATATACATGATTCGTGGTTTGTGTTGTACTGATTAAATATTCAGAGACGGATGCTACTGCAAAACGTGGATATCTTCTACGTTCCCTTTGGTTTGAAACTGATGAAGCGGGCTTGAACATCCGGGTGTGGCTAAGCTAGTGGCGGCACACGCAAAGCCTCCCAATTACATGTTTCTCTTCGAGTTCTTCGAGTCAGGGACTCTGGCTGATAAATTACGCGGTGAGGAGTGGTCTCCGAGGATCGATCAGGTGCTCATGATCACGCTTCAGTTATGTATTAGTTTCTTTGTTTCAAGACCATTGCATTATGGTTCAAGGTTTTGTGATGATTTGTTACGACCCTTGGTAATGTTAAGATCTGATTCATTTGGACATTACAGATCTCTTTTTTGCATCTATTCCTTTTGTTAAATGTTCTGTCCCGTGTTTGTTCCTTCCAGCAAGGGCATTGCTGTATCTCCACAACAAGGGAATTGGGCATAGAGATGTGAAACCAGCCAATGTTCTTGTAATCTTCTTCCGCTGGTTTCGACTTATTGTTCACATCTGAAGTGATAATTTCGTATTCCTTCTGTGAAGCTAAAGTGATAATTTCGTCTTGTAGCTTGACAAGAGCCTTTCTCCACATCTAGCAGACTTCGGTTTAGCAGAATATAAAAAGGATTTAAAAGAAGTTAGATACTAAGAAAAGAAACACACACTGAGAAACCAGATGTCTATAGCCTTGGGATAATGATCAAGTAAGACTAATTGAACATTTATATAGAAGCCTCCTGATGTCGGTTAATCTCAAGTAATAAAATACCTAGACTAACGCTTCCGCAAGAATACGGATCGTATAGTACCAGGGTCGAACACAAGGAATTGATGCAACTCTAAGCTAGTAACTAATGAATAAGACGTGTGAATCAATGAGTGAATGGGAATGCGAACTAGACTAAACCGGTTAGGCATTCGTCGCTTGATTCCTTCAGCGTCTCCAGAGATTTTTAGTGGGTGAGCCTTTGTGGTGAAGGCTTCATCTTCACCTTGGGTGCCTTGTCAACGTTCCAATTGTGTGCTGGACGTTTGGTGTAGCTTCGCGGCATCTCGGGATCGTATATGTACTGATTTGCACATTTAGCTCGGGTTGTGCGGAAGTCTCGGTCGGGGATTCCTCCTTCTTTTCGTTGTCAAGCAGCTCGTTTGGTACTTTGTATGATTCTTCTCCATCTGCTATGAAATTCATATCTAGGGATTCCATATTCTAAAATCCCTCACAAACTTCCTCGGCTAAATTCTCAAAGATGCCGTCGGGGAACACAAAATCGATAACGCACGGTTGCTCAAGTGTGTCCACTAAGCTGAACTCTACTTCCATCTCGGGTTTCTTCATATGCTTATCAATGTCTGTAGCCTTATCCGCTGCCGTGTTAGATTCATCTCCTTTTTCAATTATCAAGGGATTTGACTTATCTACCGTCTTTATGTGTTGACATTGTGGGAATGGCAAAGGAGGAGGTCTAGGTTCGGGTATGACGTATTTAGGCTCCTCTTCCTCCTCTTTGTGCTCTTCGACGTTGCTGCCCTCTCTTGCAACTGCCCTAGATGATTCTCCCTTTTCAAACGTTGAAAGAGTGGGCCGATCCACTGTCTTACCGCTCCTCAAGTAAATGTCGTTGATTTGCTCACGAGGATTTGCTCCCGATCGCGCCGGTAGAACTCCTTGTAGTTTGGAGGAATTTGCAGCGAGTTGTGCAATTTGATTGTCTAAGATCTTTAGGTGCGTCTTCCTCTCTTTACGTTCTGCTCTCATCAATCTAGACTCGTTGTATTGATCTTTTTGTACTTATAAGAGTTGAGCTAGCATAGACGTAATATCGGAGTTAGCTTCTTGTTGTGGAGGGGGAGCATGTGATTGACAATTCTGAGATTGGGGTTGCGTCCATGGCTGAAAGCTCCCCAATTGATGTTGTGCATTCAACATACCATAGGTGTTCCTATACGGGAAATTTGCGTGATCGCTCCATCTGTGATTGTATGTATTCCCGAAAGGTTGATTGTAACTCTCGTAGATTTCTTCTTCATACCCCCAAACGTCTTGTTCCCATGATTGCTCTGAGTAATGTGGTCGGTATGAGTTAGACAGCAAATGACGAAGTTTGGCAAGTTGATCTTTTACTCCAGCTATTTCGGCATACAAAGAGTTGATGTTGTTCATGTTACCTCGCAAAATAAAGAACACAAAATTCGATTAAGCTTCGAGAGGTAAAAAATTGACTCAATAAGAAAGAAAAAAAACAAAAGCAAAAATACGAAAAACAAAT